>OY288277.1:78967174-80172174 GCA_958450335.1 Hibiscus tridactylites | reverse complement strand
ACATACATACATACATACATACATACATACATACATACATACATACATACATACATACATACATACATACATACATACATACATACATACATACATACATACATACATACATACATACATACATACATACATACATACATACATACATACATACATACATACATACATACATACATACATACATACATACATACATACATACATACATACATACATACATACATACATACATACATACATACATACATACATACATACATACATACATTCATACATACATACATACATACATACATACCTACATACATACATACATTCGTACATTCGTACATTCGTACATACATACATTCGTACATTCGTACATACATACATTCGTACATTCGTACATACATACATACATACATACATACATTCGTACATACATACATTCGTACATTCGTACATACATACATACATACATACGTACATTCGTACATACATACATTCGTACATTCGTACATACATACATTCGTACATTCGTACATACATACATTCGTACATACATACATTCGTACATTCGTACATACATACATTCGTACATTCGTACATAAATACATACATACGTACATACGTACATACGTACATTCGTACATACGTACATACGTACATACGTACATACGTACATACGTATATACATACATTCGTACATACATACATTCGTACATTCGTACATACATACATTCGATAATAAAGCTTCTTATTATATGTAAATGCTTACTATTAATATGAATATTGATTTACAATATATATGTAAATGTAATCTAGCTTTAACGATTGTGAGGAAATTAAGCTTCTTATTTGACCTGCTCAATGTCATAGGGGGGTCTTATTTGTTTCCTGGTTTAGTGTTCTTCAAATGAATTGATTTCGAGAAGTATCGAATCTGTCATTGGTGTAAATATGTTGCAGGTAGCAAATGGTTGATTTACATACACTCGGCTATTCGGCTAGCTTCTTGAATTCGTAATTGCTTCAATGACAAGCTTTGCTTAAAACTGGCATGAGAACGTTGGAACTTGTATTTATAATTGTTCTCTTAAGCATGTTATTTATACGATTATGTTTGCTTTGCTGATGGCTGTTGTTTCATAACATGAGAATGTGAATTGAAGTTACAGACCTATCGATTTATGTTGCTCGGACTCAGATGCGAGCGGCTGAAATGCGAATGTTCATCGGTAGATACAATATTGCATGAGTAATCTATAACCAGACTATATATCATTTTGTAGTTTCATCACATGAGAATGTGGATTGAAGTTAGAGACATATTGATTTATGTTGCTCGGACTTGGTTGTGAGCGACTGAAATGTGAATGTTCATTGGTAGATACAGTACTGCACTAGAAATGAACTCTGTAACCAGACAATAGTCATGCATCTACTTCAGTGTTCGTTAGTTGATACAGTTACTAGTCTGGAATATCGAGTGTGTCCATCGTTGCAGATGCGTTAAGCTTTTGTCGCCTCCATCTGCTTCAAAAGTAGGGATTCAAAATGCATGTTTAAACATTTCGGTGTTTCTGTTTGCTTCGTAGTTGATAGATAATTCGATCATTTGAGCTGTTAACTTAGTAAAGCTTTTTATTGAATATGGGTATTAATTGTTGTTCAAGCTAACCCTGAAACATTCTTCAATCTTAGGTTTGGTTTCTCAAAAATCTAATGGAGTGGAAGCAAAGGTTGCCCTAGAAGATGAACATTTTTCTTTGTGACAATCTGAAGCAAGAAGTTGTATTTCCCCAACAGCTGTAGCCTCGAGAAGTCGAGATGGATACGCATTTCAGTGTCGATTCTTCCCTATCTCCTTCCAGATGGAGAAAAGTCGCATACGGAGGGATGAAACCTGGTTACGATGACAATCACACAGACGAAACTTTCCTGGAAGACATGGTCATGAACGCTAATGTTGTTAAACGGAATATGCTTAAGGTGATGCAAGATTCAGTTTCCATCTCGCAATATCTATGCATTGTTGCTCTTGTAGTCTTGGTATGGATCTACACCCTTAGGTCAACCCTCAACGGAAACTCCCTCTTGCTTCTCGGTGTAAGACTTCTCGGTTCCGGTTTCATAATCCTCGTATTAACCCCCTCCGTCATCCCGGAATGTGGTCTAATTAGCTCATGCAGTTTCCTTTAAGAAGCGACATCCGACAAGTTCAAGCTTAAATCCTAACATCCGTAACCCCTTCACTTATCCTGGAATATTATCTACTTAGTTCAGAGCTGACATCCAACAAGTTTAAACTCAAGACCTAATATCCGAAACCCCTTCTCTTGTTCCGGATTTAGTTCCGATTAGTTCGTGCAGTCGTCTTTAAGAGATGACATCCGCTCAAATCTCAACATCTGTAACCCTTTCTCGTCCCAAACTATGGTCTCATTTATTAACAAAATTAACAAGGGGATGAACTAATCTTGACTATATAACATAATCCTAAACTTTGTGAAAATCACCCAAAAATTAAACTAAAATAGGAAAAAAGAAGAAATTGAAGCAAACTTGTAACACCCCCAACCCGGGCCGGGAGCCGGGGGAATTGCCGGAGATCGGAAACAGGCAAGAATCAGAATATCGGAAATGAGAAAAAAAACAATCTTAAATAATTACACATTTTAATGCGCACGCGGAAGATGGGCTAACAAAAACTTTACTTAGCTTCTGATGATCAAACATAAACTTAGACATACTTTCTTTAATCTTGTTACTAATTTACGAGCCAATTTAAAACTTTTATTTTTATTATCATATTACTATTACAATTAGGTCATAATGTCGAATACTTAATTAATCAATTACATGCCATTCGAAACCCTTAATTAAATAGTCTAGGTGACTTTTGAATTAATCCAAATTACCAATAATTAATCAATTCAATTTCATGCAACACATAATATATTTCCATTTCATGGCATTTGATTTCCTTTACTTAGAACCTTACAAAATATCATGATTTATATACCCCTAAACATGCCAAGCTATCGACTATGGATAACAAAAAGAATCGACACAACCACTAGCTTGACTTACATTTTTATACACAAAATAATGAGGCTACCTACTTAAATACAAAACATGATTCTAGCCTCCTAAACAAGCATCATGGAGCATATAATTTCAAACACCATTTCAAACTTAAGTTACGACCAAACACAACAAAACCAATCCTTAAACAGACTTCAAAGCCACCATCTAGGAGTCTAAAGATAAGACTTAGATCGTACATATTTCAGAACTATGAACTTGAGAACTTGGTAACTTTGATCCAACGAACGCTAGCTTTAGGGTCCGAACGATCCTGCTAAGGTTGGGAAGAAGAAAACAACGGAGCGGTAAGTACAAAAAGTACTTAGCGAGGTAATGCTAAATCTAATTCATTCTTGAGCTTTAGCGTGTTCAAGCATTGAGTTTACTTAGCTAGGTTTATTAACAATTCAATTGCACCCAACTAAGCTCATGTAAAATTCATACACATAGCATCATACATATCATATCAACATTCATAGCACATGCTCGAATACATAACATAACACAATAATTTATCACATGCTTGCACATAATTCGATCAATAGAATAGTACAATCCATTTTCAGCATACTCAATCTCATGCTTAGCAATTGAATTAATCAAGATCTCATGCTAATCCATACATAGCATTTTTAACTTATCAAATCGAATCACAATTTCATCATAGCATGTCATTCGAATGATCTCAAAATATCATTCAAAAATCAGAATTTCCCATTTCTTAATTACATGTATTCGAATAGGGTCATTACCCAAATTTCACATAATCGGACTTATAAGCAATTCATATGCTTCATATCATAATCGGAAAGGAAAAATGTCCACATATCATAACATTTCATTTTATATCATAATCGGAAAGGACCAATGTCCACATATCATAACATTTCATTTCATATCATATCATATCATGCTAAGTCACACCATCATTTATCCGCATCGTAAGCTATATTTAACTTAGAAAATTCCATTCATTTCATATAAATCATATCACATTCATTCACTTCGTTACCTTTAATTTGGTTTCATAACCCAAGCATTTTATTTAATATCTTTGCCCAAGGTAGAATAGTTGTAACAGAAATTCGAGCCATCGGAAGGGTAACATGTAACACATATAGTTGCCCGCGGCAACATCAAGTATTGCACTAAGCAACATCAAAGGGGGTGCCCATAGCATCATGTGTCTCGAACAGCAATCAAGAACACACATCTTATCAAGAGTACACAAAGTACTATCAAAGATTGAACAAAGCAATATCAAACGGTGAGCTCAGACTCTAGGCATGCCGTTCTTATCTAAAACGTCCAATCGACCAAGGGCGTAGTCTTGTTAAGTAATTAGTTCATTATTTTATTTAACATGTACATTTTTCAGAATTTACTTTGCATGCTCATTCTATCATAATATCATGCATGGCAGCAACATCATTCATACATATTCACATGCATTTTTAAGCATAGCATAAACATACCATAGGGCAGTCCACATATTCATTTTATCGAGTATTATCAAGAATCCAATTCATGCTTATTCATCATACAATTAACCACATGAGCAGTCCACATTTGCGCATACTCAACAATTATCAAAATCAAAATCGAACATATAATTCATGGCAATTAACATCATATAAACAACCCACATATTGCACACAATCAAACATAATTCACAAGTTTCAAATCATGCATCCAATTTCCTTTATATCTCCTTCCCTTACTAAACACATTATCGAATATCATTTAGTCCAATTTCATGCATAGAAACATAAATTACAGAAAATAAAGTGGTTCGGACACTAGTCCCAACCCTAATACAAAATTACACTCACGAAATTACACTCACGATCCTTAAGCTTGATCTCGAATTGAGATGCCTTTGCTTCTTCCTTTCGAACGATCGATCCTAGCTTCCTCCGAAATTTCTTTGCTATTCCGATCTTAACTCTCAACATTAAACAAATACACACTATATTAGGAAGCAATTCAATTATAATTACTTCTCAATTTCAAGCAAGAACGTTAGGGGGTTGGGTTCTTTGATGAAGAGGAGACGGGTGGGGGATGTAATTCGGAGGCAGCGTTTTGATATGGTTTTGATGCAGGAAACGAAATTGGAGGAGCTGGTGCCGTCGGTTGTTGCTGGAATGTGGTACAGTGATGGTTTTGAGTTTTCTATTTCGCCATCCGTGGGAGCTTCGGGTGGATTGCTAGTGATTTGGGAAGGTGATCGTTTTGTGCTGGAATCGGTTGAGTTAGATAGACACTATATTGTGCTTCAAGAGCGATGGAAGCCCGAGGATTTTGTTTGCTGTGTTATGGCTGTGTATGCCCCTTGCGATGTGTTGGAGCAAGAAAGTTTATGGCACCGGATGTTGACAGTGATCGAAGGTTTTTCGAGACCATGGTGTGTCGCGGGCGACTTTAATTTGGTGCTGCGTCCGTCGGAGAGAGCAGGTTGTAGCTCGACTTCAAGAGGTATGAGTTCTTTTGTTTCCTTTGTGAATTCTGCGAGCTTAATTGATATGCCGTTGCAGGGAAAACAATTTACTTGGTTTGGTAGGGATAGTCGAAAGAGTCGTATCGATAGATTCTTTGTATCATCGCGGTGGTTGGATTGTTTTTCTAGGATTGAACAGTTGTCATTGCCGAGAGGCATATCGGACCATGCCCCAATTCTTTTGGTGTGTGATGATATTGATTGGGGTCCAAGGCCATTCCGTTTCATTAATGTTTGGTTGGAAGAGAGGCGTAATGTTAGTCGCATGGCTGAGGAGTGGTGTCGTTTGACGGGTATAGGCATTGGAAATTCCAACATCTCGGTTAAGCTTAGGCATTTGAAGATCTTTCTTAGACAATGGAATAAAACGGACTTTGGGGATATTGAGAAAGAAATTTCACACATTCAAAGTCGTATCGATTGTTTGGATAGTGGTGAGGAGGAGCTGGCCGTGGGGGAGGGTAGTGAGTTGTGTGATCGGAAGAGGGCTTGGATGCAAGCTTTGTGGCGAGCGATCCGCAGAAAAGAATCGTTGTGGCGACAAAAGTTGAGAGCGACTTGGCTTAAATTGGGTGACATGAATACTACGTTCTTTCATAGGGCAGCGAAGTTGCGTGCGATACGAAATGCTATTGTTGGGCTGACTATTGGTGGCACTTGGGTAACTGATCCGATCAAATTGCGCAAACATATTGTGAGCTTTTTCTCTAATCATTTCGCTGCGGAAGAGCGGTCTTGTACTTGGCGTTTCGAGGGATCATTTAACAGGGTGAATGCAACTGAGAATTTGGCTTTGATTGTGCCTTTTTCTATTGACGAGGCATGGGTTGTCGTGCGAGGAAGTGAGGGTTCGAAGTCTCCGGGTCCATATGGATATAGTATGGAATTTTTCAAGAGATGTTGGGAGGTTATAAGCGCAGATGTGGGGTGGTTCTTGGCTGATTTTTTCTCCATGGGAAAGCTGCCTTTGGGAGTAAATAACACGTTTCTTGTGCTGCTACCTAAAGTGGATTCACCGGTTTCTTTGCATGAGTATCGCCCGATTAGCCTGCTAAATTCTATATATAATATTTTAGCTAAAATTTTAGCTAGAAGGTTACAAGTGGTGTTGGGCGGTTTGATCAGTGACCATCAGTCAACTTTTGTTCGCGGACGTCAGATAGTGGATGGAATTTTATTGGCCAATGAAACGATTCACTCTATGCGACATAGTCGGTTGGGTGGGTGTGTGCTAAAGCTTGATTTTGCGAAGGCATACGATTGCGTCCGATGGGAATTTCTGGATCAAATTATGTGCTCGATGGGTTTGAGCGAGACTTGGCGGGGGTGGGTGATGGAGTGTATTAGTACAGTTCGTTTATCTGTTCTTCTGAATGGTAGCGCAACGAAAGAGTTTGGCATGGGACGTGAGCTGCGTCAGGGCTGCCCATTGTCGTCGTTATTATTCGTTATTGTGGCTGAAGCTTTGCATTGGTTGTTAGTACAAGCTGAGGTTTCGGGGCTGATTCGTGGGGTAGTAGTGGCTCCGGGGGTGACGTTAACACACCTTCAATTTGCCGACGACACCATTTTATTTTTTGAAGCGTCGGTGGAAACGGCGTTGAATATCCGCAGGCTATTGTGTTGTTTCCAGGTGTGCTCAGGTTTACAAATTAATTTCACAAAGTCTTCCCTTTATTCGATTGGTGTGGATGGGGATTTGGTTGCATCCATGGCAGATTTGTTGTGTTGTCGTCGGGGGGAATTACCGTTTGTCTATTTGGGGTTACTGCTGGGGGTAAATCCGCGAAATATTGCAGTATGGGAGCCTGTTATTGCATCTGTCCGTCGGAAGCTCGCGGGTTGGAAGAGGACATCGCTATCGTTTGCGGCTCGCGTCACTCTGGTAAACTATGTTTTATCTTCCCTTCCAGTATATTATAGTGGCTTGTTTCGCGTGCCGAAAGGGGTGATTGCTGCTATTGATAAGTTGAGGTGAGCATTCTTATGGGGTGGGGTTAATTTACAGCGAAAAATGAGTTGAGTGAGTTGGAGTTTGGTGTGCCGGCCTCGCCATCTTGGCGGCTTGGGGGTGGCTGATTTGGAGGTTCAAAACAAGGCGCTATTGGCGAAATGGTCGTGGAGATATGCTAGGGAGGTAACCTCTCTATGGCGTGCTATTATTGTATCGAAGTATGGTGAGGCGGCTCAGTGGTGGCGATTTAATGCTTCGGTTAGGGGACCGATGTCCGTAATTTGGAAGCAGGTAGTGCAGACTGTTAGCTCGGAGGGTGTCCAAAAGCACATGGGTGAGTCTCAGTTTGTTTGGAAGGTTGGCTCGGGGGACCGAGTGCTGTTTTGGTTTGATGCATGGTGTGTTGAGCAGCCGCTAAAAGATATTTTTCCTTGACTGTTCTCAGTTGCGGTTAATCGTTTAGCATTGGTAGTGGACAATGCTGTTGAGGGGAGTTTTCAACATGATCGGTGGGGGGATTTGTTCTGTCGTAGCCTGCGTTCTTTTGAGGCTCGGCAATTGCAGGACCTTCGTTCGTTGGTGTGTCATGTACATTTGCGGCAAGGGGAGTTGGATATGCTTGTTTAGACACCGGATAAGCATGAGATTTTTTCAGTCAAAGGGTTATCTCGTTTGCTTATGATGGACAAGGTGGGTGAGAGCGAGTTTGGGGACTGTTTTGCGTGGAAAGTCTTGTTCCTCCTAAGGTCCAGGGGTTTTTGTGGTTTTCTTGGTTACGCCGCTTGCCTACCTTTGCGTTTTTGCGGATAAGTGGGATCGATTTGGGCGAACACCAAGGTTTGTGTAGGTGGTGTTGAGAGAGGGAGGAAGATATTGAAAATTTGTTTTATTTGTGCCCGTTTGCTCAAGGCTTGTGGAATTGGTTTCGAGGGTGGTGGGCGATTTCATTGCCTCTGCCTAAAACGTTATCGGATTTTCTTATACCGGATATGCACTGTTCGTTTAAAGGCACATTGAGGAAGCTCTGGGTATCGAGCATTGCTGCATTATTATGGTCGTTGTGGCTTGCGCGCAACGACTTTGTTTTTAACGGAAAATTTGTACCGGCATCGGAGATAGGATTCTTGGTAAAACTGCGGTCTTTTTATTGGGTGAAGACCCTTAAAGAGGGGTTGTCCGTCAGTGAATCTCTATGGTGGGACTGTCCGAGTTTGTTTCAGGAAGGGGTTGACAAACATGTCGGACGGTTGGGAGTGTGTTGGGAGCCCCCTCTCGGGGTAACCTTAAAATTTTCGGTGGATGGTTCTGCTCGTGGGAAGCCGGGGCCAACGGGCTTCGGGGGTGTTGCGTGATGCTCAGAGTCGTATCCTTGCGTTGTTCTCGGGGCCACTTGGTTCTCTTGATTCCAATGTTGCTGAGATTCGGGCGATAGCTTTTTCTTTGGATTATTTTGTGGCGTCTAAATGGGCTGATCGTCCTCTTATTATTGAGTCGGATTCCAAAGTGGCAATTGGGTGGGTGCTGCAGGTGGAGCGTCGTCTATGGCGCTTATGGGAGTTCTTTCGTGTGATCGACCGTGCTTGTTTAGCGCTGGGTTTTGTTTGCTTTTCTCACATTTTTCGGGAGGCGAATGGGTTAGCTGACGCGCTAGCGAAGGAAGGGGTGTCTCGAGTCTCTTTATTTCAGGCATCGATTTGATGGTTTGTAAGGGGAGGGGTCATTGGATTCGCTTTTAAAGTCGACATGTCGTACTCTTTTCCTCCGTTAGGCTTAGGGAGGTTTTTGATGAGGCGCATGTTTGACTTGCGTTGTATATTTACCTTAATAATATACTTCGCTTTGCTGATCAAAAAAAATTTTCAAGCAAGAACTCATATTTTTAAGTCTGACTTTTCATTAAACTAGTTGGAGGACTAGTTAGCATTTTATTCATAACCTTTTTAACTACTAATCCAAAATTAACTTGTCATATACCGTTGTAAAGGTATTAAACTCAATTTTACAGTCATGTGAACGTCATATTTTTATCCTATTTGAATCAATACAGTTTATTGCTTAATTACACTCATTTCGGTAAATCTGGACAGCATGCACTGCCCAACTTTAAAAATTCATATCTTTTAATTTACATACTGAAATTGAGTTCCGTTTTCTCTCAATGATTCTAGACATATCAAAGTTTATACAGTATAAATTTCAGCTTTAAATACCTTATATCCTATTTTTGGTGAATTTCCAAAGTCACTGTTTTTACATTGTACACCACTGGACAGTTTTCTTAACTTATACTTTAGCTTAAAAATACACTTAATCACATACTTGAATCTAAAATTCCTTCATGGTATGACTTATACTATTTTTCCATGACATTTTACAGTCCATATAAACTTCGAATTTCAACATTTAAGCATTCAATTTACCGATTTTTCCAAATCAGTCCCTAATCTCCATAACTTTCGATTTCATGACCATTTTTGGTTCTAATCAAAATATCATCTTTTTAACTCATTTTTCCAGCAACCAATAATCATTTATAACAAAATATTCATTTATTCACAACTTTCTCCTAGTGAGAATTTTCAGATTTTAATCCCTAAGAAACTTTCCAAATGTTCAAGATTTTACATTTTCTTTCAAAACAGCCCCTTTTGACTCTCTTCACATCTTCTCAAGAAGTTTTCACATATTTCAACATTTCATCTTGTTATTTCATTCAAGATTCATATAGTTTCATGTCCTTACAAGTTTTAGGTTTGCATGCATGATTTTTAACTCAACCGAAAACTACAAGGAGTAGGAAACTTACTTTTTTTTAACTTCTTGACAACACTAGCTAACTTCTTCAATTTCCTAGCTTAATCCTCCACCATGCAACCGAAAATATCACCATTTTTAGCTCTCAAAATGGCTGACTTTTGAGCTTCTCTCCTCCCCATATTTTTCTTTTCTTCGCGGCAAAGGAGAGCAAAATGATGAAGGTAGACAAGCTTCCATCATCTAAGTGATCTGATAGCTCTCTAAATTACCCATGAGCCCTTTTGTCTAACTCTTCTATTCTTAATTTAGTAAGGGCAGCCCCAAGGATATTTTATCCTTAACATGCAATTTTTACTATTTATAAACCTTTTAATTTGATCATCAATTTATCTTGTTACATGCTTTATTGAATTTTATCAATTTCATCCGATTTTTAAGGAGTATAATGTTATTTAATTTCTTTTTGTATTCTTTTAATTCCACACTTTAGATCTTGATATCACTAACTCAATTTCACTAATTTACCAATCGGCTAAACTACTTAATTCAAATCTAATTTTCTTTCTAATCCGAATTGGTGCACTAATTGCCCAATTAAGAACTTTAGGGACCAAATTGCATAATTCTCAAATTTGCAAACTCAATTGCTTCTAAGAATAAATAAAATAATTAAATTCTACGGCTTTAAATTCTAGGACGAAAATGGGTGTTACAAAACTAATACATTACACAAATCAGAAACAAATAACATCCAACTTCTAAATTAAAATTATATAAAAAACAATTTTGAGGCAATAAATATTGGAAAATAAAAGAAAAGAATCATTGGGTCTTACCAGGAAGTAAATTGTGATTAAAACCATACAAGATTGGAAGGGGAGCTATCCACATGAACATTGATGCAATGAAGAATTTCTTAATTATTGCAGCAGCCATTTTTTAATCTAAAAAAAGGGCGAAACAGATGAAATTAATTGAGTATTAAAAGGATATTACTTTGTCATTGATTCTAAGAAATTGGAAATTTATGGTTTCAAATAGCGGTCGTCGCCACCGCCGCTAAAGACCTCAATAGGGACGGTCGAAAATTACCTCGTTTAATTTTTCCGGTCAGTCGGAAAGGAAAATTTACAAAACCTTTCTCAATAGACAAATTTTATTTGATATGTTTCTATTCGCATTTTTTTTGTTTTTTATTTATATTTTGGGTAAACTACTGAGATAAGGTTTTTTTCTGAGGAAACCGCTAGTTGGTAGCCTTATCACTATTTTCTTTTTGAAAAGGGAGTTTATAAAAAAATGGGAGAAATTCATGTTTTGGAAAACTTGTGAAAATTTGGAGTCGCCACCGGCCACTGAGGTAGGCCGGACACCATAAAACCAGAGATTCATTTTAAAACGGGTTCGGGAGTTGGTTACGCGTGGGGTAGGATTAGCACCCCCATCACGCCCGGAAATCGGTACCAAATTGCTTGTTGCCTTTTGATCGATAGGAATTATTTAAAAATCGAAGTGAATTTAATAATTGTTCTCAAATGAAAATATGACTTAAATAACACGGGCTTTATCGAATAGTGGCATTGGAATTAATTAATCATTTAATTAAAAAAGATGACGGTACACCAGACGATAGACTAAACCGACATCAAATAAGGCTGACTGCCGTGTTAGTTTAGGGTTCGGATCCCATACGTCACCTTTATGCATGATGCGAGCAAATAAGAGATGATGCATGTTATTCCCATTTTTTTATGCTTTCGCTTACCTAGAGGCGGTGAAAATTAACCTGAGTATTCGATAGACATCCATTGAGCTAGGACTGTTGCTTTCGGATACCGAGGTTAATTAATACCCCTCTTGGGGTTGATTTTTAGGTTAATTAATTAACATACCAAATCATTAATGGTTTCGTGAATGACAAATACGAGTATGTCACAAAAAATACAACACCATAATAAATAATTCGAATGGAAATAAAGCAATATAAAATAGAATATCAACATGGGAATTTAAATAAAAATCCGGAAAATGATCGGATCGAATATGAAGCGCGTAAATTAAATGCGATAAATTAAATAACGGTAATTAAAATGCGAGAAATTAAAATGTTAGTAGCTTGATTAGAAGTTAGATTAGGGGTTAAAAATTACACTAAACGGGCCATAATAATACGGATCATACCCCATTGCGGGTCACCGTAAGGCTGATTCGAACGCAAATCAAAGGCATTAAATAAAATGATACATATATAACAAGAACGAAATAAGCAAATTAAATATATATATTTACAAATACATGATATAAGGTAAGTATATATATATATGTATATACTATGCGCGAACTATATATGATATATATAATTATATATTAAAGTATAATAAATCATATATTATAAGAGCACATATATTTATAATATACACATATGTTATGCGGGGTAAGTATATGTATATACATTTATTAAGGGAAAATCAAAATTAAAAAAGGAAGAAAGATCAAAGGAAAAAGGAGGTCTCTAGCAAATGAGCGATAGGCGGACTCAGGGTATTCACCACCGAACGAGGCAAGGCGGAGGCCGAGTATGGACTCTTTTTGTGTCGAATCTGCCGCCACAACTGCATTGGCAGGGGATTTGGCAAGTCTTCGATAGGCATGGGGTGGTGAGGGATGTATTCGTACCGAGGAAGAAAGGGAAAGATGGGGCGAGATTTGGTTTCGTTCGAATGGCAACAATTGAAGATGCTAAGAGGGTAATCGAACGGTTGAATGGATTCCGCCTCTATGGATCGGTAATCACGGTCCTATTTGCTAGAGATGGGGAAAGGGATTCTGCGTGGCATGAGAAGGAATTGAGGCATAATAAGACGAAACCTTCGCAAGTACACAAGAATTCCGTGGAAAAAGAGGTTCCTAAGGACGATCAAGAGCCAAGTGCAACAACAAAAGCAATACCGTTGCGAAGAATTGTGGGACAAATTGATGGCGATAAATGGGAAATATTGAAAACCTGTGTGGTGGGATGGCGACGTAATTCGATCTCGATCGCGCAATTGGCAAAGGAATTACATGAGAACAATGTGAGGGGTTTCTCAATTATGCACATGGCCGGGCGAATGGTGCTTTTGATGCCCAACGACGCGGGGGAAAAGATGGACATTATGGCCAGGACGGATCTAGAGAAGTGGTTTGTGGATGTACGCCCATGGTCGACAACAATTCATATGTCGACGAGAAGAGTATGGCTCGCTATGAGCGGGATTCCCATTCACGCGTGGGCAACGGAGACGTTCGAAAATATCGCCAAAGAATGGGGATCGTTAGTAAAGGTAGACTTGTCGACGATCTCACCTTCCTCTTTCGAGCGGAGTAGAATCCTAATTGAAACCAATAAGATCGATAGGATTGATGAGTTGCTGGAATTGGAGGTAGATGGGAAATGTTATAGTATTCGGGTGCAAGAATGGGAGAGAGAGGTAAGTTCAGCGGATAGGGAAGAGGAAGAGGAAATGGAAACATCTTCGGAATCTAGTTCGCATAGAGTTCATATACCGAAGGAGAATACTAAGTCGAATGATAGTGATCCGTTGTTGCATTCATTTGTTCAAGATAGTTTTATGGGTGAGGAAGCAAATTTACTTTCCAGAGAGGTACAGGAAATTGATTCGAATTTGGATGCCAATGTCATGAGGAGAGGATGCATGTATGAAAAACAAATTGATTTGCGGGTGGTTACACCAAGTAGAGATATTTCATGGGTGTCGGATGAGGCGATCGCTTTGATAGATAGAGAGGGGACAAGCGAGCATAAAAGTTTAGATATGGCTCAACTTGAAGTGTGTAGGGCGGAGAGTGTCCAGGGGACTTCATTGGCAGCGGTTGAGGAGGTGGATTTGCTGGTTAGGGAGCGAATTGGGGAATGCACAAGCCGCGATATGGACCGTTTTACTTGCTGTGTAGGAGAAGGGGTACGGGGAAATTTGGCCGAGAGGGAGGAGGCAGTGCATAATGCCGGGAAAACGCTGGGGGAGTTAATCGATGATGGGCCTGTACAAATGAGGGCCTCGGATGCGAAGTATATTGAACATAATGGAGTCCTTCGTAAGGTGAGAAGCTTATCTAATATTTTGATAAGTGTTTTGAATCCGGAGGAAAGGTCTGAGGCGGTGACGAATGTGACAAAGAAGGCTCGCGGCAGACCGAAGAAGAAATTACAGGAAGACACGGGGATTGCTAATGGATCCTTATCGGATTCAGATTTTGTAAATAGGAAGAGGGTAATTTTGAAAGAGGCAAAACAGACACTTGATTTGGGCAGGTTGATAGGGGCTTCGACAGTAGGTAACGAGGAAGCAGTTGTACAGGACATTGCGCGCATCATTGAGGCGCGCATTGAAAATAAATAGCAAGTGGTGATGCGGGTGTTGTCGTGGAACGTTTGCGGTTTGGGTGCAGCCGCGAAACGTCGTGCAGTTCGTGACCGAGTGCGACAACACCAATGTGCGATGGTGATGCTGCAAGAAACGAAATTGGAGCAGCTATCAGCAAATGGGGTAAGTAAAATGTGGATTTCGGATAATTTCGATTTTGTTTTAGAACCTTCTGTTGGACGATCAGGGGGGTTAATGTTAATTTGGGATAGTGTTAAATTCCGAAAGATAGAAACTCGTGTAGCACGCCATTTTATTGTGATTAAAGGGGAATGGGTGAGTGAGAAATGGATATGTTGGATGGTTAATGTGTATGCTCCTTGCGAGGTGGAAGCTCAAAATCGGGTATGGGGGGAGTTGCGGGGGCTGGTTGGGGAATTAGATGGGCCGTGTTGTATGGGAGGTGATTTTAATACGGTGCGGGAGGTGAAAGAGAGGTGTGGATGTGTTGATGCATCGAGGGGGATGGAGAATTTCAATGAATTTGTGGAGGACGTCGGCCTCATGGATGTCAAAGTTGTGGGAAAGAGGTTTACTTGGTTCGGATCGGGGAACAAGGCGTGTCGCCTTGATAGGTTCTTGGTGTCGAGGGAGTGGATTGATCGCTTCTCTTCGCTATATCAATTGGTCTTGCCGAGGGGAATTTCTGATCATACGCCGATTCGCCTGACAAGTTAGGATAGTGATTGGGGACCTCGTCCGTTTCGGTTTCTAAATGTATGGCTTGAGAAGAAGGAACATGTTGAGTTAATGGCGAAAGAATGGGAGCGAATTTCGGTTGAATTTGGGGGGCACTCGATGCAATATAAATTAAGGGAGTTGAAAAAATTTTTGCGCACTTGGAATAAGGACTGTTTTGGACATATTGACACGAGAATTGGCGAGGTGACGGAACAGATTGACCGGCTAGATGAGGTGGTAGATGTATCGGGGGATAGAGATCATCGGAAGGCTGAGATTTGTCGGCTGAAAATTGAGCTGTGGCGGCTGCATAAGTACAGGGAATCGGTTTGGCGACAGAAGTCGCGAGCTCTTTGGTTAAAAGCGGGGGATCGTAATACCTCATTTTTTCACCGAAGTGCTAAACTTAGAGCTGGGAAAAATCAGATTATGGGATTGCGGATTAATGGTGCATGGGTGGAGGATAAAGAGAGGCTTAAGCGCCATATTCAGGTTGAGTTTCGAAAGCATTTTGCTCGTCGACCTTGCCATGGAATGATGGAAGCTGCTGTGCGGTTTTGTAGGCTGGAGAAGGAGGATGCCGATATGTTAGAATCTAAGTTTTTGTTATCTGAAATTAAAGATGCTATTATGAGTTGTGAAGGCGCGAAGGCCTCGGGGCCGGATGGATTTAGTTTCGCATTTTTTAAGAGGGGATGGGAGTTCTTGAAGGATGATTTGGGGCGTTTGTTTGAGGAGTTCCATGCGTATGGCTCTTTGCCGAAAGGGGCCAACTCGACGTTTGTTGTATTGATCCCAAAACGAGAGAACCCACAGGTGATTAGTGATTTTCGGCCGATATGTTTATTAAATGCGGTGTACAAAATTGTGGCGAAAGTTTTGGCGGGTAGGCTACAAAAAGTTCTCCATTCGGTGATTAGTGAAGAGCAATCTGCCTTTATTAAAGGGCGACAGATTGTTGATGGCATCTTGTTAACCAATGAAGTGGTTCATTCACTTAGGAAGCGACGGTTTAGTGAAGGTGGTGTAGTGCTGAAAATCGATTTTGCAAAGGCATATGACTGCATTAAATGGGAGTTTCTTGTGGATGTCATGAGTCGGATGAACTTTGGGGTGAGATGGCAGAATTGGATACGGAAATGTGTGGGTACAGCAAGGCTTTCGGTACTTGTAAATGGTAGTGCAACACCGGAGTTTGCTATGGAACGGGGATTGCGACAAGGTGATCCCTTGTCGCCGTTACTCTTTGTGATTGTCGCGGAAGCACTTCATCAATTCTTGGTAAATGCGGAGGGATTGGGGCTGATTAGAGGAGTGAGTGTGGCTGCGGATTATCGACTCTCGCACTTGCAATTTGCCGATGACACGGTTATTTTCATTCAAGGGAATGTTGATTTTGCTAGAAACTTGAAGCGCGTGCTGACTTGTTTTGAGTATGGTTCGGGGCTGCAAATAAATTATGCTAAATCGGCTATGTATGCGGTGGGATTAGAGGAGACAGTGGCATTGGCGATGGCTAAGGAGTTGGGTTGTGTGGGAGCTGAACTTCCCTTTAAATATTTGGGAATTCCGATAGGAATTAACCCACGAAATGGTAAGGTTTGGGAGCCGGTAATTAATCGGATGCGTTTGTGTTTAGCGGGATGGAAAAAGAATTCTTTGTCTTTTGCCGCAAGGGTGACTTTAGTGAACTCGGTGCTCTCTACGCTGCCTCTATATTATATGAGCATATTTCGGGTACCGAAAACAGTATTGAATAAAATTGAGAAGATACGGCGGGCATTCTTGTGGGGCGATACGGATTTAAGAAGGAAAATGAACCGAGTAGCGTGGGAGAAAGTGTGTCGGCCGAAGGAGGCAGGGGGTCTTGGAGTAGCAAATATTGAGCTTCGAAATTCAGCATTGCTTGCTAAATGGCTGTGGCGATATGCCGATTCCCCCAAGGCTTTGTGGAAATCGATTGTGGAAGCTAAGTATGGCGTCACAATGAGGGGGAGGCTGCCGAATGTGGTAGGCAAACAGCATATGTCTGTCGTTTGGAGGAGAATTGTCGAGATACAAGAAGGGGATGTCGCGGGTAATTTCATGAGTGAAGATTGCTTCTTGTGGCACATAGGGAACGTGAAAAGGGTGTTATTTTGGTACGATCGCTGGTGTATCGAGGAGCCTCTTTGTGAGGTTTTCCCGAACATTTTTAGATGTGCGAACAACAAGGCAGCAGTGGTATGTGAATATGCGCGACAAGGCACATTGAACCATGCGGAATGGTTGCTGTTTTTTAGCCGTGATTTGTGTTCTTTTGAACAGCATCAATTGAGCCAGTTGCGTGCGATTGTAAAGGGGTTTTTCTTGAGGGAGAGTGAAGGAGATGTGTTGGTGTGGAAACTGAATGCGGCTGGTCATTTTTCTTGGGTGCTGCACAAGGACAAACGACCATGGAGGTCTAGAGGGCTGTTTCGCGAGATTGATTATGCATGTTTACAGCTTTGATGTGTTTGTTTTCATCATGCTTTCCGTGAGGCGAATTCTTTCGCCGATGCGTTAGCTAAAGGGGGGTGGATAGAGTGTCGTGGCTTCATGCTATTGCGGATGATGGGATGATTTTGTAAGGGTTTTATTGGTCAGTATTGGGGTCTGTCTTTGCGATTTCCCTCCCATGATGCACTCTTTTTCCTCCAATTTAGATTAGGGAGGTTTTTTAAGGAGGCATATGGGAGGTTGTATGATTTCTCTTCTTCGAATAAAATCATACGCTTATCGATCAAAAAAAATATGCCATTTAATGGCTGGATCAAAAAAGAAAAAAGAAAATGCCATTTAATGGCTAGATCAGAAAAAGAAAATACCATTTGATGGGCTTTTCGATAAAAGGAAATAGGTTAATTGAAAGATAGAAGGCAAACCCTCATTTCCATTTAGAATTTCAAACGCAAAAAAAGGAAAAGAAAGGGGCTTACTTCACGGGATTTCAAAAACTTTTGCTCTCTGAACCGAGACCTTTCCATGGCCATTCATCGGTGACCACTCCTCGCGGCGAAGGCCCCGGCGTCCGAAGACGCTTGTGCACGGCAACTTCTCCTCTAAACGTAAGGTAAGCTCGAAACTCTTTTTTATTCAATTTTTTGACTGAAAATCCAAACCCAAACGAAAAGCCTAATGCTTGATTTCTAAAATACTCTGAAACCCTTTTGATTTTTGTTTCGAAAACGAGATTTTTTTCTCAAGAACTTTGGAACCCCTCTGTTTTTGAAGACAAACTTTTAAGATTTCAAAAAAACCTTTGATTCTGGTTTTGAAAAAAAGGGAAAAGAGATGAACCCTAAAAAACGCAGAAAAACGAATAAGAGAAGAGACTCAGAAAGTTTTCCTTCTTTCGTATTGATGGTGAATCCCCCTTACATTGTTTGGTTTCGGGCTTTATATAGCCGAAATATTACAAGATTAAAAAACAGAAAATGCATACAAAAATCCTATTGGCTCTAGTCTTTTGTTTGCATTCATATTGCTGTAATTCTCTGATGCAACCATTTCATTTGGCTTGTTTGCATGTGATGAGGCCACCGTACAAAGGACGAGGGGACCATTCTTTGCTCGGGTGAGGATGAGCGGCTGAAGGGATACGCGTGGGACTCACGCGCACGTTGAGAAACTGAAGAACTGCGCGTGGGAAGCCGAAGGGTTGGGTGCGTGGTTCACACGCGCCTCGGGAATGATCTGAGCCGTCCGACGCGATCTGGATCCAACGGTGGCTGATGAGTCGGCTGCAAACAAAGAGGGCTCATTAGGGTTTTCTGTTTAATTAATGTTGGGCCCAAAATGGGCTTGTAAATAGGTTATGAAAATTGTAAATGGACTGTATAAGAAACTGTTGGGCTTTTATTTATTTATTAATACATATCGGGCTTCATTATTTTTACCTGGGTCTTTATTTATTATATGTTTATGCATATTTTTTGTTTTTCGATTTGATAATAATAATAATCATAATATATAATAGTAGTGTTAATATAATACTAGTAGTAGTATATGGTAGATAATAATAATTGTAGTAATAAAATAATAACTAATGCTAATAATACTTATATTATATAGCATATAATAATACGGTAATAATAATATAACACGGTGGTAAGATAATAATGTAATAATAATAAGGATAGTAATAATGGTGATGTTAGCAATAACAATAATAACAATGGTAATAATAAAAATATAATAGATAGTAATAATAATAGGTAATAATGATAATAAAGAAGATGACATACTATATTAGTAGTGTTTAGGGTTTTTTCACATAAATGATATAATAATAGATATAATACTAATAGTAATATTTTTTGCTTTTTCTTTCTTGGATTTTAATGACACATTTACATAGTTAATAACTAGACAATAGCCCATATAAGCCCACTATTATAAGACGAAATAAAAAGATGTTAGCCCGGACAAAATTAGTGATTACAACTACACAACTAGTCTCTGATGTTTGAGTTAATTTCTCTTTCTACCACTAAAGTTTGAAAAAACATGTTAAGGTCACTAACTTTTAGAGGTAGCAAACGGGTCATTTCGGGTTTGATATCATTCTGTTTCAGTTCGGTTCAGTTTTAGTTCGGGACATTGAGTCGGTTATTTTTGGTTCAAGTCAATGAGAGATTGGTCAATTTTAGTCGAGTTTTTAGGTCGAATTAGTTTTTTTACACGCTATATATGGCTTTAGAAAGCCAATATATTTGACTTTTTGATGAGTTGTTTGGTAGTTCACATCTCTTCTTTCTTTACTTCTTTTAATATTTTTTTTATTTCAGGTTGTTTTCGGTTCGGGTCTATTTCGGTTCAACTAAAATTCAGATCAGTTTCGGTTCGATTCGGTTTATTTCGAGTTTAGGATCAAATTCGTGTCGATATCAAGTCTCGAATCGATAATTGGTTCGGATCTCGATCTTGATCTCGGGTCAAATTTATCAGATCTAGTAATGTATGCTAAATTGATGACAGTGAGTGTTAATGAAAATATTAATACCATAAACTATTTTTAATAATTGTAAGGGTCTTTCCTGGGAAAGTACATTATTAATTAAGATAAAATAGTAATGTCTGCAATTTGTTGGATACATACATACATTATGAATAAATAGATGTATTACTAAAAGAATACTACATGTTTCAAACTCAAATCCTTCATAGTTCAAGTTGAATCGATGTTGTAAGAATCAAACCGATGATCAAACTGAGTAGACCATGATTCATGATCAACTAGTTTAACATTAACTTAATATAATAAAAAAAGATTGTAAGTGGTTGAAACTGTTGTTTTTTATTTCGATTCTCTTTTTTTACTGGCTCACAGTAATTCATTCAATTTTCGATTATATTACACTGGTGGAGTCAATTAAACTATCTATTCCTAGTTTAACTGACTAGTTTGATCTGATATCGAACAAGAGATAAATTGAGTAGACAGAACAAATCAGTGAAGAAGAGAGCAATGATGAGGAAGTGGGGTAAAGAGAACTTGACCATCTTTGGGAGGTTTTAATTAGCAATGATCTCACACTTTTAGTTTGTGTTTGTGAGTTTACCTTTGAAGGTAATTTATATATGAAAAAACTTACACAAATGAAATTAATAAACCTACCTTAAATATAAATATATATATATATATATAATTTCCCCTCAATTGGATTTCTTTCTATATTTGTCGCCCCTTCGTGAAGGCACATTGGTTCTCACTAATTAGTATGTCCGTCACCTCCCTTAATTCCTAGATAATTAATACTTTAGCAACTATCTTGTAAATCAACTCAATTAGACTAATTGGCTTAAATTCAGAGATATTTTAGGGATCACTCGTTTCGGGAGCAATAGGATTAGGGATGGGCATTTTACTCGGACTCGACGGGTTCCGACCTGACCCGGCCTGATCAGGTTGAATTTTTTAATGAAAAAATTAAGGTTCAGGTCGGGTTTTTCTTAAGGGTAAACTCGGGTCGGGTCGAGTTCCGGTTTAAGGTGGAAAATATTTGACACAATTCGGGACTTAACAGTGTAATTTTCCCCTAATTTTTTAGGGTATTTATAATAATATATCACTTTATATATATTTTTATAATTAAGTCCTTAAAATTGAATTTTTTTATTATTTGGTCCTTTAAATTATAATTTTTTACAATTAAGTCCCTTAAAATTATAATTTTTTATAATTAGGTCCATAAAATTACTTTATTTTATATAGGTCGTGTCGGGTCAGTATCGGATTTAATATATTTATTTTCGGGTCGAGTTTTTTAAAAATATGTTCGAGCCGGGTCGAGTGCGGGTTTGTGGTGTTTATTTTCGGGTCTAGTCGGATGGGACAAAAACCCGACATGTGCCCATCCCTAAGTAGGAGAGAGTTTACCAGTTTCATGAATATCCAGCAACACCTTCAATAGATCATCCTTCACTATCTCCCAATTAGATTTGTAAAATTTTATATTGAACCTGTCTAGTCCCGGAGCCTTGGATTCATCACAGCCCCAAACTGCTTCTTTCAATTCTTCTGCATTAAAAGGATCCTCCAGCTTTCTCGCGTCCACTGTTGATAGCCTATTGAAGTTCAAGTTGAATATTGCTTTCCAGTCTCTTCTCTTGCAACTGAAATGTTTGCTGAAGTACCTCCAATTTTGTGCAAGTGGTGTGTACTTGAAACTAGGCTAAGTATAATTTTGTGATGTGAAGTACAACATTTAATATATGTTTTATATGGTTATTAATGTCTGAAAAAAGAAAGAAAATGATGTTTTAAAAAACTCGAACATGGCATGCTTATGGTGCATAAAAACATAAAACCCAGTTAAATATATGAAGATGATCTTTTAAAGGAGAAAAAAAATGATATCAAACCATTAAACTATTACTAAAGGTAGTTGTCAATTAATAATATAATACAAAATCAGAATAAAACATAAATATTTGAGCAAATTAAATTCAGGTTGCTTTAGGTTTGAGTTGCTCAGTTTCGGTTATTTTCGGTTCAACTAAATTCGTGTCGGTTTTGGTTTGGTTCGGTTTTGGTTCGAATTCGGATCAAGTTTACCGGGTCTAAGCTTAATCAAGAGTGCTACCAAATATCATGCTTATGTGATATGTCCGAAATATCAACTTGTATTTAAATTTTTTACATTTCTTCTGGTAATAAAGATCTTAATTTTTATGACATTTTCTTCGACTCGACTAACTTTTCGTAGATTTCTTTTGTTCTTTGGTCTTTCATTAGCTTTCTCGTATCCACAATAACAACAATCGCACAAGCCAAATCATCATTAAAACCCAAATTTAATAGCCTACTTTTGCCATCCTCGAAACTATATCTTCTGCGCCATAAATGTGATGAGTTGAATTCGACAAAAAAAAAACATGACATCGGATTTAAGCAGCGTTGTCGTCCCGATGTTCTCCACATCTTCCAACTGGCCGGCTCTCTCCAATAGTCCCATCGAACACGTCTAATGTTTTGGACCTATTAGAGCTTATAATGCGGGAGTTGCCGTTACTCTCGAGCTACCATGCTGGGAGATACTAGTAGTGTTTCTGTGACTGTGTCGAATTCAATTTAGTTCCGTTTTCCGACTCTAAGCTTGATCTTTGTCTGAATGAGAGCTGAATATCGAAGATTTTTTTCCTAGGCGACATGCATATTTGATCTTTGGACAGCCTTGTGGAACAAGTGTTTGTATTGTTTATGGAGGGCTGCGTTGAATTTGAAGATGCTTTTTTTAGGTTGATTTTCATGCTTCTATTTGTGTTGTGTGCTTGGTTGCCAGTCTCTGATATTGAGATTGTATTAAGAGATTATTTGCTTTTGTTTCTTGAGGATTCTTACGATTGGTATTCTCTAATTTTATACTCTTTTGAGATTTCTACATATAATAATAAAATCTAATCGACTTAGCAAAATAAATTTTTAGAGATTATAGATTTAAGTGAACATTGACGCATAATGTTCTTTGAGGTAAAAGTATTATATATCTTATATCTCGTTATTTATGGGATTTTAACATGAAAAAACTAATTATTTTGAGGGTTAATAATAGAGAGGCGATTTTTCTTTTTTGGCGAATATATATTGGGACTAAATTTAAAGATAAATAAATTAAAGAGTTAAGAAAGACAAAAAAAAATCTTGGGGTGTGACCACTACCAACCTAATTTCTTTAAATTCCTATACATTTGAAAACTAAATAATTCTAAAACCTAATGCTTGATATAAAAAAGGAGGAGCTGCCCTAACAAATGCCTTGAACCGCATGTATCCTTTGCCCATTTGCTCAGCCAACCAAACCCTTTCCGGGTAAGCTTTGCAACAAAGATCGTCCCACTCTTGTGCTGCTCCTTGTGCTGTCCACCAGTTTGAACCATTGGCTCGAAGGGTCACATGTCTTGTCTTTACTTATGCATTTGCATTCCTTTGTGATGATGGTGTTGTCCGATGCTACGTCGAGGCACACGGATTTTCCATCTCTGAGCTTAGCCGAGAGATGCATCTTGGAATCGGATATCGTTTCCCATTTCGAATTCGAGTTGCTGCACAAGATACCGAGTTTCACTGATTTCCCGGATGCGTCGGTATGTAAGCAGAAACGAGTTCCTTTTACTACTAAATTCTTCTCGGGCGAGTAACTCCAAGGGTAGGCGTCGGTGCAGGGACCTAACCGCAACGGGTGGAGCAATGATTTCCTGGTGATGCAAAGCCCCGTTAAGGGATGGAAGATCACTTTGTGCGGTTTGGCTTCTGCTAGACCCGGGCCTGCATATGTCATTGCGGAACAACATCAAGTTTTCTGATGACATCGATATTGGATAAAAAAAGAAATTGTATATGTTGGCTTACCCCGGAAAGGAGACTGGAGAGCTGAAATTCTTTGCACGAAGCTCGAATTCCTGGCTCCACACCAGTTATAATCCAAGACTCCGTAGTACTCGTTTAACCCGACGACGCCGTCTCTCACATAATAGCTCCCAGCCAGTGTCCACAAGGCCCAATCCAGGTCAAGCTCAGCTGCCACACCCAAGAAGCAGCTGATGTACCTGTTGCCATTGACATTGGCTCCACTTTGATCGATCCCGAACTCACCGATGAACAACGGGTATCCTTGATCAACCAAATACCCTGCTGTCCTCATCATGTATGTCGCCACTCTGCCACAAACTTGGTTCGGGTTGTCGTCCACCCATGTGGTCTGCCCATCGGAGAATCCATACCAATGCGCCTCGAATACTAGTTTCCTACTAAACGTGAGTTTTAGTGGTTGATTCTGGATGAATGACAAGTCCCTGTCGAAACTCAATCCAGAAAGTATAACGAGAACATTCGGGTTTGCTGAGTGCACTGCTTCGGCTGCTTTCGGCATGTACTTGTACCAATCGTTTACGTTTTGTTTCGGACCTCTGGGCTCGTTCCTCAAGCTCATGCCGACGACGTTGGTGACGCCGTTGAATAAGGTGGCCATCCGAGTGAGCCCGGTGATCCATTGATCCGGGTTGAAGTACTTGTCACCGAAGAAACCATTGTCATCGAGATTACTGCAGCACCAACCGGGCTTGCTTATGTGATTGTCAAGTATGACCATCACATTGTTTTCGCCTAAGCTTGACACCACTGTCTGAAATATAAAAAACCAATATTTTTATTCAATGCCGTAAAGTTTATTCAATGACATATGTTGGTATAGTCATACCTGATAAGCTTTGATGAGGGGAAGATCGATGATGGAAGGGTTGTTGGCTTGGATTCCGGCGATGGATTCGAGGAGGCCGAGTCGTTGAAACGATTGTCTAACGGTGAGTGCTGCCAATGAGTCATTGGTGATGAGATAGAGTGGCCAAGTGAACCTAACGCAGTTGAACCCCATTGACACAATCCGTTTGGCAATGGTATCCATAGGCTGCTTGCTGAGGCCTTCGGCAAGCACGGGTTCCATGTGGGACGCCCAGTTTACGCAGGCCAGCTTCACGCGTCGTCCTGTATCGTCGACGATCCAGCGTGAATTCGTCGACAGAGGGAGGGACAGGGACAGGGACGTGACGACGGAAGAGAAAAGGAAGAGGAGGAGAATAGAAGTGGAGGTGGCCATGGATTTTGATTTTGATTTCGAATGCATTGAAGGAACATGTTAATTAGCGTCTTATTTATATAGCAAACACACACAGTGCTGTCCTTTTGGAGAAAGAGATAGTCTTTAAGTTGAATTATATCTGAAAATATATTTCAACTTAAATAAGGAAAACCTTTTTTATTATATATAAAAAATTCAATTCATAATAATGTAAAATTTCATAAAAATCTTTAAAGTTGAATTTTAAAACGGATGGTTATGGTAATTTAGAGTTTGAATTTGTTCTGTTCTATAGCTGCTGTAGGCTTTTGTTTCCTTTCAGTTCTGGTTTTGCTGCAGAACTTTAATGATAATAAAATAACTCTGATTTTGCGAAAAAGAAAAGAATGTAGATTAAGGTAATATTAGATAGGTTGGTTAAATTACAAGGCAAATCCTTAAACTTTGTAAAGATTATAGAAAACGCTCTTCACAAGATGTGAATATTTAGACCAGATTGTATTCCCAAGGATCAAGCACTTTTGTCTTCGATTTACTCTTTCCCTAAGATCGAATGATCGCGGAAGTGTTAGATGGAAATGTTGGACATTTGAGCTGCAAGATGAATCCTTGGATAGCTATAAACTCAACAAACCTACTTTTACTAATGAAAACTTACACTGCACCTTCATGTTTACGTACAATCTCTGATTTCACGTTGATCCCAACTAAAGAAGAGGATTGTATCAACTGTGAATTGCAAATGAGTGAACGAATGGTCAGGAATTACATTTCTAATTCCTCCAATTTCTCTAGAGGTGGCAAACTGACCTGAGTTCCGAACCGATTTTATTTGATACGAGACCCAATATCGACCCAGACAGGATGATCCGAAATTCGAAATAAACTGAATCGAATTGAAATCGACCTGATTTTTAGTTGAATCGATATGAACCCGATCCGATTTTCAACCGAACAGAATAGACCCGAACCGAATAGACCCAAACCGATTCCATCCAAACCAAAAGTAACCCGAACCGAAGGCAACCCGAAATAAAGAAAAGATATTAAAAGAAATTATAAAAGATTTGATGTGAATCGTCGCACAACTCACAAAAAAGTCAAATATAATAGCTTTATAAAGTCGTATATGGGTTTAAAAAACCAATCCGGCCTGAAAACCCGACTGAAGCATATTGATCTCCTAATGAACCGATTTTGAGCCGACCCAAAAATACCCTACCCAAAATCAACTGACCTGAAAATCAACCGACCCAATCCAAACTGATACTCGACCCGAAAATCAACTGAACCGATGTGACCCGATCTGGACTGATACCCAGCCCGAACTGATTCGAAATCAAACCCGATTTAAATCGAAATATGACCCGAACCAATCTCGATCCAAATGAACCCGTTTTTCGCCTCTAAATCTCTCCCCTTACTTCCGCTTCTGTAAGTTTTATCCTTATTAGTTTTGAAGTTAGAGGACTATGTCCCTTCCATTGTTTCAGTTTGGCTACGTCCTTGGTGTGAAGAAAAAAAGATTGAATATTTTCTTGAATATATTATATTAAAATTTAATAATCATCATAAAATCTTTTTGTCTCTCTTAACTAAACATTATATTATTTGCTTTAAATATTAAAATACGCATTACAAATATCTTTCTTTCATTTTCTCAATATTTTTTTTATAGTAACTCAAAATCGCCGAAATAAATTTAACACCAACCAAACATTAAAAAATAAATAAAAAAACATAATTTTTAAGTATTATTAATAATTGTAAGTGTCTTTCCTAGGGGAAAGTACATTATTATTATTATTTAAGGTCAAATTAAGCAGAATCACATGGCCAACTACAAACACAAGCAGGACCAACACATTGACCTGTGGAGGTGGGGTTCTTCTCTAAGCATTTGTTTTGACAATCCTGAACCATGCAATTGGATGGATACAATGTCACCTCACATCCTTCAACTTTAGCTACCATTGTTTAATTTTTAATCGTAAACCGTAATTTGATAAAATGATGACCGATTAATGAAACGTTAGACACCTACTTCTATAAAAACAAAACATCATGCGTTTACTTGACAAAAAAAACCATTAAGACACTATTACAAAAAAAAAAGACCTATAGCTTGGGCATATATTTTGCAACTAAGCCTAAATTTAACGATGATTCTGTAATAGTAGAAGTGCAAAAAGAAACAAAAGATATTAAAAAATGAGAGTAAAAAAAAATAAAAATCTTCTATCCTTTTCGGTGCCCTTATTTATGCCTCAACACTAAAAAAACACTACAAAATTAAATTTTAAACCCTAATCTAAATTCTAAATCCTAAACCATATACCCTAAAAAATACACCCTATCCTAAATTCCCTAAACCCTAACCATAAACCTTAACCTAAAACCCTATACCTCATTTTTTAATTTTAAAAAAATAAGTTTAATTTAGTGTTATTTTTTGAAAAAAAATAATTTTGTTTAGTTTGTAAAGAAAAAATTTATTTTTGCATACTCATTTGAGAAAAATATATTTTAGACCCTATTTTTAAATTTCTAAATTCGCTACTGGTCCATACTACCTATTAATTGAACTTGAGACCAGAAAGTTTTCAAAAAAAGATATCAAAACCACTGGGATCGAATACTAATAACAAATGACAATTCAGCTAAATTTTTAGTTTTATTTAATATTTATACTTATAGCAAAATTTATTAAGCATTGTTGAGCCCTACACTCTGTGAGGAGCAAAAATTGGCAGCCTGCACCATTTTACTTTTATAAATATACAGTTTCTAGGACTCGGAATAAATAAACAAGACGAAAGAAATCAATCATTTTTATGTCGAAACTCGAAAGAATATGTAAGAGTTAAACAATTTTACATACATGTCAAATTAAGTTTTGCTCCGAGATCTATTAATTTATCGAGTGTCTAAGGATGCTCATTTTGCATTATCTTGTATGAGTTCGAATTAGAGGTGGTAATAGGGTCGTTCGGTTCGAGTTATTTCGGTTCGGGTTGCTTTCGGTTCAGGTTTGGTTCGGGTTGGATCGGGTTTGAATCGGGTTTAGCTCGGGTATATGGTATTTTGGCCGGGTCGGGTCAATATCGGATCGGTTGATTTTCGGTTCGAGTCAATATCGAATCAGTTGACTTTTTGGGTCGGGTCAAAATCGGGTCACTTGACCTTTCAGTTCGAGTCAATGTCAGATTGGCTGAATTCGGGTCGATTGATTTTTTCGGGTCGGGTTAATATCGGATTGGTTGATTTTTGGGTTTATCAATATCGGTTCGGTTGATTTTTTGGGTCGGACGAATATCGGTTGGATTGAATTTTCGGGTCGAGTCAATCTTTAGATGTAGCGGCGAAAGATGACGAGTTTTTTTTTGGCTCTAATGTCGATTGGACTGCAACAAAATCCAACAATTTGTGTATACATTATTTATGTTTATTTTGAGACCATTTTATTAATTTTTTAAGTTTTATTTAAAAATTTTAATATAATTGAGTTTGATGTGTAAGGGTAGTCTTTATTGATTTTTTAACTTGGTTTGTAGCAAATATACTATCAGTGACGAACGCAGGACTTTAGGTTAGGGGGCGAACCTATAAATTTTAGGGGGCGAACTTATAAATTTTTACGGGGCAAAAATAGATTTTCAAATATATATATATATATATATATATATATATATATATATATATTATATATAGAAAAATTCTAAAAAATTTCTAAGTCGTATAAAAATTTCAAGTTTTTAGGGGGGTGACCGCCCCCGCCAGCCCCCCTCGGTCCATCCCTTATTACTATTATTTAGTATGTATATATCATAAACTTCGTTCGAGTTGTCGTCCACCCATGTGGTCCATCCCTGCACCGTTTTTCTTTCATAAATATACAATTTTCTTTTTTCTTTTTGTTGGTTGGAGTAATTTAATGATCTGCACTATTTCAGTGAGCACTCCAAGATTTAGCTATGGTGTTAGATTTGAAGAATACCGATGAAGATTTTATGAGAAGATTTGAGTTTGATGTTCATGTTTGCATACATTTTGTTTTTTTACGTTTATTTTAGTATTTGGGGTATGCTTATCTATGTATTTCTTCTCATTATTTTTAGGGGTGTTCAAACGGTAGGTTCGATTAATTGATCGAACCGAATTACCAAAAAAACATTAACTGAATTTTTTCCCTATTAACCGTTAACTGAATCGAAATTTTTTAACTGAACCAAAAAAGTTTGGTTAAATCGGTTAGTTTTCGAATTAACCGAAACTTGTTATAAAATTTTGGGTAAATTACAAAATGGTCACTAAAGTATGTTAAAATGATTCTTTTAGTCACTAAACTTTTAAAAGTTATAAAACAACCATTAAACTTATCGAACTATTATAAAATCGTCCTTGATTCATTGCACGTTATAAATTATTGATAAATATTAAAAAAATTAATGATCATTTTTTTAATAATTCAATAAATTTAATGATCATTTTGTGCTAATTTGGTAAAGTTTAGTGACCATTTTATAGTATTTAAAAGTCTGGTGACCAAAAATAAATATATCTAAAAGGGTAAAATACTGAAATCATCACTCAACTTTGGTCATTTGACCTATTTTAGTCACTCAACTTTAAAAACGTTAAATTTACTCATTAAACTTTATTTTTTGACCTATTTTGGTCACTTTAGATTATTTTATTAATATTTAGGTATGACATGGCATATTTTATTATTATTATTATATAAAAAATAATTTAAAATAAAATAAATAATGTTTTATTTATTATCAAATATAAAAATTATAAAATAAAATCCAAACCCCCACAAACTTCTCCCATCCTCTCCGCCGTCACTTGCCGGCCACCCTCACCGGAATAATCCACTCAATCGCCAGCGTCGGTGTCGGCGTCACTCACCCGTTCATCGGTATCACCTTGCCGGCGTCACCCAACCATTCGCCAATGTCACCCTTACCGGTGGTTTCTTACTTGTTTGCCCCCGCCCCTTTATGCGGTGTTTCTCATACTCATCTCAATTAGCGGCTTTGAATTTTTGAATGGTAGTAAGTGATGCAAAATTGGTGCTTTGATTCATCTGTTTCACTTTTCTGGAAAAAATGGAAAACCCAACTCAGATATGAAGTTAATGCCAGATTCATATTAAAAAAACAGTACTGGAGTTTTTGAGTTTTTGAATGTTATGATTTTATGCTATTGTTCTAAAGCTTGGATTTCTCAGGGTGAATGGAAAAAAGCAATATTATGTTTGAAGCAGAGGGAATATAGTTCATCAGTTTCCAGTAAGGTATGTGCCTAAGAAATCTTTGGAAACTGAAGAACCTGAAACTTGTTCAAATTCAAAGGGTTTGAGAAAAGGGGGCGAGGGCAAACAGGTTAAAAACCCACCGGTAAGGGTGACGCCGGCGAAAGTGATACCGATGAACGGGTGAGTGACGCCGACACCGACGCTGGCGATTGAGTGAATTATTCCGGTGAGGGTGGCCGGCAAGACGGCGGTGAGGATGGGAGAAGTTTGTGGTGTTTGGATTTTACTTTATAATTTTTATATTTGATAATAAATAAAAGCGTTTACTTATAAATATCTTTCTTGTGACACAAGTTGGTCTACTTATAAATTTCCTTCAAAATTTGAACTTTCTTCCCGCAGCTTTTTTTTCGCCTTGCAATGGCGGTGCAAGCTACCATGAAAAGAAGAAGAAAGCAATCGCCATTAAAATCAAGGATTGATGAACTTCCATCTGATATCATGAAATCAATCTTCAACAGGTTAAATTTCAATGACCTGGTTCAAGCCAAATCCGTTTCTTCTTCATGGAATATACTCGGAGAAGAGCTGCTTTCAAAGATGCCATGGCTCATGCTTCCTTCCAAGAAACAGGTCGAAGAAGGTGACGGAACCGACGTCAACAACAATGGCTACCATGGATTCTTGAGTTTGAGTGAAAATCTTGTTTACAGCTTGAAAACGACGCCAAAGGAGTTCAGTGAGGGTTGCTGCATCGGTTCTTCGAGTAGATGGTTGCTTTTCTTGCAAGAAAACGCAGTTCCCTGTCTGTTTAACCCTTTGAAGCGAGTGAAGATCGAGCTCCCTTTAGTGGATTGTCTGCTAGGGTTAAAAAGAATGAAAAGGAACATTAATGGTCAATATGATCTTGATTATTTCAACTCTGCTGAAAGAGGTTCTTGTAGGCTTTTGTTCAGGTCGTGTGGGAAACAACAAGTATGAGAATGTTTCATTCAGAAAGCGATTCTGTCGGGAAAACCTTTTTTATATTATATATAAATTTCAATTCATAAAAATAAAAATCCACTTTAAAGTTGAATTTTGAAACTAATGGTTTAGAGATTATAGATTAAGGTAATTTAGAGTTTGAATTTGTTCTGTTCTAAAGCTGCTGTAGACTTTTGTTTCTTGCAGTTCTGGTTTTTCTGCACAACATTGTAGGCTTTAATTATAATAAAATAGAAAAGAATATAGATTAAGGCAATATTAGATTAGTATAAGGCAAATCCTTAAACTTGCTAACTAGGAAAATAGCCTCTCGTTCGGTATGTAATGTCAGCTTTTCATGTACGAAGCCAGAAATTTCTTCTAGTGGGCAAAATCGAATTATAAATTTTGGGGCTCAATGTACAATTGTATCAACTTATAATTTCACGATTTTTTGAAGGGGTTAAACTTCTATTTTCCCTTTTCTTTTCTTTTGTGATGAACACTTGCATGTATTCACAATTTTTTTGAAGGGGTTTAACTTATAATTTCACAATATTTGAGTGAACTGAACCCGAAGCTTAGCTCATTTGGTTTATGTAATCTACTTAGAGTTAGAGGTGACATTCAGCGGGTTCGAATTTGAGTTTCCTTGAGAACTTTACAGGTTTTTCTCCCTGTTTAATCGTCCAGCTACGGGGTTTCACACATGCATCACCGACGGAATTTGAATATCTCATATTTAGGGGTGGGGATTTGAATATCTCATTTGTGGTTGATTGAGACTCGTACATGCTTAACCCAGAGGTAGATGCTATGGCTTGATTTTTGGATGATCACACTCTTCCTAGGAACTCCTCTTGTTGTTGTTAATCCTTCAAAGACATAGGCTCTGATACCAATTGTTGAGTGGATCTATGATATAAGCCAAGAGGGGAGGTGAATTGGATTTTTTGAACTTTTGATGGTGAAATGAAAAATAAAATTGATGGACAAGAGTATTTAGAGTGGTTCAAGTTCCAATCGAACTCTACATCCACTACCTTAGCTTCACTAAGGATTTTCTAACAATTCCACTAATTGTTCTTCCCCAATTCTCACACAAGAATTACAAAGAAGATGATGGCAAAAACAAGTATCACTCGATACAAAATGTAGCCTAATTACAAGCACTCAACCCAATTGAATAGATAATAATGAAAATTACAACTTCACAATTGGGGTTTACTAGAAATAATGGGATTTAGGCACAAATGCTTGGCTTTGATGTTTGAATGTTTCTTTTGAGATCAATAGTTGTTGCTGAAGCTTTTAGAGGTCCCTTTTATACCTTCTCATTGAATTCTAGCCGTAGGGGTTGTTGCATTCATCAATAGATCCGTTGGGATGTTATCTTCCATCCATAAATGCAGTCTGCAACCACCCGTTTCGAAACGCCCGATCCTGTTACGAAACATACTAAAAAAAGAAAAACCTGTTGGGGTGTATTAATTAGACCGTAGCAAAACAGGTACGATCATTTCAATACGCTAAGAGCTCGTTTCGAAACTCGTTTCGGAACACTTTGCCACTGTCAAAGCCCGTATTGAAACGGCTTGGAGGCGTTTCGATACGCCTTAATGACAAGTATAAAATCAGTTAAAAACTTCAACGCTCATATTTTTAAAACCAGGTTTGAATGCCATTTTGAAACGTTTGAGGTCGTTTCGATACTATCGTATCGAAATGGGTCAAACTATTCCGATGTTCTTCATCCGTTTCGAAACCCATTTCGAAACAGAGGATAACAGTTTCAAAAGTGTTCCGGAACGCCCAATGGCCGTTCGAAAACGGTAACTCGAAAATCACTGTTTTGGCTTCAAAAACACTTAGATAAGTTTTGACAAGTTGAGTTTGTAACTTAACCATTTTTCTTTAAATATATAGAGAGGTTTGAGGACTTAAAAATTTGTTTTCTCTTTTTCAAATTAGTCCTTAAATTCTTTAGTTATATCAAAATTAGTTTATCGGTTTCACAATTTGTTTAATACTTCTAATAAGAAGCTCAAAATGATGGGTGGCGTTGGTTGAGCCATTAAGCTGATGATTCTGAGCACTGAATTAGTTAACTAAATGACGAAGTAGGGTTTTCGGTATTTGATAAGTTCTCAAATGTGACATACTTCATTTGCTATTTTTCTAGTTATTAGGACTTCTTGATGCTTAATACATGTTGTTTTTGTTATATTTTGTGCAGGGACCCAATTCTGGAAATAGCAGTAAAAGGGGGCATTTCTGCAGTTTTTATTATAATTCTGTCATGACTGGAATCGTGGGCACGAAACCAGGCACAACGCATCTGACGTGGCAGTGACGTGGCAACCTCTAGAAGATCCTGGAATGTTCCGAGAGAAGATCCGATCAGATTATCAGTTCTATCCGTTTGGTTTTATTTTGAATTTTAAAAACATTTGAATTTGAATTGTTATTTTGATTTTCTTATCTCTTATCCGTGTAATCTAAGCCTATAAATACCAACATTTGGTGAAGGCTTAAGATCATCTTCTTAGCTTTGAGTATTTTTATCTTTTCCTTTGTAAACATTTTCTAATTTTAATTCAAGTTCTTTTCCTTTATTTTCTTGTTTCGTTTGTTTTATGCCATTTAATTACTTTTCTAAAATCAAATTAAGTATGATAATCAATATAATGCTTAGCTAAATCTTTTAAGCCAAGAACCAGCCAAGTCAATTCGATTCGTGAGAATTGAACTTTGCTTAAATTCTTTTGGGAAATCATTTTTATCTTTCTACTTAGATAGTTTGGCAATCGGCCTTACTAAAAGTTTTTAACCGTTTTTCAAATCAAAAAGGGCCTGTTGGTCTGAAATCGCTTAAAAACACAGTTGGCAGGAAGGATCGACCTGTGGCAATTTCGACTTCCTATGAACACTCTTAGCGGCGGTCCGCTAAGGAAAGATAAAATCAGAAGCGATTCTTTTTAGACAATTTCTGAGTCGGGTTTTTCCGGCTTTCATTCTAAATATTTTAACGGCGATAGACGTGGTTGATTTATTTAAGAACCATCTTTCGAAGATAGACTTGGGAGGATTGGTTACTTGAGAGAGAAACAAGTTACGACGGGTTGGGCCTCGTAGACTGTAACCGACATGATCCTCGAAATAAAAATCTTTTTCAGTGATCGAAAGAATTGTAGGAGCTGGTTCGAGGCTATTTCACATACTTGGTTTTTCTTATTTTTTTACCTCTGCATTTAAATCTTGCTATTTCATTTTCGTCCAATATCATATCACTCCCCCCATTTTATTTACTTATTCTACGGATATTCCTGGAAGTAGTAATCGAAACAGCCTTCAGTCAATAATTCCAGCTAATCTCCCTGCGGATCGACCCTCTTTCCCTATATCTACTTAATTTCTTTATTCTATTATTTATTGAAAGAAGTTAATTAATTTATTTTTGACCGGTTAAACGACGACTTGTCAAAATTGGCGCCATTGCCGGGGAACTTTACTTTCGGCACTTTTGACTGATTTTGTTTTTTATGACCAGGAAAAACCCGGGTACTTTAGCTCCATACAACCCGGAAATCGAAGCAATCGCTCGTAGAACTCACGGTGAAACGCTTCGGGGAAAGAAACAACAACGAGAACAAAGCACACAACAATTCGATCAGGAATTTACTTCTGAAACTACACCAGTCGAAGAACCTATACAAGAACCAGAACCGATGGCAGACCAAATGATTCGACAACTAAACGTCGCCCCTACTGTGCAACAACCACTCTGCATCACTTTTCCTCAAGGCAATACTCCCATCCAGCTCAAAACGAGATTAATCCACCTACTCCCTACTTTTAATGGCCTCCCTACTGAAAGCCCACGTAAGCACCTTGCCGAATTCCATATGGTGTGCAGCAGCATGAAACCACAAGGGGTCTCGGAGGACCAAATAAAACTAAGGGCTTTTCCTTTTTCCTTAGCCGGAACGACTAAAGAGTGGTTATTCTATTTACCTCCAAATTCGATTAATACATGGTCTGACCTCTCTCGTGTTTTTCTTGACAGATATTTCCCTGCGGCGAAAGCAACAGAACTTAGGCGAAACATATTGGGAATCCAACAAATGCACGATGAATCCATATACGAATATTGGGAGAGATTCAAAAGGTTGTGTGCAAGTTGTCCGCAACATGGCTTATCCGAGCAAACACTCCTTCAATACCTATACGAAGGAATGTTGCCAATGGACAAAAAGATGGTAGACGCAACAGTGGTGGCGCGCTCGTTAACATGAACCCTATTGCAGCGGGAACATTAATCTCCACGATGGCGGCTAATTCGCAGCAATTTGGTTCTGCAAGTGAACCCAGCCGATGGGTTCACACAGTAAGCACAATTTCATTAGAGAATAAAATAGACAATTTAACTAATATTGTGTACTCTCTTGTTTCAGGGGAGTTAGGAGCTGCTAAGGTATGTGGAATATGCATTATGCCAGATCACGCAACCGACTTATGCCCATTGCTGCGGGATACATTTGGTGCCCAAGTTAACACCGTACACAACTTTCCCGGACCTCCCCAAAGACCCTATAACCCACACAGCAATACATTTAATCCCGGTTGGAGAGATCACCCAAACTTGAGCTACGGTAATTAGAACCCGAATTACCAACCTAGGCAACAACCTCCCTACCAAAACCAAGCACCCCAAAAATCCTCGCTTGAGTCTATTGTTGAGAGATTGGCAGTTTCGCAGGAAAAATTCCAAACCCAAACGCAATCTCACCTTCAGGAACTAGATAAACAAGTTAGCCAATTAGCTCAAACAATAGGGCGTCTAGAATCCCAAGGAAATTTGCAATCACAAACCGAAATCAATCCAAGGGAAAATGTGAGTGAAATCACTCTACGTAGCGGGACCGTGATAACACCTGAACCACCAAAGAAGGATGAGCAAAAATTCGACGGCTCTTCGGAACACCAGAACGAAAAATCTCCTTCCACTCTAGGTAATATCAAATCTAAAGTTCCTATTCCTACTTACGAACATGTTCCACCTTTTCCAAGAAGATTAGCAAAACGAGACAAAAAGGAGGAGGAAAAAGAAATAATGGAGGTGTTCAAAAAAGTGGATATTAACATTCCACTCTTGGATGTTATCAAGAAGGTTCCTAAATACGCGAAATTTTTGAAGGACCTATGTACAAACCGAAGAAGGCTGTCGGGAAACGAGAGAGTCAACGTTAGCGAGAATATTTCAGCCATTTTTCAAAAGTCGTTGCCACCAAAGTACAAGGACCAAGGTATGTTTACGATTCCCTGTAAAATTGTAAAATTGTAAAATTGTAAAATAGTACACCCAATCAGGAAAGACACGAAAAGAGCAACACACGTTCACCAACATAACGCCAAAGAGCTCTTCTTTCCATAACATAACGTCATCCCCATTTTGCTAATAGAGTGCAATTTTCGAAATGTGCACGTCCCTTTTTTCGAGGAGTGCAGATATGAGTCCAATTTACACGAGCCATTTTCATCTTTCCATTTGAATGCCCCAACGGACTTTCAAATAGGGACATGTAGTATAGTGGAAGAGACGATACGACTAAATTGATGAGAACCTCCATGCCCGCAAACGATAATGAATTGTTTTTCCAACCTGCCAATTTTACTCGAAATCTATCAATCACTAGACCCCACGTCTTCACCATTCTAGGATTGCCCCCCAAAGGGATTCCTAAATACAAAAAAGGTAAGCTGCCGATATTGCATCTACAAATTTGAGCTTGTTTACATACAATCTCTGATTTCACGTTGATCCCAACCAAGCAAGACTTGCCGAAATTTATACTTAGACCCGAACTCGCCTCAAAGCATCTCAATATCCTCTTCACATTGTATAAATAACTTTCCTCTAGTCTCCGAAAGAGGATTGTATCATCTGCGAATTGCAAATGAGTGAACGAATTGTCAAGAATTACATTCCTAATTCCTCCAATCTCTCCCCTTACTTCTGCTTCTATAAGTAATAGACGTAACGCCTCTGTGACCATAACGAACAAGAACGGAGAGATGGGATCTCCTTGTGACAAGTCGTCGTTAACCGGTCAAAATAAATATAAATTAATCCTCTTTCAACAATAAATAAATAAAGAAATTGAACAAGTATAGGGAAAGAGGGTCGATCCGCAGGGAGATTAGCTGTAATTGTTGACTTGAATTTGTTGAATCCGAAATCCCAGGAATGTCTGAAAAAGCAAATAAATAAAAGAAGGGGGTGATATGATTTGTGATGAAGTAATAAAATAGAGAAAAAGAACTAAAAGTAATTAAGAAAAACCAAGGGTGTAAATCAGCCTCGAACCAGCTCCTTCAATTCTTTCGATCATTGAAGTAGATTTTTATTTCGGGGATCATGTCGGTTACAGTCTACGAGGCCCAACCTGTCGTAACTTGTTCTTCTCTCGAGTAACCAATCCTCCCAAGTCTATCTTCGAAAGATGGTTCTTAAATAAATCAACCACGACTATCGTCGTTAAAATATTTAGAATAAAACAGGAAAAACCCGACTCAGAAATTGTCTAAAAGTAGAATCGCTTCTGATTTTATCTTTCCTTAGCGGACCGCCGCTAAGAGTGTTCATAGGAAGTCGAAAATTGCCACGGGCCGATCCTTCCTCCCAACTATGTTTTTAAGCGAATTCAGACCAAAGGGCCCTTTTTGATTTGAAAAACGTTTAAAAGACTTTAGTAAGGCCGATTGCCAAACTATCTAAGCAGAAAGATAAAAATGATTTCCCCAAAAGTATTTAAGCAAGTTCAATTCTCACGAATCGAATTGACTTGGCTGGTTCTTGGCTTAAGAAATTTAGCTAAGCATGATATTGATTATCATACTTAACTTGGTTTTAGAAAAACAATTGAAAAACATAAAATAAATGAAACAAGAAATTAAAGGAAAATGAACTTGAATTAAAACTAAAAAGTGTTTACAAAGATAAAAACTAAAATGATTGATGGATGATCTAAGCCTTTACCAAGGGTGGTATTTATAGGCTTAGATTTACAAAGATAAAGTGATGAAATAATTTAAAATAATAAACAAAAGATAAAACAATTCAAATGTTTTGAAATTTAAATGCAGGAATCTAATCGGATAAGCTGATAACATCTCTCAGAACGTTCCAGAAGCTTCTAGAAGTCGCCACGTCACTGCCACGTCACTGCCACGTCAGACGCGTCGTGCCCGGTGTCGTGCCCATGATGCCAGTCATGACAGTATTATAATAAAAACTGCAGAAATGCCTCATTTTCACTGCTATTTCCAGAATTGGGTCCCTGCACAAAATATAACGAAAACAACATGGATTAAGCAGCAAGAAGTCCCAATGGCTAGAAAAATAACAAATGAAATATGTCATATTTGAGCACTCATCAAATTCCCCCTCACTTGTCTCATACTTGTCCTCAAGTATGTCCGAAAAAGCATAAACCAAAGATTGCATTTCTCAAGCCATTACAAGCATTAAACATAATCATAAGAGTTCTAGCACAATTGGAGTATCATGAAAGAAAACATTATCAAACCAAAAGGATGCAAGCAAAGAACAACCCTTATCTCTTCCAATTACCTATCCAGCATTAATCAAATCCTAACCCAGTCTTAATCCCCACCAAGATACACTCAAGAGCACTCAAAGTGTTTATAAGGTAAAAGTGAAGCAGAAACACTCAAAGTCAATCATGAATAAAGGTTTCCATATGCTTGTAACAAGTTCAATTCTCCACTACTTTAATAGAATCGAGGTGCAAAAATCATTAGGTCTTTGTTCAAGGTGTAATGTGGGTTTAGAAAAAAAAAGGATAGAAAGATAGGAAGAAAAACAAAAGAGGATGATCAATGCAAGATATTTCAAACATTCAGCAGTGAAGACATTAAAAAGGAGCTAAAAATGGGCAAGCCAACACACATTTTTCTTTTCTTTTTTCCTTTTTTTTATTCTTTTCGAAACTGTTTTTCTTTTTTTTTTCTCTTTTTTTTCTTTTCGAAGCAATTGCTTCCTTTTATTCTGTTTTTTTTATCATTTTTTTCGGAAAAATTATGCCCTTATTTGAAAAGTATCTCCTTCATGTCTAATAAAGATTCTAGCATTTGATCAATTGAAATGGTTTAGTCAAAGAAATAGGGTTTAAGGCTAACAAGGGCTCACTAGGCGATGAGAAAGGGTAAATTAAAATGAAAGGGATAGAAGAGGTTAAAGCCTAATGCCTAAATCATTTTAAAGCACCTCGTTCTTAGTGTAGTCTCGAATCGTAAGCAAGTCACAAGTTCTAGATTCCTAAAATTCAAGATGACACTCTCAAGCAAAAGAAATGAGCATAATGTGAAGAATGCATGCTTAAGGCTCAAAGTCTCACAAAATTGGGCTAATTTGATTAAGCTAGGCCATAAATTTAATTAACACTATCAAGAGTAATTAAAAGAGATGTCAAACTGCAGATTACTCATATAATTTAATTATCAAAATGCTCCAATTCAATCATTCCTAAGCACTAGAACAAGTACAACATGCTGTTCAACAAGTAATGGCAAGAAAAAATTCATCTCAAGTTTAATCAAAATCAAACATATAATCAAACAAGCAGACAAGTGGTAATTTATTATCCTCCCCCTCACTTAAGTGAATTGCCCCAATTCATAGAAAAGAATTAAAAAAAAAGTAAGGCAAAAAAAGGGTAAAGAGAACTCCCCGTGATCAACGATGATTGTGATGATGGTGATGGTGACCGTCGAGAAGGCGGCCGGCGGGTGGAGCTTGATCCAGCGGTGCTATTGGAGAGCTGCGAATGGCGGCTGTCGGCTGGGGGAGAAGGCGGAGGTGCGGTGGAAGCCATAGGCGTGGGGTTCTCGATCGAGGGCTGGGGGTTTGCCGTCATCGACCATCGCGGCGTGGAGGAGGTGCGGGGCATTGCGGCTGAGTGAGTTTGCGGCTGGGTGTGTTGTGTTTTTAGGGATTTGGTGGTTTTGCGGAAAAGAAAGAAAGGGAAAAGGGGGAGAGTTTGACGATATGCTTAAGGGGCAAGGGTTTGGGGCTATCGTGCACCGTTCATTGAGCGTGCTAAAGTGCACCACGTTTAATGAAACGGTGCACTTTGGTTGTGGGAATTTAATTGTCCTGCTGCATTCGAAATGAATCCTGCAAATGAAAAACAAAATTTATTAAGGCAAAAAAAAAGAAAAAAAATGAAGCATAAATTAAAAAAGTAAAAATTAACGAAAAATAAACCAATGGGTTGCCTCCCATTTAGCGCTTTGTTTAACGTCGTTTAGCTCGATGACCTTTGCTAAATTTTTGGTTCTTCAAAAGCAAGTTCTTCAAATAAACGGTGACGTCCATCCCTTGTCGTTTTAACGCCTTCCTCCATCTTTTTAATTGTGCGCAAAACAACAACTAAGTTTCTACCTCCTTCCCGATGCGACAACTTACTCAAGATGATGTTTGGCAAGGTTTGGTTGTCGCCTAAAAATATATAATCAAACCATTCCAACCTTGGCTTTGGTTCCTGCAAAATTGATGGAAAATGTTTAGTTTGAATTAGAATTAATCGAAAATCAGAAAGGGAAGAAAGATTTGAAATGATTTCGCCTTTGTTTTTATCGTCGAGATCTGCGAATTCCCTACAAAATTCATAACACAAATTAGTTTCGATCAAATCATCAGCTAATGGATCTATAATATCAATAAAATTTAAACTTGCGATCGAATCAGGATACTTCATAGCTTTGTACATATCAAATTTAACTACTTCCCCATCAAATTCCATAGTTAAGATGTCGTCGCGGACATCAATCTTTGTATGCGCAGTTGATAGGAAAGGTCGGCCAAGCAAGATTTCGGATCCGTTATTGTTGCGATCATTTTCCATGTCAATAATGTAAAAATCAGCAGGAAAAATGAGATTTTTTACCTGTACCAACACGTTTTCTAGTACTCCCTCGGGGTAGATAACTGAACGATCAGCTAGTTGAACCGTCACTCGCGTTTCCTTCAAAGGTTCAGTCGAAATTTTGTTGTAGACGCTTAATGGCATGACGTTGATAGATGCGCCTAAATCGCACATCGCTCTTTTTATCCCAACATTCCCAATTTTACAAGGAATCGCAAACATACCTTGATCCTTGTACTTTGGCGGCAATGGTCTTTGAAGAATAGCCGAAACGTTCTCACCAAGGTTAACTCTTTCATTCCCAGACAATCGCCTTCGGTTTGTGCATAGATCTTTCAAAAATTTTGCGTACTTAGGGACCTTCCGAATAACATCCAAAAGTGGAATGTTGATTTCCACTTTTTTGAATACATCCAAAATTTCCTTCTCTTCCTCCTTTTTATCTCGTTTCACCAATCTACCTGGAAAAGGAGGAACAAGTTCGTAAGTAGAAACAAAAATATTGGATTTAGAGTTACCTGCAATGGGTGGAGACTTTTCGTTCGGGTCCTTCAAAGAGCTGCCTTGTTCGTCGGATTTTTGCTCATCTTGCTTGGGCGGTTTAGGCGTTATCACTGTTCCACTACGCAAAGTTATCGCACTAACATTTTCCCTTGGATTGGTTTCGGTTTGTGATGGTAACTTTTCCTGGGATTCTATATGGCTAACGGCTTGAGCTAGTTGGCTTATTTGTTTGTCGATTTGCTGGAGATGGAATTGTGTTTGGGTTTGGAATTTTTCCTGCGAAACTGCCAATCTCTCAACAATAGACTCAAGCAATGATTTTTGGGGTGCTTGGTTTTGGTAGGGAGGTTGTTGCCTAGGTTGGTAATTCGGGTTCTGATTACCGTAGCTCAAGTTTGGGTGATCTCTCCAACCGGGATTGAAAGTATTGCTATGTGGGTTATAGGGTCTTTGGGGAGGTCCGGGAAAGTTGTGAATGGCGTTAACTTGGGCACCAGACGTATCTCGTAACAATGGGCATAAGTCGGTTGCGTGATCTGGCATAGTGCATATTCCGCATACCTTAGCAGCTTTTATCTCCCCTGAAACAAGAGAATACACAATATTAGTCAAATTATCAATTTTATTCTCTAATGAAATTGTGCTTACTGTGTGAACCCGTCGGTTGGGTTCACTTGCAGAACCAAATTGCTGCGAGTTTGCAGCCATTGTGGAGATTAATGTTCTCGCCACAGTAGGAGTCATGTTAACGAGCGCGCCACCGCTTACTGCATCTACCATCTTTTTTTCCATTGGTAACATTCCTTCATATAGGTATTGAAGGAGTGTTTGCTCGGATAGGCCATGTTGCGGACAGCTTGCGCACAGCTTCTTGAACCTTTCTGAATAATCATATAGGGATTCGTCGTGCATTTGTTGGATACTCAAAATGCTTCGCCTAAGTTCAGTCGCTTTTGCTGCAGGGAAATACCTGTCAAGGAAAACACGAGAAAGATCAGCCCATGTATTAATAGAATTCGGAGGTAAATAAAATAACCACTCTTTAGCCGTTCCGGCTAAGGAAAAAGGAAAAGCCCTTAGTTTTATCTGATCCTCTGAAACTCCTTGCGGTTTCATGCTGCTGCACACCATGTGAAATTCGGCAAGGTGTTTATGTGGGCTTTCAGTAGGGAGGCCATTAAAGGTGGGTAATAGGTGAATTAAGCTCGTTTTGAGTTGGAAAGGGGTATCTCCGTGAGGAAAGGCGATGCAGAGTGGTTGCTGCACAGTAGGGGCTGCGTTCAGCTCTCGAATCGTTTGTTCCGCCATCGGTTCTGGTTCCTGTGTAGGTTCTTCGATTGGTGTAGTTTCGGAGGTGGATTCTTGTTCCGGTCGTCGTGTGCTTTGTTGTTTCTTTCGTCGAAGGGTTTCGCCGTGAGTTCTACGAGCGCTTGCTTCGATTTCCGAGTTGTATGGAGCTAAAGTACCCGGATTCTTCCTGGTCATAAAATAAAACAAAAATCAGTCAAAAATTTCCGAAAATAAATCTCCCCGGCAACGACGCCAATTTTGACAAGTCGTCGTTAACCGGTCAAAATAAATATAAATTAATCCTCTTTCAACAATAAATAAATAAAGAAATTGAACAAGTATAGGGAAAGAGGGTCGATCCGCAGGGAGATTAGCTGTAATTGTTGACTTGAATTTGTTGAATCCGAAATCCCAAGAATGTCTGAAAAAGCAAATAAATAAAAGAAGGGGGTGATATGATTTGTGATGAAGTAATAAAATAGAGAAAAAGAACTAAAAGTAATTAAGAAAAACCAAGGGTGTAAATCAGCCTCGAACCAGCTCCTTCAATTCTTTTGATCATTGAAGTAGATTTTTATTTCGGGGATCATGTCGGTTACAGTCTACGAGGCCCAACCCGTCGTAACTTGTCCTTCTCTCGAGTAACCAATCCTCCCAAGTCTATCTTCGAAAGATGGTTCTTAAATAAATCAACCACGACTATCGCCGTTAAAATATTTAGAATAAAACAGGAAAAACCCGACTCAGAAATTGTCTAAAAGTAGAATCGCTTCTGATTTTATCTTTCCTTAGCGGACCGCCGCTAAGAGTGTTCATAGGAAGTCGAAAATTTCCACAGGCCGATCCTTCCTCCCAACTATGTTTTTAAGCGAATTCAGACCAAAGGACCCTTTTTGATTTGAAAAACGTTTAAAAGACTTTAGTAAGGCCGATTGCCAAACTATCTAAGCAGAAAGATAAAAATGATTTCCCCAAAAGTATTTAAGCAAGTCCAATTCTCACGAATCGAATTGACTTGGCTGGTTCTTGGCTCAAGAAATTTAGCTAAGCATGATATTGATTATCATACTTAACTTGGTTTTAGAAAAACAATTGAAAAACATAAAATAAATGAAACAAGAAATTAAAGGAAAATGAACTTGAATTAAAACTAAAAAGTGTTTACAAAGATAAAAACTAAAATGATTGATGGATGATCTAAGCCTTTACCAAGGGTGGTATTTATAGGCTTAGATTTACAAAGATAAAGTGATGAAATAATTTAAAATAATAAACAAAAGATAAAACAATTCAAATGTTTTGAAATTTAAATTCAGGAATCTAATCGGATAAGCTGATAACATCTCTCAGAACGTTCCAGAAGCTTCTAGAAGTCGCCACGTCACTGCCACGTCAGACGCGTCGTGCCCGGTGTCGTGCCCATGATGCCAGTCATGACAGAATTATAATAAAAACTGCAGAAATGCCTCATTTTCACTGCTATTTCCAGAATTGGGTCCCTGCACAAAATATAACGAAAACAACATAGATTAAGCAGCAAGAAGTCCCAATGGCTAGAAAAATAACAAATGAAATATGTCATATTTGAGCACTCATCACCTTGTCTCAAGCCCCTACTCATATTTGAATTCACAAGTGGCAGACTTTGGCCGACGAGATGCACTCCTAGATCCACCTCCTCCATTTGGATCCAAAACTCATTTTGATTAACACTATTTCCAAAAAAATTCCATTTTACGCAGTCATAAGCTTTATAGAAGTCCAGCTTTAGAACCACTCCCCCAACTTCATCACCATCATTACTCATGGAATGAATAATTTCATTAGCTATAAGAATCCCATCAATATTTGCCGCCCCTTCGTGAAGGCACATTGTTTCTCACTAATTAGTATGTCCATCACCTCCCTTAATTCCTAGGTAATTAATACTTTAGCAACTATCATGTAAATCAACTCCATTAGATTAATTGGCTTAAATTTAGAGATATTTGATAGATCACTCGTTTTCGAAGCAATAGGATTAGGGATGAGCATTTTACTCGGACTCGACGGGTTCCGACCCGACCCGGACTGATCAGGTTGAATATTTTAATGAAAAAAATCAAGGTTTAGGTCGGGTTTCTGTTAAGGGTAAACTTGGGTCGGGTCGAGTTCCGGTTTAAGGTGGAAAATATTTAACCCAACCCGGACTAAAAGTGTAATTTCCCCCTAATTTTTAGGGGTATTTATAATAATATCTCTCTTGATATATATTTTTATAATTAAGTCCTTAAAATTGAATTTTTTATTATTTAGTCCTTTAAATTATAATTTTTTACAATTAAGTCCCTTAAAATTATTATTTTTATAATTAGGTCCATAAAATTATTTTATTTTATATAGGTCGTGTCGGGTCGGGATCGGATTTAATATATTTATTTTCGGGTCGAGTTTTTTAAAAATATGTTCGAGCCGGGTCGAGTGCGGATTTGTGGTGTTTATTTTCAGGTCAGGTCGGATGGGACAAAAACCCGACCTGTGCCCATCACTAAGTAGCAGAGAGTTTACCAATTTCATGAAAATCCAGCAACACCTTCAATAGATCGTCCTTCACTATCTCCCAATTAGATTTGTAAATTTTTTATTGAACTCGTCTAGTCCCGGAGCCTTGGATTCATCACAGCCCCAAACTGCTTCTTTCAGTTCTTCTGCAGTAAAAGGATCCTCCAGCTTTCTTGCGTCCACCGTTGATAGCCTCTTGAAGTTCAAGTTGAAAATTTCTTTCCAGTCTCTTCTCTTGCAACTGAAATGTTTGCTGAAGTACCTCCAATTTTGTGCAAGTGGTGTGTACTTGAAACTAGGCTAAGTATAATTTTGTGATGTGAAGTACAACATTTAATATATGTTTTATATGGTTGTTAATGTCTGGAAAAAGGAAGAAAATGAGGTTTTAAAAAACTCGAACATGACATGCTTATGGTGCATAAAAACATAAAACACAATTAAATATATGAAGATGATCTTCTAAAGGAGAAAAAAATGATATCAAACCATTAAACTATTACTAAAGGTAGTTGTCAATTAATAATATAATACAAAATCAGAATAAAACATAAATATTTGAGCAAATTAAATTCAGGTTGATTTAGGTTTGAGTTGTTCAGTTTCGGTTATTTTCGGTTCGGGTTGGTTTTCGATTTAACTAAATTCGTGTCGGTTTTAGTTTGATTCAGTTTTGGTTCGAATTCGGATGAAGTTTACCGGGTCTAAGCTTAATCAAGAGTGCTACCAAATATCATGCTTATGTGATATGTCCGAAATATCAACTTGTATTTAAATTTTTTACATTTCTTCTGGTAATAAATATCTTAATTTTTATGACATTTTCTTCGACTCGACTAACATTTCGTAGATTTCTTTCGTTCTTTGAGCTTTCATTAGCTTTCTCGTATCCACAATAACAACAATCTCACAAGCCAAATCGTCATTAAAACCCAAATTTAATAGCCTACTTTTGCCATCCTCGAAACTATATCTTCTGCGCCATAAACGTGATGAGCTGAATTCGACAAAAAAAAAAAACATGACATCGGATTTAAGCAGCGTTGTCGTCCCGATGTTCTCCACATCTTCCAACTGGCCGGCTCTCTCCAATAGTCCCATCGAACACGTCTAATGTTTTGGACCTATTAGAGCTTATAATGCGGGAGTTGCCGTTACTCTCGAGCTACCATGCTGGGAGATACTAGTAGTGTTTCTGTGACTGTGTCGAATTCAATTTAGTTCCGTTTTCCGACTCTAAGCTTGATCTTTGTCTGAATGAGAGCTGAATATCGAAGTTTTTTTTCCTAGGCGACATGCATATTTGATCTTTGGACAGCCTTGTGGAACAAGTGTTTGTATTGTTTATGGAGGGCTGCGTTGAATTTGAAGATGCTTTTTTTAGGTTGATTTTCATGCTTCTATTTGTGTTGTGTGCTTGGTTGCCAGGCTTCGATATTGAGATTGTATTAAGAGATTATTTGCTTTTGTTTCTTGAGGATTCTTACGATTGGTATTCTCTAATTTTATACTCTTTGGCTTGACATATGTTTTGATCCGGGGCTTGGAAAAATATGTGGCTTTCACACGACAGACGAGCAGATTTTTCTCTATCTATCGAGGTCCACTTCACTTTTCCTCTTCATAAGTCTGCTGTCACCATGCTGTCACGACAGGTCCATGGCAGCTTCGTCTTCTTCGTCTGCTTGTCCAGTTCAGCTCTTCTGCTTCTCTGCCCTGCGCCTGCCTTCAACATCTACTATGGCAGATACCTGCAAAAATAGCCATCATTCAGTAGAATCCGTGCCTTTTATATAATTGTGATGTTTTATTGAAAACTAACCTAAATGCAATGCAATGATGCTTGAATGCAGCAGAAATATGGGTTAAGAAGGGTGTAAATAATAGAACTTTAACACACTCAACAGCAGTTCTGGTTTTTCTGCACAACATTGTAGGCTTTAATTATAATAAAATAGAAAAGAATATAGATTAAGGCAATATTAGATTAGTATAAGGCAAATCCTTAAACTTGCTAACAAGGAAAATAGCCTCTCGTTCGCTATGTAATGTCAGCTTTTCATGTGCGAAGCCAGAAATTTCTTCTAGTGGGCAAAATCGAATTATAAATTTTGGGGCTCAATGTACAATTGTATCAACTTATAATTTCACGATTTTTTGAAGGGGTTAAACTTCTATTTTCCCTTTTCTTTTCTTTTGTGATGAACACTTGCATGTATTCACAATTTTTTTGAAGGGGTTTAACTTATAATTTCACAATATTTGAGTGAACTGAACCCGAAGCTTAGCTCATTTGGTTTATGTAATCTACTTAGAGTTAGAGGTGACATTCAGTGGGTTCGAATTCGAGTTTCCTTGAGAACTTTACAGGTTTTTCTCTCTGTTTAATCGTCCAGCTATGGGGTTTCACACATGCATCACCGACGGAATTTGAATATCTCATATTTAGGGGTGGGAATTTGAATATCTCATTTGTGGTTGATTGAGACTCGTACATGCTTAACCCGGAGGTAGATGCTATGGCTTGATTTTTGGATGATCACATTCTTCCTAGGAACTCCTCTTGTGGTTGTTAATCCTTCAAAGACATAGGCTCTGATACCAATTGTTGAGTGGATCTATGATATAAGCCAAGAGGGGAGGTGAATTGGATTTTTTGAACTTTTGATGGTGAAATGAAAAATAAAATTGATGGACAAGAGTATTTAGAGTGGTTCAAGTTCCAATCGAACTCTACATCCACTACCTTAGCTTCACTAAGGATTTTCCAACAATTCCACTAATTGTTCTTCCCCTTTTCTAGGCTAAAGAGGTAACCGTTACAATTTCGGTCAAATTTTCTACCCAAAATTTAACCCAATCCTCACACAAGAATTACAAAGAAGATGCTGGCTAAAACAAGTATCTCTCGATACAAAATGTAGCCTAACGACAAGCACTCAACCCAATTGAATAGATAAGAATGAAAATTACAACTTCACAATTGGGGTTTACTAGAAATAATGGGATATAGGCACAAATGCTTGGCTTTGATGTTTGAATGTTTCTTTTGAGATCAATAGTTGTTGCTGAAGCTTTTAGAGGTCCCTTTTATACCTTCTCATTGAATTCTAGCCGTAGGGGTTGTTGCATTCATCAATAGAGCCGTTGGGATGTTATCTTCCATCCATACAGTCTACAACCACCCGTTTCGAAACAACCGATCCTGTTACGAAACATACTAAAAAAAACCTGTTGGGGTGTATTAATTAGACCGTACCAAAACAGGTACGATCATTTCGATACGCTAAGAGCTCGTTTCGAAACTCGTTTCGGAACACTTTGCCACTGTCAAAGCCCGTATTGAAACGGCTTGGAGGCGTTTCGATACGCCTTAATGAGAAGTATAAAATCAGTTAAAAACTTCAACGGTCATATTTTAAAACCAAGTTTGAATGCCGTTTTGAAACGTTTGAGGTCGTTTCGATACTATCGTATCGAAACGGGTCAAACCATTCCGATGTTCTTCAATCGTTTCGAAACCCATTTCGAAACAGAGGTTAACAGTTTCAAAAGTGTTCCGAAACGCCCAATGGCCGTTCGAAAACGATGACTCGAAAATCAATGTTTTGGCTTCAAAAACACTTAGATAAGTTTTGACAAGTTGAGTTTTTAACTTAACCATTTTTCTTTAAATATATAGAGAGGTTTGAGGACTTAAAAATTTGTTTTCTCTTTTTCAAATTAGTCCTTAAATTCTTTAGTTATATCAAAATTAGTTTATCGGTTTCACAATTTGTTTAATACTTCTAATAAGAAGCTCAAAATGATGGGTGGCGTTGGTTGAGCCATTAAGCTGATGATTCTGAGCACTGAATTAGTTAACTAAATGACGAGGTAGGGTTTTCGGTATTTGATAAGTTCTCAAATGTGACATACTCCATTTGCTATTTTTCTAGTTATTAGGACTTCTTGATGCTTAATACATGTTGTTTTTGTTATATTTTGTGCAGGGACTCAATTCTGGAAATAGCAGTAAAAGGGGGCATTTCTGCAGTTTTTATTATAATTCTGTCATGACTGGAATCGTGGGCACAAAACCAGGCACAACGCATCTGATGTGGCAGTGACGTGGCAACCTCTAGAAGATCCTGGAATGTTCCGAGATAAGATCCGATCAGATTATCAGTTCTATCCGTTTGGTTTTATTTTGAATTTTAAAAACATTTGAATTTGAATTGTTATTTTGATTTTCTTATCTCTTATCCGTATAATCTAAATCTATAAATACCAACATTTGGTGAAGTCTTAAGATCATCTTCTTAGCTTTGAGTATTTTTATCTTTTCCTTTGTAAACATTTTCTAATTTTAATTCAAGTTCTTTTCCTTTATTTTCTTGTTTCGTTTGTTTTATGCCATTTAATTACTTTTCTAAAATCAAGTTAAGTATGATAATCAATATAATGCTTAGCTAAATCTTTTAAGCCGAGAACCAGCCAAGTCAATTCGATTCGTGAGAATTGAACTTTGCTTAAATTCTTTTGGGAAATCATTTTTATCTTTCTGCTTAGATAGTTTGGCAATCGGCCTTACTAAAAGTTTTTAACCGTTTTTCAAATAAAAAAGGGCCCGTTGGTCTGAAATCGCTTAAAAACACAGTTGGCAGGAAGGATCGACCTGTGACAATTTTGACTTCCTATGAACACTCTTAGCGGCGGTCCGCTAAGGAAAGATAAAATCAGAAGCGATTCTTTTTAGACAATTTTTGAGTCGGGTTTTTCCTGCTTTCATTCTAAATATTTTAACGGCGATAGACGTGGTTGATTTATTTAAGAACCATCTTTCGAAGATAGACTTGTGAGGATTGGTTACTTGAGAGAGAAACAAGTTACGGCGGGTTGGGCCTCGTAGACTGTAATCGACATGATCCCCGAAATAAAAATCTTTTTCAGTGATCGAAAGAATTGTAGGAGCTGGTTCGAGGCTATTTCACATACTTGGTTTTTCTTATTTTTTACCTCTGCATTTAAATCTTGCTATTTCATTTTCGTCCAATATCATATCACTCCCCCCATTTTATTTACTTATTCTACGGATATTCCTGGAAGTAGTAATCGAAACAGCCTTCACTCAATAATTCCAGCTAATCTCCCTGCGGATCGACCCTCTTTCCCTATATCTACTTAATTTCTTTATTTTATTATTTATTGAAAGAAGTTAATTTATTTATTTTTGACCGGTTAAACGACGACTTGTCAAAATTGGAGCCATTGCCGGGGAACTTTACTTTCGGGACTTTTGACTGATTTTGTTTTTTATGACCAGGAAAAACCCGGGTACTTTAGCTTCATACAACCCGGAAATCGAAGCAAGCGCTCGTAGAACTCACGGTGAAACGCTTCGGCGAAAGAAACAACAACGAGAACAAAGCACACAACAATTCGATCAGGAATTTACTTCTGAAACTACACCAGTCGAAGAACCTATACAAGAACCAGAACCGATGGCAGACCAAATGATTCGACAACTAAACGCCGCCCCTACTGTGCAACAACCACTCTGCATCACTTTTCCTCAAGGCAATACTCCCTTCCAGCTCAAAACGAGATTAATCCACCAACTCCCTACTTTTAATGGCCTCCCTACTAAAAGCCCACATAAGCACCTTGCCGAATTCCATATGGTGTGCAGCAGCATGAAACCACAAGGGGTCTCGGAGGACCAAATAAAACTAAGGGCTTTTCCTTTTTCCTTAGCCGGAACGACTAAAGAGTGGTTATTCTATTTACCTCCAAATTTGATTAATACATGGTCTGACCTCTCTCGTGTTTTTCTTGACAGATATTTCCCTGCGGTGAAAGCAACAGAACTTAGGCGAAACATATTGGGAATCCAACAAATGCACGATGAATTCCTATATGAATATTGGGAGAGATTCAAAAGGCTGTGTGCAAGTTGTCCGCAACATGGCTTATCCGAGCAAACACTCCTTCAATACCTATACAAAGGAATGTTGCCAATGGATAAAAAGATGGTAGACGCAACAGCGGTGGCGCGATCGTTAACATGAACCCTATTGCAGCGGGAACATTAATCTCCACGATGGCGGCTAATTCGCAGCAATTTGGTTCTGCAAGTGAACCCAGCCGACGGGTTCACACAGTAAGCACAATTTCATTAGAGAATAAAATAGACAATTTAACTAATACTGTGTATTCTCTTGTTTCAGGGGAGTTAGGAGCTGCTAAGGTATGTGGAATATGCATTATGCCAGATCACGCAACCGACTTATGCCCATTGCTGCAGGATACATCTGGTGCCCAAGTTAACGCCGTACACAACTTTCCCGGACCTCCCCAAAGACCCTATAACCCACACAGCAATACATTTAATCCCGGTTGGAGAGATCACCCAAACTTGAGCTACGGTAATTAGAACCCTAATTTCCAACCTAGGCAACAACCTCCCTACCAAAACCAAGCACCCCAAAAATCCTCGCTTGAGTCTATTGTTGAGAGATTGGCAGTTTCGCAGGAAAAATTCTAAACCCAAACGCAATCTCACCTTCAGGAACTAGATAAACAAGTTAGCCAATTAGCTCAAACAATAGGGCGTCTAGAATCCCAAGGAAAATTGCCATCACAAACCAAAATCAATCCAAGGGAAAATGTGAGTGAAATCACTCTACGTAGCGGGACCGTGATAACACCTGAACCACCAAAGAAGGATGAGCAAAAATTCGACGGCTCTTCGGAACACCAGAACGAAAAATCTCCTTCCACTCTAGGTAATATCAAATCTAAAGTTCCTATATCTACTTACGAACATGTTCCACCTTTTCCAGGAAGATTAGCAAAACGAGACAAAAAGGAGGAGGAAAAAGAAATAATGGAGGTGTTCAAAAAAGTGGAAATTAACATTCCACTCTTGGATGTTATCAGCAAGGTTCCTAAATACGCGAAATTTTTGAAGGACCTATGTACAAATCGAAGAAGGCTGTCGGAAAACGAGAGAGTCAACCTTAGCGAGAATATTTCAGCCATTTTTCAAAAGTCGTTGCCACCAAAGTACAAGGACCAAGGTATGTTTACGACTCCCTGTAAAATTATAAAATTGTAAAATAGTACACCCAATCAGGAAAGACACGAAAAGAGCAACACACGTTCACCAACATAACGCCAAAGAGCTCTTCTTTCCATAACATAACGTCATCCCCATTTTGCTAATAGAGTGCAATTTTCGAAATGTGCATGTCCCTTTGTTTCGAGGAGTGCATATATGAGTCCAATTTACACGAGCCATTTTCATCTTTCCATTTGAATGCCCCAACGGACTTTCAAATAGGGACATGTAGTATAGTGGAAGAGACGATACGACTAAATTGATGAGAACCTCCATGCCCGCAAACGATAATGAATTGTTTTTCGAACCTGCCAATTTTACTCGAAATCTATCAATCACCAGATCCCACGTCTTCACCATTCTAGGATTGCCCCCCAAGGGGATTCCTAAATACAAAAAAGGTAAGCTGCCGATATTGCATCTACAAATTTGAGCTTGTTTACATACAATCTCTGATTTCACGTTGATCCCAACCAAGCAAGACTTGCCGAAATTTATACTTAGACCCGAACTCGCCTCAAAGCATCTCAATATCCTCTTCACATTGTATAAATAACTTTCCTCTAGTCTCCGAAAGAGGATTGTATCATCTGTGAATTGCAAATGAGTGAACGAATGGTCAAGAATTACATTCCTAATTCCTCCAATCTCTCCCCTTACTTCTGCTTCTATAAGTAATAGATGTAACGCCTCTGTGACCATAACGAACAAGAACGGAGAGATGGGATCTCCTTTTCTCAAGCCCCTACTCATATTTGAATTCACAAGTGGCAGACTCTGGCCGACGAGATGCACTCCTAGATCCACCTCCTCCATTTGGATCCAAAACTCATTTTGATTAACACTATTTCCAAAAAAAATTCCATTTTACGCAGTCATAAGCTTTATAGAAGTCCAGCTTTAGAACCACTCCCCCAACTTCATCACCATCATTACTCATGGAATGGATAATTTCTTTAGCTATAAGAATCCCATCAATATTTGCCGCCCCTTCGTGAAGGCACATTGGTTCTCACTAATTAGTATGTCCATCATCTCCCTTAATTCCTAGATAATTAATACTTTAGCAACTATCATGTAAATCAACTCAATTAGATTAATTGGCTTAAATTTAGAGATATTTGATAGATCACTCGTTTTCGAAGCAATAGGATTAGGGATGAGCATTTTACTCGGACTCGACGGGTTCCGACCCGACCCAGCCTGATCAGGTTGAATTTTTTAATGAAAAAATCAAGGTTTAGGTCGGGTTTTTGTTAAGGGTAAACTCGGGTCGGGTCGAGTTCCGATTTAAGGTGGAAAATATTTAACCCAACCCGGACTAAAAGTGTAATTTCCCCCTAATTTTTAGGGGTATTTATAATAATATCTCTCTTGATATATATTTTTATAATTAAGTCCTTAAAATTGATTTTTTTATTATTTAGTCCTTTAAATTATAATTTTTTACAATTAAGTCCCTTAATTTTTATGACATTTTCTTCGACTCGACTAACATTTCGTAGATTTCTTTCGTTCTTTGATCTTTCATTAGCTTTCCCGTATCCACAATAACAACAATCTCACAAGCCAAATCGTCATTAAAACCCAAATTTAATAGCCTACTTTTGCCATCCTCGAAACTATATCTTCTGCGCCATAAATGTGATGAGCTGAACTCGACAAAAAAAAACATGACATCGGATTTAAGCAGCGTTGTCGTCCCGATGTTCTCCACATCTTCCAACTGGCCGGCTCTCTCTAATAGTCCCATCGAACACGTCTAATGTTTTGGACCTATTAGAGCTTATAATGCGGGAGTTGCCGTTACTCTCGAGCTACCATGCTGGGAGATACTAGTAGTGTTTCTGTGACTGTGTCGAATTCAATTTAGTTCCGTTTTCCGACTCTAAGCTTGATCTTTGTCTGAATGAGAGCTGAATATCGAAGATATTTTTCCTAGGCGACATGCATATTTGATCTTTGGACAGCCTTGTGGAACAAGTGTTTGTATTGTTTATGGAGGGCTGCGTTGAATTTGAAGATGCTTTTTTTAGGTTGATTTTCATGCTTCTATTTGTGTTGTGTGCTTGGTTGCCAGTCTCTGATATTGAGATTGTATTAAGAGATTATTTGCTTTTGTTTCTTGAGGATTCTTACGATTGGTATTCTCTAATTTTATACTCTTTTGAGATTTCTACATATAATAATAAAATCTAATCGACTTAGCAAAATAAATTTTTAGAGATTATAGATTTAAGTGAACATTGACGCATAATGTTCTTTGAGGTAAAAGTATTATATATCTTATATCTCGTTATTTATGGGATTTTAACATGAAAAAACTAATTATTTTTAGGGTTAATAATAGAGAGGCGATTTTTCTTTTTTGGCGAATATATATTGGGACTAAATTTAAAGATAAATAAATTAAAGAGTTAAGAAAGACAAAAAAAAATCTTGGGGTGTGACCACTACCAACCTAATTTCTTTAAATTCCTATACATTTGAAAACTAAATAATTCTAAAACCTAATGCTTGATATAAAAAAGGAGGAGCTGCCCTAACAAATGCCTTGAACCGCATGTATCCTTTGCCCATTTGCTCAGCCAACCAAACCCTTTCCGGGTAAGCTTTGCAACAAAGATCGTCCCACTCTTGTGCTGCTCCTTGTGCTGTCCACCAGTTTGAACCATTGGCTCGAAGGGTCACATGTCTTGTCTTTACTTATGCATTTGCATTCCTTTGTGATGATGGTGTTGTCCGATGCTACGTCGAGGCACACGGATTTTCCATCTCTGAGCTTAGCCGAGAGATGCATCTTGGAATCGGATATCGTTTCCCATTTCGAATTCGAGTTGCTGCACAAGATACCGAGTTTCACTGATTTCCCGGATGCGTCGGTATGTAAGCAGAAACGAGTTCCTTTTACTACTAAATTCTTCTCGGGCGAGTAACTCCAAGGGTAGGCGTCGGTGCAGGGACCTAACCGCAACGGGTGGAGCAATGATTTCCTGGTGATGCAAAGCCCCGTTAAGGGATGGAAGATCACTTTGTGCGGTTTGGCTTCTGCTAGACCCGGGCCTGCATATGTCATTGCGGAACAACATCAAGTTTTCTGATGACATCGATATTGGATAAAAAAAGAAATTGTATATGTTGGCTTACCCCGGAAAGGAGACTGGAGAGCTGAAATTCTTTGCACGAAGCTCGAATTCCTGGCTCCACACCAGTTATAATCCAAGACTCCGTAGTACTCGTTTAACCCGACGACGCCGTCTCTCACATAATAGCTCCCAGCCAGTGTCCACAAGGCCCAATCCAGGTCAAGCTCAGCTGCCACACCCAAGAAGCAGCTGATGTACCTGTTGCCATTGACATTGGCTCCACTTTGATCGATCCCGAACTCACCGATGAACAACGGGTATCCTTGATCAACCAAATACCCTGCTGTCCTCATCATGTATGTCGCCACTCTGCCACAAACTTGGTTCGGGTTGTCGTCCACCCATGTGGTCTGCCCATCGGAGAATCCATACCAATGCGCCTCAAATACTAGTTTCCTACTAAACGTGAGTTTTAGTGGTTGATTCTGGATGAATGACAAGTCCCTGTCGAAACTCAATCCAGAAAGTATAACGAGAACATTCGGGTTTGCTGAGTGCACTGCTTCGGCTGCTTTCGGCATGTACTTGTACCAATCGTTTACGTTTTGTTTCGGACCTCTGGGCTCGTTCCTCAAGCTCATGCCGACGACGTTGGTGACGCCGTTGAATAAGGTGGCCATCCGAGTGAGCCCGGTGATCCATTGATCCGGGTTGAAGTACTTGTCACCGAAGAAACCATTGTCATCGAGATTACTGCAGCACCAACCGGGCTTGCTTATGTGATTGTCAAGTATGACCATCACATTGTTTTCGCCTAAGCTTGACACCACTGTCTGAAATATAAAAAACCAATATTTTTATTCAATGCCGTAAAGTTTATTCAATGACATATGTTGGTATAGTCATACCTGATAAGCTTTGATGAGGGGAAGATCGATGATGGAAGGGTTGTTGGCTTGGATTCCGGCGATGGATTCGAGGAGGCCGAGTCGTTGAAACGATTGTCTAACGGTGAGTGCTGCCAATGAGTCATTGGTGATGAGATAGAGTGGCCAAGTGAACCTAACGCAGTTGAACCCCATTGACACAATCCGTTTGGCAATGGTATCCATAGGCTGCTTGCTGAGGCCTTCGGCAAGCACGGGTTCCATGTGGGACGCCCAGTTTACGCAGGCCAGCTTCACGCGTCGTCCTGTATCGTCGACGATCCAGCGTGAATTCGTCGACAGAGGGAGGGACAGGGACAGGGACGTGACGACGGAAGAGAAAAGGAAGAGGAGGAGAATAGAAGTGGAGGTGGCCATGGATTTTGATTTTGATTTCGAATGCATTGAAGGAACATGTTAATTAGCGTCTTATTTATATAGCAAACACACACAGTGCTGTCCTTTTGGAGAAAGAGATAGTCTTTAAGTTGAATTATATCTGAAAATATATTTCAACTTAAATAAGGAAAACCTTTTTTATTATATATAAAAAATTCAATTCATAATAATGTAAAATTTCATAAAAATCTTTAAAGTTGAATTTTAAAACGGATGGTTATGGTAATTTAGAGTTTGAATTTGTTCTGTTCTATAGCTGCTGTAGGCTTTTGTTTCCTTTCAGTTCTGGTTTTGCTGCAGAACTTTAATGATAATAAAATAACTCTGATTTTGCGAAAAAGAAAAGAATGTAGATTAAGGTAATATTAGATAGGTTGGTTAAATTACAAGGCAAATCCTTAAACTTTGTAAAGATTATAGAAAACGCTCTTCACAAGATGTGAATATTTAGACCAGATTGTATTCCCAAGGATCAAGCACTTTTGTCTTCGATTTACTCTTTCCCTAAGATCGAATGATCGCGGAAGTGTTAGATGGAAATGTTGGACATTTGAGCTGCAAGATGAATCCTTGGATAGCTATAAACTCAACAAACCTACTTTTACTAATGAAAACTTACACTGCACCTTCATGTTTACGTACAATCTCTGATTTCACGTTGATCCCAACTAAAGAAGAGGATTGTATCAACTGTGAATTGCAAATGAGTGAACGAATGGTCAGGAATTACATTTCTAATTCCTCCAATTTCTCTAGAGGTGGCAAACTGACCTGAGTTCCGAACCGATTTTATTTGATACGAGACCCAATATCGACCCAGACAGGATGATCCGAAATTCGAAATAAACTGAATCGAATTGAAATCGACCTGATTTTTAGTTGAATCGATATGAACCCGATCCGATTTTCAACCGAACAGAATAGACCCGAACCGAATAGACCCAAACCGATTCCATCCAAACCAAAAGTAACCCGAACCGAAGGCAACCCGAAATAAAGAAAAGATATTAAAAGAAATTATAAAAGATTTGATGTGAATCGTCGCACAACTCACAAAAAAGTCAAATATAATAGCTTTATAAAGTCATATATGGGTTTAAAAAACCAATCCGGCCTGAAAACCCGACTGAAGCATATTGATCTCCTAATGAACCGATTTTGAGCCGACCCAAAAATACCCTACCCAAAATCAACTGACCTGAAAATCAACCGACCCAATCCAAACTGATACTCGACCCGAAAATCAACTGAACCGATGTGACCCGATCTGGACTGATACCCAGCCCGAACTGATTCGAAATCAAACCCGATTTAAATCGAAATATGACCCGAACCAATCTCGATCCAAATGAACCCGTTTTTCGCCTCTAAATCTCTCCCCTTACTTCCGCTTCTGTAAGTTTTATCCTTATTAGTTTTGAAGTTAGAGGACTATGTCCCTTCCATTGTTTCAGTTTGGCTACGTCCTTGGTGTGAAGAAAAAAAGATTGAATATTTTCTTGAATATATTATATTAAAATTTAATAATCATCATAAAATCTTTTTGTCTCTCTTAACTAAACATTATATTATTTGCTTTAAATATTAAAATACGCATTACAAATATCTTTCTTTCATTTTCTCAATATTTTTTTTTATAGTAACTCAAAATCGCCGAAATAAATTTAACACCAACCAAACATTAAAAAATAAATAAAAAAACATAATTTTTAAGTATTATTAATAATTGTAAGTGTCTTTCCTAGGGGAAAGTACATTATTATTATTATTTAAGGTCAAATTAAGCAGAATCACATGGCCAACTACAAACACAAGCAGGACCAACACATTGACCTGTGGAGGTGGGGTTCTTCTCTAAGCAGGATTGTATCAGCTGCGAATTGCAAATGAGTGAACGAATGGTCAGGAATTACATTTCTAATTCCTCCAATTTCTCTAGAGGTGGCAAACTGACTTGAGTCCCGAACCGATTTTTAAATTGGATGGATACAATGTCACCTCACATCCTTCAACTTCAGCCACCATTGTTTAATTTTTAATCGTAAACCGTAATTTGATAAAATGATGACCGATTTTTAAATTTCTAAATTTATTTTGTTTAGTTTGTAAAGAAAAAATTTATTTTTGCATACTCATTTGAGAAAAATATATTTTAGACCCTATTTTTAAATTTCTAAATTCGCTACTAGTCCAGACTACCTATTAATTGAACTTGAGACCAGAAAGTTTTCAAAAAAGATATCAAAACCACTGGGATCGAATACTAATAACAAATGACAATTCAGCTAAATTTTTAGTTTTATTTAATATTTATACTTATAGCAAAATTTATTAAGCATTGTTGAGCCCTACACTCTGTGAGGAGCAAAAATTGGCAGCCTGCACCATTTTACTTTTATAAATATACAGTTTCTAGGACTCGGGAAAATAAAACAAGACGAAAGAAATCAATCATTTTTATGTCGAAACTCGAAAGAATATGTAAGAGTTAAACAATTTTACATACATGTCAAATTAAGTTTTGCTCCGAGATCCATTAATTTGCCGAGTGTCTAAGGATGCTCATTTTGCATTATCTTGTATGAGTTCAAATTAGAGGTGGTAATAGGGTCGTTCGGTTCGGGTTATTTCGGTTCGGGTTGCTTTCGGTTCAGGTTTGGTTCGGGTTGGAATCGGGTTTAGCTCGGGTATATGGTATTTTGGCTGGGTCGGGTCAATATCGGATCGGTTGATTTTCGGTTCGAGTCAATATCGAATCAGTTGACTTTTTGGGTCGGGTCAAAATCGGGTCAGTTGACCTTTCGGTTCGAGTCAATGTCAGATTGGCTGAATTCGGGTCGATTGATTTTTTCGGGTCGGGTTAATATCGGATTGGTTGATTTTTGGGTTTATCAATATCGGTTCGGTTGATTTTTTGGGTCGGGCGAATATCAGTTAGATTGAATTTTCGGGTCGAGTCAATCTTTAGATGTAGCCGCGAAAGATGACGAGTTTTTTTTTGGCTCTAATGTCTATTGGACTGCAACAAAATCCAACAATTTGTGTATACATTATTTATGTTTATTTTGAGACCATTTTATTAATTTTTTAAGTTTTATTTAAAAATTTTAATATAATTGAGTTTGATGTGTAAGGGTAGTCTTTATTGATTTTTTAACTTGGGTTGTAGCAAATACACTATCAGGGATGGACGCAGGACTTTAGGTTAGGGGGCGAACCTATAAATTTTAGGGGGCGAACTTATAAATTTTTATGGGGCAAAAATAGATTTTCGAATATATATATATATTATATATAGAAAAATTCTAAAAAATTTCTAAGTCGTATAAAATTTTCAAGTTTTTAGGGGGGTGACCGCCCCCGCCAGCCCCCCTCGGTCCATTCCTTATTACTATTATTTAGTATGTATATATCATAAACTTCGTTCGAGTTGTCGTCCACCCATGTGGTCCATCCCTGCACCGTTTTTCTTTCATAAATATACAATTTTCTTTTTTCTTTTTGTTGGTTGGAGTAATTTAATGATCTGCACTATTTCAGTGAGCACTCCAAGATTTAGCTATGGTGTTAGATTTGAAGAATACCGATGAAGATTTTATGAGAAGATTTGAGTTTGATGTTCATGTTTGCATACATTTTGTTTTTTTACGTTTATTTTAGTATTTGGGGTATGCTTATCTATGTATTTCTTTTCATTATTTTTAGGGGTGTTCAAACGGTAGGTTCGATTAATTGATCGAACCGAATTACCAAAAAAACATTAACTGAATTTTTTCCCTATTAACCGTTAATTGAATCGAAATTTTTTAACTGAACCAAAAAAGTTTGGTTAAATCGGTTAGTTTTCGAATTAACCGAAACTTGTTATAAAATTTTGGGTAAATTACAAAATGGTCACTAAAGTATGTTAAAATGATTCTTTTAGTCACTAAACTTTTAAAAGTTATAAAACAACCATTAAACTTATCGAACTATTATAAAATCGTCCTTGATTCATTGCACGTTATAAATTATTGATAAATATTAAAAAATTTAATGATCATTTTTTTAATAATTCAATAAATTTAATGATCATTTTGTGCTAATTTGGTAAAGTTTAGTGACAATTTTATAGTATTTAAAAGTCCGGTGACCAAAAATAAATATATCTAAAAGGGTAAAATACTGAAATCATCACTCAACTTTGGTCATTTGACCTATTTTAGTCACTCAACTTTAAAAACGTTAAATTTACTCATTAAACTTTATTTTTTGACCTATTTTGGTCACTTTAGATTATTTTATTAATATTTAGGTATGACATGGCATATTTTATTATTATTATATATAAAAAATAATTTAAAATAAAATAAATAATATTTTATTTATTATCAAATATAAAAATTATAAAATAAAATCCAAACCCCCACAAACTTCTCCCATCCTCTCGGCCGTCACTTGCCGGCCACCCTCACCGGAATAATCCACTCAATCGCCAACGTCGGTGTCGGCGTCACTCACCCGTTCATCGGTATCACCTTGCCGGCGTCACCCAACCATTCGCCAATGTCACCCTTACCGGTGGTTTCTGACTTGTTTGCCCCCGCCCCCTTATGCGGTGTTTCTCATACTCATCTCAATTAGCAGCTTTGAATTTTTGAATGGTAGTAAGTGATGCAAAATTGGTGCTTTGATTCATCTGTTTCACTTTTCTGGAAAAAATGGAAAACTCAACTCAGATATGAAGTTAATGCCAGATTCATATTAAAAAAACAGTAGTGGAGTTTTTGAGTTTTTGAATGCTATGATTTTATGCTATTGTTCTAAAGCTTGGATTTCTCAGGGTGAATGGAAAAAAGCAATATTATGTTTGAAGCAGAGGGAATATAGTTCATCAGTTTCCAGTAAGGTATGTGCCTAAGAAATCTTTGGAAACTGAAGAACCTGAAACTTGTTCAAATTCAAAGGGTTTGAGAAAAAGGGGCGAGGGCAAACATGTTAAAAACCCACCGGTAAGGGTGACGCCGGCGAAAGTGATACCGATGAACGGGTGAGTGACGCCGACAACGACGCTGGCGATTGAGTGAATTATTCCGGTGAGGGTGGCCGGCAAGACGGCGGTGAGGATGGGAGAAGTTTGTGGTGTTTGGATTTTATTTTATAATTTTTATATTTGATAATAAATAAAATATTATTTATTTTTATTTTAAATTATTATTTTTATATAATAATAATAATAAAATATGACATGTCATACCTAAATATTAATAAAATAATCTAAAGTAACCAAAATAGGTCAAAAAATAAAGTTTAATGAGTAAATTTAACGTTTTTAAAGTTGAGTGACTAAAATAGGTCAAATGACCAAAGTTGAGTGTTGATTTCAGTATTTTACCCTATCTAAAATATATATAATATATAAAAATTTTGGTTAATTCGGTTAATTAACCGAATCAACCGATAATCGTAGTTTTTTAAAACCATTAACCGTTAACCGACCGAACCTAAAATTAACCAATCGTTGGGTTCGAATACTAATAATAACAAGGAAAAAACTTTAATGCACAAGTCGTGTAAACTTTTACAAAGTTTACACGTACCTTTTAGTTTTAGGGGTTAAGATTTTAGTATAGGGTTTAAGGTGTAGGGATTTAGGTTGTAAGGTTTAGAATTTAATGTTACTGTTTAGAATTTAGGGTATAGGGTTTAAGGTGTAGGGTTTACTTTTTAGGGTTAGGGTTAGAAATTTAAAATTTAAGTTTTATAGTGTAAATATGCAGGCTTGTGTAAAATTAGTTTTACATGGTCTGTGTATCAAAATTTTTGTTATATTTATATTTATAAGAAAAATAACAAAATCAACTAAAATTTAAAATGAAACAAGGACAAGACGACTAAATTATAAGCTGATATATTTTTACTCGATTCGGTCGAATACATACCCCTAATCTAGAGGATATATATTAAGATTTAAAGTCACTTAAATAGGACACATGGCAACATTATCGACCCGCTTGTGAACAAAATCATTGCTATTGTATGAAGTAATCACTCGTATTTAAATTTTTATTTCATACCGTTATAATAAATTATACAGTTTAGTTTGATTGAAAAAAAAGCGTTTACTTATAAATATCTTTCTTGTGACACAAGTTGGTCTACTTATAAATTTCCTTCAAAATTTGAACTTTCTTCCCGCAGCTTTTTTTTCGCCTTGCAATGGCGGTGCAAGCTACCATGAAAAGAAGAAGAAAGCAATCGCCATTAAAATCAAGGATTGATGAACTTCCATCTGATATCATGAAATCAATCTTCAACAGATTAAATTTCAACGACCTGGTTCAAGCCAAATCCGTTTCTTCTTCATGGAATATACTCGGAGAAGAGCTGCTTTCAAAGATGCCATGGCTCATGCTTCCTTCCAAGAAATAGGTCGAAGAAGGTGACGGAACCGACGTCGACAACAATGTCTACCATGGATTCTTGAGTTTGAGTGAAAATTGTGTTTACAGCTTGAAAACGACGCCAAAGGAGTTCAGTGAGGGTTGTTGCATCGGTTCGTCGCGTGGATGGTTGATTTTCTTGCAAGAAAACGCAGTTCCCTGTCTGTTTAACCCTTTGAAGCGAGTGAAGATCGAGCTCCCTTCAGTGGATTGTCTGCTAGGGTTAAAAAGAATGAAAAGGAACATTAATGGTCAATATGATCTTGATTATTTCAACTCTGCTGAAAGAGGTTCTTGTAGGCTTTTGTTCAAGTCGTGTGGGAAACAACAAGTACGAGAATGTTTCGTTCAGAAAGCGATTCTGTCGGGAAAACCTGATGACAACAATGAAAAGTATGGTGTGGTTTTGTTGTGCAATAATGGCGAAGATATTGTATATCATAGAAGTGGAGACAATTGCTGGACGAGTCTTGATGTTAACCGGCCACCATACCAGGATATCATATGCCACGAGAACTATCTCTATGCTCTGAGTGACAGAAACAAAATTGAAGTTTGGGATTTACATGGCCGCAATGGTCGTGTCGAGAAGAAGTCCGACATTTCTGTTCCTTTTCCCGAAAAGTCGCTTGCCAAATTAAACTCATTGAGAGATGTCTGCACTAGAAGATGTTACTTGGTCGAATCATCTGGAGAACTTCTGTTTGTGGTGAGATTTATCGGGAATTATGTGGATTGGGATGGGACACTGCTTCATGAATATGATCTTATAACTGAAGACTGCAATCACCCCAAGGTCTGTCCTTACAGGACATGGTTGTTCCATGTGTACAAGATGGATTTCAGCAAGCTTAGATGGGTGGAGATGGATACTTTAGGCGATCACGCTCTATTCTTAGGTGGGAACCAGACGGTTTCGGTGTCGGCTCGGTGTTTTCCGAACTGCGAAATGGATTGCATTTATTTCAGTGATGATTGTTGGGAGAGAATGGAAGAGGATTACTAGTATGGAGGGCATGACATGGGGATATACAACTTGAAAAATGGAAGCTTGAAGCCGATTTATGAGTTTTCTTCGGACAAGATTCAGCCACCGCCGTGTTGGATCATCCTGGACACAACAATGTTAGAATCCTAGGCAGTCTGCAACTTTTTCTGTTTTTTCTACCAAGAAATATCAGTTGCTTGTACTGAAGCAACAACTTAGTATTAATATGAATATTGATATTGGTTTTTTCATTTTGAATGCATTGAAGGAACATGTTAATTAGCGTCTTACTTATTTAGCAAACACACACGGTGATGTCCTTTTAGAGAAGGAGATAGTCTTTAAGTTGAACTTCTCTTGCCATTTCATGATTATCTAGCATATTATACTTGCTCTAGTACTTAGGAGTGACTGACTTGGAGCATTTTTGATAATCAAGTGATATGGGTAAACTGCATTTTGGCATTCTCTTTTAATTATTCTGGATTGTGTTGATTAGATTTCTCGCCTAGCTTAATCAAAATTAGCCCAATTTGTGAGACTTTGAGCCTTGAGCATGCATTCTTAATATTATGCTCGTTTCTTTTGCTTGAGAGTGTCATCCTGAACTTTAGGAATCTAGAACTTGTGGCTTGCTTACAATTCGAGACTACACTAAGAACGAGGTGCTTTAAAATGATTTAGGCATTAGGCTTTAAACCTTTTCCTTCCCTTTCATTTTAATTTACCCTTTCTCATCGCCTAGTGAGCCTTTGTTAGCCTTACACCCCATTTCCTTGCTTAACCACTTTTTGATTGATCAAATGCTAGAAACTATATTACTAGGCAAATAAGGAGCTGCAATTCGAATAAAGGGCATAAAAAGAAAAGAAAAGAAAGAAAGAAAAAATGTGTGTTTTTGCTTGCCCATTTTTAGCTCCTTTTTAATGTCTTCGTTGCTTATTGTTTGAAACTTCTTGCATTGATCATCTTATTTTGCCTTTTCTTTCCATCTTTCTATCTAAACCCACATTACACCTTGATCAAAGACCTAATGATTTTTGCACCTCGATTCTAATAAGTAGTGGAGAATTGAACTTGTTACAAGCTTATGGAAACCTTTGTTCATGCATGACTTTGAGTGTTTCTGCTTCAAATTTACCTTTAAAACACTTTGAGTGCTCTTGAGTGTATCTTGGTGAGGATTAAGACTAGGTTAGGATTTGATTAATGCTTGATAGGTAATTGAAAGGGACAAGGGCTGCTCTTTGCTTGTATCTATTTGGTTTGATTATGTTTCTTTCATGAACCTCCTTTTGTGCTAGAACTCTTATGATTATGTTTGATGCTTGTAATGGCTTGAGAAATGAATTCTTGGGTTTATGATTTTTTCGGACATACTTGAGGACAAGTATGAGACAAGTGAGGGGGAATTTGATGAGTGCTCAAATATGACATATTTCATTTGTTATTTTTCTAGCTATTGGGACTTCTTGCTGCTTAATACATGTTGTTTTTGTTATATTTTGTGCAGGAACCCAATTCTGGAAATAGCAGTGAAAATGAGGCATTTCTGCAGTTTTTATTATAATTCTGTCATGACTGGCATCATGGGCACGACACCGGGCACGACGCGTCTGACGTGGCAGTGACGTGGCAGTGACGTGGCAATGACGTGGCGACTTCTAGAAGCTTCTGGAACGTTCTGGAGAATGTTATCAGCTTATCCGATTAGATTCCTGCATTTAAATTTTAAAACATTTGAATTGTTTTATCTTTTGTTTATTATTTTAAATTATTTCATCACTTTATCTTTGTAAATCTAAGCCTATAAATACCACCCTTGGTAAAGGCTTAGATCATCCATCATTTTTAGTTTTTATCTTTGTAAACATTTCTAGCTTTAATTCAAGTTCATTTTCCTTTAATTTCTTGTTTTCATTTATTTTATGTTATTCAATTGTTTTTCCAAAACCAAGTTAAGCATGATAATCAATATCATGCTTAGCTAAATTTCTTGAGCCAAGAGTTAGCCAAATCAATTCTAATCGTGAGAATTGAACATTGCCTAAATTCCTTCGGGAATACATTTTTATCTTTCTGTTTAGATAGTTTGGCAATCGGTCTTACTAAAGTTTTTAATCGTTTTTCAAATCAAAAGAACTCGTTGATCTGGAATCGTTTAAAGACATAGTTGGGAGGAAGGATCGGCATGTGGCAATTTCGACTTCCTGTAAACACTCTTAGCGGCGGTCCGCTAAGGAAAGATAAAATCAGAAGCGATTCTTTTTAAGACAATTTCTGAGTCGGGCTTTTCCTGCTTTCAAAACTAAACACTTTAACGGCGATAGACGTGGCTAATTTGTTTAAGAATCAACCTTCGAAGATAGTCTTGGGAGAATTGGTTACTCGAGAGAAAAGCAAGTTGCGACGGGTTGGGCCTCGCAGACTGTAACCGACATGATCCCCGAAGTAAAAATCTATTTCAATGATCGAAGGAATTGACAAGGCTAGCTCGAGGCTAATTTGCACATTTGGTTTTTCCTATTATTTTCCTTAATTCTTGAATTTTATTTTATTCGAAATCAAATATCACCCCCCTTTTTATTTCCTTGCAGATATTCCTGGGATTTCGGATTCAACAAATTCAAGTCAACAATTCCAGCTAATCTCCCTGCGGATCGACCCTCTTTCCCTATACTTATTCAATTTCTTTATTTATTTATTGTTGAAAGAGGATTAATTTATTAATTTATTTTGACCGGTTAAACGACGACTTGTCAAAATTGGCGCCATTGCCGGGGAAATTTATTTTCGGCAATTTTTGACTGATTTTGTTTTATTTTTATGACCAGGAAGAATCCGGGTACTTTGGCTCCATATAACCCGGAAATCGAAGCAAGCGCTCGTAGAACTCACGGCGAAACCCTTCGACGAAAGAAACAACAAAGCACACGACAACCCGAACAAGAATCCACCTCCGAATCTACACCAATCGAAGAACCTACACAGGAACCAGAACCGATGGCGGAACAAACGATTCGAGAGCTGAACGCAGCCCCTACTGTGCAACAACCCCTTTGTATCGCTTTTCCTCACGGTGATACCCCATTCCAACTCAAAACGAGTCTGATTCACCTATTACCCACCTTTAATGGCCTCCCTACTGAAAGCCCACATAAACACCTTGCCGAATTTCACATGGTGTGCAGCAGCATGAAACCGCAAGGAGTTTCAGAGGATCAGATAAAACTAAGGGCTTTTCCTTTTTCCTTAGCCGGAACGGCTAAAGAGTGGTTATTTTATTTACCTCCGAATTCTATTAATACATGGGCTGATCTTTCTCGTGTTTTCCTTGACAGGTATTTCCCTGCAGCAAAAGCGACTGAACTTAGGCGAAGCATTTTGAGTATCCAACAAATGCACGACGAATCCCTATATGATTATTGGGAAAGGTTCAAGAAGCTGTGCGCAAGCTGTCCGCAACATGGTCTATCCGAGCAAACACTCCTTCAATACCTATATGAAGGAATGTTACCAATGGACAAAAAGATGGTAGATGCAGCAAGCGGTGGCGCGCTCGTTAACATGACTCCTACTGCGGCGAGAACATTAATCTCCACAATGGCTGCAAACTCGCAGCAATTTGGTTCTACAAGTGAACCCAGCCGACGGGTTCACACAGTAAGCACAATTTCATTAGAGAATAAAATTGATAATTTGACTAATATTGTGTATTCTCTTGTTTCAGGGGAGATAAAAGCTGCTAAGGTATGCGGAATATGCACTATGTCAGATCACGCAACCGACTTATGCCCATTATTGCGAGATACGTCTAGTGCCCAAGTTAACGCCATACACAACTTTCCCGAACCTCCCCAAAGACCCTATAACCCACATAGCAATACATTCAATCCTGGTTGGAAAGATCACCCAAACTTGAGCTACGGTAATCAGAACCCAAATTACCAACCTAGGCAACAACCTCCCTACCAAAACCAAGCACCCCAAAAATCCTCGCTTGAGTCTATTGTTGAGAGATTGGCAGTTTCGCAGGAAAAATTCCAAACCCAAACACAATCCCACCTCCAACAAATCGACAAGCAAATAAGCCAACTAGCTCAAGCCGTTAGCCGTATAGAATCCCAGGGAAAGCTACCATCCCAAACCGAAACCAACCCAAGGGAAAACGTTAGTGCGATAACTTTGCGTAGTGGAACAGTTTTAACACCTAAACCGCCCAAGCAAGATGAGCAAAAATCCGACGAGCAAGGCAACTCTTCGAAGGACCAGAACGAAAAGTCTCCACCCATTGCAGGTAACTCTAAATCCAATATTTTTGTTTCTACTTACGAACCTGTTCCTCCTTTTCCAGGTAGATTGGCAAAACGAGATAAAAAGGAGGAAGAGAAGGAAATTTTGGATGTATTCAAAAAAGTGGAAATCAACAGTCCATTTTTGGATGTTATTCGGAAGGTCCCTAAGTACGCAAAATTTTTGAAAGATCTATGCACAAACCGAAGGCGATTGTCTGGGAATGAAAGAGTTAACCTTGGTGAGAACGTTTCGGCTATTCTTCAAAGACCATTGCCGCCAAAGTACAAGGATCAAGGTATGTTTGTGGTTCCTTGTAAAATTGGGAATGTTGGGATAAAAAGGGCGATGTGCGATTTAGGCGCATCTATCAACGTCATGCCGTTAAGCGTCTACAACAAAATTTCGACTGAACCTTTGAAGGAAACACGAGTAACGGTTCAACTAGCTGATCGATCGGTTATCTACCCCGAGGGAGTACTAGAAAATGTGTTGGTACAGGTAAAAGATCTTATTTTCCCTGCTGATTTTTATATAATTGACATGGAAAATGATCGCAGTAACAACGGATCCGAAATCTTGCTTGGCCGACCTTTCCTATCAACCGCGCATACAAAGATCGGTGTCCGCGACGGCATCTTAACTATGGAATTTGATGGGGAAGTGGTTAAATTTGATATGTATAAAGCTATGAAATATCCTGATTCTGTCGAAAGCCTTAATTTTATTGATATTATAGATCCTCTGGCTAATGACTTTATCATAACTGATTTATTTCATGATTTTTGTAGGGAATTGGAAGATCTCAATGATGACGACTTAGGCGAATCAATTTCTACCCTCTCTTTAATTTCTGAAATTCGATTAACTCCTTCACAATCTAAACCGCTTCCCTCAATTTTGCAGGCACCTCAGTTAGAATTGAAACAACTCCCACCACACTTGAAGTATGCATACTTGGGCGACAAAGAAACTCTACACGTCATCATATCAAACGAATTGTCGTCACAACAAGAGGAGGAGTTAATTGCTACGCTAATCATCCATAGAGAAGCAATTGGGTGGACATTAGCCGATATCAAAGGCTTGAGTCCCTCCACGTGCATGCACAAAATAAAGTTGGAGGATGGCGCAAAACCTATCCGAGAGGGGCAACGTCGACTAAACCAACCAATGATGGATGTGGTAAGACATGAAATACAAAAATTGTTAGATGCCGACATCATCTATGCAATTTCTGACAGTAAGTGGGTTAGTCCAATTCATGTTGTACCTAAGAAAACGGGAATAACTGTTGTCGAAAATGATGAAGGTGAGAAGGTTCCAAAAAGAGTTCAAAACGGATGGCGAATGTGTATCGATTACAGGAAACTTAATTCCCAAACTCGAAAAGACCATTTCCCTTTACCATTCATCGATCAAATGATCGAAAGACTTGCTGGAAAAACACATTATTGCTGTCTTGACGGATTCTCTGGATTTTTTCAGGTACCGGTAGCACCCGAAGATCAAGAAAAAACCACATTTACTTGTCCATTTGGCACATTTGCATATAGGCGAATGCCTTTCGGGCTGTGCAACGAGCCAGCCACTTTCCAACGCTGTATGCTAAGCATTTTTTTCCGATCACACCGAGCGAGGTATAAAGGTATTTATGGATGATTTCACCGTTTACGGCAATTCGTTTTCTAAATGTCTCTCTAATCTTTCATATGTGCTTAATCGATGCATTGAGTATAATTTGGTTTTAAATTATGAGAAGTGTCACTTCATGGTAAGTAAGAGATTAGTTCTCGGTCATGTGGTTTCTGCCCAAGGAATAGCCGTTGATAAATCTAAAGTAGATATTATTCGCTCACTTCCATACCCCACTTCGGTGAAGGAAGTTCGAAGTTTTCTTGGTCATGCAGGATTCTATCGACGCTTCATAAAGGATTTTTCTAAACTCGCACAACCACTTTGTCGCCTATTACAAAAAGATGCACCATTCGATGTGGAGAAAGCTTGTAAAGAATCATTTGATGAACTAAAAGCACGACTTATTTCCGCTCCAATAGTGCAACCCCCGGATTGGTCGCTGCCCTTCGAAATCATGTGCGACGCCTCCGATCTAAGTGTAGGCGCAGTGCTTGGACAAAGATCCAAAGACGGACCGCATGTTATCGCTTATGCCTCTCGAACTCTTGATTCGGCACAGCGAAATTATTCTACAACGGAAAAGGAGTTTTTTGCTGTCATTTTTGCATTAGATAAGTTTCGCCCTTATTTATTAGGAACTAAAATTCTGATTTTTTCTGATCATGCAGCATTGAAGTATTTGATCAACAAAAAAGACGCGAAACCTCGTTTGATTAGATGGATACTCTTGTTACAAGAGTTTGACATCCAAATCAAAGACAAGAAAGGCAGCGAGAATTTGGTGGCGGATCACCTAAGCCGTTTAGCAACATCACCAACCGAACTCCCTCTACGAGATGAATTCTCGGATGAATCGCTAATGGAAGTTAAGGTAACATTCCCTTGGTTTGCCGATTTGGCGAATTTCTTAGCCACTGGTAAGGTTCCTAACAATTTGCCTCAATCCGCGATTAAACGTATTAAAAGAGATGCTAGATATTATATATGGGATGATCCATATTTGTGGAAATTGTGTTCTGATCAAATAATTCGTCGTTGCGTAAGTAATAGCGAGGTAACCTCTATACTTAAATTTTGTCATTCTTACGCTTGTGGCGGACATTTTGGCCCTAAGCGAACTGCGCACAAAATTCTCGAGTGCGGATTCTTTTGGCCTACCTTATTTAAAGATACTTACAATTTTTGCAAATCATGTGACAGATGCCAACGGGTTGGGAACCTAAGCCGTCGAAGCGAAATGCCGTTAAATCCAATCCATATATGCGAAGTATTCGACGTGTGGGGACTCGACTATATGGGACCTTTTATTTCATCCTATGGAAATCTTTATATTATTCTAGCAGTCGATTACGTTTCGAAATGGGTTGAGGCGAAAGCCACCCGTGAGAATGATGCGAGAACCACGACTAACTTCTTGCGTGAATTTATTTTTTCCAGATTCGGAACTCCAAGGGCGATTATTTGTGATAGGGGAACACATTTTGTCAATCGAATCGTCGAGGGCTTGATGAGGAAATATGGCGTGACGCAGCGGATATCAACGGCTTATCATCCGCAAACTAACGGACAAGCGGAAGTTTCAAATAGGGAGATTAAGTCAATCCTAGAGAAAATTGTAAAACCCAATCGAAAGGATTGGAGCTTGAAGTTGGTCGACGCATTATGGGCATATCGGACCGCCTACAAAGGACCTATCGGCATGTCACCTTACCGCCTTGTCTTTGGTAAACCTTGTCATCTCCCGGTCGAACTTGAACATAGAGCGTTTTGGGCGGTGAAAGAATGTAATATGGAAATGAGCGCTGTTGGCGAAACACGGAAACTTCATATCCAAGAACTAGAAGAGATTCGTCAGAACGCTTACGATAGCGCACAGCGTTACAAAGAACAAACTAAAGCATTTCATGACAAACACATTTCATTTAAATCCTTTTCAATTGGACAAAAAGTTCTCCTATTTAACTCGAAATTGAAAATTTTTGCAGGAAAACTTAAGTCTAAGTGGAGCGGACCATTTACCATAGTCGATACCTTTCCTCATGGAGCCGTAGAAATCGAAGATAGCTCGGGTGCACGATTTAAAGTAAATGGACAGCGGCTCAAACCATTCTTCGAAAGCGCACCCATCGAACACATTGAGGAAATAATCCTCGAAGAACCAAGACCCTGAACATCGAATTGGTCGAGCTTAACGACGATAAATAAAGCGCTAAATGGGAGGCAACCCATTAGTTTTTTTTTGTTTTATTATTTTTCATTTTTTTTAATTTTCTTATTTTTCCTCTTTGTTCCATATGCTGATCGAATTTTTTTTCTCTCATACAGGTTCTTTTCTATCGGCCAAGAGCAGGACAATTCAAGCCCCCACCAAAGTGCACCGTTTCATTAAACGCGGTGCATTTTAGCATGCGTAATGAACGGTGCACGTTAGGCTCTCCCCATCACCCAGCTTTCCCTAATTTCCCCCCCCCCCCCCGCCTCCTTTCTTTCTCTCCCGCATAGACCAACTAAACCCTAGCACAACTCACCTCACCACACAAAACAAATCCCAACCGGATTTTTCAAGCCCCCACCGCCGTCAACCCAAAATGCCTCGTACAAGGCAACAAGCCCACCGCCTACCCCAAGAACCACCGATGGTTATCGGCGGACGGCGCCGTTTTCAACCACCTCAGTTCATGGAAATAAGCAGCGAGTCTGAACCCTCCGCCGCACCTCCTCCTCGCCGCAGAGGCCGTCATCGACAAGCCACCACTCCGCCGGCTGAAAACCATATTCCCCAGACGACCACGATTCCTCCGCCTCACTCCCCATCCGTCAGTCACCGTTCGCACCATTCCAATAGCGTTTCCGGCCCGAGCGCCAGCCGCCGTCCGCCATCCCCACGATCTCCGTCGCTGTCATTTTATTCAATGCCCACTATGGACTCTCCCACACCCTCTCGGTAGCATTCGTTCCATTCCCAACAGAGGGAATCCACAAACCCCTCCGTTTCCATGCCCTCTGCCGAACCAGAGCAAAATCCTGAGGTAAATTCTACTCCAATTTTTACTCAGCCGTTGCTAATGTACCATCCTTCTTTTGGATACACAGAGGACTTCTCGACTGGATTCAGTTTCCATCAAGACCACCAGACCTCTGCAAATTATGGCGAGCACTCTAGTGCATCATCCTTCCCCTCTCCGCCCAGAGGAGGCACCGAAAATCCTGAAAGGAACAGACGGGGGCGTAATTATGCCGTACCAGCAGAAGAAGTGCTCAAGGGATACCTCGTCTTCTCTGCCGATCAGCTCGACCAATTTCATAGTATCCGACATAGGCCTTTTCGGGTTTGCAAATTCATTCCCCATCATACTATTGTCAATTTGAATATCTCTGATTCTGTTGCACATTATTTTGATTCTATCGGATGGACTGCTTTCTCTGAAATTAAATGTGGAACGTTTTATGAGTTGGTCTTTGAATTCTATTCCACATTTTCTTTTGCTGAAACTAGTTATATTACACCCGACTCCCCTGCTGTTATCAGATTTCGGTTATGTGGTCAAAATTTTGCTATGTCTGTTAATGAGTTTAATTTAGCTATGGGTTTTGTGACTAACGTCACAAACTCCGATTATCTAACAGCATTGTTTGAGATTCCTGCAGATTTCGATGAGAATGCTGCTTATTTTGAGTTATCCGGACAAACAGACATAGCCTTCGACCCTCGATCTACTAAGGCTATTGCGCTTCAAGACCCCGGGCTCCGTTATGTTCATCGTTTCCTTGCCTACAACTTTTCTGGACGTAACGATGCTTCTGCCACTTTAAGTAAGATTGAGCTATTCTTCCTTTGGTGCATGCATTCAGGTAAGAAGGTTAACCTAGGATTTTGGTTAGCCCGCCAGTTCAAAATCGTCATCCGGTACAATCGTCCTTTAATCCTTGGTCCTTTCATTACTCACCTTGCATCTCGAATAGCTAATTTCGACATTGAGCATTTCACTTACGCTTTTTCTATGGATGCTTTAGATGAGCGTTGCTTGGACTCCATGGGATTACTCGATGGAACACCGGATGCACCCTTCTTCAATCCACCGAGTGTTTTAACGCCAAGGACAAGGAGGGTTTTCACTCGCCGAAACGCATCACGTGCCCCTCATTCCCCTCCTCCCCAAGAGCAGCCCTCTCACGATGTTCCGGACTTTGCTGCCCGTCTTCATGCATTAGAAGACAACATCTCTAAAATCCTCTCTTACCTTCGCCCTGGACGCGGCCGCGGACGTGGCCGCAATCGTCGTTAATAACGGGGAGTTTCCCTTACCCCTCTTTGCTTTAATTTTTCCTATTTTATTTTGAATTGGGGCAATTCATTTAAGTGAGGGGGAGGGCACGACAACACTTGTCCTATGCTTGTTTGATAATATGTCTGACTTTGACTGAACTTGAGTTGAACTTCTCTTGCCATTTCATGATTATCTAGCATATTATACTTGCTCTAGTACTTAGGAGTGACTGACTTGGAGCATTTTTGATAATCAAGTGATATGGGTAAACTGCAGTTTGGCATTCTCTTTTAATTATTCTGGATTGTGTTGATTAGATTTCTCGCCTAGCTTAATCAAAATTAGCCCAATTTGTGAGACTTTGAGCCTTGAGCATGCATTCTTAATATTATGCTCGTTTCTTTTGCTTGAGAGTGTCATCCTGAACTTTAGGAATCTAGAACTTGTGGCTTGCTTACAATTCGAGACTACACTAAGAACGAGGTGCTTTAAAATGATTTAGGCATTAGGCTTTAAACCTTTTCCTTCCCTTTCATTTTAATTTACCCTTTCTCATCGTCTAGTGAGCCTTTGTTAGCCTTACACCCCATTTCCTTGCTTAACCACTTTTTGATTGATCAAATGCTAGAAACTATATTACTAGGCAAATAAGGAGCTGCAATTCGAATAAAGGGCATAAAAAGAAAAGAAAAGAAAGAAAGAAAAAATGTGTGTTTTTGCTTGCCCATTTTTAGCTCCTTTTTAATGTCTTCGTTGCTTATTGTTTGAAACTTCTTGCATTGATCATCTTATTTTGCCTTTTCTTTCCATCTTTCTATCTAAACCCACATTACACCTTGATCAAAGACCTAATGATTTTTGCACCTCGATTCTAATAAGTAGTGGAGAATTGAACTTGTTACAAGCTTATGGAAACCTTTGTTCATGCATGACTTTGAGTGTTTCTGCTTCAAATTTACCTTTAAAACACTTTGAGTGCTCTTGAGTGTATCTTGGTGAGGATTAAGACTAGGTTAGGATTTGATTAATGCTTGATAGGTAATTGAAAGGGACAAGGGCTGCTCTTTGCTTGTATCTATTTGGTTTGATTATGTTTCTTTCATGAACCTCCTTTTGTGCTAGAACTCTTATGATTATGTTTGATGCTTGTAATGGCTTGAGAAATGAATTCTTGGGTTTATGATTTTTTCGGACATACTTGAGGACAAGTATGAGACAAGTGAGGGGGAATTTGATGAGTGCTCAAATATGACATATTTCATTTGTTATTTTTCTAGCTATTGGGACTTCTTGCTGCTTAATACATGTTGTTTTTGTTATATTTTGTGCAGGAACCCAATTCTGGAAATAGTAGTGAAAATGAGGCATTTCTGCAGTTTTTATTATAATTCTGTCATGACTGGCATCATGGGCACGACACCGGGCACGACGCGTCTGACGTGGCAGTGATGTGGCAATGACGTGGCGACTTCTAGAAGCTTCTGGAACGTTCTGGAGAATGTTATCAGCTTATCCGATTAGATTCCTGCATTTAAATTTTAAAACATTTGAATTGTTTTATCTTTTGTTTATTATTTTAAATTATTTCATCACTTTATCTTTGTAAATCTAAGCCTATAAATACCACCCTTGGTAAAGGCTTAGATCATCCATCATTTTTAGTTTTTATCTTTGTAAACATTTCTAGCTTTAATTCAAGTTCATTTTCCTTTAATTTCTTGTTTTCATTTATTTTATGTTATTCAATTGTTTTTCCAAAACCAAGTTAAGCATGATAATCAATATCATGCTTAGCTAAATTTCTTGAGCCAAGAGTTAGCCAAATCAATTCTAATCGTGAGAATTGAACATTGCCTAAATTCCTTCGGGAATACATTTTTATCTTTCTGTTTAGATAGTTTGGCAATCGGTCTTACTAAAGTTTTTAATCGTTTTTCAAATCAAAAGAACTCGTTGATCTGGAATCGTTTAAAGACATAGTTGGGAGGAAGGATCGGCATGTGGCAATTTCGACTTCCTGTAAACACTCTTAGCGGCGGTCCGCTAAGGAAAGATAAAATCAGAAGCGATTCTTTTTAAGACAATTTCTGAGTCGGGCTTTTCCTGCTTTCAAAACTAAACACTTTAACGGCGATAGACGTGGCTAATTTGTTTAAGAATCAACCTTCGAAGATAGTCTTGGGAGAATTGGTTACTCGAGAGAAAAGCAAGTTGCGACGGGTTGGGCCTCGCAGACTGTAACCGACATGATCCCCGAAGTAAAAATCTATTTCAATGATCGAAGGAATTGACAAGGCTAGCTCGAGGCTAATTTGCACATTTGGTTTTTCCTATTATTTTCCTTAATTCTTGCATTTTATTTTATTCGAAATCAAATATCACCCCCCTTTTTATTTCCTTGCAGATATTCCTGGGATTTCGGATTCAACAAATTCAAGTCAACAATTCCAGCTAATCTCCCTGCGGATCGACCCTCTTTCCCTATACTTATTCAATTTCTTTATTTATTTATTGTTGAAAGATGATTAATTTATTAATTTATTTTGACCGGTTAAACGACGACTTGTCAGTGAAATGAAAAATAAAATTGATGGACAAGAGTATTTAGAGTGGTTCAAGTTCCAATCGAACTCTACATCCACTACCTTAGCTTCACTAAGGATTTTCCAACAATTCCACTAATTGTTCTTCCCCTTTTCTAGGCTAAAGAGGTAACCGTTACAATTTCGGTCAAATTTTCTACCCAAAATTTAACCCAATCCTCACACAAGAATTACAAAGAAGATGCTGGCTAAAACAAGTATCTCTCGATACAAAATGTAGCCTAATTACAAGCACTCAACCCAATTGAATAGATAAGAATGAAAATTACAACTTCACAATTGGGGTTTACTAGAAATAATGGGATTTAGGCACAAATGCTTGGCTTTGATGTTTGAATGTTTCTTTTGAGATCAATAGTTGTTGCTGAAGCTTTTAGAGGTCCCTTTTATACCTTCTCATTGAATTCTAGCCGTAGGGGTTGTTGCATTCATCAATAGAGCCGTTGGGATGTTATCTTCCATCCATACAGTCTGCAACCACCCGTTTCGAAACAACCGATCATGTTACGAAACATACTAAAAAAGAAAAACCTGTTGGGGTGTATTAATTAGACCGTACCAAAACAGGTACGATCATTTCGATACGCTAAGAGCTCGTTTCGAAACTCGTTTCGGAACACTTTGCCACTGTCAAAGCCCGTATTGAAACGGCTTGGAGGCGTTTCGATACGCCTTAATGACAAGTATAAAATCAGTTAAAAACTTCAACGGTCATATTTTTAAAACCGGGTTTGAATGCCGTTTTGAAACGTTTGAGGTCGTTTCGATACTATCGTATCGAAATGGGTCAAACCGTTCCGATGTTCTTCAATCGTTTCGAAACCCATTTCGAAACAGAGGTTAACAGTTTCAAAAGTGTTCCGAAACGCCCAATGGCCGTTCGAAAACGGTGACTCGAAAATCACTGTTTTGGCTTCAAAAACACTTAGATAAGTTTTGACAAGTTGAGTTTTTAACTTAACCATTTTTCTTTGAATATATAGAGAGGTTTGAGGACTTAAAAATTTGTTTTCTCTTTTTCAAATTAGTCCTTAAATTCTTTAGTTATATCAAAATTAGTTTATCGGTTTCACAATTTGTTTAATACTTCTAATAAGAAGCTCAAAATGATGGGTGGCGTTGGTTGAGCCATTAAGCTGATGATTCTGAGCACTGAATTAGTTAACTAAATGACGAGGTAGGGTTTTCGGTATTTGATAAGTTCTCAAATGTGACATACTTCATTTGCTATTTTTCTAGTTATTAGGACTTCTTGATGCTTTATACATGTTGTTTTTGTTATATTTTGTGCAGGGACCCAATTCTGGAAATAGCAGTAAAAGGGGGCATTTCTGCAGTTTTTATTATAATTCTGTCATGACTGGAATCGTGGGCACAAAACCAGGCACAACGCATCTGACGTGGCAGTGACGTGGCAACCTCTAGAAGATCCTGGAATGTTCCGAGATAAGATCCGATCAGATTATCAGTTCTATCCGTTTGGTTTTATTTTGAATTTTAAAAACATTTGAATTTGAATTGTTATTTTGATTTTCTTATCTCTTATCCGTATAATCTAAATCTATAAATACCAACATTTGGTGAAGTCTTAAGATCATCTTCTTAGCTTTGAGTATTTTTATCTTTTCCTTTGTAAACATTTTCTAATTTTAATTCAAGTTCTTTTCCTTTATTTTCTTGTTTCGTTTGTTTTATGCCATTTAATTACTTTTCTAAAATCAAGTTAAGTATGATAATCAATATAATGCTTAGCTAAATCTTTTAAGCCAAGAACCAGCCAAGTCAATTCGATTCGTGAGAATTGAACTTTGCTTAAATTCTTTTGGGAAATCATTTTTATCTTTCTGCTTAGATAGTTTGGCAATCGGCCTTACTAAAAGTTTTTAACTGTTTTTCAAATAAAAAAGGGCCCGTTGGTCTGAAATCGCTTAAAAACACAGTTGGCAGGAAGGATCGACCTGTGACAATTTCGACTTCCTATGAACACTCTTAGCGGCGGTCCGCTAAGGAAAGATAAAATCAGAAGCGATTCTTTTTCGACAATTTTTGAGTCGGGTTTTTCCTGCTTTCATTCTAAATATTTTAACGGCGATAGACGTGGTTGATTTATTTAAGAACCATCTTTCGAAGATAGACTTGGGAGGATTGGTTACTTGAGAGAGAAACAAGTTACGACGGGTTGGGCCTCGTAGACTGTAACCGACAAGATCCCCGAAATAAAAATCTTTTTCAGTGATCGAAAGAATTGTAGGAGCTGGTTCGAGGCTATTTCACATACTTGGTTTTTCTTATTTTTTACCTCTGCATTTAAATCTTGCTATTTCATTTTCGTCCAATATCATATCACTCCCCCCATTTTATTTACTTATTCTACGGATATTCCTGGAAGTAGTAATCGAAACAGCCTTCAGTCAATAATTCCAGCTAATCTCCCTGCGGATCGACCCTCTTTCCCTATATCTACTTAATTTCTTTATTCTATTATTTATTGAAAGAAGTTAATTTATTTATTTTTGACCGGTTAAACGACGACTTGTCAAAATTGGCGCCATTGCCGGGGAACTTTACTTTCGGGACTTTTGACTGATTTTGTTTTTTATGACCAGGAAAAACCCAGGTACTTTAGCTTCATACAACCCGAAAATCGAAGCAAGCGCTCGTAGAACTCACGGTGAAACGCTTCGGCGAAAGAAACAACAACGAGAACAAAGCACACAACAATTCGATCATGAATTTACTTCTGAAACTACACCAGTCGAAGAACCTATACAAGAACCAGAACCGATGGCAGACCAAATGATTCGACAACTAAACGCCGCCCCTACTGTGCAACAACCACTCTGCATCACTTTTCCTCAAGGCAATACTCCCTTCCAGCTCAAAACGAGATTAATCCACCAACTCCCTACTTTTAATGGCCTCCCTACTGAAAGCCCACATAAGCACCTTGCCGAATTCCATATGGTGTGCAGCAGCATGAAACCACAAGGGGTCTCGGAGGACCAAATAAAACTAAGGGCTTTTCCTTTTTCCTTAGCCGGAACGACTAAAGAGTGGTTATTCTATTTACCTCCAAATTCGATTAATACATGGTCTGACCTCTCTCGTGTTTTTCTTGACAGATATTTCCCTGCGGCGAAAGCAACAGAACTTAGGCGAAACATATTGGGAATCCAACAAATGCACGATGAATTCCTATACGAATATTGGGAGAGATTCAAAAGGTTGTGTGCAAGTTGTCCGCAACATGGCTTATCCGAGCAAACACTCCTTCAATACCTATACGAAGGAATGTTGCCAATGGACAAAAAGATGGTAGACGCAACAGCGGTGGCGCGATTGTTAACATGAACCCTATTGCAGCGGGAACATTAATCTCCACGATGGCGGCTAATTCGCAGCAATTTGGTTCTGCAAGTGAACCCAGCCGACGGGTTCACACAGTAAGCACAATTTCATTAGAGAATAAAATAGACAATTTAACTAATATTGTGTATTCTCTTGTTTCAGGGGAGTTAGGAGCTGCTAAGGTATGTCATATGTGGAATATGCATTATGCCAGATCACGCAACCGACTTATGCCCATTGCTGCGGGATACATCTGGTGCCCAAGTTAACGCTGTACACAACTTTCCCGGACCTCCCCAAAGACCCTATAACCCACACAGCAATACATTTAATCCCGGTTGGAGAGATCACCCAAACTTGAGCTACGGTAATTAGAACCCGAATTACCAACCTAGGCAACAACCTCCCTACCAAAACCAAGCACCCCAAAAATCCTCGCTTGAGTCTATTGTTGAGAGATTGGCAGTTTCGCAGGAAAAATTCTAAACCCAAACGCAATCTCACCTTCAGGAACTAGATAAACAAGTTAGCCAATTAGCTCAAACAATAGGGCGTCTAGAATCCCAAGGAAAATTGCCATCACAAACCAAAATCAATCCAAGGGAAAATGTGAGTGAAATCACTCTACGTAGCAGGACCGTGATAACACCTGAACCACCAAAGAAGGATGAGCAAAAATTCGATGGCTCTTCGGAACACCAGAACGAAAAATCTCCTTCCACTCTAGGTAATATCAAATCTAAAGTTCCTATATCTACTTACGAACATGTTCCACCTTTTCCAGGAAGATTAGCAAAACGAGACAAAAAGGAGGAGGAAAAAGAAATAATGGAGGTGTTCAAAAAAGTGGAAATTAACATTCCACTCTTGGATGTTATCAGGAAGGTTCCTAAATACGCGAAATTTTTGAAGGACCTATGTACAAATCGAAGAAGGTTGTCGGGAAACGAGAGAGTCAACCTTAGCGAGAATATTTCACCCATTTTTCAAAAGCCGTTGCCGCCAAAGTACAAGGACCAAGGTATGTTTACGATTCCCTGTAAAATTGTAAAATTGTAAAATAGTACACCCAATCAGGAAAGACACGAAAAGAGCAACACAAGTTCACCAACATAACGCCAAAGAGCTCTTCTTTCCATAACATAACGTCATCCCCACTTTGCTAATAGAGTGCAATTTTCAAAATGTGCATGTCCCTTTGTTTCGAGGAGTGCATATATGAGTCCAATTTACACGAGCCATTTTCATCTTTCCATTTGAATGCCCCAACGGACTTTCAAATAGGGACATGTAGTATAGTGGAAGAGACGATACGACTAAATTGATGAGAACCTCCATGCCCGCAAACGATAATGAATTGTTTTTCGAACCTGCCAATTTTACTCGAAATCTATCAATCACCGGATCCCACGTCTTCACCATTCTAGGATTGCCCCCCAAAGGGATTCCTAAATACAAAAAAGGTAAGCTGCCGATATTGCATCTACAAATTTGAGCTTGTTTACATACAATCTCTGATTTCACGTTGATCCCAACCAAGCAAGACTTGCCGAAATTTATACTTAGACCCGAACTCGCCTCAAAGCATCTCAATATCCTCTTCACATTGTATAAATAACTTTCCTCTAGTCTCTGAAAGAGGATTGTATCATCTGCGAATTGCAAATGAGTGAACGAATGGTCAAGAATTACATTCCTAATTCCTCCAATCTCTCCCCTTACTTCTGCTTCTATAAGTAATAGATGTAACGCCTCTGTGACCATAACGAACAAGAACGGAGAGATGGGATCTCCTTGTCTCAAGCCCCTACTCATATTTGAATTCACAAGTGGCAGACTCTGGCCGACGAGATGCACTCCTAGATCCACCTCCTCCATTCGGATCCAAAACTCATTTTGATTAACACTATTTCCAAAAAAATTCCATTTTACGCAGTCATAAGCTTTATAGAAGTCCAGCTTTAGAACCACTCCCCCAACTTCATCACCATCATTACACATGGAATGGATAATTTCATTAGCTATAAGAATCCCATCAATATTTGCCGCCCCTTCGTGAAGGCACATTGGTTCTCACTAATTAGTATGTCCATCACCTCCCTTAATTCCTAGATAATTAATACTTTAGCAACTATCATGTAAATCAACTCAATTAGATTAATTGGCTTAAATTTAGAGATATTTGATAGATCACTCGTTTTCGAAGCAATAGGATTAGGGATGAGCATTTTACTCGGACTCGACGGGTTCCGACCCGACCCGGCCTGATCAGGTTGAATTTTTTAATGAAAAAATCAAGGTTTAGGTCGGGTTTTTGTTAAGGGTAAACTCGGGCCGGGTTGAGTTCCGGTTTAAGGTGGAAAATATTTAACCCAACCCGGACTAAAAGTGTAATTTCCCCCTAATTTTTAGGGGTATTTATAATAATATCTCTCTTGATATATATTTTTATAATTAAGTCTTTAAAATTGATTTTTTTTATTATTTAGTCCTTTAAATTATAATTTTTTACAATTAAGTCCCTTAAAATTATTATTTTTATAATTAGGTTCCTAAAATTATTTTATTTTATATAGGTCGTGTCGGGTCGGGATTGGATTTAATATATTTATTTTCGGGTCGAGTTTTTTAAAAATATGTTCGAGCTGGGTCGAGTGCGGGTTTGTGGTGTTTATTTTCAGGTCGGGTCGGATGGGACAAAAACCCGACCTGTGCCCATCCCTAAGTAGCATAGAGTTTACCAGTTTCATGAAAATCCAGCAACACCTTCAATAGATCATCCTTCACTATCTCCCAATTAGATTTGTAAATTTTTTATTGAACCCCTCTGGTCCCGGAGCCTTGGATTCATCACAGCCCCAAACTGCTTCTTTCAGTTCTTCTGCAGTAAAAGGATCCTCCAGCTTTCTCGCGTCCACCGTTGATAGCCTCTTGAAGTTCAAGTTGAAAATTGCTTTCCAGTCTCTTCTCTTGCAACTGAAATGTTTGCTAAAGTACCTCCAATTTTGTGCAAGTGGTGTGTACTTGAAACTAGGCTAAGTATAATTTTGTGATTTGAAGTACAACATTTAATATATGTTTTATATGGTTGTTAATGTCTAGAAAAAGGAAGAAAATGAGGTTTTAAAAAACTCGAACATAACATTCTTATGGTGCATAAAAACATAAAACACAATTAAATATATGAAGATGATCTTTTAAAGGAGAAAAAAATGATATCAAACCATTAAACTATTACTAAAGGTAGTTGTCAATTAATAATATAATACAAAATCAGAATAAAACATAAATATTTGAGCAAATTAAATTCAGGTTGATTTAGGTTTGAGTTGTTCAGTTTCGGTTATTTTCCGTTCGGGTTGGTTTTCGATTTAACTAAATTCGTGTCGGTTTTGGTTTGATTCGGTTTTGGTTCGAATTCGGATGAAGTTTACCGGGTCTAAGCTTAATCAAGAGTGCTACCAAATATCATGCTTATGTGATATGTCCGAAATATCAACTTGTATTTAAATTTTTTACATTTCTTCTGGTAATAAATATCTTAATTTTTATGACATTTTCTTCGACTCGACTAACATTTCGTAGATTTCTTTCGTTCTTTGATCTTTCATTAGCTTTCCCGTATCCACAATAACAACAATCTCACAAGCCAAATCGTCATTAAAACCCAAATTTAATAGCCTACTTTTGCCATCCTCGAAACTATATCTTCTGCGCCATAAATGTGATGAGCTAAACTCGACAAAAAAAAAACATGACATCGGATTTAAGCAGCGTTGTCCCGATGTTCTCCACATCTTCCAACTGGCCGGCTCTCTCCAATAGTCCCATCGAACACGTCTAATGTTTTGGACCTATTAGAGCTTATAATGCGGGAGTTGCCGTTACTCTCGAGCTACCATGCTGGGAGATACTAGTAGTGTTTCTGTGTCGAATTCAATTTAGTTCCGTTTTCCGACTCTAAGCTTGATCTTTGTCTAAATGAGAGCTGAATATCGAAGATATTTTTCCTAGGCGACATGCATATTTGATCTTTGGACAGCCTTGTGGAACAAGTGTTTGTATTGTTTATGGAGGGCTGCGTTGAATTTGAAGATGCTTTTTTTAGGTTGATTTTCATGCTTCTATTTGTGTTGTGTGCTTGGTTGCCAGTCTCTGATATTGAGATTGTATTAAGAGATTATTTGCTTTTGTTTCTTGAGGATTCTTACGATTGGTATTCTCTAATTTTATACTCTTTTGAGACTTCTACATATAATAATAAAATCTAATCGACTTAGCAAAATAAATTTTTAGAGATTATAGATTTAAGTGAACATTGACGCATAATGTTCTTTGAGGTAAAAGTATTATATATCTCGTTATTTCTGGGATTTTAACATGACAAAACTAATTATTTTTAGGGTTAATAATAGAGAGGCGATTTTTCTTTTTTGGCGAATATATATTGGGACTAAATTTAAAGATAAATAAATTAAAGAGTTAAGAAAGACAAAAAAAAATCTTGGGGTGTGACCACTACCAACCTAATTTCTTTAAATTCCTATACATTTCAAACTAAATAATTCTAAAACCTAATGCTTGATATAAAAAAGGAGGAGCTGCCCTAACAAATGCCTTGAACCGCATGTATACATACATACATACATACATACATACATACATACATACATACATACATACATACATACATACAAACATACATACATACATACATACATACATACATACATACATACATACATACATACATACATACATACATACATACATACATACATACATACATACATACATACATACATACATACATACATACATACATACATACATACATACATACATACATACATACATACATACATACATACATACATACATACATTCGTACATTCGTACATACATACATTCGTACATTCGTACATACATACATTCGTACATTCGTACATACATACATACATACATACATACATTCGTACATACATACATTCGTACATTCGTACATACATACATACATACATACATACATTCGTACATACATACATTCGTACATTCGTACATACATACATTCGTACATTCGTACATACATACATTCGTACATACATACATTCGTACATTCGTACATACATACATTCGTACATTCGTACATAAATACATACATTCGTACATACGTACATACATACATTCGTACATACGTACATACGTACATACGTACATACGTACATACGTATATACATACATTCGTACATACATACATTCGTACATTCGTACATACATACATTCGATAATAAAGCTTCTTATTATATGTAAATGCTTACTATTAATATGAATATTGATTTACAATATATATGTAAATGTAATCTAGCTTTAACGATGGTGAGGAAATTAAGCTTCTTATTTGACCTGCTCAATGTCATAGGGGGGTCTTATTTGTTTCCTGGTTTAGTGTTCTTCAAATGAATTGATTTCGAGAAGTATCGAATCTGTCATTGGTGTAAATATGTTGCAGGTAGCAAATGGTTGATTTACATACACTCGGCTATTCGGCTAGCTTCTTGAATTCGTAATTGCTTCAATGACAAGCTTTGCTTAAAACTGGCATGAGAACGTTGGAACTTGTATTTATAATTGTTCTCTTAAGCATGTTATTTATACGATTATGTTTGCTTTGCTGATGGCTGTTGTTTCATAACATGAGAATGTGAATTGAAGTTACAGACCTATCGATTTATGTTGCTCGGACTCAGATGCGAGCGGCTGAAATGCGAATGTTCATCGGTAGATACAATATTGCATGAGTAATCTATAACCAGACTATATATCATTTTGTAGTTTCATCACATGAGAATGTGGATTGAAGTTAGAGACATATTGATTTATGTTGCTCGGACTTGGTTGTGAGCGACTGAAATGTGAATGTTCATTGGTAGATACAGTACTGCACTAGAAATGAACTCTGTAACCAGACAATAGTCATGCATCTACTTCAGTGTTCGTTAGTTGATACAGTTACTAGTCTGGAATATCGAGTGTGTCCATCGTTGCAGATGCGTTAAGCTTTTGTCGCCTCCATCTGCTTCAAAAGTAGGGATTCAAAATGCATGTTTAAACATTTCGGTGTTTCTGTTTGCTTCGTAGTTGATAGATAATTCGATCATTTGAGCTGTTAACTTAGTAAAGCTTTTTATTGAATATGGGTATTGATTGTTGTTCAAGCTAACCCTGAAACATTCTTCAATCTTAGGTTTGGTTTCTCAAAAATCTAATGGAGTGGAAGCAAAGGTTGCCCTAGAAGATGAACATTTTTCTTTGTGACAATCTGAAGCAAGAAGTTGTATTTCCCCAACAGCTGTAGCCTCGAGAAGTCGAGATGGATACGCATTTCAGTGTCGATTCTTCCCTATCTCCTTCCAGATGGAGAAAAGTCACATACGGAGGGATGAAACCTGGTTACGATGACAATCACACAGACGAAACTTTCCTGGAAGACATGGTCATGAACGCTAATGTTGTTAAACGGAATATGCTTAAGGTGATGCAAGATTCAGTTTCCATCTCGCAATATCTATGCATTGTTGCTCTTGTAGTCTTGGTATGGATCTACACCCTTAGGTCAACCCTCAACGGAAACTCCCTCTTGCTTCTCGGTGTAAGACTTCTCGGTTCCGGTTTCATAATCCTCGTATTAACCCCCTCCGTCATCCCGGAATGTGGTCTAATTAGCTCATGCAGTTTCCTTTAAGAAGCGACATCCGACAAGTTCAAGCTTAAATCCTAACATCCGTAACCCCTTCACTTATCCTGGAATATTATCTACTTAGTTCAGAGCTGACATCCAACAAGTTTAAACTCAAGACCTAATATCCGAAACCCCTTCTCTTGTTCCGGATTTAGTTCCGATTAGTTCGTGCAGTCGTCTTTAAGAGATGACATCCGCTCAAATCTCAACATCTGTAACCCTTTCTCGTCCCAAACTATGGTCTCATTTATTAACAAAATTAACAAGGGGATGAACTAATCTTGACTATATAACATAATCCTAAACTTTGTGAAAATCACCCAAAAATTAAACTAAAATAGGAAAAAAGAAGAAATTGAAGCAAACTTGTAACACCCCCAACCCGGGCCGGGAGCCGGGGGAATTGCCGGAGATCGGAAACAGGCAAGAATCAGAATATCGGAAATGAGAAAAAAAACAATCTTAAATAATTACACATTTTAATGCGCACGCGGAAGATGGGCTAACAAAAACTTTACTTAGCTTCTGATGATCAAACATAAACTTAGACATACTTTCTTTAATCTTGTTACTAATTTACGAGCCAATTTAAAACTTTTATTTTTATTATCATATTACTATTACAATTAGGTCATAATGTCGAATACTTAATTAATCAATTACATGCCATTCGAAACCCTTAATTAAATAGTCTAGGTGACTTTTGAATTAATCCAAATTACCAATAATTAATCAATTCAATTTCATGCAACACATAATATATTTCCATTTCATGGCATTTGATTTCCTTTACTTAGAACCTTACAAAATATCATGATTTATATACCCCTAAACATGCCAAGCTATCGACTATGGATAACAAAAAGAATCGACACAACCACTAGCTTGACTTACATTTTTATACACAAAATAATGAGGCTACCTACTTAAATACAAAACATGATTCTAGCCTCCTAAACAAGCATCATGGAGCATATAATTTCAAACACCATTTCAAACTTAAGTTACGACCAAACACAACAAAACCAATCCTTAAACAGACTTCAAAGCCACCATCTAGGAGTCTAAAGATAAGACTTAGATCGTACATATTTCAGAACTATGAACTTGAGAACTTGGTAACTTTGATCCAACGAACGCTAGCTTTAGGGTCCGAACGATCCTGCTAAGGTTGGGAAGAAGAAAACAACGGAGCGGTAAGTACAAAAAGTACTTAGCGAGGTAATGCTAAATCTAATTCATTCTTGAGCTTTAGCGTGTTCAAGCATTGAGTTTACTTAGCTAGGTTTATTAACAATTCAATTGCACCCAACTAAGCTCATGTAAAATTCATACACATAGCATCATACATATCATATCAACATTCATAGCACATGCTCGAATACATAACATAACACAATAATTTATCACATGCTTGCACATAATTCGATCAATAGAATAGTACAATCCATTTTCAGCATACTCAATCTCATGCTTAGCAATTGAATTAATCAAGATCTCATGCTAATCCATACATAGCATTTTTAACTTATCAAATCGAATCACAATTTCATCATAGCATGTCATTCGAATGATCTCAAAATATCATTCAAAAATCAGAATTTCCCATTTCTTAATTACATGTATTCGAATAGGGTCATTACCCAAATTTCACATAATCGGACTTATAAGCAATTCATATGCTTCATATCATAATCGGAAAGGAAAAATGTCCACATATCATAACATTTCATTTTATATCATAATCGGAAAGGACCAATGTCCACATATCATAACATTTCATTTCATATCATATCATATCATGCTAAGTCACACCATCATTTATCCGCATCGTAAGCTATATTTAACTTAGCAAATTCCATTCATTTCATATAAATCATATCACATTCATTCACTTCGTTACCTTTAATTTGGTTTCATAACCCAAGCATTTTATTTAATATCTTTGCCCAAGGTAGAATAGTTGTAACAGAAATTCGAGCCATCGGAAGGGTAACATGTAACACATATAGTTGCCCGCGGCAACATCAAGTATTGCACTAAGCAACATCAAAGGGGGTGCCCATAGCATCATGTGTCTCGAACAGCAATCAAGAACACACATCTTATCAAGAGTACACAAAGTACTATCAAAGATTGAACAAAGCAATATCAAACGGTGAGCTCAGACTCTAGGCATGCCGTTCTTATCTAAAACGTCCAATCGACCAAGGGCGTAGTCTTGTTAAGTAATTAGTTCATTATTTTATTTAACATGTACATTTTTCAGAATTTACTTTGCATGCTCATTCTATCATAATATCATGCATGGCAGCAACATCATTCATACATATTCACATGCATTTTTAAGCATAGCATAAACATACCATAGGGCAGTCCACATATTCATTTTATCGAGTATTATCAAGAATCCAATTCATGCTTATTCATCATACAATTAACCACATGAGCAGTCCACATTTGCGCATACTCAACAATTATCAAAATCAAAATCGAACATATAATTCATGGCAATTAACATCATATAAACAACCCACATATTGCACACAATCAAACATAATTCACAAGTTTCAAATCATGCATCCAATTTCCTTTATATCTCCTTCCCTTACTAAACACATTATCGAATATCATTTAGTCCAATTTCATGCATAGAAACATAAATTACAGAAAATAAAGTGGTTCGGACACTAGTCCCAACCCTAATACAAAATTACACTCACGAAATTACACTCACGATCCTTAAGCTTGATCTCGAATTGAGATGCCTTTGCTTCTTCCTTTCGAACGATCGATCCTAGCTTCCTCCGAAATTTCTTTGCTATTCCGATCTTAACTCTCAACATTAAACAAATACACACTATATTAGGAAGCAATTCAATTATAATTACTTCTCAATTTCAAGCAAGAACGTTAGGGGGTTGGGTTCTTTGATGAAGAGGAGACGGGTGGGGGATGTAATTCGGAGGCAGCGTTTTGATATGGTTTTGATGCAGGAAACGAAATTGGAGGAGCTGGTGCCGTCGGTTGTTGCTGGAATGTGGTACAGTGATGGTTTTGAGTTTTCTATTTCGCCATCCGTGGGAGCTTCGGGTGGATTGCTAGTGATTTGGGAAGGTGATCGTTTTGTGCTGGAATCAGTTGAGTTAGATAGACACTATATTGTGCTTCAAGAGCGATGGAAGCCCGAGGATTTTGTTTGCTGTGTTATGGCTGTGTATGCCCCTTGCGATGTGTTGGAGCAAGAAAGTTTATGGCACCGGATGTTGACAGTGATCGAAGGTTTTTCGAGACCATGGTGTGTCGCGGGCGACTTTAATTCGGTGCTGCGTCCGTCGGAGAGAGCAGGTTGTAGCTCGACTTCAAGAGGTATGAGTTCTTTTGTTTCCTTTGTGAATTCTGCGAGCTTAATTGATATGCCGTTGCAGGGAAAACAATTTACTTGGTTTGGTAGGGATAGTCGAAAGAGTCGTATCGATAGATTCTTTGTATCATCGCGGTGGTTGGATTGTTTTTCTAGGATTGAACAGTTGTCATTGCCGAGAGGCATATCGGACCATGCCCCAATTCTTTTGGTGTGTGATGATATTGATTGGGGTCCAAGGCCATTCCGTTTCATTAATGTTTGGTTGGAAGAGAGGCGTAATGTTAGTCGCATGGCTGAGGAGTGGTGTCGTTTGACGGGTATAGGCATTGGAAATTCCAACATCTCGGTTAAGCTTAGGCATTTGAAGATCTTTCTTCGACAATGGAATAAAACGGACTTTGGGGATATTGAGAAAGAAATTTCACACATTCAAAGTCGTATCGATTGTTTGGATAGTGGTGAGGAGGAGCTGGCCGTGGGGGAGGGTAGTGAGTTGTGTGATCGGAAGAGGGCTTGGATGCAAGCTTTGTGGCGAGCGATCCGCAGAAAAGAATCGTTGTGGCGACAAAAGTTGAGAGCGACTTGGCTTAAATTGGGTGACATGAATACTACGTTCTTTCATAGGGCAGCGAAGTTGCGTGCGATACGAAATGCTATTGTTGGGCTGACTATTGGTGGCACTTGGGTAACTGATCCGATCAAATTGCGCAAACATATTGTGAGCTTTTTCTCTAATCATTTCGCTGCGGAAGAGCGGTCTTGTACTTGGCGTTTCGAGGGATCATTTAACAGGGTGAATGCAACTGAGAATTTGGCTTTGATTGTGCCTTTTTCTATTGACGAGGCATGGGTTGTCGTGCGAGGAAGTGAGGGTTCGAAGTCTCCGGGTCCATATGGATATAGTATGGAATTTTTCAAGAGATGTTGGGAGGTTATAAGCGCAGATGTGGGGTGGTTCTTGGCTGATTTTTTCTCCATGGGAAAGCTGCCTTTGGGAGTAAATAACACGTTTCTTGTGCTGCTACCTAAAGTGGATTCACCGGTTTCTTTGCATGAGTATCGCCCGATTAGCCTGCTAAATTCTATATATAATATTTTAGCTAAAATTTTAGCTAGAAGGTTACAAGTGGTGTTGGGCGGTTTGATCAGTGACCATCAGTCAACTTTTGTTCGCGGACGTCAGATAGTGGATGGAATTTTATTGGCCAATGAAACGATTCACTCTATGCGACATAGTCGGTTGGGTGGGTGTGTGCTAAAGCTTGATTTTGCGAAGGCATACGATTGCGTCCGATGGGAATTTCTGGATCAAATTATGTGCTCGATGGGTTTGAGCGAGACTTGGCGGGGGTGGGTGATGGAGTGTATTAGTACAGTTCGTTTATCTGTTCTTCTGAATGGTAGCGCAACGAAAGAGTTTGGCATGGGACGTGAGCTGCGTCAGGGCTGCCCATTGTCGTCGTTATTTTTCGTTATTGTGGCTGAAGCTTTGCATTGGTTGTTAGTACAAGCTGAGGTTTCGGGGCTGATTCGTGGGGTAGTAGTGGCTCCGGGGGTGACGTTAACACACCTTCAATTTGCCGACGACACCATTTTATTTTTTGAAGCGTCGGTGGAAACGGCGTTGAATATCCGCAGGCTATTGTGTTGTTTCCAGGTGTGCTCAGGTTTACAAATTAATTTCACAAAGTCTTCCCTTTATTCGATTGGTGTGGATGGGGATTTGGTTGCATCCATGGCAGATTTGTTGTGTTGTCGTCGGGGGGAATTACCGTTTGTCTATTTGGGGTTACTGCTGGGGGTAAATCCGCGAAATATTGCAGTATGGGAGCCTGTTATTGCATCTGTCCGTCGGAAGCTCGCGGGTTGGAAGAGGACATCGCTATCGTTTGCGGCTCGCGTCACTCTGGTAAACTATGTTTTATCTTCCCTTCCAGTATATTATAGTGGCTTGTTTCGCGTGCCGAAAGGGGTGATTGCTGCTATTGATAAGTTGAGGTGAGCATTCTTATGGGGTGGGGTTAATTTACAGCGAAAAATGAGTTGAGTGAGTTGGAGTTTGGTGTGCCGGCCTCGCCATCTTGGCGGCTTGGGGGTGGCTGATTTGGAGGTTCAAAACAAGGCGCTATTGGCGAAATGGTCGTGGAGATATGCTAGGGAGGTAACCTCTCTATGGCGTGCTATTATTGTATCGAAGTATGGTGAGGCGGCTCAGTGGTGGCGATTTAATGCTTCGGTTAGGGGACCGATGTCCGTAATTTGGAAGCAGGTAGTGCAGACTGTTAGCTCGGAGGGTGTCCAAAAGCACATGGGTGAGTCTCAGTTTGTTTGGAAGGTTGGCTCGGGGGACCGAGTGCTGTTTTGGTTTGATGCATGGTGTGTTGAGCAGCCGCTAAAAGATATTTTTCCTCGACTGTTCTCAGTTGCGGTTAATCGTTTAGCATTGGTAGTGGACAATGCTGTTGAGGGGAGTTTTCAACATGATCGGTGGGGGGATTTGTTCTGTCGTAGCCTGCGTTCTTTTGAGGCTCGGCAATTGCAGGACCTTCGTTCGTTGGTGTGTCATGTACATTTGCGGCAAGGGGAGTTGGATATGCTTGTTTAGACACCGGATAAGCATGAGATTTTTTCAGTCAAAGGGTTATCTCGTTTGCTTATGATGGACAAGGTGGGTGAGAGCGAGTTTGGGGACTGTTTTGCGTGGAAAGTCTTGTTCCTCCTAAGGTCCAGGGGTTTTTGTGGTTTTCTTGGTTACGCCGCTTGCCTACCTTTGCGTTTTTGCGGATAAGTGGGATCGATTTGGGCGAACACCAAGGTTTGTGTAGGTGGTGTTGAGAGAGGGAGGAAGATATTGAAAATTTGTTTTATTTGTGCCCGTTTGCTCAAGGCTTGTGGAATTGGTTTCGAGGGTGGTGGGCGATTTCATTGCCTCTGCCTAAAACGTTATCGGATTTTCTTATACCGGATATGCACTGTTCGTTTAAAGGCACATTGAGGAAGCTCTGGGTATCGAGCATTGCTGCATTATTATGGTCGTTGTGGCTTGCGCGCAACGACTTTGTTTTTAACGGAAAATTTGTACCGGCATCGGAGATAGGATTCTTGGTAAAACTGCGGTCTTTTTATTGGGTGAAGACCCTTAAAGAGGGGTTGTCCGTCAGTGAATCTCTATGGTGGGACTGTCCGAGTTTGTTTCAGGAAGGGGTTGACAAACATGTCGGACGGTTGGGAGTGTGTTGGGAGCCCCCTCTCGGGGTAACCTTAAAATTTTCGGTGGATGGTTCTGCTCGTGGGAAGCCGGGGCCAACGGGCTTCGGGGGTGTTGCGTGATGCTCAGAGTCGTATCCTTGCGTTGTTCTCGGGGCCACTTGGTTCTCTTGATTCCAATGTTGCTGAGATTCGGGCGATAGCTTTTTCTTTGGATTATTTTGTGGCGTCTAAATGGGCTGATCGTCCTCTTATTATTGAGTCGGATTCCAAAGTGGCAATTGGGTGGGTGCTGCAGGTGGAGCGTCGTCTATGGCGCTTATGGGAGTTCTTTCGTGTGATCGACCGTGCTTGTTTAGCGCTGGGTTTTGTTTGCTTTTCTCACATTTTTCGGGAGGCGAATGGGTTAGCTGACGCGCTAGCGAAGGAAGGGGTGTCTCGAGTCTCTTTATTTCAGGCATCGATTTGATGGTTTGTAAGGGGAGGGGTCATTGGATTCGCTTTTAAAGTCGACATGTCGTACTCTTTTCCTCCGTTAGGCTTAGGGAGGTTATTGATGAGGCGCATGTTTGACTTGCGTTGTATATTTACCTTAATAATATACTTCGCTTTGCTGATCAAAAAAAATTTTCAAGCAAGAACTCATATTTTTAAGTCTGACTTTTCATTAAACTAGTTGGAGGACTAGTTAGCATTTTATTCATAACCTTTTTAACTACTAATCCAAAATTAACTTGTCATATACCGTTGTAAAGGTATTAAACTCAATTTTACAGTCATGTGAACGTCATATTTTTATCCTATTTGAATCAATACAGTTTATTGCTTAATTACACTCATTTCGGTAAATCTGGACAGCATGCACTGCCCAACTTTAAAAATTCATATCTTTTAATTTACATACTGAAATTGAGTTCCGTTTTCTCTCAATGATTCTAGACATATCAAAGTTTATACAGTATAAATTTCAGCTTTAAATACCTTATATCCTATTTTTGGTGAATTTCCAAAGTCACTGTTTTTACATTGTACACCACTGGACAGTTTTCTTAACTTATACTTTAGCTTAAAAATACACTTAATCACATACTTGAATCTAAAATTCCTTCATGGTATGACTTATACTATTTTTCCATGACATTTTACAGTCCATATAAACTTCGAATTTCAACATTTAAGCATTCAATTTACCGATTTTTCCAAATCAGTCCCTAATCTCCATAACTTTCGATTTCATGACCATTTTTGGTTCTAATCAAAATATCATCTTTTTAACTCATTTTTCCAGCAACCAATAATCATTTATAACAAAATATTCATTTATTCACAACTTTCTCCTAGTGAGAATTTTCAGATTTTAATCCCTAAGAAACTTTCCAAATGTTCAAGATTTTACATTTTCTTTCAAAACAGCCCCTTTTGACTCTCTTCACATCTTCTCAAGAAGTTTTCACATATTTCAACATTTCATCTTGTTATTTCATTCAAGATTCATATAGTTTCATGTCCTTACAAGTTTTAGGTTTGCATGCATGATTTTTAACTCAACCGAAAACTACAAGGAGTAGGAAACTTACTTTTTTTTAACTTCTTGACAACACTAGCTAACTTCTTCAATTTCCTAGCTTAATCCTCCACCATGCAACCGAAAATATCACCATTTTTAGCTCTCAAAATGGCTGACTTTTGAGCTTCTCTCCTCCCCATATTTTTCTTTTCTTCGCGGCAAAGGAGAGCAAAATGATGAAGGTAGACAAGCTTCCATCATCTAAGTGATCTGATAGCTCTCTAAATTACCCATGAGCCCTTTTGTCTAACTCTTCTATTCTTAATTTAGTAAGGGCAGCCCCAAGGATATTTTATCCTTAACATGCAATTTTTACTATTTATAAACCTTTTAATTTGATCATCAATTTATCTTGTTACATGCTTTATTGAATTTTATCAATTTCATCCGATTTTTAAGGAGTATAATGTTATTTAATTTCTTTTTGTATTCTTTTAATTCCACACTTTAGATCTTGATATCACTAACTCAATTTCACTAATTTACCAATCGGCTAAACTACTTAATTCAAATCTAATTTTCTTTCTAATCCGAATTGGTGCACTAATTGCCCAATTAAGAACTTTAGGGACCAAATTGCATAATTCTCAAATTTGCAAACTCAATTGCTTCTAAGAATAAATAAAATAATTAAATTCTACGGCTTTAAATTCTAGGACGGAAATGGGTGTTACAAAACTAATACATTACACAAATCAGAAACAAATAACATCCAACTTCTAAATTAAAATTATATAAAAAACAATTTTGAGGCAATAAATATTGGAAAATAAAAGAAAAGAATCATTGGGTCTTACCAGGAAGTAAATTGTGATTAAAACCATACAAGATTGGAAGGGGAGCTATCCACATGAACATTGATGCAATGAAGAATTTCTTAATTATTGCAGCAGCCATTTTTTAATCTAAAAAAAGGGCGAAACAGATGAAATTAATTGAGTATTAAAAGGATATTACTTTGTCATTGATTCTAAGAAATTGGAAATTTATGGTTTCAAATAGCGGTCGTCGCCACCGCCGCTAAAGACCTCAATAGGGACGGTCGAAAATTACCTCGTTTAATTTTTCCGGTCAGTCGGAAAGGAAAATTTACAAAACCTTTCTCAATAGACAAATTTTATTTGATATGTTTCTATTCGCATTTTTTTTGTTTTTTATTTATATTTTGGGTAAACTACTGAGATAAGGTTTTTTTCTGAGGAAACCGCTAGTTGGTAGCCTTATCACTATTTTCTTTTTGAAAAGGGAGTTTATAAAAAAATGGGAGAAATTCATGTTTTGGAAAACTTGTGAAAATTTGGAGTCGCCACCGGCCACTGAGGTAGGCCGGACACCATAAAACCAGAGATTCATTTTAAAACGGGTTCGGGAGTTGGTTACGCGTGGGGTAGGATTAGCACCCCCATCACGCCCGGAAATCGGTACCAAATTGCTTGTTGCCTTTTGATCGATAGGAATTATTTAAAAATCGAAGTGAATTTAATAATTGTTCTCAAATGAAAATATGACTTAAATAACACGGGCTTTATCGAATAGTGGCATTGGAATTAATTAATCATTTAATTAAAAAAGATGACGGTACACCAGACGATAGACTAAACCGACATCAAATAAGGCTGACTGCCGTGTTAGTTTAGGGTTCGGATCCCATACGTCACCTTTATGCATGATGCGAGCAAATAAGAGATGATGCATGTTATTCCCATTTTTTTATGCTTTCGCTTACCTAGAGGCGGTGAAAATTAACCTGAGTATTCGATAGACATCCATTGAGCTAGGACTGTTGCTTTCGGATACCGAGGTTAATTAATACCCCTCTTGGGGTTGATTTTTAGGTTAATTAATTAACATACCAAATCATTAATGGTTTCGTGAATGACAAATACGAGTATGTCACAAAAAATACAACACCATAATAAATAATTCGAATGGAAATAAAGCAATATAAAATAGAATATCAACATGGGAATTTAAATAAAAATCCGGAAAATGATCGGATCGAATATGAAGCGCGTAAATTAAATGCGATAAATTAAATAACGGTAATTAAAATGCGAGAAATTAAAATGTTAGTAGCTTGATTAGAAGTTAGATTAGGGGTTAAAAATTACACTAAACGGGCCATAATAATACGGATCATACCCCATTGCGGGTCACCGTAAGGCTGATTCGAACGCAAATCAAAGGCATTAAATAAAATGATACATATATAACAAGAACGAAATAAGCAAATTAAATATATATATTTACAAATACATGATATAAGGTAAGTATATATATATATGTATATACTATGCGCGAACTATATATGATATATATAATTATATATTAAAGTATAATAAATCATATATTATAAGAGCACATATATTTATAATATACACATATGTTATGCGGGGTAAGTATATGTATATACATTTATTAAGGGAAAATCAAAATTAAAAAAGGAAGAAAGATCAAAGGAAAAAGGAGGTCTCTAGCAAATGAGCGATAGGCGGACTCAGGGTATTCACCACCGAACGAGGCAAGGCGGAGGCCGAGTATGGACTCTTTTTGTGTCGAATCTGCCGCCACAACTGCATTGGCAGGGGATTTGGCAAGTCTTCGATAGGCATGGGGTGGTGAGGGATGTATTCGTACCGAGGAAGAAAGGGAAAGATGGGGCGAGATTTGGTTTCGTTCGAATGGCAACAATTGAAGATGCTAAGAGGGTAATCGAACAGTTGAATGGATTCCGCCTCTATGGATCGGTAATCACGGTCCTATTTGCTAGAGATGGGGAAAGGGATTCTGCGTGGCGTGAGAAGGAATTGAGGCATAATAAGACGAAACCTTCGCAAGTACACAAGAATTCCGTGGAAAAAGAGGTTCCTAAGGACGATCAAGAGCCAAGTGCAACAACAAAAGCAATACCGTTGCGAAGAATTGTGGGACAAATTGATGGCGATAAATGGGAAATATTGAAAACCTGTGTGGTGGGATGGCGACGTAATTCGATCTCGATCGCGCAATTGGCAAAGGAATTACATGAGAACAATGTGAGGGGTTTCTCAATTATGCACATGGCCGGGCGAATGGTGCTTTTGATGCCCAACGACGCGGGGGAAAAGATGGACATTATGGCCAGGACGGATCTAGAGAAGTGGTTTGTGGATGTACGCCCATGGTCGACAACAATTCATATGTCGACGAGAAGAGTATGGCTCGCTATGAGCGGGATTCCCATTCACGCGTGGGCAACGGAGACGTTCGAAAATATCGCCAAAGAATGGGGATCGTTAGTAAAGGTAGACTTGTCGACGATCTCACCTTCCTCTTTCGAGCGGAGTAGAATCCTAATTGAAACCAATAAGATCGATAGGATTGATGAGTTGCTGGAATTGGAGGTAGATGGGAAATGTTATAGTATTCGGGTGCAAGAATGGGAGAGAGAGGTAAGTTCAGCGGATAGGGAAGAGGAAGAGGAAATGGAAACATCTTCGGAATCTAGTTCGCATAGAGTTCATATACCGAAGGAGAATACTAAGTCGAATGATAGTGATCCGTTGTTGCATTCATTTGTTCAAGATAGTTTTATGGGTGAGGAAGCAAATTTACTTTCCAGAGAGGTACAGGAAATTGATTCGAATTTGGATGCCAATGTCATGAGGAGAGGATGCATGTATGAAAAACAAATTGATTTGCGGGTGGTTACACCAAGTAGAGATATTTCATGGGTGTCGGATGAGGCGATCGCTTTGATAGATAGAGAGGGGACAAGCGAGCATAAAAGTTTAGATATGGCTCAACTTGAAGTGTGTAGGGCGGAGAGTGTCCAGGGGACTTCATTGGCAGCGGTTGAGGAGGTGGATTTGCTGGTTAGGGAGCGAATTGGGGAATGCACAAGCCGCGATATGGACCGTTTTACTTGCTGTGTAGGAGAAGGGGTACGGGGAAATTTGGCCGAGAGGGAGGAGGCAGTGCATAATGCCGGGAAAACGCTGGGGGAGTTAATCGATGATGGGTCTGTACAAATGAGGGCCTCGGATGCGAAGTATATTGAACATAATGGAGTCCTTCGTAAGGTGAGAAGCTTATCTAATATTTTGATAAGTGTTTTGAATCCGGAGGAAAGGTCTGAGGCGGTGACGAATGTGACAAAGAAGGCTCGCGGCAGACCGAAGAAGAAATTACAGGAAGACACGGGGATTGCTAATGGATCCTTATCGGATTCAGATTTTGTAAATAGGAAGAGGGTAATTTTGAAAGAGGCAAAACAGACACTTGATTTGGGCAGGTTGATAGGGGCTTCGACAGTAGGTAACGAGGAAGCGGTTGTACAGGACATTGCGCGCATCATTGAGGCGCGCATTGAAAATAAATAGCAAGTGGTGATGCGGGTGTTGTCGTGGAACGTTCGCGGTTTGGGTGCAGCCGCGAAACGTCGTGCAGTTCGTGACCGAGTGCGACAACACCAATGTGCGATGGTGATGCTGCAAGAAACGAAATTGGAGCAGCTATCAGCAAATGGGGTAAGTAAAATGTGGATTTCGGATAATTTCGATTTTGTTTTAGAACCTTCTGTTGGACGATCAGGGGGGTTAATGTTAATTTGGGATAGTGTTAAATTCCGAAAGATAGAAACTCGTGTAGCACGCCATTTTATTGTGATTAAAGGGGAATGGGTGAGTGAGAAATGGATATGTTGGATGGTTAATGTGTATGCTCCTTGCGAGGTGGAAGCTCAAAATCGGGTATGGGGGGAGTTGCGGGGGCTGGTTGGGGAATTAGATGGGCCGTGTTGTATGGGAGGTGATTTTAATACGGTGCGGGAGGTGAAAGAGAGGTGTGGATGTGTTGATGCATCGAGGGGGATGGAGAATTTCAATGAATTTGTGGAGGACGTCGGCCTCATGGATGTCAAAGTTGTGGGAAAGAGGTTTACTTGGTTCGGATCGGGGAACAAGGCGTGTCGCCTTGATAGGTTCTTGGTGTCGAGGGAGTGGATTGATCGCTTCTCTTCGCTATATCAATTGGTCTTGCCGAGGGGAATTTCTGATCATACGTCGATTCGCCTGACAAGTTAGATAGTGATTGGGGACCTCGTCCGTTTCGGTTTCTAAATGTATGGCTTGAGAAGAAGGAACATGTTGAGTTAATGGCGAAAGAATGGGAGCGAATTTCGGTTGAATTTGGGGGGCACTCGATGCAATATAAATTAAGGGAGTTGAAAAATTTTTTGCGCACTTGGAATAAGGACTGTTTTGGACATATTGACACGAGAATTGGCGAGGTGACGGAACAGATTGACCGGCTAGATGAGGTGGTAGATGTATCGGGGGATAGAGATCATCGGAAGGCTGAGATTTGTCGGCTGAAAATTGAGCTGTGGCGGCTGCATAAGTACAGGGAATCGGTTTGGCGACAGAAGTCGCGAGCTCTTTGGTTAAAAGCGGGGGATCGTAATACCTCATTTTTTCACCGAAGTGCTAAACTTAGAGCTGGGAAAAATCAGATTATGGGATTGCGGATTAATGGTGCATGGGTGGAGGATAAAGAGAGGCTTAAGCGCCATATTCAGGTTGAGTTTCGAAAGCATTTTGCTCGTCGACCTTGCCATGGAATGATGGAAGCTGCTGTGCGGTTTTGTAGGCTGGAGAAGGAGGATGCCGATATGTTAGAATCTAAGTTTTTGTTATCTGAAATTAAAGATGCTATTATGAGTTGTGAAGGCGCGAAGGCCTCGGGGCCGGATGGATTTAGTTTCGCATTTTTTAAGAGGGGATGGGAGTTCTTGAAGGATGATTTGGGGCGTTTGTTTGAGGAGTTCCATGCGTATGGCTCTTTGCCGAAAGGGGCCAACTCGACGTTTGTTGTATTGATCCCAAAACGAGAGAACCCACAGGTGATTAGTGATTTTCGGCCGATATGTTTATTAAATGCGGTGTACAAAATTGTGGCGAAAGTTTTGGCGGGTAGGCTACAAAAAGTTCTCCATTCGGTGATTAGTGAAGAGCAATCTGCCTTTATTAAAGGGCGACAGATTGTTGATGGCATCTTGTTAACCAATGAAGTGGTTCATTCACTTAGGAAGCGACGGTTTAGTGAAGGTGGTGTAGTGCTGAAAATCGATTTTGCAAAGGCATATGACTGCATTAAATGGGAGTTTCTTGTGGATGTCATGAGTCGGATGAACTTTGGGGTGAGATGGCAGAATTGGATACGGAAATGTGTGGGTACAGCAAGGCTTTCGGTACTTGTAAATGGTAGTGCAACACCGGAGTTTGCTATGGAACGGGGATTGCGACAAGGTGATCCCTTGTCGCCGTTACTCTTTGTGATTGTCGCGGAAGCACTTCATCAATTCTTGGTAAATGCGGAGGGATTGGGGCTGATTAGAGGAGTGAGTGTGGCTGCGGATTATCGACTCTCGCACTTGCAATTTGCCGATGACACGGTTATTTTCATTCAAGGGAATGTTGATTTTGCTAGAAACTTGAAGCGCGTGCTGACTTGTTTTGAGTATGGTTCGGGGCTGCAAATAAATTATGCTAAATCGGCTATGTATGCGGTGGGATTAGAGGAGACAGTGGCATTGGCGATGGCTAAGGAGTTGGGTTGTGTGGGAGCTGAACTTCCCTTTAAATATTTGGGAATTCCGATAGGAATTAACCCACGAAATGGTAAGGTTTGGGAGCCGGTAATTAATCGGATGCGTTTGTGTTTAGCGGGATGGAAAAAGAATTCTTTGTCTTTTGCCGCAAGGGTGACTTTAGTGAACTCGGTGCTCTCTACGCTGCCTCTATATTATATGAGCATATTTCGGGTACCGAAAACAGTATTGAATAAAATTGAGAAGATACGGCGGGCATTCTTGTGGGGCGATACGGATTTAAGAAGGAAAATGAACCGAGTAGCGTGGGAGAAAGTGTGTCGGCCGAAGGAGGCAGGGGGTCTTGGAGTAGCAAATATTGAGCTTCGAAATTCAGCATTGCTTGCTAAATGGCTGTGGCGATATGCCGATTCCCCCAAGGCTTTGTGGAAATCGATTGTGGAAGCTAAGTATGGCGTCACAATGAGGGGGAGGCTGCCGAATGTGGTAGGCAAACAGCATATGTCTGTCGTTTGGAGGAGAATTGTCGAGATACAAGAAGGGGATGTCGCGGGTAATTTCATGAGTGAAGATTGCTTCTTGTGGCACATAGGGAACGTGAAAAGGGTGTTATTTTGGTACGATCGCTGGTGTATCGAGGAGCCTCTTTGTGAGGTTTTCCCGAACAACAAGGCAGCAGTGGTATGTGAATATGCGCGACAAGGCACATTGAACCATGCGGAATGGTTGCTGTTTTTTAGCCGTGATTTGTGTTCTTTTGAACAGCATCAATTGAGCCAGTTGCGTGCGATTGTAAAGGGGTTTTTCTTGAGGGAGAGTGAAGGAGATGTGTTGGTGTGGAAACTGAATGCGGCTGGTCATTTTTCTTGGGTGCTGCACAAGGACAAACGACCATGGAGGTCTAGAGGGCTGTTTCGCGAGATTGATTATGCATGTTTACAGCTTCGATGTGTTTGTTTTCATCATGCTTTCCGCCGATGCGTTAGCTAAAGGGGGGTGGATAGAGTGTCGTGGCTTCATGCTATTGCGGATGATGGGATGATTTTGTAAGGGTTTTATTGGTCAGTATTGGGGTCTGTCTTTGCGATTTCCCTCCCATGATGCACTCTTTTTCCTCCAATTTAGATTAGGGAGGCTTTTTAAGGAGGCATATGGGAGGTTGTATGATTTCTCTTCTTCGAATAAAATCATACGCTTATCGATCAAAAAAAAATATGCCATTTAATGGCTGGATCAAAAAAGAAAAAAGAAAATGCCATTTAATGGCTAGATCAGAAAAAGAAAATACCATTTGATGGGCTTTTCGATAAAAGGAAATAGGTTAATTGAAAGATAGAAGGCAAACCCTCATTTCCATTTAGAATTTCAAACGCAAAAAAAGGAAAAGAAAGGGGCTTACTTCACGGGATTTCAAAAACTTTTGCTCTCTGAACCGAGACCTTTCCATGGCCATTCATCGGTGACCACTCCTCGCGGCGAAGGCCCCGGCGTCCGAAGACGCTTGTGCACGGCAACTTCTCCTCTAAACGTAAGGTAAGCTCGAAACTCTTTTTTATTCAATTTTTTGACTGAAAATCCAAACCCAAACGAAAAGCCTAATGCTTGATTTCTAAAATACTCTGAAACCCTTTTGATTTTTGTTTCGAAAATGAGATTTTTTTCTCAAGAACTTTGGAACCCCTCTGTTTTTGAAGACAAACTTTTAAGATTTCAAAAAAACCTTTGATTCTGGTTTTGAAAAAAAGGGAAAAGAGATGAACCCTAAAAAACGCAGAAAAACGAATAAGAGAAGAGACTCAGAAAGTTTTCCTTCTTTCGTATTGATGGTGAATCCCCCTTACATTGTTTGGTTTCGGGCTTTATATAGCCGAAATATTACAAGATTAAAAAACAGAAAATGCATACAAAAATCCTATTGGCTCTAGTCTTTTGTTTGCATTCATATTGCTGTAATTCTCTGATGCAACCATTTCATTTGGCTTGTTTGCATGTGATGAGGCCACCGTACAAAGGACGAGGGGACCATTCTTTGCTCGGGTGAGGATGAGCGGCTGAAGGGATACGCGTGGGACTCACGCGCACGTTGAGAAACTGAAGAACTGCGCGTGGGAAGCCGAAGGGTTGGGTGCGTGGTTCACACGCGCCTCGGGAATGATCTGAGCCGTCCGACGCGATCTGGATCCAACGGTGGCTGATGAGTCGGCTGCAAACAAAGAGGGCTCATTAGGGTTTTCTGTTTAATTAATGTTGGGCCCAAAATGGGCTTGTAAATAGGTTATGAAAATTGTAAATGGACTGTATAAGAAACTGTTGGGCTTTTATTTATTTATTAATACATATCGGGCTTCATTATTTTTACCTGGGTCTTTATTTATTATATGTTTATGCATATTTTTTGTTTTTCGATTTGATAATAATAATAATCATAATATATAATAGTAGTGTTAATATAATACTAGTAGTAGTATATGGTAGATAATAATAATTGTAGTAATAAAATAATAACTAATGCTAATAATACTTATATTATATAGCATATAATAATACGGTAATAATAATATAACACGGTGGTAAGATAATAATGTAATAATAATAAGGATAGTAATAATGGTGATGTTAGCAATAACAATAATAACAATGGTAATAATAAAAATATAATAGATAGTAATAATAATAGGTAATAATGATAATAAAGAAGATGACATACTATATTAGTAGTGTTTAGGGTTTTTTCACATAAATGATATAATAATAGATATAATACTAATAGTAATATTTTTTGCTTTTTCTTTCTTGGATTTTAATGACACATTTACATAGTTAATAACTAGACAATAGCCCATATAAGCCCACTATTATAAGACGAAATAAAAAGATGTTAGCCCGGACAAAATTAGTGATTACAACTACACAACTAGTCTCTGATGTTTGAGTTAATTTCTCTTTCTACCACTAAAGTTTGAAAAAACATGTTAAGGTCACTAACTTTTAGAGGTAGCAAACGGGTCATTTCGGGTTTGATATCATTCTGTTTCAGTTCGGTTCAGTTTTAGTTCGGGACATTGAGTCGGTTATTTTTGGTTCAAGTCAATGAGAGATTGGTCAATTTTAGTCGAGTTTTTAGGTCGAATTAGTTTTTTTACACGCTATATATGGCTTTAGAAAGCCAATATATTTGACTTTTTGATGAGTTGTTTGGTAGTTCACATCTCTTCTTTCTTTACTTCTTTTAATATTTTTTTATTTCAGGTTGTTTTCGGTTCGGGTCTATTTCGGTTCAACTAAAATTCAGATCAGTTTCGGTTCGATTCGGTTTATTTCGAGTTTAGGATCAAATTCGTGTCGATATCAAGTCTCGAATCGATAATTGGTTCGGATCTCGATCTTGATCTCGGGTCAAATTTATCAGATCTAGTAATGTATGCTAAATTGATGACAGTGAGTGTTAATGAAAATATTAATACCATAAACTATTTTTAATAATTGTAAGGGTCTTTCCTGGGAAAGTACATTATTAATTAAGATAAAATAGTAATGTCTGCAATTTGTTGGATACATACATACATTATGAATAAATAGATGTATTACTAAAAGAATACTACATGTTTCAAACTCAAATCCTTCATAGTTCAAGTTGAATCGATGTTGTAAGAATCAAACCGATGATCAAACTGAGTAGACCATGATTCATGATCAACTAGTTTAACATTAACTTAATATAATAAAAAAAGATTGTAAGTGGTTGAAACTGTTGTTTTTTATTTCGATTCTCTTTTTTTACTGGCTCACAGTAATTCATTCAATTTTCGATTATATTACACTGGTGGAGTCAATTAAACTATCTATTCCTAGTTTAACTGACTAGTTTGATCTGATATCGAACAAGAGATAAATTGAGTAGACAGAACAAATCAGTGAAGAAGAGAGCAATGATGAGGAAGTGGGGTAAAGAGAACTTGACCATCTTTGGGAGGTTTTAATTAGCAATGATCTCACACTTTTAGTTTGTGTTTGTGAGTTTACCTTTGAAGGTAATTTATATATGAAAAAACTTACACAAATGAAATTAATAAACCTACCTTAAATATAAATATATATATATATATATAATTTCCCCTCAATTGGATTTCTTTCTATATTTGTCGCCCCTTCGTGAAGGCACATTGGTTCTCACTAATTAGTATGTCCGTCACCTCCCTTAATTCCTAGATAATTAATACTTTAGCAACTATCTTGTAAATCAACTCAATTAGACTAATTGGCTTAAATTCAGAGATATTTTAGGGATCACTCGTTTCGGGAGCAATAGGATTAGGGATGGGCATTTTACTCGGACTCGACGGGTTCCGACCTGACCCGGCCTGATCAGGTTGAATTTTTTAATGAAAAAATTAAGGTTCAGGTCGGGTTTTTCTTAAGGGTAAACTCGGGTCGGGTCGAGTTCCGGTTTAAGGTGGAAAATATTTGACACAATTCGGGACTTAACAGTGTAATTTTCCCCTAATTTTTTAGGGTATTTATAATAATATATCACTTTATATATATTTTTATAATTAAGTCCTTAAAATTGAATTTTTTTATTATTTGGTCCTTTAAATTATAATTTTTTACAATTAAGTCCCTTAAAATTATAATTTCTTATAATTAGGTCCATAAAATTACTTTATTTTATATAGGTCGTGTCGGGTCAGTATCGGATTTAATATATTTATTTTCGGGTCGAGTTTTTTAAAAATATGTTCGAGCCGGGTCGAGTGCGGGTTTGTGGTGTTTATTTTCGGGTCTGGTCGGATGGGACAAAAACCCGACATGTGCCCATCCCTAAGTAGGAGAGAGTTTACCAGTTTCATGAATATCCAGCAACACCTTCAATAGATCATCCTTCACTATCTCCCAATTAGATTTGTAAAATTTTATATTGAACCTGTCTAGTCCCGGAGCCTTGGATTCATCACAGCCCCAAACTGCTTCTTTCAATTCTTCTGCATTAAAAGGATCCTCCAGCTTTCTCGCGTCCACTGTTGATAGCCTATTGAAGTTCAAGTTGAATATTGCTTTCCAGTCTCTTCTCTTGCAACTGAAATGTTTGCTGAAGTACCTCCAATTTTGTGCAAGTGGTGTGTACTTGAAACTAGGCTAAGTATAATTTTGTGATGTGAAGTACAACATTTAATATATGTTTTATATGGTTATTAATGTCTAAAAAAAGAAAGAAAATGATGTTTTAAAAAACTCGAACATGGCATGCTTATGGTGCATAAAAACATAAAACCCAGTTAAATATATGAAGATGATCTTTTAAAGGAGAAAAAAAATGATATCAAACCATTAAACTATTACTAAAGGTAGTTGTCAATTAATAATATAATACAAAATCAGAATAAAACATAAATATTTGAGCAAATTAAATTCAGGTTGCTTTAGGTTTGAGTTGCTCAGTTTCGGTTATTTTCGGTTCGGGTTGGTTTTCGGTTCAACTAAATTCGTGTCGGTTTTGGTTTGGTTCGGTTTTGGTTCGAATTCGGATCAAGTTTACCGGGTCTAAGCTTAATCAAGAGTGCTACCAAATATCATGCTTATGTGATATGTCCGAAATATCAACTTGTATTTAAATTTTTTACATTTCTTCTGGTAATAAAGATCTTAATTTTTATGACATTTTCTTCGACTCGACTAACTTTTCGTAGATTTCTTTTGTTCTTTGGTCTTTCATTAGCTTTCTCGTATCCACAATAACAACAATCGCACAAGCCAAATCATCATTAAAACCCAAATTTAATAGCCTACTTTTGCCATCCTCGAAACTATATCTTCTGCGCCATAAATGTGATGAGTTGAATTCGACAAAAAAAAACATGACATCGGATTTAAGCAGCGTTGTCGTCCCGATGTTCTCCACATCTTCCAACTGGCCGGCTCTCTCCAATAGTCCCATCGAACACGTCTAATGTTTTGGACCTATTAGAGCTTATAATGCGGGAGTTGCCGTTACTCTCGAGCTACCATGCTGGGAGATACTAGTAGTGTTTCTGTGACTGTGTCGAATTCAATTTAGTTCCGTTTTCCGACTCTAAGCTTGATCTTTGTCTGAATGAGAGCTGAATATCGAAGATTTTTTTCCTAGGCGACATGCATACTTGATCTTTGGACAGCCTTGTGGAACAAGTGTTTGTATTGTTTATGGAGGGCTGCGTTGAATTTGAAGATGCTTTTTTTAGGTTGATTTTCATGCTTCTATTTGTGTTGTGTGCTTGGTTGCCAGTCTCTGATATTGAGATTGTATTAAGAGATTATTTGCTTTTGTTTCTTGAGGATTCTTACGATTGGTATTCTCTAATTTTATACTCTTTTGAGATTTCTACATATAATAATAAAATCTAATCGACTTAGCAAAATAAATTTTTAGAGATTATAGATTTAAGTGAACATTGACGCATAATGTTCTTTGAGGTAAAAGTATTATATATCTTATATCTCGTTATTTATGGGATTTTAACATGAAAAAACTAATTATTTTTAGGGTTAATAATAGAGAGGCGATTTTTCTTTTTTGGCGAATATATATTGGGAGTAAATTTAAAGATAAATAAATTAAAGAGTTAAAAAAGAAAAAAAAATCTTGGGGTGTGACCATCACCAACCTAATTTCTTTAAATTCCTATACATTTCAAACTAAATAATTCTAAAACCTAATGCTTGATATAAAAAAGGAGGAGCTGCCCTAACAAATGCCTTGAACCGCATGTATCCTTTGCCCATTTGCTCAGCCAACCAAACCCTTTCCGGGTAAGCTTTGCAACAAAGATCGTCCCACTCTTGTGCTGCTCCTTGTGCTGTCCACCAGTTTGAACCATTGGCTCGAAGGGTCACATGTCTTGTCTTTACTTATGCATTTGCATTCCTTTGTGATGATGGTGTTGTCCGATGCTACGTCGAGGCACACGGATTTTCCATCTCTGAGCTTAGCCGAGAGATGCATCTTGGAATCGGATATCGTTTCCCATTTCGAATTCGAGTTGCTGCACAAGATACCGAGTTTCACTGATTTCCCGGATGCGTCGGTATGTAAGCAGAAACGAGTTCCTTTTACTACTAAATTCTTCTCGGGCGAGTAACTCCAAGGGTAGGCGTCGGTGCAGGGACCTAACCGCAACGGGTGGAGCAATGATTTCCTGGTGATGCAAAGCCCCGTTAAGGGATGGAAGATCACTTTGTGCGGTTTGGCTTCTGCTAGACCCGGGCCTGCATATGTCATTGCGGAACAACATCAAGTTTTCTGATGACATCGATATTGGATAAAAAAAGAAATTGTATATGTTGGCTTACCCCGGAAAGGAGACTGGAGAGCTGAAATTCTTTGCACGAAGCTCGAATTCCTGGCTCCACACCAGTTATAATCCAAGACTCCGTAGTACTCGTTTAACCCGACGACGCCGTCTCTCACATAATAGCTCCCAGCCAGTGTCCACAAGGCCCAATCCAGGTCAAGCTCAGCTGCCACACCCAAGAAGCAGCTGATGTACCTGTTGCCATTGACATTGGCTCCACTTTGATCGATCCCGAACTCACCGATGAACAACGGGTATCCTTGATCAACCAAATACCCTGCTGTCCTCATCATGTATGTCGCCACTCTGCCACAAACTTGGTTCGGGTTGTCGTCCACCCATGTGGTCTGCCCATCGGAGAATCCATACCAATGCGCCTCGAATACTAGTTTCCTACTAAACGTGAGTTTTAGTGGTTGATTCTGGATGAATGACAAGTCCCTGTCGAAACTCAATCCAGAAAGTATAACGAGAACATTCGGGTTTGCTGAGTGCACTGCTTCGGCTGCTTTCGGCATGTACTTGTACCAATCGTTTACGTTTTGTTTCGGACCTCTGGGCTCGTTCCTCAAGCTCATGCCGACGACGTTGGTGACACCGTTGAATAAGGTGGCCATCCGAGTGAGCCCGGTGATCCATTGATCCGGGTTGAAGTACTTGTCACCGAAGAAACCATTGTCATCGAGATTACTGCAGCACCAACCGGGCTTGCTTATGTGATTGTCAAGTATGACCATCACATTGTTTTCGCCTAAGCTTGACACCACTGTCTGAAATATAAAAAACCAATATTTTTATTCAATGCCGTAAAGTTTATTCAATGACATATGTTGGTATAGTCATACCTGATAAGCTTTGATGAGGGGAAGATCGATGATGGAAGGGTTGTTGGCTTGGATTCCGGCGATGGATTCGAGGAGGCCGAGTCGTTGAAACGATTGTCTAACGGTGAGTGCTGCCAATGAGTCATTGGTGATGAGATAGAGTGGCCAAGTGAACCTAACGCAGTTGAACCCCATTGACACAATCCGTTTGGCAATGGTATCCATAGGCTGCTTGCTGAGGCCTTCGGCAAGCACGGGTTCCATGTGGGACGCCCAGTTTACGCAGGCCAGCTTCACGCGTCGTCCTGTATCGTCGACGATCCAGCGTGAATTCGTCGACAGAGGGAGGGACAGGGACAGGGACGTGACGACGGAAGAGAAAAGGAAGAGGAGGAGAATAGAAGTGGAGGTGGCCATGGATTTTGATTTTGATTTCGAATGCATTGAAGGAACATGTTAATTAGCGTCTTATTTATATAGCAAACACACACAGTGCTGTCCTTTTGGAGAAAGAGATAGTCTTTAAGTTGAATTATATCTGAAAATATATTTCAACTTAAATAAGGAAAACCTTTTTTATTATATATAAAAAATTCAATTCATAATAATGTAAAATTTCATAAAAATCTTTAAAGTTGAATTTTAAAACGGATGGTTATGGTAATTTAGAGTTTGAATTTGTTCTGTTCTATAGCTGCTGTAGGCTTTTGTTTCCTTTCAGTTCTGGTTTTGCTGCAGAACTTTAATGATAATAAAATAACTCTGATTTTGCGAAAAAGAAAAGAATGTAGATTAAGGTAATATTAGATAGGTTGGTTAAATTACAAGGCAAATCCTTAAACTTTGTAAAGATTATAGAAAACGCTCTTCACAAGATGTGAATATTTAGACCAGATTGTATTCCCAAGGATCAAGCACTTTTGTCTTCGATTTACTCTTTCCCTAAGATCGAATGATCGCGGAAGTGTTAGATGGAAATGTTGGACATTTGAGCTGCAAGATGAATCCTTGGATAGCTATAAACTCAACAAACCTACTTTTACTAATGAAAACTTACACTGCACCTTCATGTTTACGTACAATCTCTGATTTCACGTTGATCCCAACTAAAGAAGAGGATTGTATCAGCTGCGAATTGCAAATGAGTGAACGAATGGTCAGGAATTACATTTCTAATTCCTCCAATTTCTCTAGAGGTGGCAAACTGACCTGAGTCCCGAACCGATTTTTAAATTGGATGGATACAATGTCACCTCACATCCTTCAACTAAACATTATATTATTTGCTTTAAATATTAAAATACGCATTACAAATATCTTTCTTTCATTTTCTCAATATTTTTTTTTATAGTAACTCAAAATCGCCGAAATAAATTTAACACCAACCAAACATTAAAAAATAAATAAAAAAACATAATTTTTAAGTATTATTAATAATTGTAAGTGTCTTTCCTAGGGGAAAGTACATTATTATTATTATTTAAGGTCAAATTAAGCAGAATCACATGGCCAACTACAAACACAAGCAGGACCAACACATTGACCTGTGGAGGTGGGGTTCTTCTCTAAGCATTTGTTTTGACAATCCTGAACCATGCAATTGGATGGATACAATGTCACCTCACATCCTTCAACTTTATCTACCATTGTTTAATTTTTAATCGTAAACCGTAATTTGATAAAATGATGACCGATTAATGAAACGTTAGAAACCTACTTCTATAAAAACAAAACATCATGCGTTTACTTGACAAAAAAAACCATTAAGACACTATTACAAAAAAAAAGACCTATAGCTTGGGCATATATTTTGCAACTAAGCCTAAATTTAACGATGATTCTGTAATAGTAGAAGTGCAAAAAGAAACAAAAGATATTAAAAAATGAGAGTAAAAAAAAAATAAAAATCTTCTATCCTTTTCGGTGCCCTTATATATGCCTCAACACTAAAAAAACACTACAAAATTAAATTTTAAACCCTAATCTAAATTCTAAATCTTAAACCATATACCCTAAAAAATACACCCTATCCTAAATTCCCTAAACCCTAACCATAAACCTTAACCTAAAACCCTATACCTCATTTTTTAATTTTAAAAAAAATAAGTTTAATTTAGTGTTATTTTTTGAAAAAAAATAATTTTGTTTAGTTTGTAAAGAAAAAATTTATTTTTGCATACTCATTTGAGAAAAATATATTTTAGACCCTATTTTTAAATTTCTAAATTCGCTACTGGTCCATACTACCTATTAATTGAACTTGAGACCAGAAAGTTTTCAAAAAAAGATATCAAAACCACTGGGATCAAATACTAATAACAAATGACAATTCAGCTAAATTTTTAGTTTTATTTAATATTTATACTTATAGCAAAATTTATTAAGCATTGTTGAGCCCTACACTCTGTGAGGAGCAAAAATTGGCAGCCTGCACCATTTTACTTTTATAAATATACAGTTTCTAGGACTCGGAATAAATAAACAAGACGAAAGAAATCAATCATTTTTATGTCGAAACTCGAAAGAATATGTAAGAGTTAAACAATTTTACATACATGTCAAATTAAGTTTTGCTCCGAGATCTATTAATTTATCGAGTGTCTAAGGATGCTCATTTTGCATTATCTTGTATGAGTTCGAATTAGAGGTGGTAATAGGGTCGTTCGGTTCGAGTTATTTCGGTTCGGGTTGCTTTCGGTTCAGGTTTGGTTCGGGTTGGATCGGGTTTGAATCGGGTTTAGCTCGGGTATATGGTATTTTGGCCGGGTCGGGTCAATATCGGATCGGTTGATTTTCGGTTCGAGTCAATATCGAATCAGTTGACTTTTTGGGTCGGGTCAAAATCGGGTCAGTTGACCTTTCGGTTCGAGTCAATGTCAGATTGGCTGAATTCGGGTCGATTGATTTTTTCGGGTCGGGTTAATATCGGATTGGTTGATTTTTGGGTTTATCAATATCGATTCGGTTGATTTTTTGGGTCGGACGAATATCGGTTGGATTGAATTTTCGGGTCGAGTCAATCTTTAGATGTAGCGGCGAAAGATGACGAGTTTTTTTTTGGCTCTAATGTCGATTGGACTGCAACAAAATCCAACAATTTGTGTATACATTATTTATGTTTATTTTGAGACCATTTTATTAATTTTTTAAGTTTTATTTAAAAATTTTAATATAATTGAGTTTGATGTGTAAGGGTAGTCTTTATTGATTTTTTAACTTGGTTTGTAGCAAATATATTATCAGTGACGAACGCAGGACTTTAGGTTAGGGGGCGAACCTATAAATTTTAGGGGGCGAACTTATAAATTTTTACGGGGCAAAAATAGATTTTCAAATATATATATATATATATATATATATATATATATATATATTATATATAGAAAAATTCTAAAAAATTTCTAAGTCGTATAAAAATTTTAAGTTTTTAGGGGGGTGACCGCCCCCGCCAGCCCCCCTCGGTCCATCCCTTATTACTATTATTTAGTATGTATATATCATAAACTTCGTTCGAGTTGTCGTCCACCCATGTGGTCCATCCCTGCACCATTTTACTTTTATAAATATACAGTTTCTAGGACTCGGAATAAATAAACAAGACGAAAGAAATCAATCATTTTTATGTCGAAACTCGAAAGAATATGTAAGAGTTAAACAATTTTTACATACATGTCAAATTAAGTTTTGCTCCGAGATCCATTAATTTGCCGAGTGGCTAAGGATGCTTATTTTGCATTATCTTGTATGGGTTCGAATTAGAGGTGGCAATAAGGTCGTTCGGTTCGGGTTGACTTTTAGTTCGGGTTGCTTTCGGTTCAGGTTTGGTTCGGGTTGGATCGAGTTTGAATCGGATTTAGCTCGGGTATATGGTATTTTGGTCGGGTCGGGTCAATATCGGGTCGGTTGATTTTCGGTTCGAGTCAATATCGGATCAGTTGACTTTTTGGGTTGGGTCAAAATCGGGTCAGTTGACCTTTCGGTTCGAGTCAATGTTAGATTGGCTGAATTCGGGTCGGTTAATTTTTTCGGGTCGGGTTAATATCGGAATGGTTGATTTTTTGGGTTTATCAATATCGGTTCGGTTGATTTTTTGGGTCGGGCGAATATCGGTTGGATTGAATTTTCGGGTCGAGTCAATCTTTAGATGTAGCCGCGAAAGATGACGAGTTTTTTTGGCTCTAATGTCGATTGGACTGCAACAAAATCCAACAATTAGTGCATACATTATTTATGTTTATTTTGAGACCATTTTATTAATTTTTTAAGTTTTATTTAAAAATTTTAATATAATTGAGTTTGATCTGTAAGGGTAGTCTTTATTAAATTTTTTAACTTGGTTTGTAGCAAATATACTATCAGAGACGGACGCAGGACTTTAGGTTAGGGGGCAAACCTATAAAAGTTTAGGGGGCAAACTTTTAATTTTTACGGGGGCGAAAATAGATTTTCAAATATATATAGAAAAATTCTAAAAAATTTCTAAGTCGTATAAGAATTTCAAGTTTTTTAGGGGGGCGACCGCCTCTGCCAGCCCCCCTCGGTCCATCCCTTATTACTATTATTTAGTATTTATATATCATAAACTTCGTTCGGGTTGTCGTCCACCCATGTGGTCCATCCCTGCACCGTTTTTCTTTCATAAATATACAATTTTCTTTTTTTTTTGTGTTGGTTGGTGTAATTCAATGATCTGCACTCTTTCAGTGAGCACTCCAAGATTTAGCTATTGTGATAGATTTGAGGAATACCGATGAAGATTTTATGAGAAGATTTGAGTTTGATGTTCATGTTTGCATACTCTTTGTTTTTTTACGTTTACTTTAGTATTTTGGGTATGCTTATCTATGTATTTCTTCTCATTATTTTTATGGGTGTTCAAACGGTAGGTTCGATTAATCGATCGAATCGAATTACCAAAAAAACATTAACTGAATTTTTTTTCCTATTAACCGTTAGCTGAATTGAAATTTTTTAACTGAACCAAAAAAGTTTGGTTAAATCGGTTAGTTTTCGAATTAACCGAAACTTGTTATAAAATTTTGGGTAAATTATAAAATGGTCACTAAAGAATGTTAAAATGATTCTTTTAGTCACTAAACTTTTAAAAGTTATAAAACAACCATTAAACTTATCGAACTATTATAAAATCGTCCTTGATTCATTGCACGTTAGAAATTATTGATAAATATTAAAAAATTTAATGATCATTTTTTTAATAATTCAATAAATTTAATGATAATTTTGTGCTAATTTGGTAAAGTTTAGTGACCATTTTATAGTATTTAAAAGTCCGGTGACCAAAAATAAATATATCTAAAATATATATAATATATAAAATTTTTGGTTAATTTAGTTAATTAACCGAATTAAGCGATAATCATAGTTTAAAAAAACCATTAATCGTTAACCGACCGAACCTAAAATTAACCAACCGTTGGGTTCGAATACTAATAATAACAAGGAAAAAACTTTAATGCACAAGCCGTGTAAACTTTATAAAGGTTTACACGTACCTTTTAGTTTTAGGGGTTAAGATTTTAGTATAGGGTTTAAAGTTTAGGGATTTAGGTTGTAAGGTTTAGAATTTAATGTTACTGTTTAGAGCATAGGGTTTAAGGTGTAGGGTTTACTTTTTAGGGTTAGGGTTAGAAATTTAAAATTTAAGTTTTATAGTGTAAATATGCAGGCTTGTGTAAAATTAGTTTTACATGGTATGTGTATCAAAATTTTTGTTATATTTATATTTATAAGAAAAATAACAAAATCAACTAAAATTTAAAATGAAACAAGGACAAGACAACTAAATTATAAGCTTATATGTTTTTACTCGAGTCGGTCGAATACATACCCCTAATCTAGAGGATATATATTAAGATTTAAAGTCTCTTAAATAGGACACATGACAACATTATCGGCCCGCTTGTGAACAAAATTATTGCTATTGTATGAAGTAATCACTCGTATTTAAATTTTTATTTCATACCGTTATAATAAATTATACAGTTTAGTTTGATTGAAAAAAAGCGGTTACTTATAAATATCTTTCTTACAACACAAGTTGGTTTACTTATTAATTTCCTTCAAAATTTGAAATTTTTTCCCGCAGCTTTTTTTTCACCTTGCAATGGCGGTGCAAGCTACCATGAAAAGAATAAGAAAGCAATCGCCATTAAAATCAAGGATTGATGGATATGTTAAGTTTCAACGGCCTCCTTCAAGCCAAATCCGTTTCTTCTTCATGGAATATACTCGGAGAAGAGCTGCTTTCAAAGATGCCATGGCTCATGCTTCCTTCCAAGAAACAGGTCGAAGAAGGTGACGGAACCGACGTCGACAACAATGGCTACCATGGATTCTTGAGTTTGAGTGAAAATCATGCTTACAGCTTGAAAACGGCGCCAAAGGAGTTCAGTGAGGGTTGCTGCAACGGTTCGTCGCGTGGATGGTTGCTTTTCTTGCAAGAAAACGCAGTCCCCTGTCTGTTTAACCCTTTGAAGCGAGTGAAGATCGAGCTCCCTTCAGTGGATTGTCTGCTAGGGTTAAAAAGAATGGAAAGGAACGTTAATGGTGAATATGATCTTGATTATTTCAACTCTGGTGAAAGAGGTTCTCGTAGGCTTTTGTTCAGATCGTGTGGGAAACAACAAGTACGAGAATGTTTCGTTCAGAAAGCGATTCTGTCGGGAAAACCTGATGACAACAATGGAAAGTATGGTGTGGGTTTGTTGTCCAACAACGGTCAAGATATTGTATATCATAGAAGTGGAGACAATTGCTGGACGGGTCTTGATGTTAACCGGCCACCATACCAGGATATCATATGCCACGGGAACTATCTCTATGCTCTGAGTGACAGAAACATAATTGAAGTTTGGGATTTACATGGCCGCAATGGTCGTGTCGAGAAGAAGTCCGACATTTCTGTTCCTTTTCCCGAAAAGTCGCTTGCCAAATTAAACTCATTGAGAGATGTCTGCACCAGAAGATGTTACTTGGTCGAATCATCTGGAGAACTTCTGTTTGTAGTGAGATTTATCGGGAATTATGTGGATTGGGATGGGACATTGCTTCATGAATATGATCTTTTAACTGAAGACTGCAATCACCCCAAGGTCTGTCCTTACAGGACATGGTTGTTCCATGTGTACAAGATGGATTTCAGCAAGCTTAGATGGGTGGAGATGGATACTTTAGGCGATCGCGCTCTGTTCTTTGGTGGGAACTAGTCGGTTTCGGTGTCGGCTCCGTGTTTTCCGAACTGCGAAAAGGATTGCATTTATTTCAGTGATGATTGTTGGGAGAGAATGGAAGAGGATTACTTGTATGGAGGGCATGACATGGGGATGTACAACTTGAAAAATGGAAGGTTGAAGCCGATTTATGAGTTTTCTTCGGACAAGATTCAGCCACCGCCTTGTTGGATCATCCCGGACACAACAGTGTTAGAATCCTAGGCAGTCTGCAACTTTTTCTGTTTTTTTCTGCCATGAAATATCAGTTTCTTGTACTTGAAGCAAATGCTTACTATTAATATGAATATTGATTTACAATATAGATGTAAAGGTAATCTAGCTTTAACGATGGTGAGGAAATTAAGCTTCTTATTTGACCTGCTCAATATCATAAGGGGGTCTTATTTGTTTCCTGGTTTAGTGTTCTTCAAATGAATTGATTTCGAGAAGTATCGAATCTTTCATTGGTGTAAATATGTTGCAGGTAGCAAATGGTTGATTTACATACACTCGACTATTCGGCTAGCTTCTTGAATTCGTAATTGCTTCTATGACAAGCTTTGCTTAAAACTGGCCTAAGAACATTGGAACTTGTATTTATAATTGTTCTCTTAAGCATGTTATTTATACGATTATGTTTGCTGTACTGATGGCTGTTGTTTCATCACATGAGAATGTGAATTGAAGTTACAGACCTATCGATTTATGTTGCTCGGACTCGGATGCGAGCGGCTGAAATGCGAATGTTCATCGGTAGATACAGTATTGCAGGAGTAATCTATAACCAGACTATATATCGTTTTGTAGTTTTATCACATGAGAATGTGGATTGAAGTTAGAGACATATTGATTTATGTTGCTCCGACTTGGTTGTGACTGACCAAAATGTGAATGTTCATTGGTAGATACAGTATTGCACTAGAAATGAACTCTGTAACCAGACAATAGTCATGTATCTACTTCAGTGTTCGATAGTTGATACATTTACTAGTCTGGAATATCGAGTGTGTCCATCGTTGCAGATGCGTTAAGCTTTTGTCGCCTTCATCTGCTTCAAAAGTAGGGATTCAAAATGCATGTTTAAACATTCCGGTGTTTCTGTTTGCTTCGTAGTTGATAGATAATTCGATCATTTGAGCTGTTAACTTAGTAAAGCTTTTTATTGAATTTGGATATTAATTGTTGTTCAAGCTAACCCTGAAACATTCTTCAATCTTAGGTTTGGTTTCTCAAAAATCTAATGGAGTGGAAGCAAAGGTTGCAGACTGTAGGCTTACTAAGTAGATTGAATTTTGAAACTGATGGTTAAAAAGCTGCTGTAGGCTTTTCTTTCTTGCTGTTCTGGTTTTTCTGCACAACATTGTAGGCTTTAATTATAATAAAATAGAAAAGAATATAGTTTAAGGCAATATTAGATTAGTATAAAGCAAATCCTTAAACTTGCTAACTAGGAAAATAGCCTCTCGTTCGGTATGTAATGTCAGCTTTTCATGTGCGAAGCCAGAAATTTCTTCTAGTGGGCAAAATCGAATTATAATTTTTGGGGCTCAATGTACAATTGTATCAACTTATAATTTCACGATTTTTTGAAGGGGTTAAACTTCTATTTTCCCTTTTCTTTTCTTTTGTGATGAACACTTGCATGTATTCACAATTTTTTTTGAAGGGGTTTAACTTATAATTTCACAATATTTGAGTGAACTGAACCCGGAGCTTAGCTCATTTGGTTCATGTAATCTACTTAGAGTTAGAGGTGATATTCAGCGGGTTCGAATTCGAGTTTCCTTGAGAACTTTACAGGTTTTTCTCCCTGTTTAATCGTCCAGCTATGGGGTTTCACACATGCATCACCAACAGAATTTGAATATCTCATATTTAGAGGTGGGAATTGGGTGGGGAATATCCGAAAACCGTGGGAATCCAAACCGAAGGGTATGAGAAATAACCGAAATCTTTACTCACGGGGACGAGAGAGCTTTATCACCGAAGCTCAATGGGGATGAGGACACGAGATTGCTATATCTGAACCGTGAGGATAACCGAACCGTACCCATATAAATAACCGTGGGAATCCCAAAAAATATCCGCTAGGATCTCGATATTTTACAAGATTTTTAAAAAATATATACTTATTTATTTATTTATTTATTTATTTATATGCCTCTAATATATATTTTAATAAAAAAGTCCTAACAATAATATTATCACTTTAACTTTCTCTCAAACTTAGCTATACTAATGTTTCTCAACATGTTTCTATCTTAGTTTTTATATATAAGCTAAAACCCTCGTCTAAATCTTCCCCGACACAACACTCTTTCAATCTTCATCATCTCGTAACCGCTTCCAATTGAAGTATTCAAACTTTATAATTTAAACCGTGGGGATCCATGCAATGAGGGTATGCCGATGAAAAAATACCCAAAACATTTAATGGAGATTCCTTGAAACCGTAAATGCAAGTGTTGGAGACGAAGTGGGAATGTAAAACTGTCACCGCCCCACCCGATTCCCACCCCTACTCATATTTAGAAGTCTAGTATACAAGCAACTCTCTTAACTCAATTTGTCCCATTTACAATAGTAGAATTCGGACCTTATTGGCCAAAACCTTCATTTTTGGGCTTTAGATTTGAATGTGATGTAGTTAGGGTTCAAATCCTCGAAATATTTAATGGGGATTTCTTGATATCGTAACCGCAAGTGTTGGGATGGAGTGGGGAATGTAAAACCGTCCTCGTCCCACCCGATTCCCACCCCTACTCATATTTACAAGTCTAGTATACAAGCAACTATTTAAACTCAATTTATCCCATTTACAACAGTAAAATTTGAACTCTATTCCCCAAAACCATCATTTATGGGCTTTAGATTTAAATGTAATGTAGTTAGGGACTTAGTGTTTAAATCATAGGGGGTGGAATGATTGTCCCAAATCCATTGATATCTAAAATTTGGGACACAAGGGCACAAAAGCAGCACCATTTGTATAACATTTTATTCATCTTTATAATTCATAAGATCGAAAGTTGATATCTTCGTATAGTGTAGTTGATTTTTTCTTAACCTTCATGGTTTCTTATTCTATTAAAAAAAGGAGAAATTGCCGTGTGTGTTCACGTTTTCAACCTTTAAATATTGATAAGTTCTCAAATGTGACATACTTCATTTGAATTGTTATTTTGATTTTCCTATCTCTTATCCTTGTAATCTAAGCCTATAAATACCAACATTTGGTGATGGCTTAAGATCATCTTCTTAGCTTTAAGTATTTTTATCTTTTCTTTTGTAAAAATTTTATAGTTTTAATTCAAGTTCTTTTCCTTTATTTTCTTGTTTTGTTTGTTTTATGCCATTTAATTATTTTTCTAAAATCAAGTTAAGTATGATAATCAATATCATGCTTAGCTAAATCTTTTAAGCCAAGAACCAGCCAAGTCAATTCGATTCGTGAGAATTGAACTTTGCTTATTTTTGGAAATCATTTTTATCTTTCTGCTTAGATAGTTTGGCAATCGGCCTTACTAAAAGTTTTTAACCGTTTCTCAAATCAAAAAGGGCCCGTTGGTCTGAAATCGCTTAAAAACACAGTTGGGAGGAAGGATCGGCCTGTGGCAATTTTGACTTCCTATGAACACTCTCAGCGACGGTCCGCTAAGGAAAGAGAAAATCAGAAGCGATTCTTTTTAGACAATTTCTGAGTCGGGTTTTTCCTGCTTTCATTCTAAATATTTTAACGATGATAGACGTGGTTGATTTATTTAAGAACCATCTTTCGAAGATAGACTTGGGAGGATTGATTACTTGAGAGAGAAACAAGTTATGACGGGTTGGGCCTCGTAGACTGTAACTGACATGATCCCCAAAATAAAAATCTTTTTTAGTGATCGAAAGAATTGAAGGAGCTGGTTCGAGGCTATTTCACATACTTGGTTTTTCTTATTTTTTTACCTTTGCATTTAAATCTTGCTATTTCATTTTCGTCCAATATCAGATCACTCCCCCCATTTTATTTACTTATTCTATAGATATTCCTGGAAGTAGTAATCGAAGCAGCCTTCAGTCAATAATTCCAGCTAATCTCCCTGCGAATCGACCCTCTTTCCCTATATCTACTTAATTTCTTTATTATATTATTTATTGAAGGAGGTTAATTTATTTACTTTTGACCGGTTAAACAACGACTTGTCAAAATTGGCGCCGTTGCCGGGGAGATTTACTTTCGGCAAATTTGACTGATTTTGTTTATTTTATGACCAGGAAAAACCCAGGTACTTTAGCTCTGTACAACCCGGAAATCGAAGCAAGCGCTCGTAGAACTCACGTCGAAACACTTCGACGAAAGAAACAACAACAAGGCACACGACAATCCGATCAGGAATCCACCTCCGAAACTACACCAGTCGAAGAACCTACACAAGAACCAGAACCGATGGCGGACCAAACGATTCGACAACTAAATGCCGCCCCTACTGTGCAACAACCACTCTGCATTGCTTTTCCTCAAGGCGATACTCCCTTCCAACTCAAAACGGGATTAATCCACCTACTCCCTACTTTTAATGGACTCCCTACTGAAAGCCCACATAAGCACCTTGCCGAATTTCATATGGTGTGCAGCAGCATGAAACCACAAGGGGTCTCAGAGGTCCAAATAAAACTAAGGGCTTTTCCTTTTTCTTTAGCCGGAATGGCTAAAGAGTGGTTATTTTACTTACCTCCAAATTCAATTAATACATGGTCTAATCTCTCTCGTGTTTTTCTTGGCAGATACTTCCCTGCGGCAAAAGCGACTGAAATTAGGCGAAACATATTGGGTATCCAACAAATGCACGATGAATCCCTATATGGTAGGTTCCTGAATAGTTCCCATTTCGCATGGATTATAGGAAATGGGGTGCGAGTGTTGTTTTGGCATGACCGTTGGTGTGTGGCCGAGCCGTTGAGGGAGGTGTTCCCACGGTTATATGGGCTGGTTGTGAATAAAATTGAGCGCGTTGGGGAGGTGTTGGGCCGGTCGGAGGTAGATTGGAGAGGTTGCTTTCGCAGGGAGTTGAGAGCTTTTGAGAAGGATTTATTGAGGGACTTGCGGGCTTGTATTCATGGATGGGTGTTGAGACTTGACGTAGATGATCGACTCATTTGGACCCCGGAGACAACGGGGGAGTTTTCGGTGAAGACTTTAAATAAATTAATGTCCTCGTTGGGTGTGTCGGATATGTCAGATGTAAGTTGGCCGTGGAAATTGCCAGTGTTACCGAAATTACAATGCTTTGTTTGGTTTCTTCTTATTGATCGACTGCCTACGTTGGCTATGCTGATGGCACGAGGTGTACCGTTGGGGGAAACATCTGTCGTTTGTCGATTTTGTGGGGCCGGGGAGGATGCAATCGATCATATGTTTTGGGAATGCTCAACGGCATGGATGCTTTGAGACAGTTTCTTTACATGGTGGGGTGTGGCGGTGGCACGTCCGAGGAAGGTAAGAGAATTCATTGTTATGTGTTACAGTAGTTTCTTTTTTGGGGATGTGAGGGAGTGGTGGCTTATCGGATGTACATGTGTGTTGTGGTCTATTTGGCTTGAAAGAAATGCGATAATGTTCCAAGACAAGAGAATGCCGCTTGGGGGGATTATATTCTTGATACAATTGCGGTCGTTCCATTGGACACGCATTAGATTTGAGAAGGGGGACATCCGTGAGGAGGCATGGTGGGTCTGCCCTTTGTTATGCGTGAATGATGCAGCAGGGTGAAAGGCGTGCAGGGGACCGGTGTCGTGGGTACCGCCTTGGAAAGGGACTTGGAAATGCAATGTCGATGGAGCAGCTCGTGGAAAGCCGGGCCTAGCGGGATGTGGGGGAGTGATCAGAGATTGGGAAAGTCGAATCTGTGGCTTGTTTTCTGGGGCAATCGGTATTGCGGACTCGAATGAGGCTGAGGTTCAAGCGATTGCTTATGCGCTTAAGCTGATATGGGAATCGTCGCGTGAGGGGGTCCAGTCGATTGTAATTGAGTCTGATTCAAGGGTGGCTCTTGCGTGGATTCAAGGGATTGAACGGAGACCGTGGCGTTTGTGGCGTTGATTTTTTCAGATTGATGAAGCTTGTGAGGCTTTGCCGAATGTGTGTTTTGCGCATGTTCTACGGGAAGGTAACCAATTAGCGGATGCTCTAGCCAAAGGGGGCGTAGATCGGAGATCGTGGCTTTGGGTTTTGGCGTGAGTTGTATGCGTGTTCGCTCTTTTTGTGACATTACTAATGGTACTCTTTTCCTCCATTTAGGATTAGGGGGGTTTTTAACGAGGCCATTAGTAGTGCTCTGTATGATTTTGATTCAATAAAATCATCTCGCTTTTCAAAAAAAATATTGGGAAAGATTCAAAAAGTTGTGTGCAAGTTGTCCGCAACATGGCTTATCCGAGCAAACACTCCTTCAATACCTATACGAAGGAATGTTACCAATGGACAAAAAGATGGTATATGCAGCAAGCGGTGGCGCGCTCGTTAACATGACCCCTACTGCAGCGGGAACGTTAATCTCCACAATGGCTGCTAATTCGCAGCAATTTGGTTCTGGAAGTTAACCCAGTCGACGAGTTCAAACAGTAAGCATAATTTCATTAGAAAATAAGATTGATAATTTGACTAATATTGTGCATTCACTTGTTTCAGGGGAGATATGAGTTGTTAAGGTGTGCGAGATTTGCACTATGCAAGATCACACAACCGATTTATGCCCACTGCTGCGAGATACGTCTAGTGCCCAAGTCAACGACGTACACAATTTTCCCGGACCTCCCCAAAGACCCTATAATCCACAAAGCAACACGTTCAACCCTGGTTGAAGAGATCATCCTAACCTTAGCTATTGTTGATAGGAACCCAAATTTTCAAACTAGACAACAACCTCCCTACCAAAATCAAGCTCCCCAGAAATCTTCCCTTGAATCTATTGTTGAGAGGTTAGCAGTTTCGCAAGAAAAGTTCCAAACCCAAACGCAATCTCACCTTCAGGAACTAGATAAACAAGTTAGCCAATTAGCTCAAACAATAGGGCGTCTAGAATCCCAAGGAAAATTGCCATCACAAACCGAAATCAATCCAAGGGAAAATGTGAGCGAAATCACTCTGCGTAGTGGGACCGTGATAACACCTGAACCACCAAAGAAGGATGAGCAAAAATCCAACGGCTCTTCGGAACACCAGAACGAAAAATCTCCTTCCACTCCAGGTAATATCAAATCTAAAGTTCCTATTTCTACTAACGAACATGTTCCACCTTTTCCAGGAAGATTAGCAAAACGAGACAAAAAGGAGGAGGAAAAGGAAATAATGGAGGTGTTCAAAAAAGTGGAAATTAACATTCCTCTCTTGGATGTTATTAGGAAGGTTCCTAAATACGCAAAATTTTTGAAGGACCTATGTACAAATCGAAGAAGGTTGTCGGGAAACGAGAGAGTCAACCTTAGCGAGAATATTTCAGCCATTTTTCAAAAGTCGTTGCCACCAAAGTACAAGGACCAAGGTATGTTTGTGATTCCCTGTAAAATTGGAAATGTTGGGATCAAAAGAGCTATGTGCGATTTGGGTGCCTCCATCATTGTCATGCCTCTAAGTGTTTATAGAAAGATCTCAATGGATCCATTGAAGGAAACTAAGGTAACAATACAACTAGCTGATAGATCGATTATTTATCCTGAAGGGGTATTGGAAAATATCCTGGTTAAGGTAAACAATCTCATTTTCCCCGCTGATTTTTACATTATTGATATGGAGAATGATCATAGAAACAATGGATCTGAAATTTTTCTTGGACGTCCCTTTTTATCAACTGCACACACAAAAATCGATGTCCGTAATGGCATTTTAACCATGGAATTCAACGAAGAGGTAGTGAAATTTGATGTGTATAAAGCTATGAAATATCCTGATTCAATCGCAAGCCTTAATTTTGTTGATATTATAGATCCTTTGGCTAATGATTTTATCAGAACTGATTTGTTTCATGATTTTTGTAGGGAATTGGAAGATCTCAACGATGAAGACTTAGGCGAAACAATCTCTACTCTTTCTTTAATTTCTGAACTTCAATTAACTCCATCACAATCTAAACCTCTTCCCTCAATTTTGCAGGCACCTCAACTAGAGTTGAAACAACTCCCACCACACTTGAAATATGCATATTTGGGCGACAAGGAAACTCTACTCGTCATCATATCAAGCGAATTGTCGTCGCAACAGGAAGAGGAGTTGATAGCCATATTGAGCATCCATAAAGAGGAGATCGGATGAACATTAGCCGATATAAAAGGCTTAAGTCCTTCCACGTGTATGCACAAAATAAAAGTGGAGGAAGGCACGAAACCTATCCGAGAGGGACAACGGCGATTGAACCCACCGATGATGGATGTGGTAAGACAAGAAATACAAAAATTGCTAGATGCCGACATCATCTACGTAATTTCTGATAGTAAGTGGGTTAGTCCAATTCATGTTGTGCCTAAGAAAACGGGAATAACTGTTGTCGAAAATGATGAAGGGGAAAAGATCCCAAAGAGAGTTCAAAACGAATGGCGAATGTGTATCGATTACAGGAAACTTAATTCTCAAACTCGAAAAGACCATTTCCCTTTACCGTTCATCGATCAAATGATCGAAAGACTTGCTGGAAAAACACATTATTGTTGTCTTGACGGATTCTCTGGATTTTTTCAGGTTCCTGTAGCACCCGAGGATCAAGAAAAGACTACATTTACTTGTCCATTTGGCACCTTTGCATATAGGCGAATGCCTTTCGAGCTCTGCAACGCTCCGGCCACTTTCCAGCGTTACATGCTAAGCATTTTCTCCGACCACATCGACCGAGGTATAGAGGTATTTATGGATGATTTTACCGTTTACGATGATTCATTTTCTAAATGTCTCTCTAATCTTTCATATGTGCTTAACCGATGCATTGAGTACAATTTAGTGTTAAATTATGAGAAGTGTCATTTTATGGTAAGTAAAGGTTTAGTTCTCGGTCATGTGGTTTCTGCTCAAGGTATAGTCGTTGATAAGGCTAAAGTAGACGTTATTCGCTCACTTCCATACCCCACTTCAGTGAGGGAAATTCGTAGTTTTCTTGGCCATGCAGGATTCTATTGATGGTTCATAAAGGACTTCTCCAAGTTAGCGCAACCGCTTTGTCGCCTACTACAAAAAGACGTACCATTCGATGTAGACAAAGCTTGTAGAGAATCGTTCGGTGAACTAAAATTGCGACTTATTTCTGCTCCAATTGTGCAGCCCTCGGATTGGTCGTTACCTTTCGAGATTATGTGCGATGCCTCCGATCTAAGTGTAGGAGCAGTGCTTGGGCAAAGAACTAAAGACGAACCACATGTTATCGCTTAAGCCTCTAGAACTCTTGATTCGACGCAACGAAATTATTTGACAACGGAAAAAGAGATTTTTGCTGTCATTTTTGCATTAGATAAGTTTCGCCCTTATTTGTTAGGAACTAAAATTCTTATTTTTTCTGATCATGTAGCGTTGAAATACCTGATCAACAAAAAAGATGCGAAACCTCGTCTGATTAGATGGATACTCTTGCTACAAGAGTTTGACATACAGATCAAAGACAAAAAGGGCAGCGAGAATTTGGTGGCGGATCACCTAAGCCATTTGGCGATATCACCGATCGAACCCCCTTTGTGAGATGAATTCCCGGATGAGTCGCTAATGGAAGTTAAGGTAACATTCCCCTGGTTCGCCAATATGGCGAATTTCTTAGCCACCAGTAAGGTTCCTAACAATTTGTCGCAATCTGCGGTTAAAAGAATTAAAAGAGGTGCTAGATATTATATATGGGATGATCCATATTTGTGGAAATTGTGCTCTGATCAAATAATTCGTCATTGCGTAAGTAATAGCGAGGTAACATCTATACTTGAATTTTGTCATTCTTACGCTTGTGGCGGACATTTTGGCCCTAAACGAACTGTGCACAAAATCCTTGAGTGCGGTTTCTTTTGGCCTACTTTATTTAAAGATACTTACAATTTTTGCAAAACATGTGACAGATGTCAGCGGGTTGGGAATTTAAGCCATCGAAGAGAAATGCCATTAAATCCAATACATATATATGAAGTTTTCGATGTGTGGGGTCTTGACTATATGGGACCTTTTATTTCATCTTATGGGAATCTCTATATCATTTTGGCAGTTGATTACGTTTCGAAATGGGTTGAGGCGAAAGCCACCCGTGAAAATGATGCAAGAACCACGACTAATTTTTTGCGTGACTTTATTTTTCCCAGGTTTGGAACTCCGAGGGCAATCATTTGTGATAGAGGAACACACTTCGTTAATCGGATTGTCGAAGCTTTGATGAAGAAATATGGCGTGATACAACGTATATCAACAGCTTATCATCCGCAAACAAACGAACAAGCGGAGGTTTTAAATAGGGAAATCAAGTCAATCCTAGAGAAAATCGTCAAACCTAATCGAAAGGATTGGAGTTTGAAATTAGTCGATGCGTTATGGGCATACAGAACCGCTTACAAAGGACCGATCGGCATGTCACCTTACCGCCTTGTCTTCGGAAAACCTTGTCATCTTCCAGTCGAATTTGAGCATAGAGCGTTTTGGGCAGTTAAAGAATGCAATATGGAGATGAATGTTGTTGGCAAAACACGGAAACTTCACATTCAAGAGCTCGAGGAAATTCGTCGAAACGCTTACGATAGCGCGCAACGTTATAAAGAACAAACTAAAGTGTTTCATGACAAGCACATTTCATTTAAATCTTTTTCAATTGGACAAAAAGTTCTCCTATTTAATTCGAAGTTGAAAATTTTTGCAGGAAAACTTAAGTCTAAATGGAGCAGACCATTTACCGTAGTCAATACCTTCCCTCACGGAGCCATGGAGATCGAAGATAGCTCGGGTGCACAATTTAAAGTGAATGGGTAGCGACTTAAACCGTTCTTTGAAAGCACACCGATCGAACAAATTGAAGAAATTATCTTCGAAGAACCTAAAATCTAAACAATGAATTTGTCGAGCTTAACGACAATAAAAAAAACGCTAAATGGGAGGCAACCCATCGGTTTATTTTTCGTTAATTTTTACTTCCTGTTTCATAATTTAATTTATGCTTCATTTTTCATTTTTAATTGCCTTAATAAATTTCTTTTCCCTCTGCAGGTTTCTTTTCGCACACAGCAGTGCAAGCATAAAATACACCTCAACCAAAGTGCACCGTTTCATTAAATTGGTGCATTTTAGCACACTTAATGGGCGATGCACTTTAGCCCAAGCCTTTTTTCCTTAGCACCCGTCCAATTTTTCCCTTTCCCCCTTCCTTTGCATTCTTTCCCGCAACACAAAACCCTAACATTGCACACCCTACCGTAAAACACCCACCCAGCCGATTTACTCAGCCACCATGCCTCGCACACGACAGCAAGCTCGCTGGCTCCCCCAAGAGCCACCGTTGGTTATCGACGGACGACGTCGTTTTACACCGCCCCAATTCATGGCGATTAGTAGTGATTCCGAACCAACCACCACACCCCCTCCTCGCCGTGGTGGTCGTCAACGGCAAGCCACCAGTCCGCCGACCAAGAATCCCATCCCTACGACTCCCACCGCTCCTCTACCTCCTTCCCCGAACGTCAGCCGCCGTTCGCGACTCTCCAACAGCGCCGCCGGACCAAGCACCAACCGTCGTCCACCTTCCCCACGATCTCCATCACCGTCGTTTCACTCAATGCCCACGATGAACTCCTCCACACACTGTAGGCAGCGTCAATCTCAAACCCAACAGAGGGGCTCCACCATCCCCTCATTCTCCATGCACTCTGCCGAATCGAAGCACCACCTCGAGGTAAATTCAAATCCGATTTCAACCCGCCCATTACTAATGTATCACCCCTCTTTTGGTTATACAGAGGATTTCTCGGCCGATTACGGTTTCCCCGGTTTCCCCAACGATCACCTTTCCTCTGCGAATTCTCACCACGACGAATACTTTGCCCAGCAGCAAAGCGCGTCGTCCTTTCCTTCTCCTCCTAGTGGCGACATGGAAAACCAGAACGGAATAGGCGTGGGCGTAAATACGCGGTTCCGGCCGAAGAAGAACTCAAGGGCTTCCTCATTTTTCCTTCTGCTCAGATTGACCGATTTCAGGATATCAGACATCGACCTTTTCGGGTTTGCAAATTCATTCCTCAGCCTACTCTTGTTAATCTTAACATCTCTGAGTCTGTAACAAATTATTTTCATGCTATCGGTTGGACTGCTTATTCTGAGATAAAATGTGGAACATTTTATGAGTTAGTTTTCAAGTTCTATTCTACTTTCTCTTTTGCCGAAACTCGTTATATTACGCCTGATTCCCCTGCTGTTATTAAATTTCGGCTGTGTGGTGAAAACTTTGCTATGTCTGTGAATGAGTTTAATTTGGCTATGGGTTTTGTGACTAACGTCACAAACCCTGATTATCTTACAACATTATTTGAGATTCCTGCAGATTTTGATGAAAATGCAGCTTACTTTGAGCTCACCGGATAAACGGACATAGCATTTGACCCTCGTTCCACCAAAGCTATTACGCTTCAGGATCCGGTAATACGTTACGTTCATCGTTTCTTAGCCTACAATTTTTCTGGACGTAACGATGGCTCTGCTACTCTTAGTAAGACTAAACTGTTTTTCCTTTGGTGTATGCATTCGGGAAGAAAGGTAAACTTAGGATTTTGGTTAGCCCGTCAATTCAAAGTTGCAATCTGGTATAATCGCCCCTTAATCCTTGGCCCTTTTATTACTCATCTTGCATCTAGAATAGCTCGCTTTGATATTGAGAATTTTACTTACGCTTTTTCTATTGATGCTTTAGATGAGCGTTGCTTGGATTCCATGGGACTCCTTGACGGGCCACCAAATGCGGCTTTCTTCAACCCACCGGGAGTATTAACTCTAAGAACAAGGAGAGTTTTCACTCGTTGAAATGCACCACCACGCGCCCCTCAATCCCCTCCTCCCCAGGACCAGCCTTCGAGCAATGTTCCAGATTTCGCTGCACGTCTCCACGCACTCGAAGATAACATAACCGAAATCCTCTCTTACCTACGTCCTGGGCGCGGCCGCGGACGTGGCCGCAATCATCGTTGATCACGGGGAGTTCACTTTACCCCTCTTTGCCTTACATTTATTTTTCTTTTTTTTGAATTGGGGCAATTCCTTTAAGTGAGGGGGAGGGTGCACAACCACTTGTCCTATGCTTGTTTGATATATGATCGGTTTAAACTTAACCTTTAGTATATTTCCAATTGCCATCACTTGCTTGCTCTCCAACATGTTTAAATTTTTGAAAATGGATTTTGATAATCATTTGCAGTTTGACATCTCTCCCTAATTGCTTTACTTGTGTTAGAATTCTCGCCTAGCTTAATCAAATTAGCCCAATTTTGTAAGATTTGAGCCTTAAGCATGCATTCTTCATATTATGCTCGTTTCTTTTGCTTGAGAGTGTCGTCTTGAATTTTAGGAATCCAGAACTTGTGCTTTGCTTACGATTTGAGACTACACTAGAATGAGGTGCTTTAAAATGATTTAGGCATTATGTTTTAACCTCTTCCCTCTCTTTCATTTTAATTTACCCTTTCTCATCGCCTAGTGAGCCTTTGTAAGTGTTACATATCATTCCTTAACCATTTCAATTGATCAAATGCTAGAATCTTTATTAGACATGAAGGAGATACTTTTCAAATAAGGGCAGAATTTTTCCAGAAAGAAATGAAAAAAAAAAGAACAGAAAAACAGAATAAAAGGAAGCAATTGCTTCGAAAAAAAAACAGTTTCGAAAAAAATAACCTCTAAGTTAAACTAATATATAGGAGAAACTAGGGGGAAAGTCACGACGAAGACGGATTTGCATTCCCTACTTAGTCTCTCCAATATTTTTGGTGATGATTTTAAAGAATCTCCATCACACATGCTTCAAGGATTTTTTCATCCTTATACTCATTACTCATTGAAATCTCATGGCTTTTGAAGAATCCTCCTGCAAAAAAAATTAAGTAAAACTTTACCACTTTATTCACCAAAATATATGGTCAATTTCAATCTAGTCATATATTCAATAGATTTAAAAGCATCCAAACCTTAATATATTAATATCCAAACAAAAATTTTCTGCCTTTATGGCGCCCTTTTCATGCCTCAACACTAAAAAATTGAATTATAAGCATTAACCCTAAATTCTAAACCTTTAAAATACACCATATCCATAGTTCCTCATACCCTAATCTTATTAATCATAACCTTAAATTTATAAATCTTAAAAATACACCATACCCCATTGCCTAAACCTAATCCTAAACCCTAATCATGTATCCTAACCATAAACCTTAAACTTAATTTTTTAGGGTGAGGCATAATAGGGGCAGGCGATTTCCATCCTTAATATCCTAGTTGTATGATTTTTACTTTTATAAAATCATACTTTCTAATAAAAAATATTAAAACAAATACCTAACATTAAATCCCAAAATTACAAACATAAATCATAAATTTAGTTTTACAAAGCATAAACAAACCATTTAAAAATTATAATAACATAACATGTAACGATTTATTTTTTTTAGCAAAATCAATCTAGCATATGGTACTTGATAATGCTCTTGTATTCTTGTTTTAATTCTTCTTGTCATCAACCTATATTATAAAAAATAAATATCATATGCCTCAAATAATATGAAATTTAAATATCATAGATTCATACCTTTTAAAATGTATAAATATCTTGATGCACTAAAAAATATAATAAAATAAGTATATATGTAAATGAGAGTTAAGTATATATATTTTAAAATGTTTGTAAAATATAGGGATCCTTGAAGATATTTTTTGGGATCCCCACAATTATTTATACAGTCACGGGTCTCTTATCTCATAATTCGAATATAGCAATCTCCGTCCTCATCCTCATATGAACTTCGATCATAAAACTTTAATGTCCTCGTCCCCGTGGATAAATAGTTTGATTATTTCTCACACCGTTGGTTTGGATCCCTACAGTTTTGGACAAAAATCCTTTGCCTCTTTCTATGCCCCAACACTAAAAAAATCAAATTTTAAGCCAAAACCCTAATTTTAAATCTTAAACCTTAAACCTTAAACCTTAAAAATACATCACATCTCAAATTTCTTAAACACTAATCCTAAACTTTATCTTTAAGCTCTAAACTTAAAATTTTAGTATAAGAGAAAAATAGAGGGACCGAAAAAAAATAAAAATTTCTATTCCACAGTTTTCAAACATTCTCCGCCGGATTTGCACCCTTAGTTTTATCAAAGGGTATTGATTTTTTTTGTAACAATCAAAGGGTATTGATGCTTGTGCAAATGGTGGACATGTTGTTAAGTGAAGCACTGGTCCGTGGTAATACCCACTCATTAGGTTCTAGACAAACGCGATAGGAACGATCGCATAGTGCCTCTAAGAGAGAAAGGTCCAAAAATAAAGTACCTAAATTAAATTAAATATTTATAAAAAAATTATAAATATATATATCTATATATATATATAATTATCTCAAACTTAAAACATGCAAAAGGAACGACTTTTTTAAGTGAAAATGTTTGATTTTAAATGTTTTTAAGTCAATTTTTTGTTACTTAAGAGGATAATCTAATGATATTTTTGTATTAAGTGTTTTTTTTAAAAAAAAACTTAATATCTCTTACTAATTATAAATTATAGGGCCTCATTTAAATAAATTGTATAGTGCATCTAAAATCCTTAAACCACACATGTCTCACCGATGGAATCTTTAAAAGCATTTTTGGAGGAAAACTGTAAAAAGAAACTGTTGCTTGCAAATCACGAAGACAAATGCCTTTGAGACTGCACAATGTATGCCAGCATTAGCATAATCCTTTATGAAAGCTCCATCACATCCACATGGGACTGGTTTTGCAGCCCCTGGATGCTGAAAACGCATGACCTTATCACATGCATATTTGTAGGATTTCAGTTGGAACTAGGGATGTAAACAAGCAGAGTCTAGTTTGAGTAATGATGAGTTTTACTCAGCTTGTTAAAAATTTGAGTCGAGTTCAAGCTTGAATAGTGATGAATTTTATTCAGTTTGTTAAAAATTCGAGTCGAGTTCAAGCTTGAGTAGTTTTTAATGAGCCTAAACAATCTGAGATCAACTTGACTCGTTAAGAACTCGAGTCGAGTTCGAGCTTGAGTCGTGTTCAATTGATTCGAGTGTTGCCCGAACTTGGATCGAGTCATACTCAAGTAGCTCGCGATCTGTTTCGTCTCATTTAAAGTCCTACTAGGAAAAACTTTGATACACAAGTTGTGTAAACTAAAGTTTACACAAGCTTGCTAATTTTAGGGTTTATGATGTTAGTTTAGGGTTTAGAAGTTTAGGTTGTTGGGTTTATGATTTAAATTTTGAGGTATAGGACTTATATTTAGGGTTTTAGGTTTAGAATTTTAGATTTTAAATTTAAAAATTTAGTATATTATATTTTTGAATAGCTCTCGAGCTTTTCAGGTTAGGTATCGAGTAATTCGAGTCGGCTCATTAAGAACTCGAGTCGAGTCCAATCGAATCGAATATTAATTGAGTCGAACTCGAGTAACTCTTGATATGTTTCGTGTTATTTACGGCCCTAGTTGGACCGACCATGATGGTCTTCAAAAGACGTCCAAGTTTCAACTTTCAACTACTTTTTCTAAGAGCCATCCATGTCCATGTGCTTATATTATCATCTACAATAAACCCTTTTCATATTTCCTTCCCTTTATGTTGGTTGGGAGAAAGGGTTTCTTTTTTCCACAGCAATGGACATCAGAAACTGGTGCAGCTCAGGGTGCAAAACAGTGTGCTCAGGCCGAGGCTACCAAGCGATGAGCTCACCTTCTGAGACCTCAAGAAAGCTGAAGCTGAAACTGCTATGGATGAAGTTGAAGAAAGAGAAGATGAAGGGAGCAGGGGCAGAGCTAGAAAATTATATAAGGGGTGTCATTTTTTTTAAATTATGTTTAAGGGGTGTCAATTATATATAAATGGGCTTCATTTATTTATTTTTTAAATATTTTATATATAAATTATATAAGAATTGTTTTCCTTCAAAAAAATTTGGGGTGTTATATGACCACCTAAAGTACTAGGTGGCTCCGCCCATGGAAGCGAGTACCCTATGATCCTCATACTTACTCTCAGAATTTCGACCATGGGTTTACATGGGATGAGCCTGATAACCTCTCTAGATCCTTCTCCATGAGGTTTGCTAATCCTTCCACCCTGCAGCCTAGCTACTAGGTGCCTGAATCTGATATTTTTTCCTCTAGCTGCAATTCCATCGTTTGATCAATGTAAATACATATTATTATATTATATATATGTAATTCCATTTTGTTTTTACTGAATAAATGCTTGGAAATAGAGTGCTCTGCTAATAAACAGTTTATGCTCGACTCAGTAAAATTCGGTCAATTGATACGAGTTAATTCGATTTTAATTTGAGCTCGACTTAAAAATTTATTGAATCGAGTGAGCAAGACCCAACTCGACTCAACAAATTTACAAGCAATTTGTTATTTTTTGATTTACACTGTAACACGGGGAGTTGCCATCAATCTTTTGTTTTAGTTTAGATGAGATTGGATTACCTGAAAATCCGGTTATTTTAATAAAACTTCTTTTTATCGTTTTTATTAAAACAACGAGTTTGGGTCTGCAAAACCAGAAAAAATAGGTTCGGGAGTCGGTTACGTGTGAGAAAGGGTGAGCACCCCCACAACGCCCAAAAATTGGTACCTAGTCGATTACATATTGTTTTAACGATGGAAATTATAAATTCGAATTTAATTTAGAAATTATGATCCTTTAATTTAAAATAATATTTGAAAATGTATGTTAATGAAATAAAAGGTACAGTCTAACGCCCGGAGCATAATTTCCGTTAGATTCTCGAATAGGGAAAATCTTTTTTTTATCAAAAGAGAGATTTTCATTTCATATTCAATTATAGAAACAACCGTAAATGAGGGGGCACTGTGGGACCCCAAAAAGTTTGACACTTCGTATGTCTGGCAAGTTTGGCTAGGCAGTCCGCAGTCTTATTACAAGATCGAGGGATGAAAGAGAAAGAACAAGACACAAAAGATTTAGCTTGGGATCTAATATCCTCCTCCACTACTGAAGTTACCTAGTCCGGGGTGGTTCCCGAATTAAGCCTTCCGATAATAGTTTGACAGTCTGTTTCGATAATAATGTTCGGGAAACCGTTCCTAAGAGCAAGAGAGATACCGAGTTTGATAGCAAAAGCTTTCGATGCCGCAATAGATGGAGCTGTTGCAGGTGCGGTTAAACCTTGAAGAAAGGACCCTGAACAATCACGAGCTATAGCCGCCGTCATAGCAATTCCAGATTGGCTATCAAACGTAGCATCGCAATTAATTTTGACCGTGTTGGAAGGCGGAGGGGACCAGGCCCTCGGATCCTTAGTAGTTTGACACTTCTTCGGGATGCAAACTTGTGTAGCATGGGAGAATTCCTTGTAATCTCGATAAGCTCGCAACCACACCTCTCAAGAGAGGTCTTTCCTCGCTTCAAAAACCCAAGCGTTCCTCGATTTCCAAATCGCCCAGAGTATAAAAGCAATAAGAGCGCAACCTTCTTCAAAATTCCCCAGCATGCATAAATCATTAATCTTAAGCCACCATTGAGGGAAGCCTGGAAAACCAATGGCAGAGGGGGAGTAATTGAAACTAGATGCCTTCCAGACTGCTTGAGCAAAAGGGCAAAAGAAAAGGAGATGCTCAATGAATTCCTTCTGTTCTCCACATCTGGAACAGAGGTAAGAGTCTTGAAAGTTTCCATGAAAACGAGTTGCAAGGGTGCTTTTGGTAGGAACGATATAATGGCAGAGTCTCCAAATAAAGGACTAAATTTTGGATGAAACCTATAAGTTCCAAATGGAATTCCATAAGGTTTTGTTATCACTCGGGGCGTTACTAGAGGAAGGTTCCGAAGAAGATTTCGAATTTTCATCAATCAAGTGATACCCCGATTTCGCCGAATATTCTCCATTTTTCGTCCCCACCCATATTAGGGAATCTCTAACCTTCAGTCCTCCTATCGGGATAGACAAAATCGCGTTTGCTTCCTCCGGTGATAAAATACCTTCAATTTTGGATTTATCTCAAGATCTTTGATCTGAATTCATGAGACTGGAAACAAAAGGGTAAGGACTGCTAGGTGGGGGTTGGGTAACAACCCTAAACTTTTTTAGTTTTGGAATCCAATTATCTTTCCATGTTGAGATGCTCCTACCATTCTCAACTCTCCACAGAGAACCGTCCCTAATCACCTCAATTCCCTCCCTTATGCCTGCCCAGGCCCAAGAAGGATTTTTGGTCTTAAGGACGTTAAAAATGTTTTCGTTCGGATAATAGATACCACGGAGAGTTTGAGCTAGAAGGGAGTCCGAATGTTTGGCCGTTTCCAAGAAACTTTTGTGATCAAAGCTTTGTTGAAGGTTCTAAGATTTTGGAAACCCATGCCCCCTTGGTTCTTCGAACGACAGAGATCTCTCCAATTAATCCAGTGGATGCTTTTCTCCTTATGCCCTCGGTTATTCCACCAAAACTTGGCCACGAGTGAGCTTAGCTCATCACAGAAAGTAACTGAGAGAAGGAAACATTGCATGATATAAGTAGGGATAGCTTGCGTGACAGCCTTGATGAGTACTTCCTTTCTAGCTTGATTCAACAGTTTAACTCTTCATCCCTTGAGTCTATTCTGGACCTTCTCCTTGATGAAAGCCAAGGCTTTTTTTTTTTACTTTTCCCCCCAAAATGAGGGTAGCCCAAGATATCTATTGTCTTCTTCCATAGGTTGGAAGCCCAACACATTAGAAAGATGGATCCTCTGATTTTTACTAACATTAGGGGAAAAGGCAACCGATGATTTTAGAAAATTAACTGTTTGACCTGTAGAGTGTTGGAAGAGATCAAGAATGCGGAGAACAACTTGACAATTCCTTTGGTTTGCCCCAGAGAACAAAAGGCAATCATCGGCAAACAACAAGTGACTAAGGACCAGACACCGACGTTTAATTCGAAGACCGTCAAAACTTTTCTTCTTGGCCTTCTTTTCCAAAATTCATGATAGGATGCTTGAAATAAAAGTGAACAAGAAGGGAGATAAATGATCACCTTGTCTTAGACCCCTTTCAGCACAAAAGTCACCCACTTTTTTCCATTTAAGACCAAAGAGAAAGGCGTGGAAGAAACACATTTCATAACTCTGTCAACCCACCAATCATTAAACCCCAGTTGAATCATAACAAATCTTAGAAGGTCCCAGTCCACTTTGAAAATTATATTTGGAGGGAAGAAATTTACACCCCTACGCTCGGGGCATAATTTCTATCAGACTCCCGACTGAAGGGAGTCTATTTTGAAAATTATAGAGACTATCGAAAAGTGACACCCTTACGCTCAATGTACGTTTTTCACAATAATCCCTACTAAAAAAATTTTAATTTAAAATTCAAAGCATATGTAAATATATCTTTTTGACATACAAAATAAAATATACAAACATGACATATAAAATAAAAAGTATACCAACAAATATTAGAACATTTTATATTTTATTCAAAAATATTTATTACAAAAAGCTGATATTAAAATAAATACCAAGATGAAGATTAAAATTTACCCTACTAAAAGCTCGAATGAAGAACTTCGATAGACCCCTAGCAAGATCCTCGCATCATCTCACTATGACTCAAAAATTAATTCGAACGAACTTCAGCAAGGCCTCCAAACGAACCAACTGTTCAAACCATCGCATATTGCCCCTAAACCTTGCGTCATTTCCATGGCATTTGTTAGCCATTTCTATGACATTGCCGTGTGTGTCCGTTTAATTGCTGCCTCCCCGCCCTTTTATAGGTGATTTGGGGGAGGGATGAGTCAAAAAGCGATTTCACGTGGATGCCTTACATGGCATCCACGGTTTTTTTACCTTTTTTTATTATATTTTCCTTTTGCTTTTTTTAATACAATGATGTATAATAATACTACAAAATATTATTATTTGAACAAAAGTAAACAGTTATAGCCTGTACATAAAATGAGTATTACATACACATAAAAATAATTATTTTTTCTTTTTTATTAATGTTTTTTTATTATTTTATGTATAAATGTAGAAAGGGAAAATTGTCTTCAGTTAAAAAAACTAATTGAAAGTTAAAACCCTGGTATCCTTAAGGTTTTCTCTCCTTTGTTGTTTATCGAAGATTGTTGAGAAACTAAGAAGAGTTTTACATTTGAATATTGACTTCATCTCTAACTCGACCATAATATGTTTGTTTATTTATCGCCTCGGTCCTCATGTTTTTCTAAATTTTTATGTTTATATTAAGCTCTAATAGTATTAGAATTTACATGTATTTAAAAAAAACTAGATAATTTTTTTTGGCGAGCTTAATGAGCAATGAGTCGAGTTGAGAAACAAGATTTTTTAACGAGCACGAGTCGAGAAAAATTTTATCGAACTTAACGAGGAACGAGTCGAGTCATGCAATAAAATTTTTAACGAGCACAAGTTGAACACTACTCAACTGAAAGTCGACTTACTCGATAAGCACCGCTACTTGAAAAGCATATTCTAATATGCGAATAAAGTTGGATTTAAAGAATCATATATACTACAATCAACTACTGAAAATGATTGTTCATCTATTCCAACTTGCATGAAAAGAGTAAATGAGCTGCACAATCAACAAAACCATCGTCTCTTCGCATATTAGAATAAGGAAATAAAACTCTAGTTTGATTTTGAAACTTAGTTTAATTTCAATTGTATATTATTATAAAACGAGTTTATTGCAGGACAAATCCTTAAATTATGACCCTAAGTTGATTCTAAATTCATGAACGTTTCATTTTCATCCTTAAACTATAACCCTTACTCTAAATTGGCCGATAAACTTTTGAACGTTTCAACTTCATGCTCAAATTATAACTCTCGTTCTAAATTGATCCCCAAATTTTTGAACGTTCTAATACCATCATCAAATTATCGATATATGCTAATCATATCACATTTTAATAAATCCGTTATAAAAAAATTTAATTGCCTTGTAACACTGATGTGTTTTATGTGATAATATGTGTTGATCGCTTCCGTGAGCAACCTTTTTGGATGGTGGTTCTTGGGCATTTTAGAGAGACGCGAGATCCAAGTTGTATGCTCTCATGAGTTTTTTTTTGTCTGAATTCCTCTTACCCCTTGCTTGATGATGCATGGTTCCTTATAAGAGGCGTGTTGAGATTGACTGAAAGAAATAATCTTTTTGTTTCGACGACAAATTTATCTGTTGTAATCAGCGACGAATATAAGTGCAGCAGTGAGTTTGATGAAATGACTAAGGCTCTATAATGTAGGGGTCTCTGTGTGGTGGATCATTTTCATTATCAGTTTGGGTTGCCACAGGGAACGTATCGCTTGAGTGGGTGTTCTAATGAGGGCAAATCGTGGTTTTTCATCCCCGTTGTTTTCTTTTGAAAGTGGGTTCCATTTGCTGCTTCATTCATTTTTTTTTGGATTGGTTGAACTGGTTCGTTGTGGCCCTAAGTCAACTAATTGGTACAGGTTGGTGGACTTTGATGACATACTTCTATAACTATAAAATCCTTGGTAGTGAACCATCTATTGATGTTTTTCGTTACTTTTATAATGTAATGACTGGTAATGATAAGAGCGCGAAGGGTTTTGTATCAATTAGTTTGCGTACCGGGAAGATGTCAGCCATGAGCAACTACGCAGACAATCTTCGTTTGGACATACATAAATATATTAAGGTATAATGTAAAGTTGGTGGTTTTCCTTTTCCCGTTGTTTGGCATTGACCGACGAAGGATAGAGTCAAGTTACCTGACTTAAGCAAGTTGATGCCCGATGAGTTGAGTCTTCTTCAGAGGTTGGAAAGCGGTCCTCCATTGTGGTTTGAGGAGATAGGCACTCTAAGGAATGTTTTAGTCCATTGCTTGAAAGGGAAAATTCCGAAGGCTGGGATAAATTGGATTTCAATGTAATTCTTGAGGGGTCCCTAACAAACGTATCGACTTATATGGAAGCTTGGCCTTTCAATGGGCATGACCGTGTGGCGAGGATTCTTCTGGGTCATGAGACAGAACCTGAGAAGTTCTTTTAACTTCATACCGGTGTTCGCACTCTCCCTTGGAAATATCGTATAGAATCTGGGAGTAGTAGAGGAAAAACAGATACCTCACAGTTCGTCAATCCCATCTACTTCGGAGGAAGGGTGTGATTCCGCTAACTTTAGGCGCAAGACAAAGAGGCGTATGGACACAAGTTCCATTTTGTTGTGCATTCCCGGAGGTGATATAGTTTGATTTTTTGTCTCTATTGTATTTGAAGATATGATTTTGTCCATGTTTGATTTGTGGTTATATTTTGCTTGACTCATATTTTCTTTTTGCCCTTAGGGGTGGTAGCGGCTTTTGCGGAAGCTAGTAAAGGTGATAACTTGTCAGAGGCATCTCTTTTGATATCCACGGGTGTTGCGTATAATAAGTACTTCTCAATTGGTGCAAGTGTACACGTCGCAAGTACTAAAGTGATAAGTATCGAGTATCGTTTCCTCAGGAATTGGTTTGGGCCACTTTGCTTAAGTTATTGCATTGGAAAAGAAAAAAAACACAAGTAGGTGATTGTAGGAGTTCTAATTAATAAATAAAATAAAATAGCAATAAAAAATAAAAGATAGAGAAAATGAATAAGAGAGAGCAGTCGGGTTATCGTGAGTTTGAGGAGTGATAATTGAATGGACTGTCTTGGTACTTGAGTGCAAGAATGACTCAATTGCTTTGGCAATTGGCAGCAATCGTATTACCTGGGCAACGGGTTAAGTAGTTGCCTGGGCAGTGAATGAATGAAGCGATTCCCTAGGCAATGAGTGAAGCTGATGCCTGGGCAATGTAGAAATAAAGCTATTGCCTGGGAAATGTGTGAAGCGATTGCATGGGAAATGTAGAAGCGGAGTGATTTCCTAGACAACTATCGACAACCTTCAAGGTTCGGCAAAGCGTTCTTCAATGGTTTCTCCTTATCTCTAATTCGAAACACTGGTTAATTGTGTATGACTTGATAATACATCCCTGTGTGAACCAAGGGTGAACAACAACCGATCTTGGGCTCCTCTTAGTCGTTGAAATCCGCAACTTATTCCTAAGTCGGATTAGTCTTCACCAACGATCGTTTGAATGAAAACCATGTTCATTCGTTTCTTTAATCTAACTCTCCCAATATTAGATAAATGGATGAATTCACGAGATCTTCTCCCAATTCACTCGTAAAAAATTAAGAACCAAGAATGAACAAACCTTGAATTAAAATTGCAAACTCAAATACCTAAACAAATCCAATCGTTCTCACAACCACAAAAACACAATAGCCCAAGCCAAATAAAATTAGTTCATGGTTGGGATCGAAAGATATACAAAGAATAATATCCCTAGCATGAATCTATTCGAACCAAGATGATGAAGAAGAAGAATTTGACAGCCCCTTGGTGTTTTTCTCTCTCAATCGAACCTCTCATAGTTGGCGGCTAGGTCTTCTTATTTATAGGAGATAGCTAGGTCAAAGTCTTTCTTGAAGAGGAAGTTAAGTTGGAATTAAATATCATTAAAGAGATAAATCTCTTTAATTTATTTATCTTCCTAAAATTTCTCCTACTTTCATGGAACTTTAATCTCCCTTTTACTTTTTCATGGAATTCCAACTCCTTTAAGATTTCTTCTTGCTCCACGCCATGTAGGGTTTATCCCGTCATCAAATTCGACTACCACATCAGCTTATTGTAGAGCGTCTAGGTGTTCTCTATTTATGAGCGCAAGTGCACACACTTGTCATGTTATAGTATAAAAGATATCGTCTCCTACAGGGATTGGAGCAGCTTCTATGAATGGTTTCCTGCACAAGGATTTAGTAAATGCGCAATTAAATCTCACGATGTGGAAATATAAAAACACAAGTAAAAATAAAGATAGTGACGAGAGGAATGATATGAAGAGATTATGTCGATAGATTAGGTAAGACAAATGCAACTCGGTGTCATGTGGACTGCATTGTAAAGTTTGAGCATGTTTTGCACTGCCATGAATTGCTGCCTCGACGAGATGGCAGGCAGCAAACTACGACCCTATCACGCGGCTGTAGCATGTCACTGCCACTGTAGAAGTGTAATGTCTCGGCAAGTGGAATGGAAATAAGTCCTGGCGGCAAGTCTGGCAGACATTCCAAAGTTTGGCGGGATAGTCGACAGTGATCCCTCCTATTTCTAGGTTAGAATGCTCGAACACTCATGTGATGTAGGCAATACCTAGCAATCTTAGTGTCAACCTAACACAGGCAAGTTCATTCGATTGGTGATCCCTTTTAGCCGCTAAAACTTGTGGACTAGTGTGAAACCAAGTTAGTCACACCTTTGCATGTTGCGACCGTGCTTAACCCTTTCGTGAGCCTTGCACTTTCGTGCCCAACAAATGGATTTTCTCTTCAGCTTACTGGTGTAGACTAATTGAAAGAACAAAGGGCATATATTAAGCAAACTCTAGAATTTTATTGAAAACGACTCAAAACTATTACAATTGTTTCCCTCAAACTACTTTACATACACGCGCCTAAACCCTAGGAGAGTTGGGCCACGACCCCAACATCTCCAACCTATCTAACTACATCTCGTGCGCGGCTGCTCAAGCTTGCATCCCCTCATCCTCGTCACCATGCCCCTATACCCTTACATACATTGGGTATATATAGGGCTCATGGCCTAAGTTTGAGTCCACCTTAGAGTAGGAGTTCTAAAAGTAAATTACATTAAATACAAACTCCTTTATACTTTAAATATGGACTCTTTGGACGTTGCATTCTTCAGCAAGTAAGGATAAGTGCTCCTACTTATCTGTCTTGGATCAGCTCTACCGGCCGCTACATGCTTCAGAAAATTGCAAGACTGGGCTTATTGGGCTTAGAAAATTTCCCTCTTTAAATCGCGACCCATCTTGGCTAAGTTGGTGTAGCTCCTACCCGGGCGACACACGGCGGCAATGCTACTTCGGCAGCGTCCTTGGCAGCATCTGGTACTTCTTCAGTACAGCTCCTTTGGTTCCAGCCTTCTGTCATGTCCTCTCCTCTCCTAGATATAGCACCTGAAAATATAAACTAAACTAAAACAGTAACTTTTCTCAACCAAACATAAAATATTCAATAGAAGCATGGTAAAAGAGAAGATGTTGTTATAGTGCATGCAATGCACCTAAATATGCCTAAATGAGCTTAAGAACAGTAATAATATGGGCAGGAATGTGCATAAAATATAGAACTCATGGACACTCTACACACCCCCAAACTCGAACTATTGCTTGTCCTCAAGCAATGCAACCTAGCTAGTAAACCTGCACTTAGCACAAAATTAATAGAAACACTAGCCTTTAACTTGATTTCTTACCTCAAGGCCGTGACACCTGTTTTCATGTTAGTAATAGAGGATGGCATGAAATAACTTAGGTTTTAATTTTCTTAATGCCAGTGTAGTGTGTGCAGGTCTGTGCTCATGCTAATCATGCTGAGATAATTAAGTTAACAAAGAATGCCTAAAATAGTTAAATTACTAGAAAGGATACGATTTGCTGCCTTGGCAGCACAGTTGGTCACTTTTGTTTTCTTTTTCTGATCATGGCTTTAAGGTCTTCAGCTCATCACAACTATTCTCCGGGTCTGAAGCTAAGATAGGTGCACTATACGAAACTCTGAACCCTTTAAATAGAGTCATCCCGTGAAGACTTTCATTCACTCTTGCTAATTTGTCCATCACTTAGTTTAGATTCATGAACTTTGATAGTAGAGAAGTCTCCTTGCTCATGATCCTTCCTATAGCCTGTTTCGGGCACCTCTAGGGTATTTGAACTTCATGCCTAGAGCCTGTTTCGGGCACCTCTAGGTTTTTCATCATTTTTGTTGTGCTGCCATGTGCTGCCGTGGTGGCAAACCTGTATCCAATCAAGGAATTTTTATTAAGTAAGGCAGGCAGTGTTGATCTCAAAACTCAAGCAAAAATTCAGCATTTAATAGACAAGTGTAAAGATAAATGGTAGAAAGAAAATTAAATTTTCTAAGGATTTTTCATGCTTCTTCCCATAGTTAGCTTAAAAAATTTTAGAATGGTGCGGATATAAGTAGTCGGCTAAGCTATCATAGGCACACATTTTTAAGTAGAAAAATGCTAGGGGCAGAATTTACATATGCACTTAAATGCTACTTAAATGAATCTAAAACAAAGAGGACTAATTCCCCCCAAACTCAAGGTTGGCATTGTGCTCAATGCCTCTACAAAAATGAAAAACAAAACATAAAAAGAAAAATTAAAAGTAGAAAAAAGAAAACATAAAAAAGAAAATAAAACATAAAATTTAAAAAGAAAAGAAATGAAAAATGGTGTTATAGACCGAGGGAGTTCCCCTCTGTTGCTGCCATGTCAGGGGAGGATTCTAAAGAGGCAGGCAGGACGAGGTGGCGTGTAGTAGATGGTTTGTCGGTTGGGCTCTTCTTCTTGCTATGCGGCGACTGGATGTGGCTAGGGGTGGGCTTCTTTGATGGTTTTTCAGCTCATCCACCCTGGGGCTCTGTTGCTGGCCGCTTTCTCTTTCTATATGCCTCTGCTGGTTCGTCATCAAAGAAGTTTGAGATCTTCATGTCTGAGTCACCGGCGTCTTTGGCAGCGGCCCCTTTTGCTACTAGGGATGCAACAGTAGTTTCCTCTTCCTTCTCTGAATTGGATGAGGAGGTAAGTTCATATGGCTAGATAGGGGTTGGAGAGGTTCTTCTCTTGGGGCGATGGTGCGGCCCCTCATTGTCATCGGCGGCAGGAGCAGCAGCTGGTCTTGGAGTGATCTAGATTGTCTTGGAAGCTACTAACTCCGTGGGAAAGGCAGGCAACTATGGGTCGGCATCCTGATACTTGTCCAACAAGTAGGCCACGAAGTCCTCTTGCACGTCTGCTACGTATTTGGTAAAGATCACCTACTTCTGCTCGATCCTCTGGCAGCTTTCAACTAGGTTCCGCAGTAGGGTGATCACTTCAGACGGGAGGGCAGCTTCAGTACTGCCTGCTGCGGCTGGGGTAGCGACAGCTTGGGACGGTGGCTGGGCGGTGGAAGGTGTGTCTGGGTCCCCGTTATGCATCATCTGCTGGCGTACCCTTCTTGTCCAGCTTTCCTTGGCAGGAAGAATTTTGTCTTTGGGGTCCGGCGGCACGCGAAAATTGGCACACAGGCCAGTGATGCGTGCAGGGAAGAAGAGAGATCCCTTAGCGTTTGGCTTCTCTACGTGGGCATAGACCTCTTTTATGATTACCTCGCCAACGTTGATCTGTCGCCCCATCATAATACTATGGATGAGGGCAAGCCGCGGCCTATTGACTGTGGATCCGTGCGTGCTGGGAATCTGGCAGTGTTGGATGAAGTAACTCCAAAGGGTTGCCTCCGGCAGCAAATCATGGCGGTTGACTGACCCGTTGTTTTTACCTGTTAGCCACTTGGTGTGTGGCTTACATATCTCCCTCTTGACTTTGTTGTCGTCAGCCATCACTAAGTAGGACTCCTATTCCTCGTGTGGATTACCGCTGACTTCTATGCTGTAAAAGCTGTTGATCATGTCAGCTGTGAACTTGACACCTTCTCTACGGACGTACACGAAAGGGCTTGCTAGTGTTAGTCTGTGGGCGTATAACTCTCCCACATGGTTGCTGTTAATTCCTTCTGGCTGCTGTGCAACTGGTCCGAGCCCACATTGTAGATCCTTTCGAATAGAGACGGCTCCAAACCAAAATCCCTATCAGACTGGGTATATTGGAAACCCATCTCTTCCCATAGTTGCTGCTCTCTATAGTGTTTCTTGTAGGTCTCCTCGATATAAGGGTTTAAGAACCTTTTGAAAGGGGTTTTGGAGGTGGCGGGGGTTGTTGTGATGAGGCCATAGTTTGTGGGATGGTTGTATTTCCTAAAGAAAGAAAAGAAAGAGCGTGAAAGAAAATAAAGCAAGGGAATTCTTGGAAGCAAAGATTGCAAAAAGAATACAGAGTAAAGGAGAAAGCAAAGTGAAGAACGGGGGAGAATGGTTGGCTTTATATAGCCGCTTCTATCCTCTACCTTGTCGGGCACGCTGTCAACGAGCGACAATTATTGCGGCGTGAATAACAGGATTCTAGCCGTTACACAGATATATGTTCCGTTCACTATGGCAAAACATAGCCGTTGCGGCTAGACGTTATGAACCCACTTTCCGTTATGCTTATCTGCCTTGGGCTGCCTTGGCCGCTAGTTGGGCCTCTCTTTTATTCTTTCATCTTTCTTGATCTTTCCTTCATTCCTAACCTGAGATAAATTACATACAAGAATTAAATAAAAATTAAATCTAATACAAATGCATAAAAATAACTTAAAAATAAAAAATAAAAATTAGGCTATGTCGGGCTGCGCTGTTCCCAAGCATAACCACTTCCTGAGGGTCTTTGTGTTTGGCTATACATCTGGGCATGTCCTTCCCCTCCTCAGATGGATATTGTTGCCAACCTTGCTGCCCTGGCGGGACATACACCAAGAAAACAAAGAGGCTTTTTTAAGCAAATAAGTAAAAAAAGATTTAATGTGCAAAAACTAAATAGGAGTGCAGAAATTCAAACGTATTTATTGTTGCCAATCTCCAGCAACGGTGCCAAAAACTTGTAGAGCGTCTAGGTGTTCTCTATTTATGAGCGCAAGTGCACACTCATGTCAAGTTATAGTATAAAAGATATCGTCTCCCACATGGATTGGAGCAGCTCCTATGAATGGTTTCCTGCACAAGGATTTAGTAAATGCGCAATTAAATCTCACGATGTGGAAATATAAAAACACAAGTAAAAATAAAAATAGTGATGAGAGGAATGGTAGGGAGAGATTAGGTCGATAGATTGGGTAAGACAAATGCAGCTCAGTGGCATGTGGACTGGATTGTAAAGTCTGAGCATGTTTTGCGCTGCCATGAATTGCTGCCTCGGCGGGATGGCGGGCGGCAAACTACGAACTTGTCACGAAGCCGCAACAGGTCACTGCCACTGCATGGGTGTACTGTCTCTACAGGTGGAACGAAAAGAAGTCCTAGAGGCAAGTCTGACAGACATTCCAAAGTGCGGCGGGATAGTCGATAGTGATCCCTCCTATTTCTAGGTTAGGATGCTCGAACACTCATGTGATGTAGGCAATACCTAGAAATCTCAGCTTCAACCTAACACAGGCTAGTTCATTCGATTGGTGATCCCTCTTAGCCGCTGAAACTTGTGGACTAGTGTGGAACCAAGTTAGTCACGCCTTTGCATGTTGTGACCGTGCTTAACCCTTTCGTGAGCCTTGCACTTTTGTGCCCGACAAATGGATTTTCTCTTCAACTGACTGGTGTAGACTGATTGAAAAGGAAAGAGCATAGATTAAGCAAACTCTGGAATTTTATTGAAAACGACTCAAAACTATTACAATCGTTTCCTTCAAACTACTTTACATACACGCACCTAAACCCTAGGAGAGTTGGGCCGCGACCCCCAACAACTCTAGCCTATCTAACTACATCTCGTGTGCAGCTGCTCAGGCTCGCATCCCCTCACCCTCGTCACCATGCCCCTATACCCTTACATACATTGGGTATATATAGGGCTCATGGCCTAAGTTTGAGTTCTTCTTGATGTAGGAGTTCTAAAAGTAAGTTACATTAAATACAGACTCTTTTATACTTTAAATATGGACTCTTTGGACGTTGCCTTCTTCTGCAAGTAAGGATAAGTGCTCCTACTTATCGGTCTTGGATCAGCTCTACCGGCCGCTATAGGCGTCAAAAGATTTCAAGATTGGGATTATTGGGCTTAGAAAATTTCCCTCTTTAAATCGCGACCCATCTTGGCTAAGCCGGTGTAACTCCTACCCGGGCGGCACATGGCGGCAATGCTGCTTCGGTAGCGTCCTTGGCGGCATCAAGAACTGCTTAAATCCTGTTCAGCCATTGCCTCGACAACAAGTTCAGCATGTCCTTCTTGGGTTGCCTCGGCAACTTCTTGTTTGCCCGGGCAATAAATCCTGCATACACAAAACAACCTCCAGCAACATCTTTTTTCACAAAAACTAATCAAAACATGAACTCAAGTATAACGGTGAAGGAAATTATGAAAATATGCATGAATACCTAATAATGCAACTAAAATGAGCTTAAGCCTAACAATAATATGAGTAAAAATGGAATAAAAATAGTACTTTTGAACACTTAACACACCCCCAAACTCGAACTATTGCTTATCCTCAAGCATTGCAAACTAACAATTACATGCCAAGACTTTAATCATCAAAGAAATGCTTCAAACTTGAATTCAATCCTCAGAACTGTGGCACAAAGTATGATCACCTTTTAAAGTTTTTGGATAACGCAAAAATATACCCAGAACCACACTATAATGCTTGTGATAATGTGTGTGCGTAGTTTTATACAAGTTGATTTTCAAAATTCTATGTGAACAATAGGCTTTTAACAATTTCATTACCGGGGTATTTTTTTTTTCACTAGAGCCAATTTCGGGAATCTCTAGTGATTCAACAATTTATTATTTTAATTTAGTCGACTAGAGCCAATTTCGGGCACCTATAACGATTCTTTAATGTGCATTAACTAATAAAGCCAGTTTCGGGCACCTCTAGCAAGAAATTAACTTTTCATTTTTAATTATAATTTACCCAAATTTTAAGCAACCTAAGTTCACTAAGTCTCTTTCAATCAACAAGCCACAATCGTGTAAATAATTTCAGCATCATAGTAAAATTCTGAGTTCTTTTCATGCAATCCTAAAATTTAAAGGTTCTTTTAATTAAGTGGAGTGGCAAAATTCATCATTGGGTATTCAACAAGTCTTAAGCAATTAAATCCAATCAAAGGCATGACAAGTAACATTTGCATCCTATATGTGATTACTAAAGATGAATGCAACTAAACATGAAACAAACAACCCCCCCCCCCCCAAACTCAAGAGAAGCATTGTCCCAAAACTAACTAAAATGAAAATGGGTTAGTCAAAAAGGTCATCACCTTGAAAGATGAATTTCCTTCGATTTGATTGCTTGATTCTTTTTCCAGTTCGCAGTGGTTGAATGCATGTGGTAGGTACCGCATGAATAGCATTTGTTGGGCCTCCATTTGCTCCAATTGGTGTGTTAAAGGGTGGAGCATCTCTTCAATTCGATCCACGTTCACCAAAGTAGAATTAGTTGTCTAGGGATCAGGACTTGCCGAGGCATCGGGAATTACCGAGGCAATTTTGGTTGTTGGGATTTCTTTGGGATGGTGGTTGTGAGTCTTGATGTGGAAAACCAAAGTAAAAGAAAAAAGAAAAACTTAAGAGTTCAAGGCTAAGAAACTTCTTATCCCTTGAAACTCTTATCCTAAAAATAATCATAAAAAGATAATTACCAGAATAGGAGAAAAATGAAAATAAAAATATAGATAAATAGAAATCTTGAGAAGGGTTGTTTCCGATATTTCTTATAGTCCATCTGAAACCTTCATCGAGTGACAATATTGCCCAAAAAGAGTTGGGCCAATGTGCTCGTAGCTACTCCCTTTTGTGTTACCATGGTGGAGGTGTCTTTCTTCCTTGTTCTCTTGTAGCCCATGTCTACTCTCCACCTTGCTACTATTCCTGAAGGCATGAATATATTAGTAGAAAAAATTATATCAACACCCAACCGTTTAATCACCTCAATCTTATCGACCTCCATCATGGTTGGATGTAGCCTTCGTTGTCGTGGCAATTGCTGCTCAAGCCAATTGTCATGACAATCGGTTGCCGAGATTCGCTGTAAGTCAAGGGAAAAACAAATTTTCTAAAAAGCTTTACGAATCCACACATTGTTTTCTTTTGGCCTCTCAAACATCTCCATCAGTATAGATTTCGATGGCTTCAAATCTACCAACATCGGTTCCTCAAGACATACCTGCAATGGACAAGGTGGGTTTTTAAAGAATTCAAAAGGTTCAACCATTGCCTGCTCATATTCCATTGGCAAAGTATTGTCATCTCATTGATCTTGCATGTGGTCGTGCAACTGTCTTGGCAAATGTGGGTAAGAGCAATCTTCATATTCTTGCTTCAGCATCAATGTTGTAACATTCTGGGCATTATATTCCTTAGAATTTGCAGTAGCATTGTTGTTCTTAGCCGCAATGAGTGTTGCTGTGACATTGCTCTATTTAGGCTCCTCAATTTTTGTCAGGGCAACTCGTTGCACAAGCTCATCATGTGGTGGAAAGTCTCTCTTATTGGCATCCTCTCAATTTGGAGGTTATAGTTGTTCCCCACACAACAGGGACCTCTCTTCGCATTTCTCCTTATCCTCTTGCCTTGGGACGTCTGTATCCCCAGGACTTAATTGTTGGTAAATGTTATCCATAGCATATGTGAGTCTCCTCATTCGATCTATTGAATTGCTCATGAATGCATCCATCCTAGCTCTCCTTGCTTCCATAGAATTTGATAGCTCTTGATTGGATTCAATAAGAGATTTAGTTCTAGCCATGAAAGCTTGAAGTGTGTCCTCCAAGGATTTTGAATGCTCTCGAGGAGGACTACATTGTGCTGGCATATCTGTTGCTGCGACAAAACTGTTATGGTAAAAAAATTGAGGTTTTTGATCATACCATGAAGGATTTTACCATTGTGTACATCTTTGGTCCTCCTTGTAGCCATATGCATCGAGATTGTAAGGGCAATTTTCAAACACATGATGTTCTCCACAACAAGTGCAAGGGTTTTCCACAGTGTAGATTCTTTGGGCTTTTCTCGGTTCGTATAGGTAATCATCAGAGGCTGTAAGAAAATCTTGATTAGATTGATTCCTATCTTCCAACATCAACTCTCGAATAGATTTACTTTTATTTCCCTACATGTTGATGTCCCATAACTTGTAGCGCACCTGATTTTTTTTGGATAAAAATAACAAAAAGAAAAGTTAGTAAAACTAATAAAAATGCAATAACAAAAACAACTAACACCAATTGCCAATTCTCGGCAGCGACGCTAAAGACTTGTTGCGTGTAATAAGTGCTTCGCAATTGGTGCAAGTGTACATGTTGCAAGTAATAAAGTGATTATATCGAGTATCGTTTCCTCAGGGATTGGTTTGGGCCACTTTGCTTAAGTTACTGCATTAGAAAAGAAAAAACACAAGTAGGTGATTGTAGGAGTTCTAATTAATAAATAAAATAAAAGAGCAATAAAAAATAAAAGATAGAGAAATAGAATAAGAGAGAGCAGGCCGTGTTATCGTGAGTTTTAGGAGTGATAATTGAATGGATTGTCTTGGTACTTGAGTGCAAGAATGACTCAATTGCTTTGGCAATTGGCAGCAATCCATATTTCCTGGGCAACGGGTTAAGCGGTTGCCTGGGCAGTGAATGAATGAAGAGATTACCTGGGAAATGAGTGAAGCTGATACCTGGGCAATGTAGAAACATAGCGATTGCCCGGGCAATGCGTGCAGCGACTGCCTAGGCAATGTAGAAGCGGAGCGATTGCCTGGGCAACTATCGACAACCTTCAAGGATCAACGAACCATTCTTCAATGGTTTCTCCTTATCCCTAATTCAAAACACTAGTTAATTGTGCATGCCTTGATAATACATCCCTGTGTGAACCAAGGGTGAAAAACAAGCAATCTTGCGCTACTCTTAGCCGTTGAAATCCACAACTTATTCCTAAGTCGGATTAGTCTTCACCAACGATTGTTTGAATGAAAACCATGTTCATTCGTTTCTTGAATCTAACTCTCCCGATATTAGATAAATGGATGAATTCATGAGATCCTCTCCCAATTCACTCGCAAACAAAATTAAGAACCGAGAATGAACAAACCTTGAATTAAAATAGCAAACTCAAATACCTAAACAAATCCAATCGTTTTCACAACCACAAAAACACAATAGCCCAAGCCAAATAAAATTAGTTCATGGTAGGGTTCGAAAGATATACAAAGAATAATCTCCCTAACATGAATCTAATCGAACCAAGAGGAGGAAGAAGAAGAATTTGACAACCCCTTGGTGTTTTTCTCTCTCAATCGAACCTCCCTTAGTTGGTGGCTAGGTCTTCTTATTTATAGGAGATAGCTAGGTCAAAGACTTTCTTGAAGAGGAAGTTAAGTTGGAATTAAATAGCATTAAAGAGATAAATCTCTTTAATTTTTTATCTTCCTAAAACTTCTCCTACTTTCATGGAACTTTAATCTCCCTTTGACTTTTTCTTGGAATTCCAACTCCTTTAAGATTTCATCTTGCTCCACGCAATGTAGGGTTTATCCAGTCATCAAATTTGGATGCCACATTAGCTTATCCTCTAGTCGGCTATTGCCTCGGCAACAAGTTCGGCATGTCCTTCTTGGGTTGCCTTGACAACTTCTAGTTTGCCTGAGCAATAAATCTTACATACATAAAAGAACCTCCAACAACATCTTTTTCCACAAAAACTAATCAAAACATGAACTCAAGCATAATGGTGAAAGAAATTATAAAAATATGCATGAATGCCTAATAATAAAACTAAAATGAGCTTAACTCTAACAATAATATGAGTAAAAAGGATAATAAAAATAGTAATTTTGAACATTTAACAACGAGCGGTCGAATAGGTTCGCAGGCTTTTGGAAGAGGTAACATATTTGAATGCCCTTACTGGCGAACATGTATGTTCGCCAAGTTTGGTAACTCGTGTAACTATTGTGGTATCCTTAGGGAATGCGGTCGTTGTTTCTTAATCTAAAAGTTATGTTGGTGTTATTGATGTTCCACGTATGAATGCGTCAAATATAGTAATCAGAGATTCGACGTCGATGGATGTGTTGGAAGTGGCGAGGGAAAGTGTGGCTAGTAGGCTAAGAAATCTAATATGTCCTATTTCATGGTTCTTTTGAAACAATTTATGCAAACACTTGCTCCCATGCATTTTGTATCGTTAACTAGGAATGAGATATATGCTCTCGGAGCAAATGGTTCCTTGGTTTTCTTTGTGCTTTCTTAGTTTAGTAATGTAATATTTTCTCGTTTGACTTTGGAGTGATATGTTTTCACAGCTGTTTTTTTTCTAAAGGTTATAACAAATATGAACTGTTGTCATTTGGAAATTCATAGAGTAAACAAATAGCGGATGGTTACCCGCGATTACAGACAACAGTCCTAGTCTAAAGCTTGCGGAGAATCACCAGAGTGGAAGCTAGAGAATTCTCCCCATGACAGAAGCCATCGAGAGAGGCTGACGGAGTGGGAGACCTGCAACACAGTTGGACAGCTTGGAGGGAGTTTGTTGGGGACGCTCAACTCTTTTCTTTTCATTTCTTGATAAACTATCGTACTTAATATTTTTTGTACGACACACAACTTATTCTTCCATACACAACCTATATAAGATAAATTGTTCATTGCAGTGCATGACCAGAAGGTCCAACAAACAAACTATTCTTCCATACATTTTGGAGATCGAAAGACATTTGAAGACTCTCTGCCGAGATGAAAAGAATATGGTGAACAACAACGAACTGGAAGACCCTAATTACGTGCGTAACCAAAGAGCACACCTAGTCTATGGACAAGGAGTTGAAGCGGTGCAAAACAATGGCCAAGAACGACATGAGGATCCACCTCTTACCAGACCAAGAAGGCTCATTAGAGATATCATTAAGAATGTTATTGTAGGGTGTGTAGGTGTTCTCTTTTTGTGAGAGCGCAGGTGCACACTCATGCCAAGTTATAGTATAAAAGATGTCGAATCCCACGAGGATTGGAATAGTTTTTTTGAGTGTGTATCTGCACAAGAAAATTATATGCACAATTAATTTTAGGTTTGGTTAAAGGAATAAACTAAAAACACAATGAATTAAAGTAGGGGAGATCAAAGTGATAGAATGGGTCAGGTAATTGCTGCTCAGTAGTGTGTGGACTAGATTGCATAGGTTGAGGTTGGATTGCGCTGTCACGATATGTTGCCTCGGTAGGTATGGCGGGCGGCAAACTACGACCCTGTCACGCGGCCGCAGCAGGTCTCTGCCACTGCAACGGTGTACTGTCTCGGTAGGTGGAATGAAAGTAGTCCTGGCGGCACGTCTGGTAGATACTCCAAGTCCGGTAGGATAGTCGACATTGATCCCTCCTATTTCTAGGTTAGGATGCTTGAGAGCTAACTTGTGGACTAGTGTGGAACCAAGTTACTCAACTCGGTTGGTAATCCCTTTTAGCCGCTGAAACTTGTGGACTGGTGTGGAACCAAGTTAGTAACGCCTCAGCACGCTGTGACCGTACTTAACCCTTTCGTGAGCCTTGCACTTTCGTGCCCGACAAATGGATTCTCCCAAACGAGTGGTGTAGAATGATTGAAAGAATGAAGAACAATAGATTAAGTAAACTCGAAATATTTTATTGTAAAACAACTCAAAACCTAATACAACCGTTTCTCACAACTACTTTACAAGAAAAAACCTAAACCCTAGGGAGTTTAGAACATAGCCAACTCCCTCTCTCAATCTCTTTCTCTCTCTATCGATCTCTATGCCCCTATACCCTCACATACATGGGTATATATAGGGCTTGGCCCAAGGTTAAGTCCTCCTTAGAGTAGAAGTCTTCCTTGATGATAAAATAGATTTAATATTTAATGTTTCATTCAATTCTGACTTAAATATGGACTTTTTTGGATGTTTACTTCTTCAGCAAGTAAGTATAAGACACCTTGCTTATCAATCTTCAATCAGCTCTATACACCGCTCCAGGCCTCATAAAATTGCAAGATTGGTTCAATGGACTCAGAAAAATGTCCTCTATCAAACAAGACCCATCTTGACTATGTTAGCGTATTGTCGCCTGGGCGGCATTTTACGGCGGCGGCGTCCTTGGCGGCGACATTCTGCAGCGGTGACATCTTTGGCGGCAACTGGAACTGCTTGAATACAGCTCCTTCTGCTCCCTGCTTTCATATCCTCTCTTCCTCTGATCAGCAACCATCACCTAAAATAGAAAATTAACTAAAACAGTACCTTTTCTCTACCAAATATAAGATATTCAAATAAAGCGTGGTAAAAGAAGAAATATTGTTATAATGCATGATATGCAGCTAATTATGCCTAACTAAACTTAAGAACAACAATAATAAGGGCAGAAATGTGCACAAAATATAGAAGTTCTGGACACTCTACATGTCAGTTATCAACAATCTCAATCCATCAATTGTTGTGCCTGATCTAATGACAACCCACTTTGAGCTAAAGACTGTTATGTTTAACATGCTCAACACCATTGGACAATTTGGAGGATCAACAAGAGATGATGCTCGAGAGAATATTCAAGCTTTCTTAGAAGTATGTGGCTGTTTCAGGCAACCGGAAATTCCTATTGACGCTTTGCAACTCAAGTTATTCCCCTTCTCTCTACGCGATCGAGCCAGAGCATGGTTAAAGACTTGTTCCGCAGGATCCATTACATTATAGGATGACTTGTGCAGCAAGTTTCTGCATCGATATGATCTACCAAATGTGCACAATCAGAAGTGTAGTGACATCATCTTTTTCTAACAATACGATGATAAGTCCATGTATGAAGCATGGGATAGATACAAAGATCTGCTCCGTAAGTGCTCGATCCTTGGATTCTATAATTGGCTACAAGTCATGAAGTTCTACAATGGTGTCAATGCACCAACAAAAATGATAATGGACTCATCAACTAATGGTACTTTTCTTCATAGAGAACCTGACGAGGCTTTCAAGATACTTGACCATATAGCCAACACCGACTACCAGTTCCCGAGGGGAAGATTGAGACCAAGCCCTAAGGCATATGAAACAAACCAGTTGGATGATTCTTAAACCGTAGCAGCCCAACTCTCTACCATCACCAACCTGCTCAAGAACATGCAAGAGTCATCCAATGTCCGAGAAGTCAATGTGGTGCAATGCACTTGTGAGCACTGTGATGGGGAACATCAGTCAAGTGAGTGCCCCAACGAAAAGAATTTGGATTCTATGTAGGAACACCAACCGCAAAAGCAACCCTTACTCCATCACCTACAACCCAAGGTGGCAGCAACATCCAAATTTTGGTTGGGGAGGAAACAAAGACAATTCAAGAGCATAACATAATGCAACAAACGAACCTCTCGGATTCCAAAAAAGACTTAGAGGCATAACTCGGGAGCTTCTAACTCCAATCTTAATTCTTTTGATGATTCTTATAAAAAATTTATGGAAACTGCCCAAGTTATTATGCAGGATCAAGCAGCCCACTTGAAGAACCATAATGATATGCTCACGATGCATGCTACCATGCTGCAAAACCAGTAATCAACCATGCAATGCCATCACTCTACGTTGGGCACATTGCCCATATGTTGAAGACGATACCACCCGGTGGATTACCTAGTGATACTGAAGTGACTAATTCCTTTAATGCAGAGCAATGCAATGTCATCACTCTACGTAGCTGCATACAACGAGGACAGAATCCAAGTCTGGGGGAAGCTCTCCAGTAGATCCTACTCCAAGCAAGCCATCCACCGATGCTCTTGTACCTAAGGAACCAGCTCATGTGTCTGATACAATGAGTGACCTTGCTACTGAATGCAAGGAAGACAAAGCAAATGATGCACCTGTATCCAGAAATTCTTGGATATGCTTAAACAATTGCACATCAATGTCCCACTCTTGGATGCCATTGATCATATGCCGATCTACGCAAAGTTTCTGGAGGAGATTGTGACAAGGAAAAGGATGGTAGGTGAAGTTGACAATGTCACTACTACGGGCGAGTGCGTGGCTGTGTTGAGTGATTTGCCACCTAAGATGACAGACCCTGGCAGTTTCATCATTCCCTGTTCCATAAGCCATAATTATTTTGGACGTACCTTATGTGACCTTGGTGCAAGTGTTAACTTGATGCTGAAGTCTGTGTGTTAAAATGATTAGGTATGGGAAAAGAGAACCCCACATCAATGATCCTTTAGTTGGTCGATCAATCTCAAATTTGACCCGAAGTCAGAATTGAAGATGTTCTGGTTAAGGTAGATAGGTTTATCTTTCCGACAGACTTTATCATCCTTGATTACGAAGCTGATGAGAATGCTCCTAACATTCTAGGGAGACCATTCCTAACCATCGGGCATGTTGTGATCGACTATGAGAAAGGTGAATTCACCATGAAGATGAACGACCAAAAGATCACATTCAATGTATTGGGCACAGTCAAGTACGTAGATGACTATAAAGAATGCCAGCTTATTGTCACGGACGTATTCTCTCAAACCCGATCCGTGCGGCGTTAGCAACTCTCGACAATGCTAACAAGCCTTGAAGTCCCTCGCAACACTTGGCTAAAACGATCACAAGAGAAGGCAAGAAGCTTTTACAAGTAAAAGAACTTGTATTAGCTAGGAAAGAAGACTTACAAGAGTGTTGGATGCTTACAATGCTTAGCTTTCTAAGTTGAGTACAAAATGAGGGGGTGGCCCTATTTATAGGCACCCTCCTCCCTAATGGACGGCTAGGATCGATTTGATCCGACGGTCATGGTTTTGCCTCCAAAAATATCTAGCCTAGATCTACATCTTTCTAGATTACTCTACATGAGTCTATACATGTTTACATACATCTACATCTATCCAAAATGTTCTAGAGAGCTCCAGGGTCTTCCGGAGTTGTCCCGAGCTTTCCCGAGCCTTCCCGAGCTCTCTCGGGTCTTCTAGGTTCTCCCGGGTGTGTCTGGACTTGGAGAGAACGTCACGGATCCTTCTAGAACGCCATGGACCCTTCAAGATAAGTGTTGGCCGACATAGATGCTTCTAGTGCCCTCCTTGGTGCTAGATTGCCTCAAAAGTGCCCAAGGGTGGCAAGAACCTCAGTTTGGATCTTAGGGAAAAATGGCGGGGTGTGACATTCTCCCCCACCTAAGCTCGCGACGCCCTCGTCGCGCCTTCGTTGAACTCTCGAAGTTGGTCCTTGAATTGCCAAAGGGCTTCTTCAGTCTCCCAACTCGCCTCGGCAATGGGCAGACCCTTCCATTTGATGAAGTACTTCTTATAAGCTGGCACTCCCCTTCGCCTAATCAGTCGATCGGCTAGCACTTCTTCAACTTCCTTGTCGAAGGAAGTGACCACGTCTGTTGGTGCTCTAGTGGAGACTCCCCTCGATGGGTCTTCCAAGTCTTCATGATAAGGCTTCAACAAACTCACATGAAAGACTGGATGAATCTTGAGCCTCGGTGGAAGCTGAAGTTGGTAAGACACCTTGCCAACCCTTTTGATCACTAGGAACGGTCCCTCGTACTTGCGGACTAATCCCTTGTGCACCTTTCTAAGGGTCTTGAACTGTTGGGGTAGGAGCTTGAGCATGACAAGGTCTCCTTCCTTGAACTCTAGGGGCCTTCTCTTCTTGTCTGCCCACTTCTTCATCCTCTTGGCAGCCTTGTGTAAAGATGCTCGAGCAAGCTCATTTTGCTCATGCCATGACTTGGCAAGCTTGTAGGCTGCGGGGCTCTTCCCTTCATAGCGTGTGGCAAGGGAGAGCGGTGTGGTCGGTTGATGTCCCAAGACAATCTCGAAGGGACTTCGGTTGGTGGCTTCACTCCTCTGTAAGTTGTAAGAGAACTGAGCAACGTCGAGAAGCTTGGCCCAATCTCTCTGATTAGCACTAACATAGTGCCTTAAGTATAGCTCCAAGAGAGCATTGATGCGCTCGGTTTGCCCGTCGCTCTGGGGATGGAAGCTTGTTGAGAAGTTAAGGTCGGACCCTAGCATCTTGAAGAGTTCGTCCAAAACCTTCCTGTGAACCTTGGATCTCGATCGCTCACAATGTTGCTTGGTATGCCCCATAGCTTGACCACGTTGTGGAGAAATAGCTTGCTGCCTCATCCGCTGTGCAATCGGGTGATGCTGCAATGAAGGTGGCATACTTGCTGAATCGGTCCACCACGACCATTATGCTTCCAAACCCTTCTGACTTGGGAAGACAAGTGATGAAATCCATAGAGACACTTTCCCAAGGCTTGTCGGGTACGGGCAAAGGATCTAAGAGCCCTCTTGGTTGTTGTTGGACAACCTTGTCTTGTTGACACACAAGACAAGTCCTCACGTACTCTTCTACATCATCATGCATCCTGGGCCAATAGTAGTTGGACTTTAAGAGTGTAAGAGTACGTCGCATACCTGGATGCCCAGCCCATAAGGAGTCGTGACACTCCTTGATCAGCTCCTTGCGTAGGTTGCCCCACTTTGGCACATATAGACGGTTGCCCTTGGTGTAGAGTAGTCCATCACTCACCCAAAATCGTCGGGTCTTCCCCTCGTTGGCTAGTGCGATGATGTTCTTGGCTAGGGGCTCTTGGTGTAGACCCTCCTTGATCCTATCAAGAAGTGGACTGGTGGCTTGGCTTAGTGCTGCGAGCTCTGCCTTTCGACTTAGTGCATCGGCGACTACATTTGCTTTGCCCGGCTTATATTGTAGAATGTAGTCGAACTCTGCTAGGAAATCTTGCCACCTAGCTTGCTTTGGGCTAAGTTTCTTCTGAGTTTAATGTCACACCCCGCCATTTTTCCCTAAGATCCAAACCGAGGTTCTTGCCACCCTTGGGCACTTTTGAGGCAATCTAGCACCAAGGAGGGCACTAGAAGCATCTAGGACGGCCAACACTTATCTTGAAGGGTCCATGGCGTTCTAGAAGGATCCGGGACGTTCTCTCCAAGTCCAGACACACCCGGGAGAACCTAGAAGACCCGAGAGAGCTCGAGAAGGCTCGGGAAAGCTCGAGACAACTCCGGAAGACCCTGGAGCTCTCTAGAACATTTTGGATAGATGTAGATGTATGTAAACATGTATAGACACATGTAGAGTAATCTAGAAAGATGTAGATCTAGGCTAGATATTTTTGGAGGCAAAACCATGACCGTCGGATCAAATCGATCCTAGCCGTCCATTAGGGAGGAGGGTGCCTATAAATAGGGTCACCCCCTCATTTTGTACTCAACTTAGAAAGCTAAGCATTGTAAGCATCCAACACTCTTGTAAGTCTTCTTTCCTAGCTAATACAAGTTCTTTTACTTGTAAAAGCTTCTTGCCTTCTCTTGTGATCGTTTTAGCCAAGTGTTGCGAGGGACTTCAAGGCTTGTTAGCATTGTCGAGAGTTGCTAACGCCGCACGGATCGGGTTTGAGAGAATACGTCCGTGACATTATGGACACTTAAAAATCCTTGGATGAAGAAAGTTTGCTAGAAATATGTTGCAATTGCAACAATGCATTTACTGCTGAGGCACAAGCTAATTTTTACAAGGCCATGCATAAAGATGATGAAGAAGGTAAGGTTGAGGTTGAGCAATCTAATGGTGTACTTACCAGACCAGGTATGCCTTTTGAACCCTTGGATTATGCTTTGATCAAATCTCCAAACCCATCACTAAAGCATTTGTAGGTACTTGAACTAAAACCTCTTCCCAAACAGCCAAAACATGTATTTTTAGGGGAGAATAATACATTGCATGTTGTTATTCTTGCTTGCTTAAACCCTACCCAAGAGGCCAAACTGCTAAATGTCCTATCTCGACATAAGGAAAAACTTAGATGGAATATTACTGACTTGAAGGACATAAGTCATATTCTATGCATGTTTGAAGTTTTACTTGCAGAACATTACAACAGCTGGATAATACCACAACGAAAATCCTCTCCAATATTAGCAATTGTGGATGAAATAGAGATCACCAAATGGAACAATGACAATGTTTATCTCATTTCGGATACTTCATGAAATTATCCCTCACTGCTACTTCTCAATCAATACTTAGGCAAACTCAATGAGGTGTTGCAATGGTTGACAATCTTCAAGGGAGCGTCGATCCTCCGTGATAAGACTGAGCCTCTTTTATGGGATGCTTAGCACATCCTAATTGTATCCCTCTTAATTTTCCTATATTTATTTTCTATTATTTCATTTCCTGTATTTTTAGATTTAGTTTTCTTTTAATTAAATTTTCTTTAATAATTTTTGGTAGTTATCACACAAGGTTATTTGCGAGGTCCTCCACAAATTAGGAAGATGGTGTTTTTTCGAAGGGGGTATTCCTTGAAAAAAAGGGAGAAATTATATGATACTAACTTTCCCGTATAATCCTTATACCAATTTTCTCTACTCTACTTTACCCTACACATTTGTCTCATGGCGCCACAAGCCTCATGACAATCATATACAATTAAACATTTCCCTCCTTCACCATGCTATCCAGAAACTCTTCATAACCTTGAGAAACCTTTGTTTTCCCTTCTTCTTGCATTCTTAATCTTTGCTCAAAACTATTTCACTATTCTTCCATGAATTCTACTTTTCTTCCAACAATGGCCAAAACAAGAACCACAAACTGCGCCAATGCAGTGACCCTAAAGCCTACTAGAACAAACCTATCCTGAAAAACTCCTACTTCAACATCTCGCCATGCCACGATGGCCAGACGACATCACCAAAGCCGACGACACTAATATATTCGTTCGAGGGAAAATGGTAAACTTTTTTGCCGGCTTAAGAGCCTTCTGGCTAGTACAACACCATTCAGCACCACGGCTACTAATTCACTGCAGACCACTTTGTTTAGTGTCCTGACAGAGTTTTTCAATTGTTCTTTGACTACACTAGAAAGAATGATCTGCTATTATAGCCATGTTGAATCGATTATCCATGGGATCTGCTGATGACTTTCTAGTGTTCCCTGAATAGTAATTGGCTACACCACATGTTAATCCATCGCTAGGAGAAGAAGACGAAGAGAATGACGTGGAAGAAGAAGAAGAAAAGGAAGAAGAGAATGACGATAAAGAGGAAGATGAAATACCACCCAGCCCTTCAACTGCTACAGCCAGAACAAGAAAGAGGAAGGAGACTACTGTTGCGCCTGCTCCCCGCCGACGTGCTAAACGAACGAGGGTTGCGGCTAAAGGCAAGGCGCCCATGCACCTATAATCTCTAATTTTGTCCGGCCTTAAATTCACTTTAGTTTATGTTAATGTTGGGCTTAATAAAATGAGTTTTTTATTATTAAAAAAGAAAAAAGATAAAAAAAGGAAAGAAGAAATATATATATATATATATATATATATATATATATATATATATATATATATATCATGTTACTTTTTTATCATTATATTATCTATCATCGCATATTAGTATTATTAGTATTAGTATTATACATATAATATTATTACTATTATTATCATTAGTATTACTATTATTCATCAGTATCATCATCATCATCATCATCATCATCATCATCATCATCATCATTATTATTATTATTATTGTTATTAGTATTCTGATTACTATTGTTTATTAATGTTATATAACTATTGTACGTAAATAAAAAAACCAACGAACAAATAAAGGCAACCCATTTTATTAAGCCCATTAAAAACATTACACGAAATGACCCAATAAGGCCCAAGTAAATAAAATCATAATCCTTGTTTTTTCTTGCGCAGCCGTCTAGTAGCCGTAAGATTAGAGGATGATCCAAACGTCCAGATCTAATCTCGAGATGAAACCCTAGCAGCTGCCTCCTTGCACAACGCGCCGCATCATCAAGACCGTCAGATCTAGCCCTGATCGCACGTTCTAGAATGAGCCTGGGACAGAACCCTATAGGCCATTTCGTTGCTCCAAGCGTCGCATCGATGCTAGCCGACGGATCAAGGAAATGCATCGAACGGCTAAGATCCACCAGAGATCCGCACGGTCCCACGCGCGACGCTCTATCTCCCCCACGCGCCTGACGCCCTGACTTTTCTGCTTAGACCTGACAAACTTGACCCGAGACCCGAAACCCGAACCGAATTACCCGAACCGAAATCCGATTTTGACCCGAACATGATGATCCGAAGTTGACCCGAAACCCGAAATAAACTGAACCGAACCGAAATTTTTTGTTGAACCGAAATGGACCCGAACCAAATGGACCCGAACCAAATGGTACCCGAACCGAAAGCTGAAGCGAATATCGACCCGATTTTAACCCGATTTTAACCCGAATATCGATTTTTAACAATATAATAAATAATAAAAAGAAGTAAGTTTTATTATCTTTTTATATTATATCATGGAAGAGATTGTTCCTCTCTATACTAAAATGTAACATTTTAAATATAACATGACCTAAAAAGTAATTAATCTCTAGCTTAAAAATTTGGTGACTTATTTCCCTCCAAAATTTTGTCTTTTCTCTCTCTATTTTTTCCAATTGCCTTTTTCTTTTTTTTTAATCTGGCTTAAAAAATTTGTGGCTTATTTCCCTCCAAATTTTTGTCTTTTCCCTCTTTATTTTTACCAATTGTCTTTCTCTTTTTTCTTTTTTTAAATTTAATTGAGTTTCAATTTAGATTAATTTAATTGAAATTTCACATTTAGTTTTAGAATTATTTTAATTATGTCTGTGATTTATGCTTTTAGATTTTAGTTAGCTCAATTAGATCCTAAGTTTAATAAATTAATTCATTTCAAAAATTATTATTATTATTATTATTATTATTATTATTATTATTATTATTATTATTATTATTATTATTATTATTATTATTATTATTACATATAATAAACTTTGATTTAATATAATTATACAAAAAATTTGATATGGATATATGAAGCTTTGAATTAAATATTTAATCAAATTCATATGCAAAGATTAACAAGTTGAATCAGAATTAACCTCATACATCAATAACTCTAAACTAAACCATAAATACTAAACCTCAAACCTTTAACCTAACTCAAATCGAATTGACCCGAAAATTTAAATGTTGACCCGACCCGAAATCGACCCGATTTTGACCCGAACCGAAAGCGACCGATCCGATATTGACCCGATCCGATTTTAACCCGATCCAAATCCGACTCAACACAGACCCGAATTAGACCTGAACCCGAACCGAATCTAAACTGATTTTAGATAGACCCGAAATGACCCGAACCGAATGACCCGATTGCCACCTCTACTTCTGCTTCCTCTACCACCTTCACGCCCGACGTGCCTGCCACAGTCACGCCAGTGCCCCCTCCCATTTCGGGAAATTTCCGACATGCAACACAAAAAAGAGGCAAGTCAGTATACCCAAAAGGCAATCGAAACAAAAACAACCCTAAAATGTCAACTAGACAATGAAAGGCAGAGATCAGACACAAGGGAGGCAATTCACAATTTTTGTTTTATTTATCTTTACATGTAACAACTCAGGTATAAAAAACCGAGAAACAACCATTGTAAAGGGGGATTTTTTGAGCATCAATACAAAGCAAAACAAAAGGAAACTTTTGAGGTATCCTCCTTTTTTCTGCATGCATATCGAAAGCTAAAGTAGAAAAAATAAAATAACCATAAATGAGTTTTTTTACCTTCGCGGAAGCCATTCGTCGCTCTGTCGACTCTCGGCCCGTCGTTCGCTTCCCGGTGACAAGCCCGTGTGATTCTCCTCCGAGAATACGAAGGGGTGAGCTGGTGAAGATTTGAGTAAAAAAGGGTTTTTTTCTTTTTGGTTTCTATTTTTTTTAGAACAAAACACAATGGATTTGGGGTCTGTTTTAGGGTTTCAAAAAGGATTTCGGTTCTTGTCGGTGCCGAATTTAGGGTGACCGGCAAAGGGAAAGGTTTTCGGTTCTACTTAGAGAAAAGGAGAGCATTTGGTCTGAGGATTTGTGAGACCAAAGTGCCAAAAGGGTTTCAAAATGCTTTAAATGTGTCTTTTATGGTGTTTAAATTATTTAAAGACGGCATAATCTCGTTCTAGCCCCTCCGCATTTCAAAAATTGCACCGATAGGGCTTCAGCTTTTTCAAATTACGCCCTCGTTCCTCCCCATTTCTCTAAAATATTCAATTCAGCCCTGTCTTGAGTTCGAACGCTTCTTAAAATAGTTTAATTCCCCTTTCAATCCTCGAAATCCCTTAAAGTCTTACAATTTCATCCCTTAATCAGTGGTTTAATTGTTTAATCAGCCCCTTAATTTACGCATGTTGAAATTTCAGTTGTTTTTTTATAAGCATTTCCATTTTTAATGCTTGATATGCTTCGGACACGATTTTATTGGGCTGTTACATGATTTTCACGTGGTTACATTATTGAATATGTGTTTAATTTTATGTAATCATGCATAGGTATCATAAAGTTCCCATATAATTGAATATATATGTATCTATTATATAACTTTGTTTCTTGTAATATATATATATATATATATAGAGATACATCATGAAGTTTCTTGCCACTGTATGTACCTACCTTTCAATTATGTCTTTACGTAATATATATATATATATATATATATATATATATATATATATATATATTGTTTCATGGAACTATGTGCATGCATATCATATGTGTTGATAGCGTTTTGGTACGTCGTTGCCTTACATGTGTATGTATATGTATGAATGTACAAGTGGGCGGTTTAAAGTTCGTTTTTATGATTAGCATATGTATGATATACTGGGACAATGGTACGTTTTATTCGTCCTCACCTTGAACATCACAATACTTTTGTTATTTTTCACATATGTGTACATGAACCGGGCTTTCATGACTATATGCGTAATTCGTTCCTATGTATTGTATAGTATGTGACATATGTAAATCTCGTTTTTATCATATTTAAATACCATGTTTATACACGTTTTTTCTCTTTTTTGTTTTTGCTTTATTTCATTGTATTTTTTGGATTTATTCACATTGTTTCATGCCTTATTTATTTATTTATTCTAGATATGTCTTTGGTCATGTACCATGTTAAGTTACATTTAGAGTATAAGATGTCATACCCAACTTCTTCTTCTTTTTATTAGTTCTTCGGTCCCGGTATCCGCGTGGGAACGACATCCCAAATTTTTCGGTGTTGAATCCTTTGGTATCGTAGGTCATAGCCTAGATTGTAAATTTCGGATGTCTACACATTCATGCATTTAGGCCTAAGAAAAAAATTAATTTTGTTTTTTTTTTAAATATCATGCGATGTCCTTTTATTCGGAAATGAACAAAGCAGTACCAGTCGTAGTGGTGGTGGTTCGGACATTCATTCTCGAATATTAGGGCTTTCGAAATTTACTCGCATATATAACCAAGTCTCGGTTAAATTTGTCACTTTGATTCATAAAATTCGATATTTATTAAGCGGTAAGTTTTGGTACCAATTTTGGGCACGTCGAGGGTGCTAACCCTTCCTCGCATGTAACTGACTCCCGAACCCTTTCGAATCTCTAGTTTCTATTTCCAGTGTCCGGTCTACCATTTCAAAGTGGCCGGTGGAGACTCCCTTATTTTCAAATAATTTTTCTAAACCCCCTATTCTAAAACAATTTTCAAAATCCATCTTTTTCTAATTTAAATCTTCTTCTTTCTATCCTATTTCAAATTACCAAAATATTCTTATCTCCACTATATACAACCATACCTATAAGAATTTTTCCAACAAAAAAAAAGAGGGGTCGCTATAGCACCCTGAACCATCCACTCCAGTTAGCCCAGTACACTTGGTTAGCGATGATTCTACTGAAGTGAAACAGCCGGTAGGCCAGACCACTCTTTACCCAGTCAAGATATCACCAACTCCAACTCTATCTGCTACCACCCCAGAACTCGGACCAAGGTCAACAATGATCGAGTCCTTGAGCTTATTGAGGAACTTCGGGAACATTTGGGGCGATGACCCCCTTTATCTACCACCTTTGATTCCTCTGCATCCACCACTGCTCCTATAAACCAGGATACCCCTACATCTCCCGCAAATACTCCGGCACCCCATTCTCATGTTCCCTCTACACCACGCACTGAAGGACGTACAAAGAGTCAAGCACGTCGCACTACACCATACCAGTAACTCCATGGGTTAGTGTTTATTTTTAGTTTATTTTTTCATATTTTACATTTACATTTTTTTTCTTTTTTTCTTTTCTTTTTGTATTGGGGACAATGCTCTTCTCAAGTTTGGGGAAGTACATACCCTTATGTATATTAGGTTAAATTTAGATAAAAAATTATTTTTTAGAACTGTATATAGCCTAATATGTCCGAATGGTTCCCTTTGCTATGATTCCTTTGATTCTGACATTATTCTTGCATTGATCATAACTTCCTATGATGAATCTATATTGATGCTTTGCAAGGTTTTAAGAGCTTTCTGTTTTGAGCTTAATGATAAATCTGTTGTAGTCCTTAAAAACAATTGTTTCATGCACTCTAAAAACTTCAGAAACCTTAGGGAAGCTCTAGGTCGACTTTCTGATGCCAAAGCATGAATCAAAGTTGATGAATTTAACGCCAAATATAGTAAAAAAAAGGCTCAAAAACTCCCTGAAAAATCAAGAAAATTAATTAAGACTTGATAACTTAAACAAAACTATTGAGGGACACTTTTCTATGCATCTTGTTATCTTAGTACACTAGGTGAGTTGTGTTTGCTCCATTTAACTTTCCTCGGTATGAATGATAGTATTGGAAAAAAGTGAATGAAAGTCTTCACAAGATGACATTGCTCATAGGTCTCGGGGATGGGTTGTTTGCTCCACTCCATCTTCAAGTACCAAAGGGTAAGTGTGATAAGCTGAAGCCCCAAAGATACAGTTTTCGAACTTAAAAACAAAAAGGAGTAAAACATTGTGCTGAAAAGGAAAACAATATGCCAAGGCAAAAAAAGAAAGCAACCCTTAAGTTCTATAAGGCTATTAAGTGATGAATGCATGTAACTTAGCACACACTGCACTTACAGTAGATTTAATCTTTTGCACAAAACGGTAAGCTCTAATGTATTGCTTTTCATTGACATAGACGAGGAATGAATTATTACTACAACATAACTTGGAGTCTCTATAATCATAGCTTAGTGGAACCTTAGAACTTATGGGTTGTTTACTATTCTTATTTTCTATTTTTATTTTTCTTGCTTCCCTTTTCATTGCTTGAAAACAAGCAATAGTTCAAGCTCACATAATTTGCGTTTAGATTAGATTGTACATATTTGCATGTAGATAGAGAGTTACACCACATGTGCTTTAATTGTCATATATATTGGTGCATTTCATGGGAAATGTGATGTTTTGTGGTGCACGTGCAAGATGCTGGAGCGGAAGAATAGAAGATCGTATGGCTGGAGCTGACGAGGAATAAAGAGTTGGAGATGAATCTACTTTTTCCCACGTGGACTTTCTCCTAGATACGCAACATTAAATATAGCAGGAAATCAATGGCATTCTTTAATGAAGATGCGCGCACTTTAGGGTTCTTAAACCCTAGTTTTACCACCTATATAAGATAGACTTGGACGCTGCTTCAAAAAGGAACACAATTACAGACAACAGTCCTAGTCTAAAGCTTACGGAGAACCAGTGAAGTGGAAGCTAGAGAATTCTCCTCACAACAGAAGCCATCGAGAGAGGCCGACGGAGTGGGAGACCTATTGCACAGTTTAACGACTTTAAGGGAGTTTGTCGAGGATGCTCGACTCATTTCTTTTCCTTGCTTGATAAATTATTGTACTTAGTATTTTTTGTTATGGATGTATTACGCTCATACATGAGATAAATACTTTAGTTGGGATTATTGTGTCCCATGATTTTATGCTTTTATTTCTTTATTATAATGCTATAGTTGTTTTTCCTTGATCTATTATGTTCATCGTATTTCATGTGTAATTATTGTAAGAGCTATCGAGAGAGACCTTTTAACTATTGATATGTGGCTTAATATCGAGAGAGATAGGTTATACAAACGTGAGCAGTGGGGCTAAGCTATTAACTTAGTTCTAATCCGACTTAGACATAAGTTTAGGATTTCAACGACTAAAATGGAGTTCTTAAACAAATAATAGAGTTCTTAGGGTTCATGTAGACATGTATTACCTTAACTTCAATATTATTAACTTCTAAACATCGAGAGAGTCATAAGTTCATTAGAAAATCCTATCGAGTAGATAAAGAACTTAATGGTTTGCGCAGACATGTATTGACAGTCGCCATAGCATCGTAATAGGCAATCAAACATATATCCTTAGCAATAATCACAGCTTCCATAATTATATGTTATTTTCCGCAGTTGTTCGTCTTAATCATAACTATATTTAGTTTAATTGTTTTAGTTTTAGTTAAATTAGCAATCTTCATTACTTGCAAACCCCTTCCTAAGTTTAGAAACTTCGTAGTTATTAATCCAATCATCATAGGTTCAACACTCTACTAATCATTTTATTACTTGATACGATGAGTATACTTGCTCTAAAGTACATCACTATTTGACAAACATTAGTAAGTGGATAGCAAACGCTCGCTCCCTTTAGAGAGTTCAATGTTTTGTCGTTTCTTATGGAATGATGTTACTCTTTCTGAGCGGATTATATATTTACGTAGTACCTTGAGTTGGGAGGATTCTTGCCCCCCGGGTGAAATGATTTTGAGCACTATTTACCTATTTGAACAGTTACTATTTTACCGGGGAATGAAATTATGTCTTTGTGGTCGTTTTACTATACACAATTACTATGGAAGTGGCTAGCGAACCTTTCATCTTTGAGGTCGCATTACTATGCACACTTATTGTGGAAGTTGCTAGCGAACCTTTCATCTTTGCGGTCGCTTTACTATGCACACTTATTGTGGGAGTGGCTAGCGAACCTTTCATCTTTGCGGTCACTTTATTATGCACACTTACTGTGGAAGCGGCTAGCGAACCTTTCATCTTTGTGGTCGCTTTACTATAACTAAGGATAGAAACATGTTAGTAGAAAAGTGTATTTTTGAATTAAAACAATTAAATATAATATTGAACATGCGAGTGGAAGACAAAATATGTGATTGCTTTAAAAATGGTCATGTTATCTAAAGTTGAAATTTTGTGTTAAAGTGTCAACAACGATCGATAGGAATTTACATATATACCCACATGTATCATATTTTTTAACAAAATACTGATGAGGTAAGAAATTTAAAGCAAAATGCATATTGAATAACCTAAACTAGGTCGTACCTTCGCCTCCTTGGTGTGTTTTTTCTTTGCGGTAAATTGGCAATCTCTCACATCCTTGCTGCCATACTTGGCTGCTAAATGGTTTGCAACTCTGCATCGGATGCCAACTCACGGTCACTTGTCTCAACTACAAAAGAAGGTTATGGGGTAGCAGCTCTGCTTGCGAATTTCATCGACAGGAATCACTTCCTCTCTTTTAGCAAGGTGACCACAAGGGCTCCTTACGTTCTTCATCGGGGCTTCCTGCTTCTTGTGCCTGATGTCTCCCCCATGCTACCCCTAACCTTTACTCCCTCACCTGAACTTCTTATACTTTACACTCATGTTTCCGATGGGCACCCTCCTACTTCATGTTTAATAAACCTTTCCAATTGTCCCCTTCTAACGGTGGACCCTATTACATCCTTCAAATGGATACACTCATCTATGTCGTGGCCCTGTGCCCTATGGAATTTGTATCTTTTGCTGAATCTTTCTCTAACTTCATTTGACCTCATTTTTTGTGGGGGCTCCATGATTCCTAAATGCTTTACTTGATGTAGGATGCGCGACGATGGCTTTGTTAGAGGGTGGTACGTTTGGAATCCGAGTGGTGGTCCGTTTTTGATTCGGCTTTCTGCGTGCCGAAAGGTCATCTTCCTTGCTTGAGCTCTTTGCCTTTATCCTCTTATTTTTGCAATTCTCCTCTATCCCTATATGATGGTAGGTTTCTTCCTCTCTATCGGGGTTTGGGGGTTCTGAGTTTCGTGTGTCTTCAACTGAAACTCTTAAGGGACTTATTGTTGGGGCGTCTTAGTTGATTCTTGCTGCATGCATTCCCTCACATTCGTCTCGGTTGTAGTCACTTGTGATTCCTTTACAATCTTCTTGTTATGTCCTATTACTAAATGTTGCATCTACTTTATGATATACACTTGCTGATGTTGAAGTTGCTTTAACGCGGTACGAGTGTATTCCTCCATGATTTCAGTCTACCTTGCATGTTAGCTAGCTGGTCGTTTCTGGATCGGGAGAGGGGAATTTCCTCCTCCACTTCCTATATGATTTCTTGTTGGGGATTTCTCCTCGTTGCTTCTTGAGAATCAGAACGGAAGACGTCCTCGATCCAAGCTCATCGCACCATTGTTGATCACTTTCGTGAGTAACCTTTTTGTATGGTGATTCTTGGGACGTTTAGAGAGACGCGGGATCTAGGTTGTATGCTCTCAGAAGTTTTTTTGGTCTGAATTCCTCTTACCCCTTTTCTGATGATACATGGTTCCTTATAAGGGGTTGGACGGGGTGAGGGCATGTGTCAACCGAGGAGGACATGTGTGTTAGTGAGTTGGGTTTGCTGTGACTCAGTCATTGACGCGGATCCTAATTTAGAAATGTGTGTTAGTGAGTTGGGTTTGCTAAAAAAATTCACACAATCATGCCTATTTTCAAGCCAAAATTTTAAAATTTAAACCCTAAAACCCTAACCCAAAATCTAAACATCAAATTCTAATAATAAATCCTAAATTTTAAACCTTACAACCTAAACTTCCAGCATCTAAATCCTAAACTAAAACTCTAAACCACTAAATAAATTCGCTTATGAAAACTTTTCTTGTCACCATCAGTGTATAACATAATAATATATATATATATATATATATATATATATATAATTTTAGAAACTGGAAATATTAACTGCAATTTATTACTTAAAGACAATTATATGTTTTTGGCTTAAGGGTTCAATAAGCTTTTAAACTTTTGGAAATAATAATAATAATAATAATAATAATAATAATAATAATAATAATAATAATAATAATAATAATAATAATAATAATAATAATAATAATAATAATAATAATAATAATAATAATTAAGCCCCTAAAATTTTTTTGGAACCCAATTAATCCCTCAAACCCAAGAAAAAAGTTAATTTTGGCCCTTTGACCAACGTTGATCGTTAATTTTAATGTTTTTAAACTTTTTTGGCATGTGTTGCAACAAGATAATGTCACTTGTCATTTCTAGGAAATTTTAATTTTTAAAATATATAAAAATCCGAAAAAATCTAAATAATTTAAAAAATTCTCGAAAATTATTTTAAAAATATATTAGTTTCAAATTTTATTTTAAAAAATATTTTTTTTTTCAAAAGATTAAAATATTTTCAAAAATTATAAAATTAAATATTTTTATAGAATTATAGGAAATAAATTGAAAAAAATATATAAAACAATAAAAAGTTATTTTAAATAACTTTTATTGTTTTATATTTTTTCAACTTATTTTTATAATTTTATAATAATATTTAACATTTGAAAATTTGAAAATATTTTAATATTTGAAAATATTTTAATATTTGAATATATTTTAATATTTATTATTTTTAATAATTTTTTAAATTAGAAAAATATGTTTTTATGTTTTTAAAATAATTTTTAGAATTTTCCAATTTTGATATTCTAAAAATTCCTAGAAATGACAAGTGGCGTTATCCTATTGCGACACATGTTAGAAATGTTTAAAAAATGTTAAAATTAACGTTCAACTTTGGTTAAAGGGCCACATTGATTTTTTTTTCTTGAGTTTGAGGGCTTAATTAGGTGCAAAAAAAATTTAAGGGCTTAATTGAATTTTTTTATAAAAGTTTAGGGGCTTATTGAACCCTTAAGCCTATGTTTTTGTATTATTAAACAAGCATAAGTCAAAATATCCCCGAACGTTTAATTTTTTGACCACTTTATCCTGTATTCTTCTCTTTTGTGTAGACCAACCCTTAACGTTTTATTTTCGTTTAAAACTAACCCTCGATGGATGAAATTCATTAGTCAATTAACAGTCAACATGATTCGATGATATGGCATGTCTGTATGTCATGAGATGTTGATGTAGCGATCCCACGTACATGGAAATGTTGGCGTTAACATCATAATTTTAAAACAATCAATTATTTTTTATATTGGCACTTTGTTGGACGTTAACATCATAAATTTTTTAAAATCAATTATTTTTTATATTGGCGTATAATATAATTTCTCGTTGGTGTGACATTAGAATTTTTAAAAAAAAATTATTTATTTTTATATTAAATTGTTTTAAAATCACAATATAAAGGGGTAGGATTTGAACCTGAGTCTAGTAAATAAGAAGCTTAGCGCTTAACCACCAAACCTAATTTTAATAGTAAACACTAAATATAGTATATAATCTCATCAAAATTATACAGGTCTTCTTCTTCTTGAATTAATTGCAAGATCACTTAAGAGCCAAAGTGAAAAACGTGGTCTTCCAAGTTGAACCCAAACCACATCCCCAATCTCTCTTTCACACGAACCCTAGTTCTCTTCAACGTCAGCATTCACCACGCTACTTGGATTGTTGATTCGATTGCTTGCCTTAGACGGTGGCGGTCCCCTCTCCAAGCAACGTCGACGGTTTCCAGCTTCTCCGTAGGGTGAGTTAGGTCGAGGTCCAGCGGTCGTGGATAGGAGAAAGGGATAGGCGCAGTTATCCTTGGTTCGTTAGGATCATCTGGGTCTCGTCTCTTGCTTTGCTTTTCATCTTCTTCGGAGTTTATCGACGGTGACTATTGTCGTGCGCGCCCACATCTCCAGGTTTGCGTTAGCGGGACAAGTTTGGGTGATGCCCGTGTGTGGGGTTCTTATTAGATAAGGGGGCTTCTTGTAATTTGGCAACTTGTCTTTCTGGGAGGCTGATCGTCAGCCGGTTTGCGTCGGTTGAACGACAACGTCTCGTCGTCCCCGTCAGGTAACCGCAACGACCGCTTCTTTCTTTCCCATTGATCCCGCTCTTTGGTTCCTCGTCCCTTTCCGCTCTGAGTGCTGCCATTGAAATGCCCCACCCCTAGTGACTCGACCCCTTCTTCTTGATTTGTTTCTAGATTGAATTTATTATTGTTCTTCATTTCAGTTACTTTGGGCCACTGCTTTTTTCATTCGCTTGCTGGTAGCGGTTATTGAACTTTGGAGTTTGTGTGGTGGTATCGTTTTTGTTTCTATCGGTCTTGGTTTCTATTATTGGTGTCGAATTGTACATCCTTTGCGCTTCTCTAGTGTTAGGTTGGGCTTTTCTTATGTGTGATTCCTTTCCTAAGTTATGACCATCCTCACTTGGAACGTGTGTGGCTTGGGGAATAGGGAGACTGTTAGAGCTCTCCGTAATTCTATAACCAAACATAAATTGTTTATTGTGTTTCTCAGTGAGACAAAACAGAAAAAGAGTTACCTTGAGAAAATCAAGATGAAGATGAAAATGGAATCGCATTTGTATGTGGAACCACAAGGAATTGCAGGCGGACTCGCCCTATGGTGGACATGTGAAGCAAAAATCATCATTCTTAAACACGATCAAAATTTTATTGATACTAAAGTTACCTTGCTTGATAGAGAAGAATGGTTTGGAAATTTTGTTTATGTCCTCCCCCCGTACAGAGGTGAAAAGCAAGCTTTTTGGGAAGGGTTAAGCCAGCTTTGAAGATCACCATATGCTGGATGAATCATTATGGGTGAGTCCAACATAGTGACCAGACAAGAGGAAAATGAAGGGGGAATCCTTTCAAACCCGATGAGGCAAATTGTTTCTCGAATTTTGTTGATTCTACTGGATTAATTGAACTGACAATTAAAGGAGGCTGCTTTACTTGGAACAACTAGAGAAGTGGAGACAACTCTATTCTTGAGAAACTTGACCGCATTTTGTGTTCTACAGAATGGAACACCGCATTCCCAAAAGCTCTGGGTCTAATAGACATCGCTCTCGCCTCTGACCATGCTCTTATCACTCTTTTCCCCTCGGGCTTTTTTAGAAAATATAAGAAGGATTTCAAATTCGAAACCAAATAGCTTTTGGACAATGAATGTCCCCCAAACCGTGTCTAAAGGCTGGGACTCCCCTCTTGCTGAGAGAAACTCCTATATCTTTGGGAGGAAAATTCAAAGAAATAGAAAGGCCCTAATAAGCTGGAGTAAAACAAAGACTAAGAAGAAAATTGAGAAGAAGCAGTCTTTGATGGCCAGAATTAAATGCTTTCAGGATAGGAAGCTCACTGCATCGGAACTAGAGGAATACAAACAACTGAAAAAAGAGCTGGACTCTGAATGGGAAAGCGAGGAAAGATATTGGCATCAACGATCCAGAGTTAACTAAATAAAATGAGGTGATAAAATACCAAGTTCTTTCATGCCATAACCATCCAACATCGCAGAATCAATTCCATAGTCAGATTAAAGAAGGATGATGGAACCTGGCTCGAGAAACCTGAGGATATAGCAGCTTTCTTGCAGCAACATTTCCAAAATCTGTTTCCCAAGGACCAATCCATTGACTACCAATGCCTCGGAGATTACATACCCCAGTTGGTGACTGAAGCGATGAATTCTGAACTTAGTAAAGAAGTGTCTGAAGAAGAAATTAAGAGAGTTGTCTTTAATATGAGAGCCACCAAAGCTCTTGGGCCTGATGGCTTCCCTGGATGCTTCTACCAATCCTTTTGGGAGACCACAAAAGGAGATCTCATAGAGATGGTGGCAGATTTCTTCAACGATGGTTTTCTAAATCACGAGCTTAATAAAACTAACATTGTTCTCATTCCCAAGAAGTCTAATCCATGTGAAGTATCTCATTTCAGGCCGATCAGTATGTGCAATTTTTCTCTTAAGATAATCATTAAGATATTGACGACGAGGCTAAAGACTTTTCTCTCTAATCTTATTACTCACTTTCAATCAGGTTTTGTTCATGGCAGATCCATACACGACAACATCATTCTTGCCAATAAGGCTTTACATGCAGTCAAACGAGAAAAAAAGAGGAAGAAGGGGATCATGTCACTCAAAATTGACTTGGAAAAAGCCAATGATAAAGTGTATTGGGATCTTCTTCGTTTTGTTATTAATAAGATGGGCTTTTGCCATTGGTGGGTCACCAGAGTCATGAAATGCGTTTTATCTATCTCATTTTCCCTAGTCTTAAACGGGGAGAATTTTTGTGATTTCTCTGCTGGGGGGGCTCAGACAGGGTAACCTACTCTCCCCATTCTTATTTACCCTCATTTTGAACATTTTGTCATGGATTACAGAAAAAAGAGGTGGAAACATGTCATCTTGAAGATCTTAGAATTAAAAGACGGTGCCCAGTCTTGAGCTATATGTTGTTCGCCAATGATTGCCTTATGTTTTCGGGGGCAGATAAAGTGAGTTGCGAAGCTATCCTTCGCATACTTCATCTCTTCCAAAGCTCTACAGAATAGACAGTGAACTTTCAGAAATCACCGGTGCTCTTTTCCCCTAACGTCAGCAGCCATCTCAAGCTCCACCTTTCCAATATCCTGGGCTTCCGCCCAATGGATGAGGATAATAAGTACCTCGGTCTACCTTCCTTCTAGGGTCGAAGCAAAAAGGAAGCTTTATCCTTTATCAAGGAATGAGTCCAAAATAAACTCGGGGGATGGAAAGCTAATTTTTTAAACCAGGCAGGGAAGGAAGTTCTCAAAAAGGCAGTCGCTCAGGCCATACCTACTTATGTCATACAATATTTCCTCCCCCCTTTTACCTTCTGTGACAAACTCAGTTCGATGGTGGCTAATTTCTTGTGGAATAACTGTGGAAGCAAGGAGAAAGGCATTCATTGGATCAATTGGCGAGACCTTTGCCGAACGAAGGACCAGAGGGCTAGGCTTCTGAAATCTCAGAACCTTTAACAAAACTCTTATTGCGAAAGTGGAATGGAAAGTGATTAAGAATCCGAACTCCCTACTGGCTCAGACTCTCCGTGGAATCTATTATCCAAATGGAAACATCTTTGATGCCCCTAAGCGCACTAACCCTTCATGGGCATGGGCAGGCATTAAGGAAGGAGTTGATATTATAAAGGAAGAATCTTTATGGAGGGTCAGAAACGAAAGATGTATCTCGACTTGGTATGATAACTGGATCCCACAAGCTTCCTAAATTTTGTATCTCTTCTCAGCTTCCACCCTGTTGTCCCTGCCCCTCGGTTTGTAGTCTCATGAACCCTGATTTAAGGTCGTAGGAAAAAACTAAGATTGATCATCTCTTATCCCTGAAATAGGCCTTGGCGATTCTTACCATTCCTATAGGAGGACCAAGTGTCAAAGACTTCCTTATCAGGGCGGGAAAAAAGAATCAGGATTATTCGACTAAGTCGGGTTATAGATTCATCGAGGAAAACCATAGACCTTCTTCCGACCCTTCATCTAGCGAATCCCCAAGTAAGAACAAAGCTTTCTGGAACTTCATTTGGGGATTGAAGGTACCGTCCCAAATTCGCTTCTTCCTCTGGAAACATTGCCATAACATCGTGCCTACCAAAGGTATCCTTGCCGCTCGTTTTCATGGCAAATTCCAGGACTTGAATTGTTGCCCACGGTGCGGAGATAAAGTGGAATCCATTGAACATCTCTTGTTTTTCTGTCTCTTTGCGCAAGTAGTCTGGAGGGACTTAGGTTTTAATTATTCTCCTTCCTCTTTTGGCTTTCCTGGGTTTTCTAAATGGTGGATTAGAATTAATGAATTTCGGAAGCTTGGGAATTTTGAAGAAGGTTGTGCTCTCATTGCCTTCCTCCTATGGGTAATTTGGAAATCATGAAATGCCTTGGTCTTTGAAGGAAGGAAAGACCTTCCTTGGGATGTATGGCTACGTGCTGAACGAGCCTTTCAGGAGTTCGTGCATGCATCATCTGTTTGTTCGCTGGAAAAGCCACATCAACCTTTTGAACCGATGAGCTGGACTCCTCCTCCTCATACTTTCAAGATTAACTGCGATGTTGTCTTTGATAGCAAAACTGGAAATGCTACGATAGCGGCCATTGCACGAGATAGTGTGGGATCCATTATCCAGGGAATATCCGCACCAACTTTAGCCCCATCTGCGGTGGTGGCAGAAGCCTTTGCAATTAGGCTAGGTTTTTCTTTGGCCTCTCTAAACGGTTTTCAGAATATTATTATTGAGGCTGATTGTCAAGCGGTTATTGGAAGATTATGTTATGGCTCCCTTTCTGATTGGGTCTCTTCGGCCATTGAAGAGGATACTAGATCGGAAGTTGAGTCTTTCGATTCTTGCTCTTTTTCTTTTGTTCCTAGATCTTATAATCGGGATGCGGATTGGCTTGCCAAATATGCTAAAAGCATTTAGGGTTAAACTCTTTGGGGTCCCTCTTTTACCCCGCAATTGTTTTGGTACTTGTAATCTTGTTTGAAAATTTCTCTTTGTTGATAAAAAAAATAACTGCAAGATCACTTCCCCGTGGTCTCATACGTAATAAATTGTAACCATTGGATGTAAACCCAAGTTTATAAGAATTGCTAACTGTTGGATCATTCTTCCTCCTGGGTGATTCTGCAAAACGACGCTTAAATGACAGCTAAATGACGGCAAACCGGTTAACCTGGTCATTTCTTGAACGTAATTTCTTATAAAGCTTGTACCTAATTTGTTACAAAAAATGCAAGAAAAATGGTATATACACAATTCCTTATAAAGTAACAAATTGAGTACAAAAACGGAATACTTTACAAAAACTGTAATACAAATGATACACAAATAAATAAATACAAAGTAGGAAATTGTGTACAAACACAATTTCTTACAAGAATGCACAATTTGGTACAAAATAGGTAAGGAATTGTGTCTGTACACAATTTCTTACCAAATATACGTAATCTATTACTGAAATTGTAAGAAATTAGGTATATACCCAATTCCTTACGAATTTTTAATTTGGGGTAAAGTTGGTCAAACATTTGTAAGAAATTGTGTTTGTACTTAATTTCGTACAAGAATGCACAATTTGGTACACAATAGGTAAGGAGTTGTGTTTGTACACAATTTCTTACCAAATATACCTAATTTATTAATGAAATTGTAAGAAATTAGGTATATACCTAATTCCTTACAAATTTTTAAGTTGGGGTAAAGTTGCTCAAACCTTTGTAAGAAGTTGTGTTTGTACTCAATTTCTTACAAGAATGCACAATTTGGTACAAAATAGGTAAGGAATTGTGTTTGTACACAATTTCTTACCAAATATACCTAATTTATTACTCAAATTGTAAGAAATTAGGTATATACCCAATTCCTTACGAATTTTTAAGTTGGGGTAAAGTTGCTCAAACTTTTGTAAGAAATTGTATTTGTACTAAATTTCTTACAAGAATGCACAATTTGGTACAAAATAGGTAAGGAGTTGTGTTTGTACACAATTTCTTACCGAATATACCTAATTTCTTACTGAAATTGTAAGAAATTAGGTATATACTCAATTCATTACAGATTTTTAAGTTGGGGTAAAGTTGCTCAAACCTTTGTAAGAATTTGTGTTTGTACTTAATTTCTTACAAGAATGCACAAATTTGGTACAAAATAGGTAAGGAATTGTGTTTGTACGCAATTTCTTACTAAATATACCTAATTTCTTACTGAAATTGTAAGAAATTATGTATATACTCAATTCTTTACGAATTTTTAAATTGGGGTAAAGTTGCTCAAACCTTTGTAAGAAATTGTGTCTGTACTCAATTTCTTACCAAAATGCACAATTTGGTACAAAATAGGTAAGGAATTGTGTTTGTACACAATTTCTTACCAAATATACCTAATTTATTACTCAAATTGTAAGAAATTAGGTATATACCCAATTCCTAACAACTTTTAAGTTGGGGTAAAGTTGCTCAAACCGTTTTAAGAAATTGTGTTTGTACTCAATTTCTTACAAGAATGCACAATTCGGTACAAAATAAGTACTGAATTGTGTTTGTACATAATTTCTTACCAAATATACCTAATTTCTTACTGAAATGGTAAGTAATTAGGTATATACCTAATTCCTTACGGTTTTTTTAGTTGGGGTAAAGTTGCTCAGACTTTTGTAAGAAATTGTGTACCAACACAATTCCTTACTACAATGCACAATTTGGTTCTGAAACTGGTGGTGTGGTTTCGATGCCCAAAAGTAAGGTTGGCAATAATTTGATTCTTCGAAACAGATACCGAAACCATTACCATGGTTTCGAAACCAATATTCCCAGGTTGGCATTATTTTGAGAATGCGATATGGTACCGAAACAATAGAAAAAAACATTCAAGCTGATACAAAACATCCCAATTATATTGTGTAAAAACTTATACAAATTCCAAAGAGAATTGCGGTACATTCATATTCGAAAGAGATATGCGGTACATTAAAACATAATGATTCGAAATAGATCCTAATTACATTGTGTAAAATATGATGTGTCCAAAATCCTTAGAATTTGAAGAGTTGATGGAATTTTAACAAGAAGAAGTGTGTGGAGGCATGAAGGAGTAAGAGTTGAGAATATGTTGAAGGAGAACAGATTTCAGAGTGAATGGTTGACTATATTGAATAGAAGATATTGTACAGAGTAAAGAGAAGAGTTGTTAATACATAGGGAATTTCACTTTGGAAGGGAACTAAGAAGACACAATGTTTTTTCATCGAAGGTACATGAACATGAAATGGTTCATGTGATTCTAGTAAAAAGACGCAAAAATGAAAAGGCTGATTCGTTTTGGGGTGTATCGAAACCAGCATTATACGAATAGAATAATATGAAATGTTTCATGTGAGTATAGTGAAAAGACATAACACTAAAAAGGCATATATGAGATGTGGGGGTATCGGTGATGGTCTGAAAGTATAGGGTTTCGGTGCTGGTCTGAAAGTATGGGTAAATTTTTTTTCATTTCAGCAGGTGGCATCGAAACCACCTATATGGGGTTTCGGTGCTGGTTTAACAGTATGGGAAAAATTTCCATTCCAGTAGGTAGCATCGAAACCACTTATATGGGGTTTCGGTGTTAGTCTGAAAGTGGGCAAAAATTTTTCATTCTAGTAGGTGGTATTGAAACCACCTATATGGGGTTTCGGTGTTGGTTTGACAGTATGGACAAAAAATTTCATTCTAGTAGGTGGCATTGAAACCACCTATATGGGGTTTCGGTGCTGGTTTGACAGTATAGAGAAAATTTTCCTTCCGGTAGGTAGCATCGAAACCACCTATATAGGGTTTCGGTGCTGGTCTGAAAGTATGGGCAATTTTTTTTCATTCCAGTAGGTGACATCAAAACCACCTATATGGGGTTTCGATGCTGGTTTGACAGTATGGGCAAAATTTTTATTCTAGTAGGTAGCATCGAAATCACCTATATGGGATTTCGGTGTTGGTTTTACAGTATGGACAAAATTTTCATTCCAGTAGGTGGCATCGGAACCACCTATATGGGGTTTCGATGCTAGTTTAGGGTTCTTTATAAATTTTGGCAAGGTTTGTTGTTTGTGTACAAGATTATAAAATAATCATATACTAAGGATCAATTATTAGAATGAGAAACAAAATACTACAATGAGATTTGAACATAGATTGACATATGTACAATTTGAAACGTTTAAGAATAAGAAACAAATTATTACATTGAGATTTGAACATATTTAATTGTGTTTTTTGTATTTACATAATTAAAGAAGACTAACAAGCATATAATACAGATCTGATTAGTCAAATGGACAAATTTTTGAAAAATCGACGATCAAGATGACATGCAGTCAATCAACAAAAGGATGATGCTTGACATACTCTTGAACATTGTATGGTGCGGCCAAGTTTTCTAAATAGACTCGAATGGAACCACTTTCAGTGAAAATAAATATAAACATCCACTTGATTCAACTATAACCACTTTCAGTAAAAATAAATATAAACATCCACTTGATACCTTCTTCATATTGCACCTCGATGACAACTCCTACAACATTTAATACAACAAATTTTTTCGTTATGTTACGCTTAAATATATCCAGCACCTGATTCAACTATAACCACTTTCAGTAAAAATAAATATAAACATCCATTTGTCTTTTTAACTTCTCATTTTTCTACTAATTTCTTCGACTTCCCTCTTCTTATCCTTTTCATTTCAGCTTCCTTCAGCTCCTTATACCTATTCACGTACGACTTTTTTTCTTCATTAGCCATCTTTGACCATCTCTTCCCTAGTGTTTTCTTCGCCTGTACAATTCACACACTTATTAAATTTGAATAACATGAACACGTTACAAACTAATATAAAAGACAATAAGAATTTTGTCATATTACTTACAATATTGTTCATTTTATTTTTACCACCCTTAAGTCTTCTACATTCACTGAAATTGTACAAAATTCATTTCGTTGTTAGAGTACACAATAAATTATGCTTATCAACTTACAATTTGAACAATGACACCATCATTCAACTATAACTTACTAAAACAACATATATGCTGATAATTTTCTTTCTGTAGCCCGTCCACCATCTACCTCATCTTCACAAACATTTTTCATTGCTACCAACTTCAATTTGCAAATTTATGTTAAGGTTATGTACGGTAAGGACCAAACTTATACAATTAACAAGGGAGACAAATTTGTGGCTACGAAATGAGATAGGTGAAAGCCAACTCTAAAGACAAACAAATAATACAAACCTTAACCAACTCAAAGCCAACCCAGTTACCTACTTTTAGCAGTGTGAAATTGAAAAAGCTAACCACACAATACCCAACTCAACTACCCTGAAACTCAAAATAATTGATACTAAAAGTTCAAGAAACATATCTAATAAACACAAACCAATATATTTTCCCCTGTTTCATATGTGTGTCGAGAAGTACTTCAAATCCCAACCGAAAAATTCCACAAAACCCTAAAAACACAGAATGAAAAACTCAAATCGTTCATGATGCCACAAAACCCTAAAAACACAGAATACTCAAAAATTTCCTTACTGACATGAGAAATGGAAACATTTTCCTCCGAATACAGTATTTGTGTAAGAACACACAATTTTCCCAAGGAAGGAAAGAATGAAAGCTTCGCTTTTTTTTTTATGAAAAATGGAAACATTTTCTTATTTTCCCGCTTTAATATGAGTTTTATTCAATCCAATTTGAGTGTAACCGGTTAACCAAGTCACCCATTTTTTTTTCTTTAAATTCAACGGTTATTATTAATTCAGCTCCAATCGACTTCATTCAATGGTTAATATTAATCCGCTGTTTTAGTTGTTTTTTAAGCCGTTGGTAATTAGAATTTCTCCTTCCATTTTCTTCTTTCTTTCTCACTTTGCAGCAACAGTCCTTTTCTTTGCCACGCGTTTTTGCGGACAAGATAAAAAGGAAAAGAGCTTCGAATTTTAATGGCGGCTGTTGAAGCTACTAAAGAATAACCATACTCAATGTCATCCACAAGCTCGACAATCTTTCTTCCAGATTACCCTCAAGTACTTGAGTTTTAGCCCCGAAGTTTTTTCCTGTGTCGTTTTATGTTAGTCTATTTATCGTATTGATTTGTCTTTGCAGATAATTTTGGAAAGCCATAAACGCATTGAACGAGAAAGCCGGGTTGAGTCGACTCACTCGGATGTCCCAGCGGCTAACCACCTCGACAAGATGAAACATAAGTTAATTTATAAAGTAACTAACAAGAAACATCATACTAATTTGATGAGGTTATATATTATATATCAAAATTAGGAGGTTTGCATGGTGGATGCCAGACTTAGGTTCAAATCCAGTCATGTGTCATCATTTGATTGGTTAAAATAATTTATTTTAAAATAAAAATTGTGATGCCATGTCAACAAAGGGCCACGTCAACATCTTCATCCACGTGGTATCGCCACATCAGCAAGTCATGTCATTAAAAATTCAATCCATTTAGAGTGAATTTTAAAAGAAAATAAAACATTAAAGGTTGGTCTGCCTAAAAAAACTAATGTGACCAAAAAGATTAAATGATGAGGGCTATTTTTGAGTTTATGCCGATTCAATTTTACTAATGTATAGCTTCAAATAAGATTTAAGCGCAAGATGATGCATTCCTACCTCTATCACTTACCAAAATAAGCAAGACATAGGATGAAGCAGTACACAAGTCTGATTTCTATTGCCTAAACACATCTACTTACCCAAACCCAATATTCCCCAATCCCCACCTTTTGAGCTCTTCAGATTTGTCTTCCTTGTAAAGAAAACCAGCATAATATAGGAAAAAGAGTATATACACTACTAAGTACTAACCAAAGAGAAAACAAGCTAATCATATATGCTTCTTTTTAAGTTCAAACCAAGGAACAAAACAGATGCTATCAATCTTTCTTGTTTTGGCAAGTCTCTACTCTCCACACAAACACTATCATGCCAAGAATCAAGATAAAAACCATGACAAACAAATGAAACATCTCCAACATTCAATGGTCTTTAATAACTAGAGCAATTTGATATGCCGAAACTAAGATACACACCAAGAAACCTATTCGTTGATATTCTCCGTGGATTTTTCATTGTCGTCGTCCTCCTCCTCCTCCTCCTCCAACTTTGCAATCTCTTCTTGTGCCCTCTCCAAAATCTGCTTCTTTTGTACCTGCAATTCCTTCTGAAAATCCATTCTCATCTTCTCCAACTCCTTCATATGCTCCCTCTTACTACTCTCCATCTTCTCATGTATCTTACCAAACCGCTGCACCGAATCCGCCAACATTCTCATCGAATGCTCCTTGTATACTTCGGCTTTCATCCTCGACTCTCCATCAGCCTCTGCTCCATCCTCCTCCTCCAACTCTGACTCGGCGGGACTATCCCTCATCTCATCAACACCATTGGACCTATCCAAATAAACCTGCGGATTCATAAACACAAACTCCCCGGAATCCACTCCACATGCCAACCATGATTCTTGTTGGCTAAACGAAGAAGAACCCAACCCCATTAACATTTCCATTTTCCTAAAAAACACCCATTTACTCGAATTCAGCCCCATTCTCTCGGCTTTCGACTTCTCCTTCTTAAACTTCCTCTTCAACCCATCGATCATACGCCTACACTGGGCTTCATTTTTCACACTCTTCAAAGCATCACTAACTTTATCAGCTACATCAAGCCAATCTTGACCCCTCAAACTCATCCTCCCCAATTGCAAAAACCTATTCCCCCAGACTTCTAACAGAACATAAATCTCTTTCTGGGACCAATCATATGCATTTTTGAGGCTATCTCTAGGGTCGGGTGTGTACTGGAAGCTGGGGGCTGAAGTTCTCAGCTTTTGCCGCTTTGGGTACCTTTCAAAACGCTGGCTTTCTTTGACACGACGGTAATAAACATCTGGGTCGTCGTCGTTTTCTAGTTCCGTTTCTTCTTCCTCGTCGAGCTCTTCGTCTGGTCCGTAACTGTATACATGTCGAGTTCTGGTTGAACCAGGATATTGAGGATGGCGATTAAAAGAGCAGGGTTCAATACCATCCATCTCCCCTTGTACGGTCTCTTTTTTTAACGGTTTTGGTTTTGGGAAGTTCAGTAATTGGTTTGATCGAAAGGAATTTGAAATTGGAGGTCAGTAATAAGGCTTCGTGGGAAGAACAAAATCCCCAATTGAGAATTCTAGGGTTCGGAAGCTTTCGAGCATCGAGATTGAAGACGAGGGTCGAGTGGAGTAAAACAACCCGAATTTGAGCAATTCGGATCTTTTGAGTTTGGGCATTACTTGGATTTAACAGCTAAATTTTAATCTCAACTCAAAAATTTGATTCCATTTAATATTTAATTAAGGGGCAAGAAAAACTTGATTCAATTTAAAAAAAAAATTGACTCACCCTAAAAATTAAATCAAATCATAATTTTAAAAACTCGTTTCGAAAAAATTTCAATTCAATGTTAAGTCATAGAATGAAACTTGAATAATTCTAAACTTTTAGTAAGTAATAGATCAATTTTAAAGATAGAGTTAAGTCCCTTAATTATATCTAATATAATTATAAAAAATTATTTAAATTGGAGTCAATCAATACCATAGCATTATAAACATGGGCAAATAAATTTAGAGTAAATTACGTAAATAATCACTAAACTTTATTTTTAGACTTATTTTGGTTATTAAAATTTCAAAACGTTCAATTTAATCATTGAACTTTAAATATTAAATATTTTTGTCACTTTTCTGTTAAATTTGTTGCTGTAAGATGACATGGAAATTTTTAGTGTTTTTTTAACCGCATACGAAACAATTCATTTAAAAACTGATAAATAAAAATTTAATTTAAAGATTTAAAATCATATTTTAAGGAATCCTAACCCTAATAACATTTTAGAAAAACTACATATTTAGTACTCTAATTATGTTTGCATTATTATTTTGGTACTATAATTATTATTTTTGGTAAAATGGTACCTAACATTATATATATATTCTGTTTTGGTACCCCGTCGTTAAAAATTAATAGAAATGATGATGTGGCTTGGTATAATTACTATTTTAGTTCAAAACACTTATATATTATTAATATATAACAAATTCTATTAATTAAAAATATCATATTAATTTTGAGGTAAAACACTATCTTAATTTTAATAAAATTTTGTCTCATCACTTTTTCACTGATATCCCGATCATTAAGTTTGGGTCCTTCACATTAGCCCTCATTAATCCCAAGAAGCTATGAGACCCACCATCGTTGCAAGGCCTCCAAAAAAGTACAAGGGTGAGTGCCATTGTTGGCAGGGATGGGAGGGATAACCGCCTACTCTAAACCTCGAAGAATTTTTTTTCACTTGTGCTATTCTTTTTATTTTTTTTTTAAATTTAATTTATTTATGAATTTATTAATTTGCTCCTAACTCCGAATTTTGGCTTCGTCCCTGATTGCTGGCGATGACTATGAGAGTATGGTTGTTGCTTCTACTGTGTTAGTGTTGCTAATAGACCCCATCTTTGAGTATTTTTTTTATAAATTTCGATTTCTTGTAAATAGAGAAGGTGGTGGTTTGGTTGAGATTGAGGAGAAGAAAGTGAAGAGTGTGAACCTGCAAAACAGAGAAGGTGAGGATTGTTTTGGAAAGTATGAACTTGCAAAACGGAGAAGAACATCAAAACGGTAAAGCCTTTAAATAAGATGCATTCTAGCTTAGGAAATCCAATACCACTCAAAGCACAATCATTTTCCTTTGTTACCTCGTATCTTGAAAATCGAAGCTCGAACTGAATTCTAGAGGAGCACACATTTGAATGGCGAAACCCATAAAATTTAATATTTTTTTCATAATAATATTTTTTTATTTATTCGACGTCGTAATTGTGTTAGAAAGTTAGCAGAAGGGTAACAAAAAAATTCAATGTTTAAAGCTTAGTGAGTAAATTAAATGTTTTAAACTTCATTGAGCAATAGACTTGGCAAACTTGACCCGAGACCCGAAATCCGAACCGAATTACCCGAACCGAAACCCGATTTTGACCCGAACATGATGATTCGAAGTTGACCCGAAACCCGAATCGAACCGAACCAAAATTTTTTGTTGAACCGAAATGGACCCGAACCGAAATAGACCCGAACCGAATAGACCCGAACCGAATGGACCCGAACCGAATGCTACCCGAACCGAAAGCTGAACCGAAAGCTGAACCGAATATCGACCCGATTTTGACCCGATTTTAACCCGAATATCTATTGTTAACAATATAATAAATAATAAAATGAAGTATAGAAATTTGAGATATTGATGACCAATTTTATAATTTCATCATAAAATATAGCATAAAATTGAAATTGTAGACTAAATTGACAATTTGGAAGTGGAGAAATTTGAGAGTCCAATGATCAATTTTGTAATTATACCATAAAAATAAATAGGGGTCAATTTTGGCTAAAAATTAAATCTTTGAAATTAAAATGAACGAAAATATCAATATATTAAATTAATAGACTAAATTACAAAGATTAGTCAATTTCAACTAAAAGCAAATTTTTAGAGACTAAATATCACTACGGGGAGGGGATTTCTATATCCGAAGTCTAAACCGTGGGAATACTTGTGACTAAATTAAATTAAACTAAAACTTAAAGTTGACTAAAATGTAACATTTTAAATGCAACATGACCTAAAAAGTAATTAATCTCTAGCTTAAAAAATTGGTGGCTTATTTCCCTCCAAAATTTTGTCTTTTCTCTCTCTATTTTTTCCAATTGTCTTTTTCTTTTTTTCAATCTAGCTTAAAAAATTGGTGGCTTATTTCGCTCCAAAATTTTATTTTTTCCCCTCTCTATTTTTACCAATTGTCTTTCTATTTTTCTTGATTTAATTGAGTTTCAATTTAGATTAATTTAATTGAAATTTCACATTTAGTTTTAAAATTATTTTAATTATGTCCGTGATTTATGATTTTAGATTTTAGTTAATTCAATTAGATCCTAAGTTTAATAAATTAATTCATTTAAGACATTATTATTATTATTATTATTATTATTATTATTATTATTATTATTATTATTATTATTATTATTATAAACTTTGATTCAATATAATTATACAAAAAAAATTATATGGATACATGAAGCTTTGATTTAAATATTTACTCAAATTCAAATGCATAGATTGACAAGTTGAATCAGAATTAATCTTATACACCAATAACTCTAAACTAAACCATAAATAATAAACCTCAAATTTTTAACCAAACTCAAATCAAATTGACCCGAAAATTTAAATGTTGACCCGACCCGAAATTGACCCGAACCGAAAGCAACCCGAACGACCCGATTTTGACCCGAACCGAAAGCGACCGATCCGATATTGACCCGACCCGAAAACAACCGATCCGATTTTGACCCGATCCAATACCCGAACCGAATCTGACTCATCACAGACCCGAATTAGACCCGAACCCGAACCGAACCGACCCGAACCGAATCTAAACCGATTCTAGATAGACCCAAAATGACCCGAACCGAAACGACCCGAACCGAACCCGAATCGAATGACCCGATTGCCACCTCTAAGCAAAATAGGTCTAAGATTAAAGTTGAGTGATGAATTATGTAATTTACCCTTAAATTTAAATAGAAACTCAAACAATTCAACTCAAGAAAAAATTCAAATAAAATTTTAGTTATAAAATATAACTCGTTAACTCAACTAACTCGACATTTTTCACTCGACTTGATCAAATATTTACTCTTATATTTAATCATAAAAGGTCACCCCTTCAAATTCACCTAGTTCAAATTTTGAAAAAACAATTCAAACCTGAAATGATCTTAATAAATAACTTTAAACGATTAAATCTGAAAATCGACCGATAAATTTGAATAGATTAAACTCAAAGTAAAGTAAACTCAGATTAATTAAAAATTAAATAATTCAAACTCAAACTAATCTGAACCCAAATAAATAGTTGATATATAACTATAAAAAGATATTTTATAAATTAATTCCATTTGTTTTTTAAAAAGATAAATTAAACAACCTGGCGTGCATAGAGTCATATTAGCTTTTCAAAACATAGTATTTCCTTGGATAACGTTGTCCGAATTTTTACTTTAGCTTTGTCAAATTTTCGATGTTGTCCACTATTTTGGCACTTTTTCAGTACGAATTGATTTCTATATAAATCTCACTCCCAACTTATTTTTCTTCTGATCGGATCCGATCTGATTTAATCGACTTTTTTCTAATGGCATATTCGAGCCATACAGTTAATTTCGCTGCTCCAAGAAGATTCATCACTACATTCAAAAAAGATTGTAAAGAAACATTCTTCCCCGACGATCCGTTTCGCAAGTTTCGACACGATAAACCGTTGCAAAAGTTTACGAAAACGGTCCAATACTTCGTCCCCATATTCGAATGGTTACCGAAATACGATTTCCGTTTACTTAGATACGATTTGCTTGCCGGCATCACCATTACAACGCTCGCAATCCCTCAAGGGATCAGCTATGCCAAACTGGCTGATCTTCCACCAATCATCGGCCTATGTAAGCTTCAACCTTCCTAACAAAAAAAAAATGTTTTGGTTTCGATGATGATGTTTTCATGTCCCTGTAAAACGCGTGTCATATTATTATTCGTTGCAGATTCGAGCTTCGTACCGCCTTTTATTTACGCCCTCTTCGGGAGTTCAAAGAACTTGGCGGTGGGTACGGTGGCGGCATGCTCGTTGCTCATTCATGAAACCATCGGAGCTGTGGCTTCGTCGAAAGATGACCCCACATTGTATCTTCACTTGATTTACACTACAACTTTCTTTACCGGGATTTTTCAGACTGCCTTAGGCTTTTCGAGGTCCGTCGCCATGCATGTAATACTATTAGTTACACGTATAATTCTACGTACAATTATATTAATACGCGAGTCCAATAAATAGAAAATTTAATCATGATTTATGTTCTTACATTGTTCAGGCTGGGAATTTTGGTTGATTTCTTATCACATTCGACGATCACTGGTTTCATGGGAGGGACTGCCATAATAATTTGCCTGCAACAATTGAAAGGCTTGCTTGGTTTAAAACATTTCACCACCGAAACCGACGTCGTTTCGGTTATAAAAGCAGTTTACCGATATAAAAACGAGGTGAATTTGTTTTTATGGAAGTATAATTTAATTAGCAAACGAACCATTTAATTATTTATGTAAAAATATTATGAGCTGAAATTAGTTTGTTGGATTGTACAGTGCAAGTGGCAAAGTGCTGTTGCTGGCTTAGTCTTCCTTTGTTTCCTGCAAACGGCTCGATATGTGGTGAGCATTTGTTCCTTGAGGTATCTCTAATTCATTCCGAACAAGTTTTTGAAGTGTCGTTTGTAAAATAATAACTTAACTATAAAATAAGTGTCTATATCGTTTTTTACAACAGATGTTTAAAGTATTTCTGGCTGAAATATGTGTCTAAAATTTTATTCCGTTACTGTTTTAAAGTAACACCGCTAAAAAAATAATCACACAATCAAAATTTGACACACGTCTTTCATTTTATTTTCAAAAACTGGAAAAATCACAATAATTTTAAAAAAAAAATCTCAAAAAAATCCTAAAATTCAAACCCTAAAATCTCAAAACTAACGTCATTGCAGCCGATTACCTCGTTGGACCCCCACCATTGCCGTCATCGAAGGCCTCACCCATCTCTCTCAACCACCCATTGCCAATAACTGGCGGGAGGCATGCCAATCGACGGTCGAAGGGTTGGAGCCTTTCGCGTTTGTCGTTCGATCTCTGATTGACACGCTTCTAGCTGGTTACCGACAATGTACGGTTGGAAAAAATGGGTAGATGCCTCCAAAGACGGCGGTGGTGGGGTCTAGTGAGACAATCAGTGTCGGCAATGGCGCCAATTTTGGGGTTTAAAAATTTTTGGACTATTTTGTGATTTTTAAAAAATTTGAGATATTTTTTAGTTTATTTTTGAAAATAAAAATAAAATACACGTGTCAAGCTATAATTGGGTGATTGATATATTTTTTGACATATTAATTTAAGAAAAACTAAAATAAAACGTTATACACTTATTTTAGTCAAAAAAATGCTTATATATATATATATGATAAATATTCTATACACAGACGGTGGAAACTAAAAGTTTCCACAAGCGCCTTAGTTTTAGGCTATAGGAAGTTAGTTTAGGGTATAGAATTTAGGGGGTTTAGGTGTAGGGGTTAGAATTTAGGAATAGTTGTTTCAATTTAAGGTTTATAGGTTAAAACCTAAATCCTCACCATATTACCCTAAAAATTAAACCCTAACATATAAACCCTAAATTATAACCCTAAACCTTAAATTGAAACACATATCCCTAAATTCTAAACCTCTACACCTAAACCCCTAAATCTTATACCCTAAACTAACTCTATATACCCTAAAACTAAGGCGCTTGTATAAACTTTCAGTTTCCACCGCCTGTGTACATGATATTAATCTATATATATATATTGCAGAAAGGATGTGTAGTTTGAACACTATTTTGTAGTTAAACCTAAAATAATGGATCAAAACTTTCAATAATTTTAAAGAAAAAGTTGAAGGCTTGAAGCTAAGCAATTCAAACCCAAACATAATCGAACTTCATTTTATCATTAAAAATTCTTTCTTACCATGTATTGATGAAGAGGCAAAGAAAACCAAAGCTGTTCTGGGTTTCAGCTATATCTCCCATGGCCGTTGTTGTGTCCGGATGCCTTTACGCATATTTCGGCAAGGGTGAACAGCATGGAATCGCCATCGTAAGTTCGTTTTTACGACGCAGACATCATTTATTTCACTAACAATGCATAAAATTTTATATCGTGATTTTATTATAATTTCTTCTGTATGAATTTGGTTAAAGGTGGGTGACTTGAAGAAGGGATTAAATCCGGTATCAATTCATTATTTGAACTTTGATAGGCGTTATCTTCCGGTAACTATTAGGGCCGGTATCGTCACTGGACTTATTGCAATGGTTGTAAGTATTTTTTTTTCTCTTCTTTTTGGTTAAATTTGGTTGAAAATGTTTGAATTTCACTCCCCCTTCATGACACTCTAACACAACACAAGTCAACATTATTTCTCATTCAATGTTACTAAGGAAGTTAATTGCTCCACAAGTCCTCAAATTATGATACTCGTTTTAAATTAGTCTTTAAATTTTTAAACATTTTAATATCATCCTTAAACTATGGCCTTTTATCTAAATCGGTCCCCAAACTTTTGAGCATTTCAGTTTCATCCTCAAACTATGACTACCATTCTAAATTGGTCCTCAAACTCTTTGAATGTTCTAATTTCATCTCCAAATTATCAGTATATGCTAATCATATCTTATGTTAATAAAACCGTTATAAATATCGTTGATTGTCACGAAACACTGATGAGTATTATGTAATAATATGATGTGATATAAATGATAATTTGAAGATGAAATTAGAATATTCAAAAAATTTGGGACCATTTTAGAATGAGGGTCATAGTTTGAGGATGAAAATGGAACATTCAAAAGTTTCAAGATCAATTTAGAATGAAAGTAATAGTTTGAGGATGAAATTGAAATATTTAAAACTATAAAGGCCAATTTAGAATGAGTGTCATAGTTTGGGAACGTGTTATGCGATTAACTCTTACTAAGATTAAAATTTTCCTTAAACCCAACAAGTTGTCCTAGTAAAATGAAATAGACAAAGGTGTTGACCTCAAAGAATGTTATACCAATAAAAAATAATTATATAAAATATAAAATTATTCTTTCTGTTAGTGTGACATTCTGTAATGTCATTTCAAGCTAACAGTTTTTATCAATAGAGGTGTCATTATTACCTAAAATGAAATGTTGATAGTTAAATTACTTCAAAAAAAGGGGGCAATGTGACTATTCAATCAAATGTTAGGATTTTTTTTTTTGACTTTATACCTAAAAATCTAAACATATACTAACTTGTAATCACTTTAAGAATATTAAAAAATTCTTATTCCTTCAAAATTAAATACACATGAACTAAAATTATCATCAACAGTAAATAGGGGTGAAGCAAAAATTAAAAATCAATGGGGCCGAGAAATTGTAATACAACTTAGAATTTTTTTTATACATTTAGCCTTTTAACATGCCTTAGATACCTAGTTAGTACCTAAACTTAAAAACTATTACATATATTAATACAAAAAATTAAATATTATTGATATGTCATTTCTAGCCAATCAATAGATATAAGTATCTAATCTGTGCCTAAAATTGTTTTAGACCTATTTAGTACTTGATTATTTTTACAAATCACCATATCATTTAAACTAAAAATGTCGTCACATAACTTGATTAATTTTTTACTGTTTATCATTTTTAATCAATCAATTGATGTCAATTGTGTTTAAAAATAGACCTCTTTGTTGTTATAATAGGCATATTGGAATTTCTATAAAATTTCAAACATTATTTTATCTTAAAAAAAGTTGGTTTCATCCAACTTCGCCAAATTATCCATTTTATGAATTAGCGTGGATAAAAAATTCAGAGAAAAATTAAAAGAAAAATGAGAAATAAATTATTTTATTAATAATTCTTTCAATCTTTGATTCATTTTCTGAAATGGAACTTTCAGGAAGGAATAGCAATAGGACGAAGCTTTGCCATAATTAAAAATGAACAAGTTGATGGCAACAAAGAAATAATAGCATTTGGATTCATGAACATTATCGGATCTTTCACTTCATGCTATTTAACAACTGGTACAAATTCTACTCTTTTCTTGTTTAATTGTTACTTTAAAATTTGGTCTCCATATTCTAGTTTTATAATATTAAACTGATTTCTGTTAAATAAGAAGTTATTATATTTTTAATGTAAATGTCGAGATTTAAATTTATACAAAATGAGAAAATATTAACATACTTGCAAGTGCTATATGTATTAGAAAATAAAAAGCAAGATGTCATAGTTTGAAAAATAAAATAAAAAACCCAAATACAATATCGAAGTTATTTCTCGATTTAATGTAACAAAATTAAAATATAAAGAGTAAATTTAAAATTTTAAAATAGTACATGGACGGTGACATATTGTCTCATGTTGCAGGGCCATTCTCAAAAACAGCAGTGAATGTGAGTGCTGGGTGCAAGACACCAGTGTCCAACGTGGTACAAGGAATTTGCATGATGTTAACACTGTTGTTCTTGGCTCCTGTCTTCAGTTACACCCCTTTGGTAGCTTTAGCCGCCATCATCATGTCCGCCATGCTCGGACTCATCAACTACGAGGAGATGTACCACCTCTACAAAGTCGATAAATTCGATTTCCTCATCTGCATGGCCGCCTTCTTCGGCGTCAGTTTCAAAAGCATGGACGTCGGCCTCTTGCTCTCGGTAATCATCCTCTTCGCATATATCATCCGTTCTCGAGTTCCATCGCCGGAAAACCCTTATCTCATCTATCACAATTTCAGGTGGGATTGGCCTTACTTAGAGCCCTTTTATATGTGGCAAGGCCTGCACCTTGTAAGCTTGGTAAACTTCCGGACACGAGTTTATTTCGTGACACGGAGCAGTACCCAGAGACGACATCGTTGGAAGGAATCCTCGTTCTTCAACTCGGTTCCCCTATTTATTTTGCAAACTGCACTTACATAAGAGAAAGGTATACACGCACATATATATAATACATGTGTACTCATTGGAAAATCGACAATGTACAAGGTTAGAACATAATTGGTTGGATATTGAGCAGGATTTTAAGGTACATTTACGAAGAAAATGCTGCTTCAGGAACTGAAGTTGAGCATCTTTTGCTAGATTTGTCCGGAGTTTCGTCCATTGACATGTCGGGCATTGAAACATTCATTGAAATAGGTAGAGTGTTGAAAGGGAAGAGTATCAAGGTAAAACTTGGACCTTTTTAACAACGTATCTTCATATGATTCACTGATAATGCATGAATTTATAGGCGGTCGTGTTTCGTGTTTGGCAGTTAGGAATAGTGAACCCCAGGATCGAAGTTTTGGAGAAAATGACATTGGCGAAATTCGTGGATGTTCTTGGGAGACAAGCTTTCCACTTGTCGGTGGAGGAAGCGATCAATTACTGTCGGTTTACGCTTGATCGTACTAGGAAATCAACGGCGGAATCATCCTCTAACAACGATGATGTTGCTTAGAACAGGTACACAGAATCAAACATATCCGGACTCGCTTGGCAACATAAACGCAGGCCATGGCATCCGACCATTTCTTTAAAAACATCGACGAATGTTGTGTCTTCGTTTAAAGTTGTTACGAAAATGATGAGCATCATGAAATGAAATCCATTGTCAAATAGACATGTCAACTGACACGTCAGGTTCATTTGAATCAAATAAATCTATAAGTTACAAAATCTTTCAAATCATTTCTATTTGGATCGAACTGGCATGAACCGATAGGGTACTACTTGATATCGAACATTTTCAGAATTTTTATAATGTTTTAATAGTTACATATAAAAAATTGTGATGATTCGAATAGATATTAGTCAGCCCCTGCGAAATTCTACTATGCAAACCTTCAAGAGTGTGAACCTTCAGGCGGGCAAATGACCATCTACGACTTTTCGTGAACATAAACGATCATTGACAAAAGCTTGTAAGTCGTAAGAACCCAACGAGTTATAGCGCGTTATATCGGACCATGTGGCGACACATGTGGTCCTCCTTGATAACAAACCGACCTAGGTTATCACATCCTAAGACGTTTAATCAATACTTATGCCATATCAACTCTTTATCAACACATGTCCAAACTCTTATAAAGAGCCATGCAATAGAGAGTAAAGGACACACATTCTTCTTCAACCTAATCAAACCTAATACCTCTGAAGCAACCAAAGACTCTTCATCTCCACCATCTGAGTATCATTCTTCCGCCATCCAAGAACACTGTTCATCCTACCAATCAACAATCGGTACGATAAGCGTGACCTGAGCATGACCTTCAAACCCTCAAATCTTTATATTTTTAGTCTAATTTTCGTTCAGAACAGAAAAATGAGGTGATCAACAATACGAGGTAAACAGAAAGCAAGCAGAGAATTTGAATATAAATATATGTGCAGGTTTTACTTCAATGGAACATGTTATACCTCCATATTTATTGAACTAATACTTGAGGTAGTCATTTGGCGATTCTCGGTAAGCCACCAAGCAAGAAATGCAAGTATTTTAAGTAATTTCGGATGAAATAAGCATCATTTCGTTTGTGCATCAATTCTTTACCAGCTTAGTTCCAAGAATTTCAGTTCACAAACTACCAGCTCAAAATTTTAGGGCATTCAATTAGTCAACTCATGGTTTAATTCATTGAAGAAGTTGAAGAAGATTGAGGAAGTTGAGAAAGTATGGAGAATGTTAGAGTAGTCACAATTATGAGATTGTTCTAGAAAATAATTGTGTAACTGAGTTTGTTATTCTGTTAGCATTTCTGTTTACAACCCGTTGGGTCCCGTTGGATTGAGTGGTGTAAGTGGGTCATTATAAAAGCCCACATTTATTATTGAATGGTTAAGCCATTTTTCATGAGATAATAAAGAAAATTTTAATAAAAGTCTTTTATCCTTTCGTATTCACTTTTCACTTTCTCCTATCAATTCCATTTACCTAATATATCATATTCATCAAAATCTTTCACAATGCCTCCATTCTCACATGGTATCATTCGCTGTTGAAGATCCTGATATTGTGTCTTCCGCCACCTCCGTTCAGATTTTCTTTGCCGTTTCACGTTTTGCTCCCGTTGTTACAGTTGAGAATCAGTATCTTTTTCATTATCTTCGACACACGTTGCTTCTCTCATTCTCTCTTTGATTCACCATTCACAGTGGTTTATCGGTTCAATTGTTTTTGGTCTTATTGGAGATTTGCGATTTCTAGATCTGAGATGTGTTTTGTGCATTTTGTTCCTGATCATCATATCAGTCTATCGACTCTTTTTTCTTCGATTGCAAGTGTAGTTCGATTGATTCGTTCGATTGCTCTATGGTTTGTGCTTCTTGTTGGATATTATGTCGGTGGATTGATGTATAGTCACATTTGAGATTGTTCGACTGGTGAGATCTAAACCTTTCATTTGTGCAATCTGATCTGTGCAATTTTTATTTGTGCAATCTAATCTGAACCTTTCATTTGTGCAATCTGATCTGTGCAATCCCGATTAGTATTTTTAGTTTGCTGAAAACACTACAATGGTTTTGTTGAATGGAGTTAGCATACAAAAATATTGAAATAATACTTGAGGTAGTCATTTGGCGTACTACTTTGCTTGGTGTTAGTTGTTGGACTTCACTGAGTTGCTATCTACTTTGTGATCTTGAGTTGCTTTCTAGTTTGGTCATTTGTTGCCTACTGTTATACTGCTACTGGTGTATCTCCTATTGCTGACAGTTCTGCTATGAAGATTGTGGTGTTTCAATAGTCGTGTTGAGAGTTATTTTTGCATTGTGTAACTATAGTAGTTTCTGGAGTCTATAGTTATGCAATGTATGCTTCTTCTAATTGCTTGTCCCACCTCAACATGTATTGCACACTTGGATTTTGAGTCTTCAATTGATGCTGGAAGTTGTTGTCACTTTGTTAATATTTGAATATGCAAGTTCTGAATGCTTTATATAGCTTGTGGTGATTTGGTTTTAAGGTCAGTTATTGAATGCTGGTTACCATTGTTAAGGGATTATGATGCTCAGATTGTTATTAGTTGTTTTAGAATTCTATTTGCCAGTGATAATGGAACTTGATACTGGGAGTTTCATCGTCTTTTACTTTTTTCTACAAAGGTACTTGAAACTTTGGTTTAACAACCAAGTTTACATGGGAAGAAAATCTCTGGGGAGGGTTAGCGTTTAACAGCCTTGCTCTCTGTTAACCAGACATAAGAGGGTGTTTTTCTTGCTTGAAGGTGGGCTTCAGATTGCACCCGGAAGATTGGCGCTTAACAACCTTGCTTCCAACAAAAAGACAGTCTGAATAAGTGAGAAGAAAGACAGTGAAAATGAAAGAGGAAGTTTCAAAAGGAATTTCAGATTAAAAAATTGTAGGACAGGAAGGTGAGCAAAGAAGAACGAAAGGAAAGAAAAAAATTCCCTCGATTCTCGGTAAGCCACCAAGCAAGAAATACAAGTTTTTTTAAGGAATTCCGGATGGAATAAGCATCGTTTCGTTTGTGCATTAATTCTTTACCAGCTTGGTTCCAAGAATTTTAGTTCACAAACTACCAGCTCAAAATTTTAGGGTATTCAATTAGTCAACTCATGGTTTAATTCATTGAAGAAGTTGAAGAAGATTGAGGAAGTTGAGAAAGTAGGGAGAATGTTAGAGTAGTCACAATTATGAGATTGTTCTAGAAAATAATTGTGTAACTGAGATTGTTATTCTGTTAGAATTTCTGTTTACAACACGTTGGGTCTTGTTGGGTTGAGTGGTGTAAGTGGGTCATTATAAAAGCCCACATTTTTTATTGAATGGTTAAGCCATTTTTCATGAGATAATAAAGAAAACTTTAATAAAAGTCTTTTATCCTTTCGTATTCACTTTCCCTTTTCTCCTATCAATTCCATTTACCTAATATATAAGATTCATCAGAATCTTTCACAATGCCTCCATTCTCACATGGTATCATTCGCCGTTGAAGATCCTGATATTGTGTCTTCCACCACCACCGTTCAGATTTTCTTTGCCGTTTCACATTTTGCTTCCGTTGTTACAGTTGAGAATCAATATCATTTTCATTATCTTCGACACACACTGCTTCTCTCATTCTGTCTTTGATTCACCATTCACAGTGGTTCATCGGTTCAATTTTGTTTTGGTCTTATTGGAGGTTTGCGATTTCTAGATCTGAGACGTGTTTTGTGCATTTTGTTCCTGATCATCATATCAGTCTCTCGACTCTTTGTTCTTCGATTCCAAGTGTAGTTCGATTGCTTCGTTCGATTGCTCCATGGTTTGTGCTTCTTGTTGGATATTCTGTCGGTAGATTGGTGTATAGTCACATTTGAGATTGTTCGACTGGTGAGATCTAAAACTTTCATTTGTGCAATTTGATCTGTGCAATCCGGATTAGTATTTTTAGTTTGCTGAAAACACTACAATGGTTTTGTTGAATGGAGTTAGCATACAAAAATATTGAACTAATACTTGAGGTAGTCATTTGGCGTACTACTTTGCTTGGTGTTAGTTGTTGGACTTCACTGTCTTGCTATCTGCATTGTGATCTTGAGTTGCTTTCTAGTTTGGTCATTTGTTGCCTACTGGTGTATCTCCTATTGCTGACAGTTCTACTATGAAGATTGTGGTGTTTCACTAGTCGTGTTAAGAGTTATTTTTGCATTGTGTAACTATAGTAGTTTCTGGAGTCTATATTTATGCAATGTATGCTTCTTCTAATTGCTTGTCCCACCTCAACATGTATTGCACACTTGGATTTTGAGTCTTCAATTGATGCTGGAAGTTGTTGTCACTTTGTTAATATTTGGATATGCAAGTTCTGAAGGCTTTATATAGCTGGTGTTGATTTGGTTTTAAAGTCAGTTATTGAATGCTGGTTATCATTGTTAAGGGATTATGATGCTCAGATTGTTATTAGTTGTTTTAGAATTCTATTGTCAGTGATAATGGAACTTGATACTGGAGTTTCATCGTCTTTTACTTTTGTCCACAAAGGTACATGAAACTTTGGTTTAACAGCCAAGTTTACATGGGAAGAAAATCTCTGGGGATGGTTAGCGTTTAACATCCTTGCTCTCTGTTAACCAGACATAAGAGGGTGTTTTTCTTGCTCGAAGGTGGGCTTCAGATTGCACCCGAAAGCTTGACGCTTAACACTCTTGCTTCCAACAAAAAGATAATATGAATAACTGAGAAGAAAGACAATGAAAATGAAAGAGGAAGTTTCAAAAGGAATTTCAGATTAAAAAATTGCAGGACAAGAAGGTGAGCAAAGAAGAACGAAAGGAAAGAAAAAAATTCCTTCGATTCTCGGTAAGCCACCAAGCAAGAAATACAAGTTTTTTAAGGAATTTCGGATGAAATAAGCATCGTTTCGTTTTTGAATCAATTCTTTACAAGCTTGGTTCCAAGAATTTCAGTTCACAAACTACCAGCTCAAAATTTCAGAGAATTCAATTATTCAACTCATGGTTTAATTCATTGAAGAAGTTGAAGAAGATTGAGGAAGTTGAGAAAGTAGGGAGAATGTTAGAGTAGTCACAATTATGAGATTGTTCTAGAAAATAATTGTGTAACTGAGTTTGTTATTCTGTTAGCATTTCTGTTTACAACCCGTTGGGTTGAGTGGTGTAAATGGGTCATTATAAAAGCCCACATTTATTATTGAATGGTTAAGCCATTTTTCATGAGATAATAAAGAAAACTTTAATAAAAGTATTTTATCCTTTCGTATTCACTTTCCCCTTTCTCCTATCAATTCCATTTACCTAATATATCAGATTCATCAAAATCTTTCGCAATGCATGCATTCTCACATTGTATCATTCGCCGTTGAAGATCCTGGTGTTGTGTCTTCCGCCACCGTCGTTCATATTTTTTTGCCGTTTCACGTTTTGCTTCTGTTGTTACGGGAGAATTAGTATCATTTTCATTATCTTCGACACACACTACTTTTCTCATTATGTCTTTGATTCACCATTCACAGTGGTTTATCGGTTCAATATTTTTGGTCTTATTTGGAGGTTTGCGATTTCTAGATCTGAGATGTGTTTTGTGCATTTTTTTTCTGATCATCATATCAGTCTCCCGGCTCTTTTTTCTTCGATTGCAAGTGTAGTTTGATTGCTTCGTTCGATTGCTCCATGGTTTGTGCTTCTTGTTGGATATTCTGTCGGTGGATTGGTGTATAGTCACATTTGAGATTGTTCGACTGGTGAGATCTAAACCTTTCATTTGTGCAATCTGATCTGTGCAATTTTCATTTGTGCAATCTGATCTAAACCTTTTATTTGTGCAATCTAATATGTGCAATCCCGATTAGTATTTTTAGTTTGCTGAAAACACTAAAATGGTTTTGTTGAATGGAGTTAGCATATAAAAATATTGAACTAATACTTGAGGTAGTCATTTGGCGTACTACTTTGCTTGGTGTTAGTTGTTGGACTTCACTGAGTTGCTATTTGCATTGTGATCTTGAGTTGCTTTCTAGTTTGGTCATTTGTTGCCTACTGTTATACTGCTACTGATGTATCTCCTATTGCTGACAGTTCTGCTATGAAGATTGTGGTGTTTCACTAGTCGTGTTGAGAGTTATTTTTGCATTGTGTAACTATAGTAGTTTCTGGAGTCTATAGTTATGCAATGTATGCTTCTTCTAATTGCTTGTCGCACCTCAACATGTGTTGCACACTTGGATTTTGAGTCTTCAATTGATGCTGGAAGTTGTTGTCACTTTGTTAATATTTGGATATGCAAGTTCTGAATGCTTTATATAGCTGGTGGTGATTTGGTTTTAAGGTCAGTTATTGAATGCTGGTTAGCATTGTTAAGGGATTATGATGCTCAGATTGTTATTAGTTGTTTTAGAATTCTATTTGCCAGTGATAATGGAACTTGATACTGGGAGTTTCATCGTCTTTTACTTTTGTCCATAAAGGTACCTAAAACTTTGGTTTAACAGCCAAGATTACATGTGTAACCCCCTCGTCCCGGTCTGGATGGCTAACCGGTCTGAGTGGGCTACACGGGGAAAACCGAAGTGAAACCCGTTAAGGTCCCACCTCGGTTAGCAACCCTAGCTAAAATTCTTTTAAGTAAATCTTGTCTAAAGGCATATTATTTTCTAAGTGACCACGACAGCGGAAAAACTTCAAGAAAGAAACACAATTGAACCCAAAACAACATTCTAACAGCCCATTTTACACTTACAGAGCAGGATGTATCGATACACCAATCAAGGGTATCGATACGCCTTGTCCAAGTCAACACCCTTCAGTCAACATAGGAAGACCGTATCGATACATCCCTTGAGCGTATCGATACGCCCTTCTCTGTCCACATCTTGTGGTCAACGAGACAAACCTGTACCGATACGCGTAGAGCTCGTATCGATACACCAAAGTCTCACCAAAATATCAGATTTCCAGTGAGCTTTGAGAGTATCGATACAACCACGTGTATCAATACACCAAGCCAAAACTAAGTCCTGGAGGGAAAACCGTATCGATACGGCCCTTAGGCGTATCGATACGCCCTGCACTACAAGTCTCCAAATTTCAGCAAAGGACCCTCAAACACAACTCTAGATGCATTTTAAGACTCCCCTATCCACATTCAAGCATTCGTACAACATTACATAACCAAGAGCAAACATATAGAGCAATCTAGATGGACAATAATGCATTCACACATGGCAATCACATAGAGGATAGACATTGTATAAATAGACATGCTTGAAAGCTCAAAAAGCCAATGGCACATATAATTAAGCAGCAAAATAGGCATGGTCCACAATCTATGAGACGAAACATAACACATCAATAGTTTAACATGCTCAACTAACACAAATCATCTAAGGAGTTTGGCACCAACTCCTACTAGTATATTCCCCATTGTCTAGGCATTATTACAAACATGTAAATCATACTTGAGCTGACTTGAGAACTCCAAAGCTCCTCCCTTGCCCACATGCCTCCCGAACTCTAACGATCTGCACGTTGAAAATGAAGAGAGCGTAAGCTAACTAGCTTAGTGAGAGAAGCTCTACAATTCAACAAACATGCAGTTTATAAAACACTTTTCATAAATGGAAATAAAACAATGGATGCACGAATGACTTTCTCAACAACTACACATGGTTTGCACAAGCACAACCAACATACACACACGGTGGGACTACACATCACCGTCTCGACTAGTAGTTTTCCAATGGGACTACACATCAAAGTACTTTCCTACTAGTCACTACCGGTGGGACTACACATCACCATAGTTAAGACAACCATCACGTGAGGCCCGACTTCAACTCGACTACACATTAACAACTGTATAAACAACTCAAGATGCACATGATAATCACAACACATAGCCATTCATCCACTTATAACAAGGCATAGGAGTAGAAACTTACACTTGGGTTTAGGTGAACCCTCAAGGTCCCACCCAAACCCCCAAAGATTCCATATCGAGCACAAATCAAAGATTAACAATTCTACTCACCGTTGCTACCCAAGAAAAGACCGAAGATCAAGCTCAAGACTCCAAAACTTCCGGATTCGTCCCCGAAGCTTCACCAACCAAAATTCTTGCTTCTAATCATCCCAAAACAATCATAACAATCTCAAATCAGTCTACATTTCAAAGTAGTCAATCCGGAATGTAACCCAAACACAAGACACATGATTTCAACTAAAACAAACCCCCAAATTCCACATTCCCGAGCAGCCCCTAAGTACCACCTAAACTCAATGATTCCAACACCTAAATTACTCCCAAAGGCCTTCAAAACAACCCTTACATATAGTCTAACCATCAGTCATCCCATTTCCACGTAAAACACCCCAAAGCTCAACTTAAAACCCTTCCAAAAACCCCTCAAAACCCAAATACGGGAAACTCCATAAAACCTTGTAAAAATCAATTATGTTGGACCTTTTAGGTTGTAAATGACTCACATAACTTCAACAAATCGAAAACTTAAGTTAAAGACAACAAAGATAACATTTTTAATCTAAACTTCCAAAATTTCCAAAATGTGAAATCATGTATTAAAATGAAAAATAAAACCATAGACTTGTAGGGAACAATGAGGACAAGTCAAAAGTGAGTTTACCTTTGAGAAATCTCCAACAATGAGCAAGAGAGAAAATGGAATAGTAACCTAGGGGAAATAAGAGTTTTTGACGTTGGGAATGAAATGGGAGGGGAGAGAAGAAGATGATGAATAGTAGAGTGTTTGAAATAAAAGTGTATTCATTTAGAAGTTCCAAATAACTACCATTTTGCCACTAATGAATGGCTATCACCACAAATCTTAAATTCCAAGAGGTTTAGGGTTCTAATTAAATCCCAAAATCGATCCAATACATAAATTAAAATTTTTAAGAATAAAAGGGAAACCCAAAACATTATTTTAGTATTATTTTCACCCGACGCCCAGACCCGGGTGTTACAACATGGAAAGAAAATCTCTAGGGAGGGTTAGCGTTTAACAACCTTGCTCTCTGTTAACCAGACATAAGAGGGTGTTTTTCTTGCTCGAAGGTGGGCTTCAGATTGCACCCGGAAGATTGGCGCTTAACAACCTTGCTTCCAACAAAAAGACAGTCTAAATAAGTGAGAAGAAAGACAGTGAAAATGAAAGAGGAAGTTTCAAAAGGAAGTTCAATTAAAAAATTGTAGGACATGAAGGTGAGCAAAGAAGAACGAAAGGAAAGAAAATTCCTTCGATTCTCAGTAAGCCACCAAGCAAGAAATACAAGTTTTTTTAAGGAATTCCAGATGAAATAAGCATCGTTTCGTTTGTGCGTCAATTCTTTACCAGCTTGGTTCCAAGAATTTTAGTTCACAAACTACCAGCTCAAAATTTCAGGGTATTCAATTAGTCAACTCATGGTTTAATTCATTGAAGAAGTTGAAGAAGATTGAGGAAGTTGAGAAAGTAGGGAGAATGTTAGAGTAGTCACAATTATGAGATTGTTCTAGAAAATAATTGTGTAACTGAGATTGTTATTCTGTTAGCATTTCTGTTTACAACTCGTTGGGTCTTGTTGGGTTGAGTGGTGTAAGTGGGTCATTATAAAAGCCCACATTTGTTATTGAATGGTTAAGCCATTTTTCATGAGATAATAAAGAAAACTTTAATAAAAGTCTTTTATCCTTTCATATTCACTTTCCTCTTTCTCCTATCAATTCCATTTACCTAATATATCAGATTCATCAGAATCTTTCACAATGCCTCCATTCTCACAATATCTACGAAACATGCAGCAATGACAACACTTTTGAGCCTCACCCCCATAGTTTGTTAATCTGGGAGAAAACATTCATCAGGCTAGTGGGATCTCCCTTCGAAGGCCAAGAACTAACAACAAAGAGAAAACATGATCGTAGAGCAGCGAGGAATATGGAGGAGAATAGAGGGATGAATCATGAAGAAGATGATATTCAAAATCCAGAGTTTCGAAATTAAATTTAAGGGCTTCTTACACCCTTAAACTAAATAAAAAATATATATAAACCCCTAATGATTTGAATTTGAAATGATGTACAATTACCTTTTTGTAATCCTTATTCTTCATCAAGTTGCTATATTGTACTAGTAAATTTTATTTCATAATCAGTTCATTTGCTCTTGTGATTTTCTGACCTTAGAGCACTATTTAAATAAAGTGATGGAATTTGTGCACTAAGAATGATTTGATAAAGGAGAATGGGCGAAGAAAGAAAGAAAAGACGGCTGTTGGATAATACCATGATTAGGTACATGACCCTAAAATTAATAGACTATATATATGCATGTAGGAACCCTTCCTTAAGGCAATCTAGGGTCCTTTTCCTAGCCCTGAAATTTTAAATGAAAATATTTCTTTTGTTGGATCGAATGATAAGAAGTTTGATGTTCTTTTAAGTAAGGTTTTAAATTTAAGGTTTGTAAATGAAAAACAATTGTGGAAGAGCTTTATTGTTTATTCAAGTGTTTGTTAATGCAAACAACATCATTTTTTGGAACGAATGATAAGAAGTTTGGTGTTGCTTAAGTAAGATTTCTTATTCAAAGTTTGTGAGCGGAAAACAACGGCTCTTGAAGAGCTTTACTCTTTGTTAAGATATTTGGTCCAACTGGAATCAGGTATAATTTAAACCTATGCAACTACTAAATTTAAACCCAAAAATTAAAAGTAAAGCCAATGAACAAAGTCTTCAACTTGTACCTTTCTCATTAGCAATTCAATGTATAACTCACCAAAAGATGTAAAAGGACTAAAGAGAAAGAAAAGAGGGGTCCTATGGATATGGATTTAGGCCTCTAGAGAGTGATCTATTTGGCCCTATTAGTGTTTTTCCTTATATGCAGTGGGGATGACATGTTCATTAGGGGTCTGTTTGTTTCACTGAAAATTGTTTCCGGAAAATGAATTCTGGAAAATGAACTACAGTTGTTGGAAAACTAACTGCAAAAACCATTTTCAGGTGTTTGGATGATGTTGTACAATTACTTTTACACTGTTTGGTAGAGTTTCCTGAAAATTTCATGAACAATCCACAAACAAGCATCGATAATGGTAAAAACAAGTTCCAACCAAAACATGGTTTAATGTTTAGGTTAGTGTTTATGGTTTAGGGTTTAGGATAACATTTATGGTTTATGGTTTATGGTTTAGACTAGTATTTAGTGTTTATGGTAGCATTTAGGGATTAGTATTTAAGGTATAGATTTAGGGTTTAGATTAATGTTTATGGTTTAGGCTTTAGGATTTTAAGGTTTTATGGTAACATTTAGGGTTTATAGTTTAGTGATTAGGGTTTATGGTAGCATTTAGAGTCCATGGTTAGTGTTTAGGGCTTATCATTTATGGTTTAAGGTTTATGTTAGTGTTTATGGTTTAGTGTTTAGCTTTTAGCTTTTAGTGTTTAGGGTTTAGGTTACCATTTAGAGTTTAAGGTTTATGTTAGTGCTTAATGTTTAAGGTTTAGTATTTATGTTAGCATTTAGGGCTTAGGGGTTAATGTTTCTTGTTTAGGGGTTATGTTAGTGTTTAAGGTTTAACATTTAAAGTTTAGGGTTTATGTTAAGGTTTAATGTTTAGGTTTTAGGGTTTATTGTTTATATTAGTATTTAGGGATTAGGGTTTATGTTAGTGTTTGGGGTTTAATATATACGGTTTAACATTTAGGGTTTAAGGTTTGTGTTAGTGATTATGTTAGCATTTAGTGTTTATAGTTTAACATTTAAGGGTTAGGGTTTTGTTTTATGGTTTAGGGTTTATGTTTATGATATATCATTTAGGGTTTTGTGTTTATGGACCAATGTTTATGGTTTAGGGTTATGTTAGTGTTATGGTTTAAAATTTAGTGTTAGGGTTTTGTTTTAGGGTTTATGGTTTATGTTTATGATATAGCTTTTAAGGTTTTGTGTTTATGGATTAGTGTTTATGGTTTAAGATTATGTTAGTGTTTAGGGTTTAGTATACATGGTTTAGGGTTTAGCATTTAGTGTTTTAGGGTTAAGTTAGGGTTTATGGTTTATGGTTTAAATTCCTATTTAAGGTTTAAGGTTTATGTAAGTGTTTAGGGTTTAGGGTTTTTTGATAGTGTTTATTGTTTATGTTAATATTTAGGGTTTATAGTTTATGGTTTGTGTTAGTGTTTAATGTTCAATGTTTATGTTAACATTTAAGGTTTAGGGGTTTGTGTTTAGGGTTAGTGGTTTTAATGTTTAGTGTTTAACATTTATTGTTTAATGTTTAATGTTTGTGGTTTGTGGTTTAAGTTCTCATTTAGGGTTTAAGGTTTATGTTAGTGTTTAATGTTTAGGGTTTGTTGTTAGTGTTTATGTTAATATTTAGGGTTTATGGTTTGTGTTAGTGTTTATTGTTTTGTGTTTATGTTAACATTTAACGTTTATAGGGTTGTGTTTAGGGTTAGGGGTTGATAAGTATTTATTTTGGTTACGTTTTTTAGTCCTTATTTTGATCGAATATATGTTTGAAGGACTTAATTGGGTTGTTTTTATGTTGTTCTCGTGCAGGTTACGTAATGCTGAAAATAAGTTGTAATGCTGCAGAAACTACTGAAGTCGTGGGCAGGTTCATGGGCATAAACCAGGGCATGAATGTTGACTGGGCGCCACGTCAGCACATTCTAGAAGATGACGTCAGCAACGCAGATAGCTTATCAGTCCACTTATCAGATAGCTTATCGTCCGAATTTTTATTTTAAAATTCAAAACTTGGATATTTATCTTATTTAATTTAATTTAAATTTAGGATTTATCATCTTAGGTTTTTAAGGTTTTTAACTATTATAAATACACCACTTTGGGGGTGAATTAAATCATCATTTAATTAGCAATTGAACATCATTTCTTCTTCTCTTGGAAATTCTTCTTAGTTTTACTTTAAGTTCTTTTCTTCTATTTCTTCTTTTAATTATTTCTTAAATGTCGAGCATGAGTAGTTTAATAACCAAGCTCGGCTAGATCTTTTTAAGCCGAAGGCTTTTGCAATGACGCGTTCTCAAGGCGAGGTTTGAAACTATGCTTCAAACGTTTCGAAAACTTCTCTCAATTTCTTCAAACTTTATTTTCTAAATCAAAATGATTTTTAAAACCCAAAGATTAACTTTGGAGCAAAACAATTGTTTTGATCTATCAAGTGGGAGGGAGGATCGGTTATTGAAACAAATCCAACTTCCAAGGAACACACTTAGTAAATAGATTACTAAGTAAAATTGAGATCGAATCGTTTTTATAGAAATGACTTTTCGAGTTGGTTACGAGCTTAAGTAATTTGTTTTCTCAAACATTGAGTTGGTTTAGAAAAATTATCAAAACTGAAACCCAAAAATTGATTTTGGAAATTCAGTTTACAAACAAAAACTCAAGGATTGACCTTGAAGTAATTTTGCCAACAAGTTTTTCGAAATAAAAATCTTTACCAAGGAACCGAGTAGAATGAGTCAACGCAAAAGCCCGAGGCTGAATATCTCTATATTACTTTCGAATATTTTAAACCTTTCTTTTACTCTCATAAATTACATTTCATTGCAAACAAACCCCCCACCTAAATCACATTATCATAGCTCCAACAACAACTCTTGGTTCAGAAACTACAAAAACGCGACAAAGAAAGTTCTAAGTCCCTGTGGGTTCGACTCCTACTTCCCTATCTATACTCAATTTAATTTCTTTATTTATTTTATTTATTTGGAAGAAGGAAATTATTCTTGACACGTTACGACGCGTGTCAAAAATTGGCGCCGTTTCCGTGGACTTCGGCAACTTTTACTGTTTGTTTTTGATTGTTTATGACCAGGAGAAATCCGGAAGAACATGTTAAATACATCCCAAAAATCAAAGCCAAATGGGAAACAACGAACAGACAATCCAACAGCTGATCAGGGCAACAGAGGACAATCAGCCCTTGTGCATAACCTTTCCTAATGGTGAAACGCCATTCCAACTAAAAACGAGCTTGATTCATCTACTACCAACCTTCCACGGTTTGCCCAACGAAAACCCACACAAACATTTGAAGGAATTTCACATGGTTTGTCTAAGCACAAAGCCACAGGGAGTATCCGATGACCAAATCAAACTTAGAGCTTTTCCATTTTCTTTAGCAGATATAACAAAAGATTGGTTATTTGATTTACCCCCAAATTCTGTTACAACTTGGACTGACATGGCTAAACTTTTTCTTGATAGGTTCTTCCCTGCAGCTAAAGCAAGCAAGATTAGGCGCAACATCCTGAGCATACAACAAAAAGAAGCTGAATCTTTATATGAATACTGGGAGAGGTTTAAAAAGTTGTGTGCAAATTGTCCACAACACGGATTGTCGGAACAAACCCTCCTTCAGTATTTTTATGAAGGATTGGCGCCTATGAATATGAAAGTAGTGAATGCGGCAAGTGGCGGAGCTCTAGTCAATATGACCCCAACAACGGCTAAAACACTGATATCAACCATGGCTGCCAACTCACAAAGGTTTAATCAATCTAGCGAACCATCTCGAAGTGTTCGCGAGGTAAGCACAGTTTCTTTAGAAAATAAGGTTGATAAATTAGCTGAAATAGTGCAAACTCTTCTTGCAGGAAAAAAGGGGACGGCTAGACTTTGTTGGATCTGTACTAGCTCAGAACATCCGACAGACTGTTGTCCGATGATTCAGGAAGATGATGTCGCCCAAGCCAATGCCATGGGAAATGCATACAATCCAAGGTGGAGAAACCAGAAAAACTTTGGATACGCAAACAACCAAAGACAAAATCAACCCTACCCACAACAAAAGACATCTCTAGAAACCTTAGTTGAGCGTTTAGCGATGTCCCAAGAGAAATTCCAAATTTGTACCGAGGCCCACTTACAAGAGATAGACAAACAAATAAGCCAGCTAGCAAGCCGTCTTGATTCCAAAGGTAAACTTCCTTCACAACCCGAGACAAACCCTAGGGAAAATATAAGTGCCATCACACTCCGTAGTGGGACAGTTATAGCTCTGAAAGAACCATCAAAAAACAACAATCCCACTCATGCCATGGAAGAAGGTAACAAAAAACAAAATAACCCTCTACCATCATCTCCTCCTTCTTCTCCACCTCTTGAAGTCGCACCTCCTTTTCCATCACGATTAGTAAAATGTGACAAAAAGGCTGAAGAGAGAGAAATTATTGAAGTATTTAAAAAGGTCCAAGTGAACATTCCCCTATTGGAAGTCATTCGCCAAGTGCCAAGGTACGCTCGTTTCCTTAAAGAGCTCTGTACAACCAAGCGAAAACTCACCGAGCACGAAAAGGTAAATTTGGGAGAGCACGTTTCTGCAGTTTTTCAACGTAAGTTACCACCCAAAATGAAAGACCAAGGTATGTTTGCTATACCCTGTCAAATTGGTAACGTATCTATTAAACGTGCTATGTGCGATCTTGGGGCTTCAATAAATGTAATGCCGCTTTCTGTTTATAAAATGATAACTAACGATCCTTTGAAGGAAACCAGGATTACGATACAGTTGGCAGATCGATCAGTCATCTATCCAGAAGGAGTGTTGGAAAATGTTTTGGTAAAGGTAGATGTCTTATTTTTCCCTGCGGACTTCTACGTGATCGATATGGCTCACGATAGAACAAACACTTGCTCCGAAGTGTTGTTGGGACGTCCATTCCTTAGCACAGCAAACACGAAAATAGAAGTAAGGAGCGGCCCTTTATCCATGGAATTCGATGGTGAGGTAGTAGAATTCAATGTTTATAAGGCAATGAGGTATCCTGATCAGGTTGAATCTGTTAACTCAATTGATATTGTTGATCCATATATAGAAGAGTATGCAGATACTAATGTTTTTAATAACTTTGATATGGACTATGAGCTTTGCGACAATGAGGCAGAAAATGAGGACGAATCGGTTTCCTTTATTAATTCTGATTTAGCTTTAACTCCATCAAAGACTAAACCTTTGCCATCTATTTTGCAGGCTCCAAAGTTAGAATTAAAGGAACTCCCATCCCACCTTAAGTACGCCTTCCTAGGAGATAATGATACGTTACCAGTTATCATTTCGAATGTATTAACCGAAGAGGAAGAAGTCGATCTTGTCACAGTCCTGCGGAAGTATAAGGAAGCAATCGGGTGGACGGTAGCGGACATCAAAGGACTTAGCCCCTCAACTTGTATGCACAAGATCAAAGTTGAGGAAGGGGTAAAGCCGTCACGACAAGGTCAGCGACACTTGAATGATCCCATGATGAAGGTAGTGTAAGACGAAATTCAAAAACTCTTAGACGCTGATATCATATATCCGATCTTGGATAGCGAATGGGTAAGTCCTATTCATGTTGTTCCTAAAAAGACCGGCGTCACGGTAATCAGAAATGACAAAGGTGAGTTAGTTCGAACTCGAGTTCAGAATGGATGGCGAGTTTGCATAGATTACAGGAAGTTGAATTCTCTAACCCGAAAAGATCACTTTCCCTTACCATATATTGACCAAATGATTGAAAGATTAGCTGATAAATCTCACTATTGTTGTCTCGATGGCTTTTCAGGTTTCTTTCAAATTCTTGTAGCCCCTGAAGACCAAGAGAAGACCACGTTTACATGCCCATTCGGAACCTTCGTCTATCGACGAATGTCGTTTGGACTATGTAACGCTCTGGCTACGTTCCAGCGATGTATGGTAAGTATATTTTCGGATTATGTTGAGAAAGGGATCGAGGTATTTATGGATGACTTCACTGTATATGGTAATTCATTTGGTGAGTGTTTATTGAATTTAACTAATGTCTTAAAACGATGCATTGAATTTAACCTTGTGCTTAATTATGAGAAATGTCACTTTATGGTTAATAAAGGCTTGGTATTAGGACATATAATTTCCTCTAAAGGGATTTATGTTGATAAAGCTAAAACAGATATTATACGCTCACTCCCATACCCCACTACTGTGAGGGATATTCGCTCTTTTCTTGGACATGCAGGTTTCTACAGGCGATTTATAAAAGACTTCTCAAAGTTAGCACAACCACTATGTCGGTTATTGCAGAAAGATGTAGAGTTCAACTTTACATCCGAATGTAGGAAATCATTTGATACAATTAAGGAGAAACTTGTATCTGTGCCAATAGTGAAACCGCCCGATTGGAACTTGCCGTTCGAAATTATGTGCGACGCCTCGGATTTTAGTGTTGGAGCGGTACTCAGACAAAGGAAAGGACGACATCGCCTATGCATCGAGAACACTTGATCCAGCGCAACGAAATTATTCAACTACAGAAAAAGAACTGTTTGATGTAGTGTTTACTTTAGATAAATTCCGCTCTTATTTACTTGGAACTAAAATTATTGTTTTTTCTGACCATGCAGCCTTGCGATATTTGATGAGCAAGAAGGTAGCAAAACCAAGGTTGATCCGATGGATTTTACTCCTCCAGGAGTTTGATCTCGAGATAAAGGACAAGAAGGGGAGTGAAAATCTTGTGGTCGATCACCTCAGCCGAATCCCACTAACCAATTCGGATTCGCCTGTTAATGACGAATTCCCTGAAGAAAATTTAATGATGGCCCAAGCTTCAACACCTTGGTTTGCGGACATCGTGAACTATTTGGCTACAGATGAATTACCCCATGACTTGCCACGGTCATAAATTACCCGAATCAAGAGGGAATCTAGGTTCTATATTTGGGATGATCCCCACCTTTGGAGACATTGTTCCGATCAGGTAATACGACGATGTGTAACCGAAGACGAGGTAAAATCTATCCTTAATTTTTGTCATTCATATGCATGTGGTGGACATTATGGACCTAAAAGGACAGCTCATAAAATTCTTGAATGCGGATTCTATTGGCCTAATATTTTTCGAGACACATATTTATTTTGCAAATCATGTGATAAATGTCAAAGAGTTGGTAACTTAAGCCGACGTAATGAAATGCCTCTAAATCCTATTCATGTTTGCGAAATATTTGATGTTTGGGGAATAGATTATATGGGGCCATTTGTATCATCATTCGGTAATTTTTATATTATTTTAGCTGTTGATTATGTTTCGCGATGGGTTGAGGAAAAAGCCACAAAAAATAATGATGCTAAAACCACTGTCAAAATTCTTAAAGATTGTATTTTTTCCAGGTTTGGCACACCAAGAGCGTTGATATGTGACAGAGGGAAACATTTTATCAATCGAGTCATCGACGCGTTAATGAAAAAATTTGGCGTCACCCAACGCATCGCGATGTCGTACCATCCGCAAACAAATGGTCAGGCAGAAGTGTCAAATCGTGAAATCAAGACCATTCTTGAAAAGATCGTGAAACCTGATCAGAAGGATTGGAGCGTTAAGCTGAATGATGCATTATGGGCATATCGGACAGCGTATAAGGGTCCTATCGAGATGTCTCTCTGTCGCCTTGTTTTTGGTAAGCCGTGCCATTTACCAGTCGAGTTGGAGCATCGCGCGCTTTGGGCAGTCCAAAAATGCAACATGGAAATGGATCTAATTGGCGAAACGCGTAAATTCGATATCCAGGAGTTGGAAGAAATTCGGAAAAATGCCTACGACAATTCGAAAATTTTTAAGGAAAAAAATAAAGATTTTCTTGATCGTAATATTGCATTTAAATCACTTTATATTGGTCAAAAGGTTTTCTTATTTAACTCTAAATTAAAACATTTTGCAGGAAAATTACGATCAAAGTGGCTTGGACCATACACAGTGACTAATATTTTTCCACATGGTGCAGTGGAAATTAAAAGTAATTCTGGAGAGCCATTTAAAGTTAACGGTCAACGGCTTAAACCGTATTATGACAATGATCCGGTTGGTCTAGTCGAGGAAATTCGTTTATTCGAACATGTTACTTGAATAAGGTCGTCAAGCTAGCGACGATAAACAAGCGCTAAATGGGAGGCAACCCATTTCTTTTCTTCTTTTTACTTTAATTATTTTTATTATTTTTTTCTTTTCTTTATTTTATTTATTTTATTCTATTTTAAACGGCCATAGTTTAATGTCATTTGAATTTTATTTTTTAAAATAAACAAAAAAAAGAAAAAAAAGAAAAATGACATAATCGAAATTATCTAAATATGATTTTAGATTTTTAATTTTGATCTTATTTTTTTCAAATTTATTTTTATCATTTTTCATATTTATTTTGAATTTATTTTCTTATCTACTTTTGAATTTATTTTTTTTATCTCATTTTAATTATCCTTTTGAATTTATTTTTTATCTCATTTTAATTATTCTTTTGAATTTATTTTTATTATCTCATTTTAATTATTTTATCTTTTTATTTTGAATTTTATTTTTATCTGATCTCTTATTTATTTTATTTGCAGATAATTTAGATCGAATAAAGGGGTGAGAAGCTATCTTTTTCTACAGGATTTTGTGGGCCAATTTTTTCAAATTAAAAAAAATAATTTTCGAATTTTTTATCCCTTTTCCACCCAATCACTTTACCCATATTTTAAACTCAAACCTATCCTTATCACCTTTTTTCACTTAAAATTTAAAACCCTACCATATTAAAATAAAATTCCATGGACCCACCTTATCCCTCCAAGCCGTCACTTTCACTAGACCTAAAATACCACCTTTTTCATTTTCATTTTTTATTCCAACAAACCAACTTTCAGCCCCGACCCACCACCATGGTCCGAACTCTGGAGCAAGCTCGCCTCCGCCCCTACACCAGACTCGGAGCCCACTACTGAACCATGCTCTTCTGCGATCGGGGAGTATTTTCACCCTCTCTCTTTTATTTTATTTTATATTCATTTTGGGACAAAATGCATCTAAGTGAGGGGAGGGAGATATGCTTATCAATTTTTATCTTGCTTATCCGTTTTGATTGTTCGCTTGAAATCTTGATTTTATTAATTTAAGTTCTTCGTTTAATCCTTAGTTTTGCTTTGTCTCACTGTTTTCGTATGACTTTGTATCTATCTTGTTAGAAAATTCTAGGTTGCATGGTAGATTTTTGGCATGATTAATTTTTTATTAAAATCTTTTATATGACATTTTCTTTCTCTATTAATTCACATGATGCTTACCTAAGTACACGAGACATATTTGTGAGTTTTTGAGCCTGATGAGCATGCATGATATTTGCTCTTTGTTTCTTTGAGTGTGCCTAGCTAAATTAGTTGCATTCTAGAACTTGTTTTTAAATTCTTTTTGAGATTACGTTGATTGCTTATGATGCTTAAATATGATAGAGGCACTAGGTTTTAACCATTTCTCTTCCCAAATAAATTGCATACCCTTTAATTAATTTCCCCTAGTGAACTAATTTTTGAGCCTTGGCCTTTTTTCTTGATCACCACATTTTTAAGCCTAATCTATTTTTTTTCTAAATTCCATTACTTTTGTCCCCTTTTCAAGACAAAAATCGTCTTAAAAAACAGATTCGAATAAGTGCAGTGCAGCAGCAGAAAATATATTGTGCAGAAAAAAAAACTGTGCAGAATTGTTCGAATATACTGTGCAGAACTGTTCGAATATGCAATGCAGAAAAAAAGTGCAGGAAATTGTTCGAGTCTGCAGAAAAATAAAAACAGAAAAAAAACAGTGCAGTTCGAAAAAAATACACTGCAAAACAGTTTCAGTTCGAATAAAAAAAACAGTTTCGAATATATTTTTGGGATGATTTTTTGTCTTGAATTTTAACCCTTATTTTCAGCCTTTATCTTACCCTTACCTTAGCCCCATTACAACCCTTCTTTAAGACCTCTTGATTTTTGCATCATATTCATGTTAGTAGTGGAGATTAGATTTAATCACAAGCCTATGGTTATGCTCTAATTAGCTTTGGCTCGAGTGATTTTTTTCTCTACCCTTTAAACACTTTGAGTGACATGAGCGATTTCTTGTGAGGGTACTTGGTTTGCATCATTGATGTTAGTAGGGTTTTAGAATGTCGTTTTTGCTTTAAATTATTTATCTGGACATTTATCTATATTTGCTCCTTAGTTTTCTTTCATATTTAGATATTTAATCATATTGAAACCTTTGAGATTTCGTCAAATTACGGATGGAAACTTGAACTTAAGTTTGTTTAAATTTGAGATACTTGAGGACAAGCATCAGATAAGTGAGGGGGAATTTGATAAGTATTTATTTTGGTTATGTTTTTAGTCCTTATTTTGATCGAATATATGTTTGAAGGACTTAATTGGGCTGTTTTTATGTTGTTCTCGTGCATGTTACGTAATGCTGGAAATAAGTTGAAATGCTGCAGAAACTATTGAAGTCGTGGGCAGGTTCATGGGCATGAACCAGGGCATGAATGCTGACTGGGCGCCACGTCAGCACCTTCTAGAAGAGTCGGCAACACAGATAGCTTATCAGTCCCCTTATCAGATAGCTTATCGTCCGGATTTTTATTTTAAAATTCAAAAGTTGGATATTTATCTTATGTAATTTAATTTAAATTTAGGGTTTATCATCTTAGGTTTTTAGGGTTTTCAACTACTATAAACCCCACTTTGGGGGTGAATTAAATCATCATTCAATTAGTAATTGAACATCATTTCTTCTTCTCTTGGAAATTTTTCTTAGTTTTACTTTAAGTTCTTTTCTTCTATATCTTCTTTTAATTATTTCTTAAATATCGAGCATGATTAGTTTAATAACCATGTTCGGCTAGATCTTTTTAAGTAGAAGGCTTTTGCAATGACGCGTTCTCAAGGTGAGGTTTGAAACTATGCTTCAAACGTTTCGAAAACTTCTCTCAATTTCTTCAAACTTTATTTTCTAAATCAAAATGATTTTTAAAACCCAAAGATTGACTTTGGAGCAAAACAATTGTTGTAACACCCGGGTTTAGGGGTTAGGTGGAAATAATATTTTAATAATATTTGGGCTCGGGTTGGTTTATGAAATAATCCTTTAAAAATTTTGGGTTACAAAATTTACCATTTAAAATGGGACCTAAATGTTTTAGACTCTAAGTTGAAGAGCTAATTTAAAAACAAGGAAAACTTTTCATTAATGGCCTTTTGGGTAATTTACCCCACTTCAAATTTAAACCCCTTTTTCCCTATCACATTTCCACTATTCATCTTCTTCATCAGATTTTCCAACGTGAAATAGGGTTCTCTACCCAAGTTCACTATTTCATCTTATTCCTCATCCATTTCAGCTCCAAATCGAAAGGTAAGGATGTTTTTGACTTCCCCTCATTCTCCCCTCTTTAAAAGTACCTTCTATTTTCATTTTCATAAGAGTTTGAGAAAATGGAATTTTTGGGAGTGGGATTAAAAATGGAAGCTTTATGTTGTTAAAGTAAATGGGTTGATTTAATATGTTTAGATAAGTTATGTAGAAGTCAAATAGCATGATATATGTGAATTTCAAGTGAATTTAATCAATTTTCGGAATTGGGTACCAAGGGGGTTTTGGGAGGGTTTTAAAATGGTTTTTCGGGTGTTTCAATGTTAGTTTTCGAGAGCTGATGTTAGTATGATATATGAGGGCTGCTTTGGGTGTGTTTGATGGTTATTTGAATGCTTGAAATGGAAGATATTGGTGGGCTTTAAGGGCAGCTCGGAAATTCTGTTTTTGGGACTTGTTTTGGGTATTGAGTGCTTGAAGTGTTGATCCGGGTTGTTTCCGTTGATGAGGTATTGATTATGAATGTTTTGTTTGTGTTTGGGATTGATTAGAGTCAAGTTTGGGCATCGGTGAAGCATCGGAAGTGAATCCGGAGAGTTGAAGGATTGTGGCTTGCTTGGTCTTGTGCTTGGAAGTTTAGGTGAGTGGTTGATTTCCTTGAATGATTTTAAATTAGTTGGTTCGAGTATACGGACTAGGTCGGGCTTGGTAGACCCACCTAGAGTTAGGATTAGGGTGGTAGCCTAATCCTAAACTTGGTCTAAGCCTTTGGATGAACTCATTTGGATGATTGTATATGCCTTGTATGCTATGTCATATGATTGTGTATGTATATTGTTTTATACATGTGAATTGAGGCATGGATCGTATGGCTTAAAGCATGCATGGTGATGGTTCGTGGTTGTGTCCATGGTGAGTACGTGCTAAGCACGGAAATGGTTGAAATGTGTGTTGTGGAATGAGTAAAATATTGGCACTAGTATACTTAAATACAAATGATCGATCATTAGGATGTTAGTGTGTACACATGAGTCTAAAGTCGCGCGTGGCCTTGGTGGCGTTGAGTCACCAAGGAGGAGTACGGGTACGCCCGGAAATGGTATTTAAATATAGTCGGTGATGAGTGGAATCCCATCGACGGGGCGTGAGGATGAGTGGAATCCCCTCCGCGAGGCCGGTGATGAGTGGAATCCCACCGAGGTAATGTGGTTGTTGGATATGAGTTTCCAACGAGTCTATCCGTGTATTTGAGCGATAACTAGGTGCCAATGTTGTTTGATATATGTATCAATGTGTTGAGATTATGAGCTGCTTGGATGTTGTATGTGATTGCATGTATGGTAGTGTTGAGCTCATGATTATGGCATATATGTGATATAATTGCTCATGCATCTATATCTTGTGGACTCTTGAATTATGTATGTTGCCTTGGCTAGATCGTGCTCGGACCCTGCGATGTTGAGGTTTGTTTTTAGAGCTTACCCTCACTAAGCATCATTGCTTACGCTCTCCTTGTTCAACATTGCAGATCCTTAGTTCGTGGGTTGCTCGGCAAGAGGAGGGCCTTCAAGTGTGGTTTTGGACTTAAGTTCATCAAGTATGGTTTTATGCTAAGTTATGTAATAATTGTAGCAATGGGATGTGTAAGACTTGTTAGTTGTTGTTGGTTGTTAGGAGCATGTGTAGACTCCTTTACATATAGGGCTTTTGCATGGTTGTGTTGCCATGGTGGTTGTTAACTTACGTCTTTTGCTTGCTTGAGTTGTGGACTATGCTTTAAGTGCATGAACTTGTGCTTGAATGATGGTTGATCAAATGCATGTATTTGGGTTGTGACTTGGTTTTAGACATGTCTAATTATTGTTGAAGCATGCTAGTATAAGTGTCATACCTTAGGATGTCTTGCCTTGAAGTTGCTTGTTGGTTTGTTGGTGTTTTGGGGCATCCTTGTGCCTCAAAACAGCCCAGAAAATCTGCAGACAGGGGGTGTTTCGGAACGGGTCCCCGTGTTCCGAAACGGCCCCTGTGTAAATGGCCTTCCGTTTCGAAACGGATGAGGGTCGTTCCGGAACGTTTTCGCCTCTGGAATTTTGAGAAATTGGCGAGATGAAGCCGTTCCGAAACGGGCCTTTGAAGTTCCGAAACGGTCAAATCTCGTTGACCACGAGATATTGACCGTCAAGGGCGTTCCGATACGGGTCACCCCTGTTTCGGAACGGTCACCTTGTGGTCGACCCAGGCCCTTTGACCAGGTCAGGGCGTTTCGGAACACCCTATAGGTGTTTCGAAACGGCCTGCTGGAATGAAGTAAAAAATGGACTGTTTATGTTTGTTTGGTCGGTGATTGATGCGTTGTTTGATTCTTCCGCTGCTGTGCTTCACATAGGAATTATAATTGCATCTAGATAAGACTAATGTTAAAAGAAATTTTCCGGGTTGTTAACCGAGGGGAAACCTTAACGGGTTTCGCTTCGGTTTTCCCCGTGTGGCCCACTCGGACCGGTCATCCTACCAGACCGGGACGAGGGGGTTACAATTGTTTTGATCTATCAAGTGGGAGGGAGGATCGGTTATTGAAACAAATCCGACTTCCAAGGAACACACTTAGTAAATAGATTACTAAGTAAAATTGAGATCAAATCATTTTTATAGAAATGACTTTTCAAGTTGGTTACGAGCTTAAGTAATTTGTTTTCTCAAACATTGAGTTGGTTTAGACAAATTATCAAAATTGAAACCCAAAAATTGATTTTGGAAATTCAGTTTACAAACAAAAACCCAAGGATTGGCCTTGAAGTAATTTTGCCAACAAGTTTTTTGAAATAAAAATCTTTACCATGGAACCGAGTAGAATGAGTCAACGCAAAAGCCCGAGGCTGAATATCTCTATATTACTTTCGAATATTTTAAACCTTTCTTTTACTCTAATAAATTACATTTCATTGCAAACAAACCCCCCACCTAAATCACATTATCATAGCTCCAACAACAACTTTTGGTTCAGAAACTACAAAAGCGCGACAAAGAAAGTTCTAAGTCCATGTGGGTTCGACTCCTACTTCCCTATTTATACTCAATTTAATTTCTTTATTTATTTTATTTATTTGGAAGAAGGAAATTATTCTTGACACGTTACGATGCGTGTCAATTTAATGTTTAGGGTTTAATATTTATTGCTTAATGTTTGGGGTTTAGGATTTAGGGTTTAAGATTTAATGTTTATGGTTTATGGTTTAAGGTTTAGTTTTATGTTAGTATTTAGGGTTTAGTTTTTATGTTAGTATTTAGGGTTTATGTTTTAAGGTTTATGGTTTAGGTTAGTATTTGTAGAGAGAATGGGAGGAAGGAAAGCGACTTACCGAAAATCAATGGATAAGTCATTTTACTCTAAAACAAGGTCTGTTTTCCATTGACTGTAGTTAATTTTCCTTTTTCATTTTCCATGAACCAAACAACGGAAAGTTATGAAAATGTTTTCAGGAAAACCAATTACAGTAAAACAATCAGACCCTAAGTTAGATTAGGGGTCAAATCTAGCTTAAATATTCGATATTGGTTCAATATTTAGAGTTTAGTATTCGATTCGAATTTGATTGAACATCAAAATATAAGTTTAAGTTTGATTCGAGATACAATCAAGTTATTCAAATTCTATTGTCATTTTTTTATTTAAACTTGATTAAACTTGTTTGTATTTAACCTCAGACTCAAATTATTTTTTGCATGTAAAATAAATATATTTACATAATTTAATAACATAAATTATTTAAAATATATATTAATGAAATATTCGATTGTACTCGCAAGCTATTCAAATCAGATATTATGATACTTAAATTCGACTCAATTTCTTCTTATCATCATTAGTAAATGAAATCCGGTCCCACATATATAGTTAAGAAATGCATTTTGGGTCATGGAACAATTGATGAACATCATATGGAGTCAAATTCAAAAATTGTATTGGGAGTTTAATTATTTTGCTATGGATTTAGGCCTTAAGAGAGTTATCCATTTGAACCGATTAATATTAAGTTTACGGTTCAAATTCAAAAATTACCCTAGTGACCACCTAACTATAGTCCGCGACCTGTTTTGGCCACCCAACTAAAAAAATTTAAAATTTGACCCCTAACTATTTTAATAGACTTAATCTGGCCACCCGCCGTTAGAAAACTAACGACACACCTAACGTGGTTATTAGTCACTAACGACAATGCTTATGTTGGCATTTTATTTAATGGTTTTTCCACGCGAATTTATATTTAATAAAAATATAAATTAATTCTTAAATTAAAAGAAGCTTAAAAGACATTTAACCTTAAAAACACTTAAACCTAAAAGACCTATTAGTTTACCTTAACCTAATTTTTTTTTTCTTTCGGTCGTTTCAAAGAAAAAATTGATTTTCAGAGTGGTTGTTAGAAAGGAAGAAATCAACTCAAAGATTAAAATGGAGAGAGTTCTTCGCGAAAGAGACGAACCAGACATTGTATATGGTAATTTCGAAGCATATTTTTGTTTTGTAAAATCTATAATTGTTGTTTGGAATTCGATTTAGGTTTGGGGATAGGCGATTTAGAGTTCCGTAAAGAAAATTAACATGAAATTATTTGGGTGTGGGGATAGATGATTTTTGTTTAGTATTTTGTCATTTAAGATTTTAATCTTTTACTGTTTTTGATTAAGGTATTATGTTATTTAAGTTACAATTTCATCAATTAAGAGTTAGAACAACTTGTTGTCATTTAGGGATTTTAATCTCTTTATTAGTAAAAAAAATCTTCTAATTTGGTACCCTAAATCTAGAAAGTGATAAAAACACAATACCTTCTTTTTTTGAATGTTACTTAAATACTGAGTACCCTTTTCGTTGAATATCACTTAAATACTGAGTACCCTAAAATTTTGTTCTCTTTGAATGTAGTAGAGTTTATATCAAAGAAACTGATTTGATTATTATATGGCTTTGATATGTTTTTATGTAACTTTTTGTATGCATTTTGAATGCTTTTTATGTGACTTAGTATGCATGTGATTATTATATGACTTTGATTATTATATTAGCATTAGTAAATACTAGTATGATTTAAATATTGTTTGTCCCTTGAATACTGTATGTTTTTGTAACTTTGTTTTGTGTATGCTTTTGAATATTTTTTTTTTGTATGTGGACTTACTATGCATGTGAAATTTTGTCTTCTTTATTACGTATGTGACTTATTATGTATGTGAAACTGATTTGAATGTCTTAGAAAAAGTGACAAAAGCTTTATTTTCTTTATTATGTATGTGGGCCTGAATTTTGTATTTAGCATGTGCTTGATTATTATATGACTTTGAAATGAATGTAACTAACAGAAAGTTGGGTCTTTATTTGAGCATTATATAATTATGCTAGTGGATCATTATTATATAACTTTGTCTGTCAGTTAATTGTTTGCATGTGTTAGTTACTGTTATGCATGTGTTAGTTACTGATATGTATGAGTCCGTTAAAGAATTAAATTCTATAAATATATGTGTTAGTAGAGCATTATCTTTGTTTATCTATTTGATTAATAAATGTGATAGTTAGTGTTATGTCATTTTCTGCATGTAGGTAGGTGGGGGTATTTATTTAGTTTAAGTTTTTTTTATTTGGTTGGTATTTTATTTATATATAAACTATTTCTTTATTTAGTTATTTTTATGCCATTTGATTAATAAATGTGATACTTATTAATTTTTTTACCTTTCGTTTTGTTAAAGAGACAAATTCATTACAGTTCACCACTGTCATTCTCCATTTGTTGTTTGTGTAGATAGATGTTAGACAATACAGTCACTAATTACTTATTGTTTGTGTTATGTAGATATTGGCCTTTACGTGTTGGTGGTTCAATGTATCAGGTCTCATGTGGTCCTTCAGACCAACATGCTATTAACATCGAAGCACGAACTTGCTCATGCTGAAAATGGGAAATGACATGTTATGTTACTTGTCCTACAACTCTTTAAGCCTTTAATAATATGTACACATACTAATTATTTTCGTTCATTTTTTGCAGGCATCTCATGTATCCATAGCATTTTTGTTATATTTCTGAATGAACACAAGCCTGAAACATATGTAGATAAGTGTTACTTAGTGTATACTCAAATGGACATCTACTCTCATTTCATCAGTTCAGTGAGGGGTGAAAATCAGTGGACTCCTCATCCAAGTAATTTACATATCTTATCACCTGTCATAAGAAGACCACTAGGAAGACCAAATAGAAATAGAAGAAGGGAGGCAGATGAGGCACCTGTGAAGGGTGGTAAGATGACTAAAAAGGGTGTGAGAATGTTCTGTAAAAAGTGTGGAGGGCCTGACCACAATGTGAGAACATGCAAGAGTCTCATTGGTGGTAATACCAGACCCCAACAACGAGCATCGACTTCTACTATAAGAAGAGCTCCTAGACCTAAACTGCCGGTAAGTTTTTTACTTATATGGTGTATTGTTTGTTACATTACCTTCTTCTTTGGTTGATCTATTTCTTGTGTGTAGATAAGAAAAAACACTGTAATAAATTTCAAAACTGCCACACCAAGTTAATTTCATGAATAGAATCAAAACAATATTCCAAGGCCAAAACAACCTACACCATTAGTTCATACTGTTAGATGGATGCCCAGCCCTTCTTTTTCTTCGAGTCAAAAAATTATGTTAGTCAATCATATACACCAGAAGCTCATTCTCAAAAGAAGTCTAGAAATGACCCTTGAACATGGTGTCATTAAACACTTTTAGTATTTGCATGTATTTGACCATTGTAATGCATGCTAGATTTCAACACTGTTATTTGACCATTGTTTTGTGAATAGGGGTATCACATGAATTCTTTTTGTTTTAGGTTATCACATGTTTTATAAATGTGCATACATTGATTAGAATGTAATTTTTTATATGAAAATGGTCTTGTTAGTAGTCAGAATGTAAATGGTTAAACACCTATTTTGTATGAAACTTATTAAAACTTGGCAAGTAAATTAAAATATACGTATTGCCAAACATTTGTTTTGCTATTATATGTTCTTATCTTATCCATACAAATTTTGTAACAAATCAAACACAAATGAAACTTTAAATTTTGCATTCATTTCATAATAATAAGTAACAGTACATGAGGATCATACCAAAACAAAACACTAACAACCATTGAAAACACTTCCTAAACCCAAAGAAAACCAAGATAAACCTAACTAAAATAAACCTAAGCAACAATCCATGGTGTTCTTATGAGTTTAATAGGAAGATCATACCAAAAAAATTCAAAAATTAAGACAACACTCCACGTAATCCTAAACCCATAGTAAACCCTAAATAAAGAAACACAACCCTAATAAATTCTCATTCTTTTTCGCACTTTCTATTGCAGAAATTTGTTTAGAAGACCCACAATCACAGACCTTGATCGATTGTGTACCGATAGATCATACCAAACAAAAAATTTGTACTTCTTGAAGCCTATTTCCCATAATTTCTGCAGCCCAAAATCTTTTACTAGAATTCTCATCAGTCCATCCTGTCGTTGGTGTTGAACGTACTCCATAGTTGCATTCTCGATCTAAGCTTTCACACTCCATTTTTTATTTCAACGCCCTAAAATCTTCTACCTTTCTTTTTTCTACTGCAAAATTATTCTCCTCCTTTTACCGTTTGCAAAAGGATTGAAGAAACCCTAAATTAAAAGTTCTTAGCTTTTAGTTGTGAATTCCATTAAATAGAAGAGGATGTGGACGAAAATATCCTTTGCTAATGTGGCTTTTTTTTTCCAACATTGCAACAAAATATTAGAAACAAAATCTACGTTAGGTGTGTCGTTAGTTTTTTTGTAACCCCCTCGTCCCGGTCTGGTCGGATGACCGGTCCGAGTGGGCCACACGGGGAAAACCGAAGCGAAACCCGTTAAGGCTTCCCTTCGGTTAACGACCCAGAAAATTTCTTTTAACTTTAATCTTATCTATATGCATATTTAATTCCTATGTGAAGCACAACAGCGGAAAATACAAACAACGAAACATTCACCGACCAAACAAAACATAAACAGTCCATTTTACTTCATTACAGCAGGCCGTTTCGAAACGCCCATAGGGTGTTCCGAAACGCCTTGACTTAGTCAAAGGCCAGGGTCGACCATAAGGTGACCGTTCCGAAACAGGGGAGACCCGTATCGGAACGACCTTGACGGTCAATATCTCGTGGTCAACGAGATTTGACCATTTCGGAACTTCAGAGGCCCGTTTCGGAACGGCTTCATCTCGCCAATTTCTCAAAATTCCAGTAGCGAAAACGTTCCGGAACGACCCTCATCCGTTTCGAAACGGCAGGCCATTTACACAGGGGCCGTTTCGGAACACGGGGACCCGTTCCGAAATACCCCCTGTCTGCAGACTTTTCTGGGCTGTTTTGAGGCACAAGGATGCCCCAGAACATCCCCAAAACACCCAGCAACTTCAGGACAAGGTAATTTAAGGTATAACAACAATACTATCATGCTTCAACATTAATTTGGCATGTCTAATACTAAAGCAACAATCCACAACATGCATTCATTCAAACAACATTCAAGCACATGTAAAACTCTTAAGGCATAGGCTAATATTCAAAGTAAGCAATTAGGCATGGATTACAACTTAGACATGGCATCACAAGCCACACAAAAGCGACATAACATGGAGTCTAAACATGCTCCTAGCAACCAACAACAAACAACAAAACCTTACACATCCCATTGCTTAAACTATTACATGTCTTAACATTAAACCATACTTGATGAACTCAAGTCCAAAACCACACTTGGAGGCCCTCCACTTGCCCGAGCAACCCACGAACTAAGGATCTGCAACGTTGAACAAAGAGAGCGTAAGCAATAATGCTTAGTGAGGGTAAGCTCTAAAAACAAACCTCAACATCGCAGGGTCCGAGCACGATCTAGCCAAGGCAATTCACATTTACCAAGAGTCCACAAGATATAGATGCATGAGCAGTATATATCACATATATGCCATAATCGTGAGCTCAACGCTACTATACATGTAATCACATATAAATATCTCAATAAGAACCATGAACCTCAACACATTGATATATACATCAAACAACATTGGCACCTAGTTAATACCCGAATACGCGGATAGACACGTTGGAAACTCATATCCAACAACCATATTACCTCGGTGGGATTTCACTCATCACCGGCCTCGCGGAGGGGATTCCACTCATCCTCACGCCCCGTCGATGGGATTCCACTCATCACCGACTATATTTAAATACAATTCCGGGCGAACCCGTACTCCTCCTTGGTGACTCAACGCCACCAAGGCCACGCGCGACTTTAGACTCATGTGTACACACTAACATCCTAATGATCGATCATTTGTATCCAAGTTTACTAGTGCCAATATTTACTCACATCACATTACTCATTTCATCAACCTTGTGCTTAGCACATATTCACCAACAACCATCATCATGCATGTCTCAAGCATCAAAAGTCCAATCTCATTTCACATGTATAAAGCAATGTACATAGACATTCATACCACAATATATACGAGACATACACGACCATATAGTGAGTTCAACCAAAGGCTCTAGATCTAGTTTAGGATTAGGCTACCACCCTAATCCTAACTCTAGGTGGGTATACCAAGCCCAACCTAGTCCATAAACTCGAACCAACCAATTTAAAACCGTTTAAAACAATTAACCACTCACCTAAGCTTCCAAGCACAAGACCAAGCAAGCACAACCTTCAACTTTCCGGATTCACTTTCGATGCTTCACCGGTGCCCAAACTTGATTCTAATCATTCCCAAACACAAACAAAACATCTACAATCAAAATCTTGTCATTGAAATTAACCCGGATTACATTACCAAGCATCCAACACCCAAAACAAGTCCAAAAATAGGATTTTCGAGCAGCCCACTTGACCCACTGTTTTCTCTCATTTCAAGCACCCAAACAAGCCTCAATTACACCCAAAATGGTCCTCATATGTCATACTACCTACAGCCCCCAAAACCCAACATCAAACAGCCCCAAAACATACTTTAAAACCCTCCAAAAACCCCCTAAAAGCCAAATTCCGAAAATTGTTTAAAATTGTTTGAAATTCACATATGTGACATCATTTGACTCCTATATACCATAACTAACCATAATAAATCAAAATATTTGGTTTAGCTACACAAAGGCACCACTTTTAATCAAATATTCAAAAACCTCTATTTCCTTAAAACTTCATGAAAACGAAAATAAAATGTACTTTTGAGAAGAGGGAGGTGAGGGGAGTTCAAATTTACCTTTACCTTTCAATTTGGAGTTGAAATGGAGGAGCTTTGGGAATGGAATAGTGAATGTGGAAGAGAGTTTTGGTTTCCCGTTGGTAAGCTTTTGAGAGGAAGATGAATAGTAGAGAAAATGGGTGTTTTATTTGACATGTGACTTATTTAGGGCTCAAAAGACTTCTTTGCCCTTAATGAGTTTGGCTATTCACAAGGAGGATTAATCCATGGTAGATTGGAGTTTTAAATCTTAAAACACGGTTAACTCGAAATTAATAAATTTTGAAAACAAACTCGAAATATTACTTAGAGTATAAAACCGAGCCCAGTTAGTATTAAAATATTATTTTCACCTAACCCCTAAACCCGGGTGTTACAACTCTCCCCCACTTAAGGAATTTCGTCCCCGAAATTACCTGGTGGAAACAAATATGGAAACTGCTCAACCATATCCGCTTTCCTCTCCCACGTGGCCTCTTCCACACCTCTATGCCTCCACAACACCTTGACCAACTCTATGGTCTTGCCACGCAACACCTTGCTATCCGAAGCAAGTATCTCAACGGGCTCTTCATTATAAGACAAATCCGGATTCAACTCTATTTCTTCAACGGGCATCACATGCGACAGGTCCGATCTATATCTCCTAAGCATAGATACATGAAAGACATCATGGATCTTTTCTAATTCAGAAGGTAACTTCAAACGATAAGCTACGGGCCCAATCCGCTCAACTATCTCATACGGACCAATGAACCTCGGACTCAACTTGCCCTTTCGGCCAAATCTCATAACCTTCTTCCACGGAGATACCTTCAGAAACACTTTCTCACCCACCGAGTACTCAATCTCTTTCCTCTTCAAATCTGCATAAGACTTCTGACGATCGGAAGCTGCTTTCAAACGGTCACAAATCAACTTCACTCTTTCTGTGGTTCCCTTGAGCAAGTCTGGCATCGGTAACAACCTCTGACCTGTCTCAGCCCAACAAATCGGAGTCTTACACCGCCTACCATACAAAGCCTCATAAGGTGCCATCTGAATACTAGACTGATAACTGTTGTTGTAAGCAAACTCAACCAACGGTAAGTGCTTCTCCCAAGAACCCTGAAAATCAATCACACAACAACGAAGCATATCCTCTAGAATCTGTATCACTCGTTCTGACTGCCCATCGGACTGCGAATGATAAGATGTGCTGAAATGCAGACGACTACCCAAAGCACTATGCAAACAACTTGTCTCACAATCTCACGAATGTACAAGTTTGCCAACTTGTCTAAGGAATCCGTAGTGTTCACTGCTAAGAAGTGAGCACACTTAGTGAACCTATCAACAATCACCCAAATTGAGTTCTTCTTCGAAGGAGACAAAGGCAACCCCGATACAAAATCCATGGTGATTCTCTCCCATTTCCATTCCGGAATCTTCAAAGGCTGTAGCAAACCTGAAGGAACCTGATGTTCTGCCTTCACTCTCTGACAAACCATGCAACGGCTCACATACTCGGCTACATCTCTCTTCAAACCAATCCAATAGTAATCATTCTTCAAATCTCGGTACATCTTGGTACTACCCGGATGCATAGAAAAGGGACTCGAATGTGCTTCACTCAAAATCTGTCGTCTCAACTCAACATCTTCCGGTACAACAATTCTATCTCTAAAGCACAACAAACTCTCACCACTGAAACTATACTCGGTCGGTCTTCCTTCGGCTATGTCCTGAACATGAGGAACTAGGCTCGCATCTTGCAACTGCTTCTCTCTAATCAACTGTATCAAGGAAGGCTTCACTTGCAACTCGGTGATCAGACCACCATCATCGGACACACTCAATCTAGCAAACATAGCTCTAAACTCAACGACCACTTTTCTACTCAAAGCATCGGCTACTACATTTGCTTTACCCGGATGGTACTCAATGGTCAAATCGTAATCTTTTAACAACTCTAACCATCTTCTCTGTCTCAAGTTCAACTCTTTCTGTGTCATCAAGTACTTCAAGCTCTTGTGATCGGTGTAGACTATACACTTCTCACCATACAAATAGTGACGCCAAATTTTCAATGCAAATACAACTGCGGCTAGCTCTATGTCATGAGTAGGATAGTTCTTCTCATGAATCTTCAACTCTCTAGAAGCATAAGCAACAACTCTCCTATCTTGCATCAAAACACATCCTAAGCCTACGTAGGAAGCATCACTGTAAATCACGAACTCCTTACCTGAAACAGGTTGTACTAACACTGGAGCATTTGTCAAAGCTTCTTTCAATTTTTCAAAGGCCTTTTGTCTTGCATCTGACCACTCAAACTTGACTCCCTTTTGCAACAACTTAGTCAAAGGAGCAGCTACTCTAGAGAAGCCATCAACAAACCTCCTATAGTAACCGGCTAATCCTAGGAAACTCCTAATCTCGGTCACGGACTTAGGTTGTTTCCACTCAACAATAGCCTCAATCTTCGATGGATCAACTCGGATGCCTTCGGCCGAAACAACATGGCCAAGAAATACAACCTCTCGAATCCAGAACTCACACTTACTGAGCTTCGCATACAACTGGTTGCTCAACAATCTCTGTAAAACAAACCTCAAATGCTCATCATGCTCTTCTTCTGTCTTCGAGTACACAAGTATATCATCAATGAAGACAACCACAAATCGGTCTAAATAGTCTCTGAAAATTCTGTTCATCATGTCCATGAATGCTGCTGGTGCATTTGTGAGCCCAAATGGCATCACAAGAAACTCATAGTGACCATATCTAGTCCTAAAAGCTGTCTTTGGGACATCACCCTCTTTTACCTTCAACTGATAATACCCGGATCTCAAGTCTATCTTCGAGAATACTGAAGCACCTCTCAACTGATCAAACAAATCATCTATACGGGGCAACGGATACTTGTTCTTCACAGTCAACTGATTCAGCTGTCTATAGTCAATACACATGCGCATGCTACCATCTTTCTTTTTCACAAACAACACTGGAGCACCCCACGGAGAACTACTAGGCCTAATGAAACCACGGTCTAATAATTCTTGCAACTGACTCTTCAATTCTTTCAACTCTTTCGAAGCCATACGATACGGAGCTATCGAAACTGGACTAGACCCTGAAACTGTCTCAATCACAAACTCAACATCTCTGTCAGGAGGCAAACCCGGCAACTCTTCAGGAAACACATCTGGAAAGTCACACACTGTTCTGATATCCTTCGGTCTGGCTTCACTCATATCCAGATTCATAACATAAGCTAAATAGGCCCCACATCCTGAGTCCATTAACCTATGAGCCTCTAAAGCTGACACCACATTAGACAAGAACTTAATGTTCTCGCCCACTACCACTACCTCGTAATCATCAAAAAGCTTCAAGGAAATTCTCTTTGTTTCAAAATCCACACTAGCCCGATGCTCAACCAACCAATCCATACCCAAAATAATATCAAAACCGTAGAAAGGAAGTTCCATCATGTCAACTGAGAACACATGACCCTGAATCTTCAGTGGACACCTCCTATACATACGTCTAACCACAACTGTCTCACCAAAAGAACTAGTAACATGCATACCTACATCTAAGATCTCAACAGGAATATCTAACTTTTGTGCATGCTTACTCAAAATGTAGGAATGCGTAGAACCCGAATCGACCAAAGAAAGCAAGGACATAGACTGTAACTCGAAATTACCTGCTATTACATCGGTGTCGTTCCCGACCTCTCTCTGAGCATAGACCCTCGCTGGTCCTCCCGCCTCTGGCTGCACAGCCACAACATGTGCAAGGTTCCTCTGAGCATCTACCCTAGGTGCATCAGCTCTCGGCTGGAAGTAGCCACGACCGCGCCCACGGCCTCTCTGAAAATCAGTACCTCTCGCAGGAGCCTGAGCAATGTTCGGTGCCTGAGCTGCCTGACGCGGACAGTCCCTCCTAAAGTGGTCCCTCGAGCCACAGTTCCAACAAGCATGAAAGTTACCCCAGCACTCTCCAGTGTGCTATCTCCCACACTGTGCACACTCGAGCAAGCGCCCTCCTCCTCTATGGCCCTGATGGCCCCTACCATGGTGGCCACCGCCACGTCTCTGATCAAACTGAGGTCCGCCACCTCTGTGCCTCTTAGCATCTCTACCATCAAAGTGGTTATGCCTCTTTCCAGAACCAAAACCACCAGCTCGTTTGGCTGAACCCAAACTGTGCTCCAAATCCTTCGCCCTCGCGACCAACACATCAAAGTCTGAGTAGTCAGAAGCCAACGTGTACCTCTTAACCTCTTCATTCAATCCGTATCGGAATCGGTTGCAGCGTTCCACTTCCGTAGGAACCAACTCTAGAGCATACTGACTCAAGCAAACGAAGCGAATCTCATAATCAGTCACAGAAGCATCTCCCTGAGTGAGAGCCATGAACTCTCTCTTCTTCTCATCTAGGTACCTCGGTCCCAAGTACCTCTTCCGGAAAGCAGACTCAAAGAACTCCCAATCGATCTCTGCCTCTGGAACCCCGGTAGTGATGGTGACCCACCAGGTGTAGGCATCACCCTGAAGCAGTGAGATCACACAACTCAATCTACGTGCGCCCGCACAACCCATCTGAGCCAAGATACGAACCGTCTTCTCCAACCATAACTCCGACCTCTCCGGAGTAGATCCTCTAAACTCCTCGGCCCCTAAGCTACGGAGCCTCTCCAAAGGTAAACTAGCATCATCACACCTAGGCTGAGCTGCAGCCTGGGCTCCCGCAACTGCGGCCTGGAACGCTCCCGCTATCGCTTGCACTAGCGGAGTCATATCAATTCCAGCTGGACCTTGGCCACCTTGGCCACCCTGAGGTCCATTTCCTCTGACTCCCTCCTCGCCCCCAACTCCCGGTGGAGGAGGTGGTGGTGGTGGAGGTGGTGGAGGAGCGCCAACTCCCGCGGCCCCCGGTCCCACTATGTGAGCCCCCGCACCAGCTACCGGCTCAACAGGAGCCACAACTCGTGGTTCCTGACGAACCAACCTCGGCCTACCTCTCGGTCTAGACATTGCTCTCTCAGATATTAACTACAACCACAACAAACAAACATACAAGTTGGGTTAGCAAGGCAAGGCTTCCAAGTGTCCAAGTATGTTTCCTCACTTAAAAATCATTTTTCCAATGTAATAGTAGCAATGGGACCCACACACACATGCTTTAAAGTAAAACAATCAGCATACTTGTCACATAAGCAACCATTCTTGCAAAACAAGCAAACATCGTGCAAATCAATTTAAAAACTTGAACTTACCTCACTTACCTGCCCAAGGTCTCGGTAACCTTAGGCTCTGATACCAACAAGTGTAACCCCCTCGTCCCGGTCTGGTCGGATGACCGGTCCGAGTGGGCCACACGAGGAAAACCGAAGCGAAACCCGTTAAGGCTTCCCTTCGGTTAACGACCTAGAAAATTTCTTTTAACTTTAATCTTATCTATATGCATATTTAATTCCTATGTGAAGCACAACAGCGGAAGATACAAACAACGAAACATTCACCGACCAAACAAAACATAAACAGTCCATTTTACTTCATTACAGCAGGCCGTTTCGAAACGCCCATAGGGTGTTCCGAAACGCCTTGACTTAGTCAAAGGCCAGGGTCGACCATTAGGTGACCGTTCCGAAACAGGGGAGACCCGTATCGGAACGACCTTGACGGTCAATATCTCGTGGTCAACGAGATTTGACCGTTTCAGAACTTCAGAGGCCCGTTTCGGAACGGCTTCATCTCGCCAATTTCTCAAAATTCCAGTAGCGAAAACGTTCCGGAACGACCCTCATCCGTTTCGAAACGGCAGGCCATTTATACAGGGGCCGTTTCGGAACACGGGGACCCGTTCCGAAACACCCCCTGTCTGCAGACTTTTCTGGGCTGTTTTGAGGCACAAGGATGCCCCAGAACATCCCCAAAACACCCAGCAACTTCAGGACAAGGTAATTTAAGGTATAACAACAATACTATCATGCTTCAACATTAATTTGGCATGTCTAATACTAAAGCAACAATCCACAACATGCATTCATTCAAACAACATTCAAGCACATGTAAAACTCTTAAGGCATAGGCTAATATTCAAAGTAAGCAATTAGGCATGGATTACAACTTAGACATGGCATCACAAGCCACACAAAAGCGACATAACATGGAGTCTAAACATGCTCCTAGCAACCAACAACAAACAACAAAACCTTACACATCCCATTGCTTAAACTATTACATGTCTTAACATTAAACCATACTTGATGAACTCAAGTCCAAAACAACACTTGGAGGCCCTCCACTTGCCCGAGCAACCCACGAACTAAGGATCTGCAACGTTGAACAAAGAGAGCGTAAGCAATAATGCTTAGTGAGGGTAAGCTCTAAAAACAAACCTCAACATCGCAGGGTCCGAGCACGATCTAGCCAAGGCAATTCACATTTACCAAGAGTCCACAAGATATAGATGCATGAGCAGTATATATCACATATATGCCATAATCGTGAGCTCAACGCTACTATACATGTAATCACATATAAATATCTCAATAAGAACCATGAACCTCAACACATTGATATATACATCAAACAACATTGGCACCTAGTTAATACCCGAATACGCGGATAGACACGTTGGAAACTCATATCCAACAACCACATTACCTCGGTGGGATTTCACTCATCACCGGCCTCGCGGAGGGGATTCCACTCATCCTCACGCCCCGTCGATGGGATTCCACTCATCACCGACTATATTCAAATACAATTCTGGGCGAACCCGTACTCCTCCTTGGTGACTCAACGCCACCAAGGCCACGCGCGACTTTAGACTCATGTGTACACACTAACATCCTAATGATCGATCATTTGTATCCAAGTTTACTAGTGCCAATATTTACTCACATCACATTACTCATTTCATCAACCTTGTGCTTAGCACATATTCACCAACAACCATCATCATGCATGTCTCAAGCATCATAAGTCCAATCTCATTTCACATGTATAAAGCAATGTACATAGACATTCATACCACAATATATACGAGACATACACGACCATATAGTGAGTTCAACCAAAGGCTCTAGATCAAGTTTAGGATTAGGCTACCACCCTAATCCTAACTCTAGGTGGGTCTACCAAGCCCAACCTAGTCCATAAACTCGAACCAACCAATTTAAAACCGTTTAAAACAATTAACCACTCACCTAAGCTTCCAAGCACAAGACCAAGCAAGCACAACCTTCAACTTTCCGGATTCACTTCCGATGCTTCACCGGTGCCCAAACTTGATTCTAATCATTCCCAAACACAAACAAAACATCCACAATCAAAATCTTGTCATCGAAATTAACCCGGATTACATTACCAAGCATCCAACACCCAAAACAAGTCCAAAAATAGGATTTTCGAGCAGCCCACTTGACCCACTGTTTTCTCTCATTTCAAGCACCAAAACAAGCCTCAATTACACCCAAAATGGTCCTCATATGTCATACTACCTACAGCCCCCAAAATCCAACATCAAACAGCCCCAAAACATACTTTAAAACCCTCCCAAAACCCCCTAAAAGCCAAATTCCGAAAATTGTTTAAAATTGTTTGAAATTCACATATGTGACATCATTTGACTCCTATATACCATAACTAACCATAATAAATCAAAATATTTGGTTTAGCTACACAAAGGCACCACTTTTAATCAAATATTCAATAACCTCTATTTCCTTAAAACTTCATGAAAACGAAAATAAAATGTACTTTTGAGAAGAGGGAGGTGAGGGGAGTTCAAATTTACCTTTACCTTTCAATTTGGAGTTGAAATGGAGGAGCTTTGGGAATGGAATAGTGAATGTGGAAGAGAGTTTTGGTTTCCCGTTGGTAAGCTTTTGAGAGGAAGATGAATAGTAGAGAAAATGGGTGTTTTATTTGACATGTGACTTATTTAGGGCTCAAAAGACTTCTTTGCCCTTAATGAGTTTGGCTATTCACAAGGAGGATTAATCCATGGTAGATTGGAGTTTTAAATCTTAAAACACGGTTAACTCGAAATTAATAAATTTTGAAAACAAACTCGAAATATTACTTAGAGTATAAAACCGAGCCCAGTTAGTATTAAAATATTATTTTCACCTAACCCCTAAACCCGGTTGTTACATTTTTAATGGCAAGTGGCCAGATTAGGTCAATTTAAATAGTTGGGTGATCAAATTTTAAAATTTTTTAATTGGGAGGTCAAAACAGGCCGTGGGCTATTGTTGGGTGGTCACTGGGGTTGTTTTCCCTAAAAGAAAACTATAATTAGAGGCAAAGAACAAAGACTTTCTTTCACGATAAAGTTGATGTTAGACGTGATAAACTTCACCCGAGATCTTAGACCCGAACCGATTTATCCGACTCACCTAAATATGATGGTCTAAGTTTGACTCGAATCTGAACCAAAACCAACTCGAAATTGGTTAAATCGAAAATCAACCCGAATCGAAAATAATCGAAACCGAAAACAACCTGAACCGAAAATCAACTGTACCAAAAGCAACCCAAACCGAAAGTAACCCGAATTTAATTTCCTCAAATATGTATGTTTTATTCTCATTTTGTATTATATTACTCTTTTTTTGCTACAACTACCTTTAGTAATAGTTTAATATCATATTTTCTCTTTTAAAAGATCATTTTCATATTTTGACTCAAATTGAAAGTCGACCGATCTGATATTGATCGACCCGAAAAGCAACTGATTCGATATTAACCTGACCCAATACCCGATCTGATCCAAAATAACATAGACTCGAACTAAAACCGAATCAGACCCGGCCCGACCTGAATCAAACCTAAACAAAAAACAACCCGAACCAAAAAGCAACTCGACCCGAAGTGACCCGACCCGAACTACTCATTTTTCACCTCTAGTCGTTGTTAGCCTTTGGTTTTAAGCTCCTTAATTGACGTTATTTGCGTGACATCGAACCCTTTCCCTTTCTTTTATTTTTTCATATAATCAGGACATAGTTATTGTGTTTTTTACCTTTTATTTTTCCTGTTTTATTTTCCCAACATTGTGTGAATTTAGAAACAGACAAAGTTGATTAAATTTTTGTTACAAACATATCGTTAAAACTAAAGCGGACGATTTAGTATAATACGAAATTTATTCTCAAAACTTATATATTTTATTAATTTAATTATAGCTCAAAATAATTTTTAATTTTAATTTTTTATATTTGAAATTTCATTAGTAAAGTGATTGTATCTACCAGCATACGACATTAATGTCATAATAAGTCTGCTTTATTGAATTGTCAGTTGTCCACAATGGCAGAAGATTAGAATATTAGAATATTAGCTTTTTTACAGTTTGTAACACATTTACCTTTCTCTTGTCTTTTAGTGTTGCATATGTGTAATTTGTAAATACATTTTAGTGAGCTGGATAGTACAAAACAGAAAAACAGCAGGTATATATCCCAATTGTAAACCAGGTTGAGAAATTAAGGATGAAAAACAGCATGTATATATCCCAATTGTATACCACGGACAATTTTAGCAGTTTTTGCCTTGGGAGTTAATGCAAAAAAGGGTCTCAAATGGGAATGAATACTTCTGAGCTCCTCTGCTCGGTTCTCTTTAATCCGCAGATCATCAAGAGCAGATGAAGGATTTTCTAGTACACGATAAAGGATTGTCATGGCTTCATATGGCGTTTTGGCTTCTAGAGCCTGAGCAATTGAATCAGCGGTTGCTGAGAGGTATGATGAAGACATTGTAAATACTTTGAAACTCCAATCCTTTAATCAGACAAGAAAATAGATTAATGGATCTGTTCCTTAATCACACTTGCTGCTTAAACTCAGATTGTGCCCATGGAATTTCCCTCTTTTTTTTCTAGTATCATCGCTGATGTCGCCTCAGAAATAGTCTGGATAAAGTCGGTACTTGATGAACTTGGAATAGTTTTTTATGGAAATTCTCAATATTTGGTGTGGCAATACTAGTGCAGTAGCCATGGCAGCAAATCCAGTCCTCCATGCTAAAACAAAACACGCTGATTTGGATCTTCATTTTATTCGGGATAAAGTTCTAAATCAGCAGCTTTAAGTGAAATATGTTCTAGAACCTTTGCAATGTGCAGACACTTTGACATGCGACAAGTGGTAGGAGGTATGAGGGTGCGATATTATAATTTTAAAACATAAATGATTAAATTTTTTAAGGATCAAACTTATAGAATGTATAAGATTTTTGGACTAAAACTATCATTATACGAGATCATGTTTTAATTTTAACGAAAAATAACAAAAAAAACTAATTGAATGATTAGATTATTATTTTTAGAATAAAAGTGACATGTTTGTTATCAAACATATAATTAAGTAATTTGTGGTGTATTTTATTCCTACACAAATTTTATTGTCTCCTCGTTTTAGATAATATTGTCACGGGACTAGAGTCTGACTAACAAAATCGTACGACCTTAATAGACGATCTTTAGTCAAAGACTAAGCCAACCTCCAAAATTAAGCAAAGTGCTTAGAGCAGGCAGAAGCTAATAGCAAGAAAAACAAGAAAAATATGGAAAATTAAAGAATTCTTCATTGCTCAAGAAAAGATTGAATACAAGAATGACTTGTGAATGAATGAAATGATGAGGGTGAGCCACTATTTAAAGGCGAGCTCTCTTAAATCGAACGGTCATAAATGGTTCAATCCAAAGATTAAGTATTGTTTCTTGATTTACGCTCTTTAACCATGGAAACTATATCCATATATTACAAACATGCCTAATGTTGGGAAATAATCATTCCCAATCATAACATGATTATTGCTCTCAAATAGGTAAGGATACTTTCTATAAGTGTTGGTCAAAAGATGAGCTCTATCCATGGGTCTTGATTTCATGAGCGGATTAGACATGGATAGGCTCGATTGCTTGGCCGAAACCACTTTGGTAGCATGGTGGATGCTAATTTGGGCCCAATGGTCGTGGCAGCTTGCAGGGTGTTCGTCTAGGCCTCTGGTATGCGCAAAGGGTGTTGACTTAATATCAACAAGTCAACATCTTTTCAATAGAAAAAGAAAATTATAATGTTCCTTTGGCAATTATGAACCACTCGGTTTTGTATGGTCCAAATCAATAATCCTGTAATCAATATTTAGTTTATGAAAATTTGATAAGCTTTTAAAAATCTGGACCATGAATTTAAATATTTTTTTAATATCATATATATATATATATATATATATATATATATATATATATATATATATATAATTTTTTAATGATAACATAATAAAATATTAGAATGTCATATTATAAAAAACATTACATATAAAAAATATATATCAAATTTTGTACTTAATATTAAGTAGAAAACATAGCTCATAAAAACCCCTCACTCTCGAGAAATTATATCATATGCCTTCTTCGCTATGTCATTTATGGTCTCAACAAAAAAAACTCATTTCATTAATTTGTTTCATTTTATATTTTTACCAAGTGAGAGTATTCACTAGGTAAAACTATTTTTAATTTAATTTACATATTAATATGAGTGAAGATTCATTTGGCAAAAATATGATATGAAAAAATTAATAAAATAGATGGTTTTTATTAGTTGGGACCATGAATGATGTGGTGAGAAGAGCTCATGATATAATATCTCCTCACTCTGGAAACTGTTATAGAATAGAAATCTCCTGCCTCTTTCCGGTGTCTCTTTCTATGCTCTATACTAAAAAATTAGGTTTATGATTAAGGTTTAAGGTTAGGGTTTAGGAAATTAAGTGTATGATGTATTTTTTAAGGACTAAAGTTTATAGTTTAAAATTTAAAATTTATAGCTAGAGTTTAAAATTTAATTTATCAGTGTTAGGACACATAAATGAGCACCGAAAAAGTACAGATAATTTCTGTCCACTTTTATATGGCCTCATCCTGAAACCATTCAATCTTTATTTTAGCTTTGTTATTTGATTAATGGACCATTGCTATAAAGTGTTTTCTTTTCACTTTTTATCTCTTTCTTATCATAATATTAAAGATATATAATTCATAGTTATATATATATATATATAATTTTACAGGATGAAAATGTATTTTCAATAAAAAAAATTTAAAGAAATTTTAAATTATATATGAATTTTAAAAAAAAATTTAAATTATATATGAATTTTAAATTTTCAGGGGATGGTCGTCTCCTCCAACCCCTCAGTCTATCCCTAAATACTAAGAGTAACAATGGAGGCAGATAGAGGTATTGACCCTTTTAAGATGGTAAAATTATAAATATATTTCTATAAACATTATAAAATTGCGAATTAATGTTGTTGATGTAGGATTTTATCGAGGGTTATATATTAAAAAAAGTATGTGAAGTGTTGGTTGCTATACAAATATACAGAGCCGAAACATCAATATCATATATTGTATTCAGTCACAAATTTATCTCTCGAACTTTGTTAAAAGTAGTAGAAAGTTTTTAAAAGTCCAAAACACCTACAAAACTAGCTCAAGTGGTACCATGACCATAAATGAACTATATGCTACAGCTCCAACCCAAGATTGGAAACTCCTTAAATTTCACTAATGCAATTTTTGTTAAAATACAAGCTCATTTTATGGTATAATTCGGAGATTCGTGGCTCTCCTTCCAATAATATTGTTTAAAAGTTCGAACTCAAATTTTTCATTGAAAAAACAAGACTTAATAGTTAAAAATGTGCCCAACCTATACCATTTTTTTCAATTTGGTGTCTAACGTTTTTTGGGCCACTTTGGTGCCAAACGTTTCATTCCGTAACTCAAATTGGGTTTTTCTGTGACAGACATTAAAATTTTTTCGTTATCCAATAAAAATGCGACATGTGGCATATTATGGTATTTTCTTTAATTTTTATTTTTCTAAAAATTGGAAAATCTTTAATTTTATAAAAAAAAACTCAAAATCATTAATTTCTCTAAACCTCAAATCCAAATCTAGATCCTTAAATTCTTCCCCTCCCACCACCGGCCATCATTGCCTTCGTTGGCCCCCCACTACTAAAAGCCACATGATCCCGTCGTCAAAAACCGTCGAATGAACCACCGATTGCTTCGTCAATGAACATCTAAAAATGAAGGGTTTTTTAAGAAGTTCATATTATTAAAGTAATTCAAAAATTAAATAAATGAATAAAAACATGCCACATGTCATGTTATAATTGGTTAGCGAAAAATTTTTAATGGTCGTTGACGAAAAAACCTAATTTGAGTTACGAAATAAAACTTTAGGCACCGAGTGACCCAAAACAACGTTAGGCACCAAAGTGGAAAAAATGGTATAAGTTGGGCAACTTTTTTACTATTAAGCCAAAAAAAAAAAACAATGCCCGTATCCGTTGCACCCTACCTTTGTTGGTACAACATAAATTCAATGATTACATGGAGGGTTGTATAATGAACCGTTCGTGAACTGTTCGGCGAGAAGTTCGTTTATGTCTGTTTATTTATTAAACAAGCGAACATGAATAATATTTTATGTTTGTTTAATTAAATGAATGAACACGAACAAAGTGTTTGTCCGTTCATTAACGTTCATTAATTCGTTCGTTTATGTTCGTTTAAATTTATTCACATATGTTATTAAACCTAAAAATATATTAAAAGTATGAAATAAAAAGAAAAAATTAATCAATACTCAATGTACGAGACTTCAGACTTCTTAAGCAAAAATTAAATAATACTCAATTTTTGTTTGCATTCGTTTATCATTTTAACAAACGAACGTGAATGGACACGAACATGATACATTCCTTAACGAACAAACACGAACACGAAATTATGTTTGTTTAATTGTTCGTGTTCGTTCACATTTCTTAACGAACGAACACGAACAAAAAATTATGTTTATTTAGCTGTTCTTATTCATTTGTTTATTCAATTAAAATTAAACAAACAAATATAAATATATCCTATTCATATTTATTTGGATGTGCCAAGAGCGATTATTAAAGGCACGAAGGTTGACATAACTTTTCTCTAATAGAGTTACCTCCCTTTTTTTCACTCTCTCCCACCAAAGCAAGGGTTCTTCATGTCTGTTCTAATTTTTAAATCCCCCCCCCCCCCCCCCCCCCTCTTTTTTCCTATGTACACATTGTTGATAACGCAATCACTATTGTTCTTAAAAAAATTACACGATACACATTTCGTGTAGTTTTTAGATTACATTATTTAGGAGTTGAAAATTTTAGTTTAAGATTTATTGGTTTAATTTTTATAATTTAAATTTTAAGGTTTATAGTTAGAAAATATGATTTAAATTTTAAAGTTTAGGATGATGAGTGCGTTTAGTTCTAGATAATGTAATCCGTTTTATTTTTATTTTCTTGGAAAATGATGTAAAAAACGAATTTGGTCGTAAAAATAAAAAATAAAAAAAAGATGTTTTACATCGTTTATGTTTTACCAAAATAGAAAATATGAAAATAAGGATTTTTTTTTTAATTTTAACCTCATTTTAACTCGGATTCAAATCATTCTAATGTTATTTTTTAAAACTTTAGTTTATTTACTCATATTTTATTTATTTATTTATTATTATTATAATAATATTTTCTAACTATATTTTATTTCAATTATTTAATATTTTTTTTATTTTGAAAAGTTATATACCAAACATATTTTTACTATTTTCATTTTTGAAAATAACTTTCCATCTCTATTAACCAAACATATTTTCTAATTTTTAAAAAATTGAAAATAAAAATTACTTTTTAAAAATAAAAAAAAAATAGAAAATATTTTCTTAAAAAAATTACTTAATAGACATTTCGTGTAGTTTTTAGATTACATTATCTATTTTATTTTAGGAGTTGAAATTTTTAGTTTATAATTTATGAGTTTAGTTTGTATAATTTAAATTTTAGGGTTTATAGTTAGAAAATATGATTTAAATTTTAGAATTTAGGATGAAAGATTTAAAATTTAACCTTTAAAGAATAAATATGTAGATTTGTGTAAATATTTTACACATATGTAGTTTTTTAATGTGTATTTTGTTATTAAATTTTAAAGTTCATTGTCATTTTTCTATCAATAGTATCTTAAGAATTATATATAATTTTTTTATTAAAAATAGGCTTGAAAGCGAAAAAAATGTTCAAATATATTTTTTTAGATATGTGACTAAAGTATTTTTCGGTCAAAGTAAGTGTTTAACGTTTTCACCGTTATTATTTTAGGTGTCTGACCGTTAACAGCCGTTTAAAAAAATTGCTTTAACCCATCAAAACATGACACATGCTTTTGACTTTTATTTCTTTTAACTTAATTTAAAAAAATCCCTAATTTTTTTAGATTTCACAAAATAACCTCAAAATCCCTAGATCCCCAAATTCGACCATTGTCTTCATCATACATCCTATTGTCGGTGCCGAAGTGAAGCCTCATCCTCTTTTCGTGAGACCCAGATGTCGATTGTCTTCTGATCAGCCACCGTTTGCCACCCATCTTTTCCCTTTTTTTTTCTCTCATCGTTTGACTTTGTTTCAACGTTAGGCACGCTGACTATCGACTTTCGTCGATGGGAGGATGGGGAAATGATCACGAGGTCCGGCGAAGGAAGTGGTGGGCACGCTATCAGCGATTTGCGGCGACAATGGGTGAAATCGAGATTTGGGACATAAGAATTTTGGGATTTGTGGACTATTTTAGAAGTTTTTAAGAATTTTAGGATATATTTGAAAATTTTGAATTATTTTAAGGCTTAAACGTCAGATAGGTGCCCAATGTAACCCCCTCGTCCTGGTCTGGCCGGATGACCGGTCCGAGTGGGCCACACGGGGAAAACCGAAGTGAAACCTGTTAAGGTTCCCCCTCGGTTAACAACCCTATATTTATTTCATTTTAAATCTTGTCTAGATGAGTATTAAATCCTAAGTGATCATACAGCGGAACAACATTCACGAGGCAAACAAACGAACTCAGCTCAACATCTTACAGCCCAATTTTAAGCTTTAACTACAGGCGGTATTGATACCCTTAAGGGGTGTATCGATACCCCTTGACTAGGTTTAAGCTTTAACTGCAGGCGGTATCGATACCCTTAAGGGGTGTATCGATACCCCCTTGACTAGGTCAACTGGTCAAAGTCAACCCGCAGAGACCGTATCGATACACCCAAGGAGTGTATCGATACCCTCCCCAACGGTTGACTTCCCACGGTCAACGCTAAGATGACGGTATCGATACACCAGAGGCCGGTACCGATACCGAAATGGACAATAGCTCCAGTGACCAAAATGGTATCGATACACCCCTCTAGTGTATCGATACACGAGGCCTGAAACAAGAAGGTGGTATCGATACCGTACCAACCGTATCGATACCCCTGCTACAAACTTGCAGGTTTGAGCTGATTTAAGGCACAAGGAGGCCCTTAAATCCCTCTAAAACCCCAACCAACACACTAACATCAATCATAAGGCAAATTAAACATAAAAGCATGCTTTAACTTGAAATCAAAGGCACAATCCAACACAAGATGATACACAAGCCATACAAGCAACATAAGCTTTCAAGCATGGCATTCCAACAAAAGTCATATCAACATTTAAGGTCATACAAGGAACTCAAAGCCATGAAGGCACAAGATAAGCATATAAGAGGTTTGCACCATAACAAGGCAACTTAAACATCTAAAGACATGCCACCACACACAAGCATATATCAGAGCGTAACATGTTTTACAAACCAAGGCCAAATCAAATCATCAAAATACACCCAAACTCAAACAACAATACCTATCCCATTGCTTAACTATTACATTCTATCACTTAAAATTCATACATTGAGCTCACCAAAGCAACACTTGGAGACCCTTCCTTGCCCATGCCACCCACAAGCTACTTATCAGCATTGTCGAACAAAAGAGAGCGTAAGCATAAAAGCTTAGTGAGGGTAAGCTCATAAAACAAACCTTCGACAATGCATGGTCCAAGCACGAGCTACAACCAAGATAAAATGCGTGATCTTACCTCCGATCCACACGAGCCATAATTATAAATGATGCATGAACATATATTCAATATCATGTGATGCTCAACATGTTTAAATTCACAACATATGAAATCACATATATTAAACCATGTTAGCAACACATCCCAAATCACATTGGCTCACAATTGATCACATATTGGCAACATAAACCACAATCTGTATTAGCACCTAGCTATGACTCGAATACGCGGATAACCATTGGAAATCACATCCAACAACACAACCATTACCTGACGGTGGGATTACACTCATCACCGTTCACGCGGAGGGGATTCCACTCATCCTCACGCCTCATTTCACGCGGAGGGGATTCCACTCATCCTCACGCCCGTCAATGGGATTCCACTCATCACCGACGAATATATATATAAGAAGATTTCTGGGCGAACCCGTACTCCATCTTGATGACTACCATCGTCAAGACCACGCGCGCATTTTGACTCACGTCTGCACACTAGACATCCTAATGATCGATCATTTGTACCCAAGCATACTAGTGCCAATATTACACATTTCATTACTCTTTCACAATACCATTTCATAATAAATTCCGTGCTTAGCACGTACTCACCATGACTCACCGTCATGCACAAACCATATTTCCATGCCTAGCATGTACTCACCATGATCCTCGGATCATACATTCACCTCATAACATCATTACATATGTCAACACTACATGCATCTCAATAACACAAATATCACATCATATTTCATACATATGCATATCCCTATCACATTTATCATCAACATGCATGTAACAATGCATTAAGCCTGTCTCCACATACATGTATAACAACGTAAGCATAACCACCATAAGCATGATCAAACATGAGGCATAATTCAACACTTTAAAGATCAACCAAGGTCTCTAACTAAATATTGGGATTAGGCTACCACCCTAATCCCAACTCTAGGTGGGTCTACCAATCCCAACCTAGTTCACATGCTTGAACCAATACTTGAAAACCATTTAAAAATATTTAACCACTCACCTAAGCTTCCAAGCTCCAAGCCAAGCAAGCAACCTCCCTCAAATTTCCGGATTCCTTCCCGAAGCTTCTCCAACACAAATTCTCGCTTCTAAACAACCTCAAACACAATTCCGGATTCCTTCCCGAAGCTTCTCCAACACAAATTCTCGCTTCTAAACAACCTCAAACACAATTCAAATAATCCTCGAATCAGCCCAACATCAAAAGACTCACCCGGAATACAATTCAAGCAACAAGCACATTAATTCAAGCCATGTACAACCTCCAAAACACTAGACCCGAGCAGCCTTCAAACCCTAACCAAAACTCATGATTTCAACCTTTTTAACACATCTAAATGCTCCCAAAACAGCCCCCAACCATTACCCTAACATCCACCCTCAATTTCCAACACAAACCATACCCAAAACTCAACTAAAAACCTTCCTAAAACCCCACCAAAACCCAATTTCGGAAATCCTTAGAAAACACTTTAAAAATTACATATATCGGACCTCTTTGGTTAATATTAATTTATATATTAACAAGGAATCAAAAGCTCAAGCAATGGATGATAAAGTTTACATCTTTCTCTTCAAAACCCTAAAAATCCAAAACTTTAAATCATGAATTTCAATGAAAACTAAAGGCATGGGAAGAAAGGGAAAGTTGAGGACATAAAGAATTTGTTGTTACCTTTGCAAGAGCTCCAAAAATGAAGGCAAGATTTGATGGAAATCAAAATGGGGAAAAGGAGAGGGTTTCACATTTTAAAAGAAGGAAAGGGGAAGAAGATGGTGAGAGGGGGTTTTATTTTTGTTTTATTCTTTTGGGCTATTTCAAAAATCCTCAATATTACAACTTTGCCATTAATGAGATGGCAACTCCCCCTTACTTTCAAATCCAAGAAATTTTAGTTTCGTTTCAAATTAGTCCAAACATAAAAATGTTTATTTTGAAAATAAAGGAAGAGACAAGGTCCAAATAATATATATAATATTATTTAATCATAAACCGAGACCCAATAATATTATTTAAATATTATTTTCTTCCGACCCCTAAACCCGGGTGTTACACCCAAACTATACTCTCTTTTTTTCAGTTAGGTGCCTAACGTTTGTTTCGGGCCACTTAGGTGCCTAACGTTTCATTCCGTAACTCATTTAAGGTTTTAGCCGTGACGGACGTTAAAATTTTCCGTTATCCAATCATAAAGCGTCATGTGGCATATTTTTTATTTTTCTGATATTAACTAAAATAAAAAAATTAATTAAAAATAAAAGTAACACTGGGTTAAATTCTATTAAACCCATAAACCCATCTTCTTTCCCATCAAACCGCCCCCCTTCAATTTGTAATTCCAACTACTGACCCTTTCACTCCATCGCTTCCTCTTCGAGCTTCTCCTCGAGTCTCCTCCTCCACCTCCTCCTCCTCCTCCTCCTCCTCCTCCTCTTCTCATCCAATTCCTTCTCTAACCTCAATCTTCTTTCACCTTTCTTCCTAGCCCAAAACAGCTCCCTTTCCTCCAAGTCCATTTCCCAATCCTCCATCCTCTCCTCCCTCTCACTCCATGGCTTTTCTTTCCCAAACTCCAATTCCCTCTTCTTTTGCTCCCTCTCCATGTCATTTTTCTCTCTTACAAGCTCTCTTTCTTTCCTTTTCTCTTCCCTCCTCACCATCCCGCGTCCCCATCACCATCGACACCATCATCTTCCTCTTCCTCCTTAAAATCCTCACTATCAATTGCAAACCTCAAGTCACAACAATCCTCAAACAAATCATTGCCATTACCATTGCTTTCACTGCCTTTTTTCCCTTTAACTTCAAGTTCCACATCACTGAAAACCTCTTTGTACTTCAAGAAATTTTCCCAGTGATTCTCACCATCTTTCCAATTGAACTCATCCTTAGAAATTCTAATCTTCTGCTTCACTCCCAAATACTAGTGCCTCATGATTTGAACCTTAATATATACATCGCGCCATGACCACTTGAAAGGGAAAGTAACGGGATATTGAAGATGATGAACTGAGTTTGAATAAAGTTCCTGAATTGAGAAGATCGGAGTATTTAGATAAAAGGGTTTGTTCTTCAACCTCTGACCACTTCTTACGTTTCATTTTTTGGAGCAAAAATCTAATGGAAGGGTTTTGATTTTAGTTTGAAGATTGTCCGAATAAAGGCTTGAACTTCGCAGGTTGTCTAAAAAAAGCCAAAGGGACGGAAGTCACGGAACTCGAAAGTTGTTTTGAGAGGGTTGGGATGGTGACTCGGTTTGATGGGGAAGAAGATGGGTTTATGGGTTTAAGGGAATTTAACCCAGGGTTACTTTTATTTTTAATTAATTAATTTTATTTTGGTTAATATCATAAAAATAAAAAAAATGTACCACGTGTCGCTTTATGATTGGATAACGGAAAATTTTAACGTCCGTCACGGTTAAAACCTTAAATGGGTTACGGAATGAAACGTTAAGCACCTAAGTGGCCCGAAACAAACGTTAGGCACCTAATTGGAAAAATGGTATAATTTGGGCACTTATTTGACGTTTAAGCCTTATTTTAAAAAATAAAAGAAAAAAAATATTTATTGGTTAACAATTTTTTAAACGATCATTAACAACATGATATTTAAAATAGTAATGATGAAAACGTTAAGTACCTATTTGAACCTAAAAATACTTTAAGCAATTATACGAAGAAAATATAGTTTAAACATTTTTTTACTATTAAACCTTAAAAAGATAATATATTTGACCACTGTACTTAATTCTTACTTAATCATTTTTCTCTCAACAAAGAATTAATTTCGTAAACCAGTTAAATGACTTCTTCTTAAAGCAAGGTTTAAAAACATATATAAAAGGCTTTTTTAAATATGTATAATGGTATATCCAATTCTCAACGTTTACATTTTCTTTCTCAAATAAATTTATTTTAATTATTTGTTTACGTATATTTCACGATTCAAAGTTGCACATATATTGAAAAGTTATATAGACACGAACCGAGTTACGAAGTTGAATTATATTTCTTTGTTAATAATTTCGATCTTATTAAAATTTACAGCAATATTTAAAAAAACTGAAGACTATAAAATGATTATTGTAAAAAAAAAGGCATAATGGCCCGTTTGGCCACTGAAGTATACACAAAATACTGAATTGCTCCCTAAAATATTTTTTGAGACATTTTACCCCCTGAGCTAAGAATCGTTATCTCATTTACCCCCTCCGTCAAAACTGTTTAAAAAATCATGGATCAATCGGAATACGCCACGTGTCATTTTATTCAAAAATAATCTAATTTAAATGAAAGGGTAAATTACACGTGAAGTATGCCAGAATTTATTTGTTGTTCATTTTAGTCACTAACTATTCATCTAATTAACAAAAAAAATATGCATGATTCAAGATTATCTAAAACCCCTCCATTTTTCTTAGAATCAGAAGTAAAAACTCTCAAACTTCAAGGAAAACCAACGATGATTATCTAAAACCCAAAAAAAAAAACAAGCATTAAAAAGATTCAAACTTTATCAACAAAACCCAAAAAGCTAAAAGAGACCAGTGGAGAACAAGAGTCCTAAAATGCAGCAAAGACAAAAGCTTGAATAATACTAAATTACTATACTAATACAAGTAGTAGTTTAAAGGATAGAGCAACATGTGACTAGGGGTGTTTATTGAGTTGAGCAGCTCGCAAACAGTTCGAGATCGACTCGGTTAAAATTCGATTAATGCTCGACACGAGTTGACTCGACTCAAACTCGAGCTCGACTCGAGATCTTAATGAGTCGAGTTGAGCAAGGTTCGGCTTGACTTGATAAGTTCGCGAGCAACTCGTTATATTTTTTAATAAATTTTTAATAATTTTTTGTGCTACCTTAAAAATTATGTTCCAAGAAGTTTAAATGCTAGCTGAAAACTCTAAAAAAATTTAGTGACTTGCTAAGTAATTTACCAATAAAATATTTGATTTCAATTTTTCAAAACATTTTGTATTTTCTCAAAGAATTTTAAAAGTTAATTAGTATCAATAAAAAAATAAAATTATATTAATTAGTCTTTCCTTATTTTTTATTAAATCATTTTATGATATTATTTTATGTATAAAAGTTGAAAAGAGAAAAAAATCTTTAATTCTCGTAAAAAAATACTGTAATCACTAATTTTGTCCGAGGTATTAAATCGTTTTTATCTTTCGTAATCACTAATTTTGTTAACATATTATTATCCTTACTGTTATCATATCACTGATTCTTCTTTCTCTCATCACCTTTCCATCTTATTATGTAAAAAAAATATTATTCACAAGTACATTTGGAATTAATATTTGTCAAAAAATATTTATTTATTTGGGCAAATTAGTAAATGGAAGTGACAGACCGGATAGGACAAAGGTTGGCAAATTAATTCACAAAAGCTTATGGTTTTTATAGTCGTTAAAATCAACTTTTCTGGTTGAAATTCAATGATAAGAGGCATCATTGTTGGGTAGATTTTGTTTTATATTATGATGATGTTGGTAAAGATTTTGAGACAAATTGTGAAATTTAAAGGAGGTCGAGGGAGGGAAAAGGGTGTGAAATTATAGCTATCAAAAGCAAAGAAAAAAAAATATTCTCATTGATTTGACTCCAATGCAATTTATGTTTTTTGTCTTTTCATTTTGATTTTTTATAAACAAAAGTATTACATTTTAATCATTTAATTAGCAATTTCTTTTATCCTTCCTTATTTCTATCATTCATATCAAACAATGACATATTGTTCACAATAGTTTCAATTTTAGTTTCATTATCATATTGAAAATTGAGTCGTGAGTCAAACAATACACTGATTTAAAATGATTAAATTAAAAAATATAAATAAAAATTACAATTTTTGTATAGGGTAGTTATTTCATGTATGAAATATTTTCCCTTTACACACAATACATAGATTGCTAACATAATCTAATTTGACCGATTTTTATGGGTATTGTTTGGATCAACTAAAATTTCAAATTATAAAAACTATATAGATTAAAAATATCAAATTAAAGTACAAAGTTTAAATCTACAACTCTCACATGGTACAAAAATTAATGGAATAATTTGACTTAAATTTGTTGTGAATAAAATAAAGAAGAACAAGAATAAGAACAAGAAGAACAAAGAGATGAGAGAAAGAGGGAGATTTGTATTATTCTCAAAATATAGACTTGTATACAATGTCTTCAATGAATCATCTATTTATAGGCATAAGAAGTACATAATACATTAAACTCTAATTCATAGAGATAATATTCCTAATAATAAATAAATCAAACTCCTTTGATAAAGTTCTAATCATGATAGACATCCAAATAGATAAATATTCATAACACTCCCCCTTGGATGTCTATGAAGATAATGTGCCTCGTTAAAACCTTACTAAGATAAAAACCCAGTGGGAAAAAATTCTTTAGTGAAGGAAAAAGAGTACACACATCTTTGATACGCATAACATGTTGCCTCATTAAAAACCTTACCAGGAAAACCTATTGGGACAAAACCTCGGTTAAGGGAAAAAGAGTGCAACGCGTATTTACTCCCCCTCATGCAAACATCATAGAAGATCTTTGAATCTTCATAATTTAATCTTGAATATCATTTTTCTAAAGATCGTGAGGGATGAAACTTTGGAGTAATATGTTCCATGATGTATCAACTTTCAAACTGAGATATACATCTTGTTTTATCTTCACACAAGATAGCTTTTATCATATCTTGTAAAAGTAAATTCACATATCTTTTGGATATGTTGGGTCAATAATCTTAGCCAAACACATTTTTTGGCTTGCCTCGTGCATAACAATTATTTCTACGACATTTGAGGAGGCATCAACGAATATTTGAAGATCTAAATGTAATGATCTTTGTATATTCATAGATATTTCTTGACCAACTAATATATAGTGCTTCAAGACCAAGAAAAGATATAATTATCTTTATTCACATCCAACAATCTTACAACTATTGGGATACTCAATAGATATGCTCTATTCATATTGAATCTTCTTTAAGATTCTTTCAGCTTATGTCTATTCATAGACAAAAGAAATATATAAAAATGCTCGATCTTCAGGTCGAGATAAACTTGATGTCAAGATTCAAGTACTTGTATTGAAAGTACTTCACGAGTTTCCAATTTGAAGCTCTTTAGGAGTTCTAAAATTATCAAAATGGATCTTGATCCAAACTCCTTTATAAAATACATAAGAAAATCTGATCATTCTTATAGTATTTTCTCAATTAGTATTCACTAAGGCGATTATACCAAATGCGCCAAAATATTCAAGAGACATGTCTAAATAAATTTTCTCAAAAATTTCATAATGCTTATAGCATTTTAGATCATTCAAGGATAAATATGGATCCACAAATAATTAGACGCATGTAAAATTTTCAAAACTGCCAAGTAATTGCATCCACCATGAAGTAATTAAAACTTTTCATAAATCATAGTTCAAGTCGTATTTACGACTACTTATTTGTACCTCACTTGCATTACACCTTTAGGTGTTTGGACTGCTGGTCCAAATACTTCTATTTTAGAAGTTCAAAGCGTCTTTCAATATTGGCCAATTCAATATCTATACTTCTAGATAGATTTTATAAAAGATCCTCGATTTCTTTCTTTACTTCTATAGAAGTATTTTATGTAAAATCGTTGTCGACAACTTTCCAATATTCTGGTTCCATTCTCGTAATGACATAACTCATCGAGATCTCTTCAAGATTTCAATCTTTATTTTAGGTACCTGAAACTCTTATAGAGTTTTATTATTTGTTATGTCTTGGGTCTCTTTAGGAGCACCCGCCTCCAATATATGATCATCTCATATTACTTTCTATTTACGAGAATTATGATCATTGGAACCATTTCAACTATCATGCTTCAGGCATGATTTACATTTTCTCGCTATAACATGTAATTTAAACTTAGAGCATTTCAGCTGGTATATGAGACTTAATTACTCTCATTGGGTCAGTAAATATGTCTGGCAGTTGACATGTAATAATATGAATTATCTTATGAACTTCTAGTTCATATACTAGGATCTAGATAATGATAATTTATTTTCCTCTATCCAGCTGATTATTATCTCCCCCTGATGTTGAGAAAAATCATGTCATAAATGATTCTCCAATTAATGTTTAAGAATTTAAACATAAAAGAAGACTCGTACTCAATATATATTCTCAACCCTTTTATTTACCCATTTTGTGCGTTGTGGTGGAGCAATTCATATCGCACATTCAAAAATCTTAAAATGGGAAATGTATGGTTTCTGACCAAAAACCAATCATAACGGGGAGTTTATTTTAACTCGTTGGCTTGATGCGTATTAGTGTTTCTATATGGAAACACCATATAAATAATAACTCTTTTGTTCTCATAGTTTAGCTATTAAACAGGAGACATCCAATTGAAATTTTGCTAAACTATATTTTTCATAATCAATAGGCTTTGTAACAACTAATATAGCCTAAAACATAAACCCACTAGCTTTTCAAGACGAATAGTCTAACTGCATAATCTGAATCTTTTTAAAATCAATCTCACAAACTTCTGGTTGTAAGTCGATAAAACAATGTAGATGCATCTACTAAAATCATATAAAACTTTCCACATTTGTGGATATATGGGCCCATATTTCGTTCAGATATGCAAGACATACAGTCTCAACTTCAATACAAGAACTTTAAGTTCTAATTCTTTTGGTAAGTGGGATCACCTATTCCTTTGAGAACAAACAACACAAGAACTTCAGGTTCTTTTAGTAAGTGGAATTTAATCAATTCCTTTAAGCAACACAAGAACTTCACGTTCTTTAATAAGTGGAATTTAATCCATTCCTTTGAGAATAAGCACCACAAGAACTACAGGTTCTTTTAATATATGTGCATGTAAATCTCAATAATTTCTGCACCATTGATCAGGATGGTCTAACCGATCATGCCAACTATATATATGTGTGTATATATCTCTGAATTTGTAAACTCCTTGTTTACCATAACATGTAATTCAATCTCACTCGTACATGTCTAGTACGACCATTAAAATTGTTCCTTTAAATAGGAATATATTTAGCTCTTTCGGAGCTTTCAATTGAAATTATCTTTTGGTAGTAATATATAGGTCTTCTAGAGCTTTCAACTGACTTTTTGGCTACCAAAACTTATATCAATATTGGCTTATTTCAAATGCCAATTGATAACATATGTTATCTATAATTCCCAAATGGATAGTTTGCGAACTCATATTGCTCTCTTTATGACTTTGACGAGTATAACGCACTGTGAATATGGAATAAAGTTCCATTTGACAATAACATATTTGCTCAACCAGAGCCTTTTGTGATATTAGTACTTCCGGATATAGTACTCACATTATCCCTTGCATTTTAATCGAGAAATGCATAATTGTGCACCTTTCAAAATGTGCTTTGTTTCATTTACTTCAGGTAATGAAAATATGTACTTTGTATCATTCACTTCGAGGAATGAAAAATATAAAATATAGCACATCATATCAAGTCGATTATCTATCAGAGATAAACTTTCAAGTGCTCTTCCGAAGTATTGATATTTTAGTACTTTGAGAAATACTACTCATATTTTCCCTTGCATTTAAATGAGAAAATTATTTCTTATGCTTAAGTACAATATGAGTACTTGCATTATCTGCTAGGCATAAATAGCCACAATTCTAGGAATAAATAGCCACAATTCTAGGCATAAATAGCCACAATTCTAGGCATAAATAGCCACAATTCATTGTATATTTTATTCCAGAAGTAATCATATTCTTCAAATAATAAATTAACATAAAATGTAAATAAATAATATATAAAATAAATAAACATAAAGCAAACTAACATAAATAAATAATAAATAAAACGAATTAACATAAAAATAAAATAAAATAAAAATCAAATATTCCTATTAGAGGTTATAAGGGAAATAAAATAAATGGTAAATTATTCCCTTCAAAGGTTATGAGAAAATTAACAATATTCAATTGAGTTGGATCAATAACGCCATAAACAAATTTTTTTTATATTTTATTTCATTTATCATTCATGATTATGGATAAAGTCCATAATACTTTGGCGTTTAACAAGTACGAAACCAATGGTTTATAACATCACATTGGTAAAAGGATTTCACTTCCTTAGAATGATCTTTATCACTCTTGTCATCCTTATAACTTTGCTACCAGCGGGTAGAAGTATTCTTAATACGACTATATTTTTCATGTGTATATTCATAGTCTCGACCACGATCACTACTTTTAATGTGAGTTTTTTTATTCATTCCATAATATAATCTCACATTCACTTCAGGGAATGGAGTAGAGCCAGTGGGCCTTTAAAACCTTTTTCACATATCCTTATCATAGAGAACAAAGATTTAATCCTCGTACGCGGCATTGTTAAACCTGTCCACAAGGTCCTTTAAAAACCTCCTTTGAGACCAGTAGCCTCGCAGAACGGGATGTCCAGCCAATTATACTTGGATTATATCGAAATTATGTCTCTAATTGAATAATGATTTACCATGTTTGCATTCACTTCATGAAATGAAACAGATCCAATAATTGCATGGAATAAACATCATGCTTGCATTCACTTCAAGAATGCCCCATCATTGATAATTGCATGGAATAAACATCATGCTTGCATTCACTTCAGGGAATGCCCCATCATTGATAATCGCATGGAATAAACATCATGTTTTGCATTCACTTCAATGAATGCCTCCCATAAAACTTTTTGGATCAAGACAAATTTTTGTAACTTGATATTGGGAGAAGTCTATGGTCGAGTTTTTCGACAAAGAAGAAAAATTGCTTTCGAGCAAATATAGACTTTATAACAATCTTTTTATAGATTGAAATTCACCATGATTTATCGCACATTAAAATCATAATTTAAAGAATAAAAATAAAATAAGAATTTACCGATATTAGTTTTCCTCTCGAGGAAAATGGAGACGTAGCAAATGACCAAAACATCTTCTCATAATGTCGTGTCTCTTTCCAAGTCATTTAAATACATGTAAAACTCAATACATGTTTAAAAATCAATATCATCAAATAAAATATTATAAACACATATTGATCTTAATACAAAGTTCAACCATTGTGTCAAAAATAAGCATATATGAAACCATAATAATAAGATCTATATGTATTGGCTGAATTAATTATATCAGAAATCAGAGGATATATGTCATAATTCTCTTTAAAAAAAACTAAACCAACAAAGGTGTTTCATTAATGTACAGATCTTTGTTACTAAAAAAAACCTTAAACCTAGAGTACGTATTTTAATGAATTTATATGAAAAACTACCATAGTTCTACGTACATAACTTTGTTATTCATGATTATAAAGTATAGTCAATAAATCGAACATGCTTTACATGCACCATCATCAAATTTCATGAATTTACAAATATACAAACACAAATAATAATAATTAAGTATGAAAAACATAAGTAGTTGAGTACCAAAGATGAAAACCCACAAATACTTTCGCTTAACAAACCTTAATCAATTCCATCGTTCCCAAACACAACCTCTTCGTCTCTGTCGATTCGTCTTTTGGTTTGTGAGAAGCCACAAATTTATCTCTTTCCAATGTTCGAATAAAATCAAACATACTTCCAAAATTTTCAAAAAAAAATTAAAACAAAGTTAAAATATAATGAGAAAGACAATCGGTAACTAAAAAATATAAGGAGGAAAAAAAAACTTATCTTTGGTTTATTCTATAATCGAATTCTTCCTGGTAACTTCTTTTGAATTATAACGATGAAGACCTCAGTTGATTAGAGTCTCGTGCTGATAACGTGTTGTGAATAAAATAAAGAAGAACCAGAAGAAGAACAAGAAGAACAAAGAGATGAGAGAAAGAAGGAGATTTGTATTATTCTCAAATATAGAATTATATACAATGCCTTCAATGAATCATCTATTTATAGGCATAAGAAGTACATAATACATTAAACTCTAATTCATAGAGATAATATTCCTAATAATAAATCAAACTCCTTTGATAAAGTTCTAATCATGATAGACATCCACATAGATAAATATTCATAACAATTACTATATTATTAACATATTATTATTATTATTATTATTATTATTATTATTATTATTATTATTATTATTATTATTATTATTATTAATACTATGAAGCAATTCTGAAAATACAAAAATAACACAAATAACATCCCAATTATAATAAAAAGCCTAAATTTATATTAAAGAGTCCATTTAAATCATTAAAACCCTAAAAAATATTATACATGCATATCACATGGCCCGATTCGGGTCCAGTTTAATTAAAATACCCTAAATCTGATAAGTCCCTTTGTTCTTGCGCAGCCGGTTCTCCATCGTCGGATCTAATTTAGATATGACGGTACATATCAGACCTTAGATGGAAACCCTAGCTGGCCACTTGCTCCTTTGGTGTCGCATCCGTCTGAGACTTTAGATCGAGATCGCCATCAACGGCCCAGATCGAGGAAGAGAAGTCTCCAAAACCTCCACGCGCCGCACGCGCGGCTTCTCGACTCCCAATGCGCACGTGTAGATCGCACACGACGCTCCAGCTCCCTCACACGCACATTTTCGAATCACGCGCGACCGTCCAGATCTTTCATCGACGACTAGGATCGCTCCGCGTCGTCCGACCAGCCAAACTCGTCTTCTGGTCCCCCTCCTCTCTAGCCGTTCGTTCACATGCAAAGAAGAAAATCGAGATGTCAGAGATGCGCAACAACTAACAGAAAATTAGAGGCAAACAAACAAAAAAATAAAAGGGTGAATACAGACAAATTAGACAGAACCAATAGGGATTTTTAATTTTGATTTTATGTAATCAAAAAATTGTAATTTTTGATGTTATAAAAACCCGAAACCACATTGTAATCCAGGGTTTTTTTCGGAGATAAAAAATTTCAGAGAGCAATAGACAAGCAATACAAAAATCTCAGATTCAGAGGTATATCATCTCCTTCTTTCATTTCATTTCGAATCATATATAAAAAGAAGAGGGTTTCATTTTTTACCTTCGGTGTCGGTTCGCCTTCTCTACATCCGTTTGCTTTCCAACACCGACGACAAGCCCTCTGACCTCTTTGAGGTCGTATATGGTGAGTCGGTAAAGGCGATAACAAAAGGAGATCTATTTCGTCTTTTCAAAACAAAGAAAATTAGGATTTTTGGTTCTGTTTTTATGAAGTGAAAGAGGGCTTTGTTTTTTTTGTTTCAAAAGATCGAAGAGAAAAGGTTTTTTTGGGGGGTTGTTTTAGGGTTTCCAATAACGACGACCGACGCGACAGCGTTCGGTAGAGAGCTAAGAGGGGGAGAAACTCTGAGATTAGGGTTAGCAAAACAAAAAAAGAATTTAAAATATTTTAAAACATGTTTTATAGTGTTTTAAAGTTTTAAAATTGGATTAATTCGTTTTTAAGGACCTCTGTGTCCCTTTAATCGCGCTGCAAGCCATTCTGCATCCTAAAACTCTCTTTGCGGTCCTTGCATCTTTTCAAAAGGTTTCAATCTCGTTCTTGTTTTGGTTTTAACTGAGTTCTGGATGGTATAATCCCTCGTCTGCCCCGTTTTAATTTCCGTGTCCTTTCAATTTGGTCCTTTCTCTTGCGATTTAATCCTTTTTAGGTGGTTTTATTACCGATTAGGTCCCTACCACCATGCATATCTAATTTCCAGTCCTTATTTATGTTTCTTGCCATGTTATTAAATATATGTTTATGAGATGTGTAGTATGTGATTTCCATGTGATTGGATGTTTATATGTGGTTTTATGATATACGTATAGCTTTTGCGTAATATATAGTTTATTTACGTTATATGCTTGGTTTTAATATATGCATACTATAGTTTTCCCATGTTTTTAATGTAGTATTCCTATGTTACATGCTCGATTTTAATGTGGGCATAGCTAGTTGTTATGTTGTTCGAATATGTGTTTGTGACATGCGTTTTAAATAGTCATTCATGTGACTTTTGTAACTAATTTTAATCATAAAAAGGAGATACTTATTGATTTGCGTATTCGAGTCGAAATATCATAGCTTATTGGATATTCCTCGAATATTCGGATTAATTCGCGTCGTCTAAAGGTAAAATTCGTAAGTAATTAAAACGAACAAGACCACGACATCATACTTTATCTGCTTGCATCATGCATAAAGGTGACGTACATGATCTAAACCCCCAAACTAACATGACAGTCAGACTTATATGATGTCGGTTTAGTCTTTGGTTCGGTGTACCGTCATCCTATTTAATTAAATGTCTAATTAATTCTGGACCACCAATTTGAATAAGCTCGTACAACTAAAGTTTAATTTTCGATTAAGAACCCCTAATTAAATTCACTTTAAATTTTAAATAATTTCCATCGATTAAAAGCAACAATTATTTTGGTACCGATTTTTTATGGTGTCTGACCTAACTCAATGGCCGGTGGCGACTCCCAAAAATTTTAAAAGTTTTTTGAAACCCCTTTTAATTGTATTTTCCAAAAAGCGGGACGTTTCAAGGTTTCCTCTGGAAAAAGAATAGAAAGAAGGAATGTTATTAATGTACAAGTTTGTTTAGATTGAGGTTTATAGTTTAAAATTTCAGATACAACCTGGATTTTTTAGCAGCTAATCTGCTCTTTTGGGTAATAACACACAAATTTTATCTAAAAATAAAATAATGATCTAGCCACTTGAGATCATACAAGGACAATACAAGGAAAATATTAAAAATTCAAATCAATAGACTCAAACAAAATATAAATACAAACAGATCTTACTCATTCGCAAACGAGCCTTGTAACCCCCTCGGCCCGGCCTAGCCGCCAGACCGCATAGAATGGGTTACATGAGGAAAACCGAAGCGAAACCCGTTAAGGTTCCACTCTGATTAGCAACCCTAGAAAATTTCTTTTAAAGTTATCTTGTCTAGATGCATTAAATATATCCTTGTGAGGAGACACGCAGCGGAAAACACACATGGATACAAAACAAACAAACCAGACAATTAAGATAACCCTTTTCAATTCTACAACAGGTCGTATCGATACGCTAAAGGACAATATCGATACACATGTACTTGGTCAACACCCCAAGTTAAACCTAGAGAAACCACATCGTTACCCTCACGGCTGGTATCGATACACCCTTAACGGTCAGCTTCCCCTTGGTCAACTTCGAAGACCGTACCAATACACACAAGACTCGTACCGATACGCCAAAATCTCGTCAATTTTTCAGATTTCCAGAGAGCATTTTGGGTATAGATATGCCCCCGCGTACCGGTACGCCTTGCCCAAAACAACATATCGTATAGATAAAGCCCTTGAGCGTATCGATACGCCCTGCCCTGCAAAACTGATTTTAGCTGCTAAAAGCACAAGGAACCCAACATAATAGCCACATATCAAGCATCTAAACAACAAACAAGCACACATATGACTCAAGGCATCCATGGATATATATATAGCAAAATAAACACATAACAATGCAACAACCAATAATACAAGATTCTTAGAGAAAACAAGAAAACATAGCATTCACCAACATAGACAAAAGCTAAACCAAAGCATAAATCATCAAGGCATAAGGCAATACAAGCCCAAAACAATTAAGCAAACTTGTCTACAGCAAGAGACATGCCAACAACACCTCAAAACATAAAGGTCATATCCCATTGCTTGATACTAATTATTGAAGTTTAAACTCATACTTCAACAAACCAAACTCCCTTGGTTTCTCTCTAGTTCCTTGGGCTGCTCCGTAGGTCTAAGGGCCTGCATTGTTGGAAAAGAGAGCGTAAGCGTTTAAGCTTAGTGAACGGTGCTAAAAACGGTAGCTACAACAAAGCAGTTTTAAAACATTAGTTTGCTTGAAAACCAAAACTATTTCCAAATCATTTCCACATGCTTGAACACATGACAACATGCATTTACCTTCACGTGCATTTACCGAATGCAGCCACAAGACATAGGCTTACCACATGCTCATTCTCATAACGCAAGCAAAGTAACCAACAATGCATAAGCATAAAAGAAGAAATCAACAACATGCTTAACATGAGAATTAAAGCATCATGGGTATATTGACATTCATTGCTTTTACTCGGATATGCGGATAGTTTCTCAAACCCACTACACACTTTTGGTGGAATCTCACATCACCGTACTCACTTGTCTAGTAAAACATAACTTCCGGTGGAATCTCACATCACCGTACTCCTTCTTAGTGGAATCTAGCATCACTAAGGCCACACGCGACTTTCACCTCGAGTGCACTCTAATCCTATTGATCGATCAATTATATCCGGTAACAACTCAACATGTATCAATATACTCATTTACAACCACAAGCATTATTGATGCTTGAACCACTTACCATGTCTAAACTTCCATGCAAAGCATGTACTCACAATGAAAATATAAACACAAGTTCCACATCTCAACATGTGCAACAAATCAATTCAACACATAACAATATAACGTGTTCATCATGCATCGAGGAAACATAAAACACGATTTAATTGCTTAAAACCATTAAAACTTACTCTTGAGCTTGGATTGGATTTTCAAGCTCAATCCAAACTCCCAAAACGTTCCCTTAACAACGTTAAGGCTTTTAAAATTGATCCACTCACCAGCCAACACACAAACGATGTTCAAGATGTCGAATCAAGCCTCCGAGCTACCCGGGTTTCCATCCACAAAGCCCGAATTTGATTCCTCGGTTTTGAGCAACCCAAAACTGAACATTAGAACACTAATACACTCACAAACACAGCAAAAACCCGGAACTCAACAATCTTACAACAACACACATCGATTCAAGCCCAAAATTTCACCCGAAACTTATCAATTCAGTCCCAAACTACTTGCAGCCACACCCAATGAATTTACCATAAAAATCTATCTTTTAACATCCCTAAGCATCAGCCCAAAGCTATCAAACTTCAGCTGTCATTTAGACCCAAAACTCATCCAAAAACTCAAGATTTTCAACTCCCGAAATCACCCACAATACCCATTTCGGGTTTCCTATAACAACTCATCCTTTTTATGTTATTTTAGCAATAAAACAAAGTTAAAACACTCTTAAACTCAGCCATAGTCAACTCAAACAAAAACCCATAAACTTCCTTTCATTTAAACTAAACTTTAAAAATCAAAACATGTTTAAACCATAGGTTTTGCAAAAATCTCAACTTTTATGACTCAAGAAAGATGAAACCAAGTTAAGGAGCCATTTACCTTGAAGAAATCACTTGGGTTGAGAGCTTGAGGCAATGGAATAGTGAAATGGGGTTAGAAGAGGTTTTGAACGTGAAAAACAAGTTGGAGAAGATGATGGCTTTCAAAAACCCTTTTTAGGATTACAAAATCTCTTTTTTGCCCTTTTCTCTTTTAAAACACTTTTAGGTGTGTTAAAAATAGTTTTTCTCAAAGTTAAATTTAACCCGAATCGGCTTAACTAATACGATTATCTCCCGGCCCTAAACTCAGGGTGTTACAACTATCCTTCACTTAAAGAATTTCGTCCCCGAAATTTACCTGGCGGAAAGAGATGCGGAGACTGCTTTCTCATGTCATCCTTCCTCTCCCAAGTGGCTTCTTCCACTCCTCGGTGTCACCATTTAACCTTAACCAACTCAATGGTCCTTCCTCACAACACTTTGTTGTCCGAAGCCAAAATCTCAACTGGTTCTTCATTGTAGGTCAAATCCGGATTCAATTCTATCTCCTCAACTGGCATAACATGTGACGGATCTGATCTATACCTCTGAAGCATCGAGACATGAAACACGTCATGAATCTTCTCTAGTTCGACCGACAGTCTCAATCTATAGGCAACAAGAGCAACTCTCTCAACTATCTTATACGGACCAATGAACCTTAGGCTCAACTTACTTTTCCTACCAAACCTCATCACCTTCTTCCAAGGTAAGACTTTCAAGAACACTTTGTCGCCCACAACATACTACATTTCTCTTTTTTTTCAAATCTGCATAAGATTTATGTCTATCCGAAGCTGCCTTCAAACGGTCGCAAATCAATTGTACTTTCTCGGTAGTACCCTTAAGCATATCAGACAAAGGTATCAATTTTTGTCCCGCTTCGGCCCAACAAACAAGTGTTCTACATTTTCTACCATACAGAGCTTTATAAGGTGCCATCTGAATGCTTGCTTGATAACTGTTATTATATGCAAACTCTACTAACGATAGATGCTTCTCCCACGAGCCCTGAAATTCAATAATGTAACATCTCAACATGTCTTCCAACACTTGTATGACTCTCTTTGACTGACCATCGGTCTGAGGGTGATATGAAGTGCTGAAATTCAGTCGAGTACCCAAAGCACTATGCAAACTCTCCCAAAATCTAGCCGTGAACCTCGGATCTCTGTCTGACACTATGGATTTCGGTACACCATGCAATTTCACTATCTCACTGATATACAAATCGACCAACTTATCTAAAGTATAAGTAGTGTGAACGGACAAAAAGTGCGCACATTTCGTAAGACGATCAACAATTACCCAAACCGAACTCTTCTTAGAAGGTGCCAACGACAAACCCGATACGAAATCCATGGCAATCCTCTCCCACTTCCACTCGGAAATTCTCAACGGTTGTAACAAACCTGAAGGAAACCAGTGCTTGGCTTTAACTTGCTGACAAACCATGCACTTACTCACAAACTCGACAAAATCTTTCTTCAAACCAACCTAGAAATACTCATTTTTCAAATCGTGATACATTTTCGTACTTCCCGGATGCATAGCAAATGGAATATTGTGAGCTTCAGTTAGGATGGTGCGTCTCAAGTCTACATCTTCCGAAACAACTACTCTACTCTTGAAACACAAGACTCCGTCACTACTAAAATAGAAATCTGTCGGTTTACCCTTCGCTATGTCTTGTACATGAGATGCTAATGATCTATCTTGCAACTGTTTCTCTCTATTCAACTGAAGCAACAAAGATTTAACTTGCAAATCGGCCACTAAACAACCATCTTTGGACAAACTAAATCTAGCAAACATAGATCGTAATTCCACTACCACCTTCCTACTCAAAGCGTCAGCCACTACATTGGCTTTACCCGGATGGTACTCAATCGTGAGATCGTAGTCCTTTAGTAACTCTAGCCACCTACGTTGTCTAAGATTCAACTATCTTTGTGTCATTATAAACTTCAAACTCTTGGTATCCGTATACACTGTGCGTTTCTCACCAAACAAGTAATGTCTCCAAACTTTCAAAGCGATAACCACTGCAGCCAATTCTATGTCATGCGTAGGGTAATTACGCTCACGAGTCTTCAACTGCTTAGACGCATAGGCCACTACTCTTCCATCTTGCATAAGCACACAACCTAATCCAACATACGACACATCACTGAAGACTACAAACTCTTTCCCCGACACGGGCTGAATTAAAACAGGAGCTTCGGTTAAGGCTTCTTTAAATTTCTCAAATGCTTGTTGTCTTGCATCAGTCCACTCAAACCGAACATCCTTATGTAGTAATTTAGTCAAAGGAGCTGAAACCTTTGAGAAACCCTCAACAAAACGTCTATAGTAACCGGCCAAACCTAAGAAACTACAAACTTCAGTCATTGTCTTTGGTGGTTTCCAATTCACAACTGCCTCAACCTTCTTGGCATCCACTCGGATTCCCTCGGTTGATACAATATGGCCTAAGAAGACTACTTCCCTAATCCAAAATTCACATTTGCTCAACTTGGCAAACAACTGATTGTCTAACAATTTCTGCAACACCAAACGCAAATGTCGGTCATGATCTTCCTCGGTACGAGAGTACACTAAAATATCATCAATAAACACTACCACAAACTGATCCAAGTACTCGTGAAACACTATATTCATCATGTCCATAAAAGATGCTGGTGCATTAGTCAAACCAAAGGGCATTACTAAGAATTTGTAGTGCCCATAACGAGTGCGGAAAGTTGTCTTTGGTACATCTTGATCTCTTACTTTCAACTGATAATAACCGGATCTCAAATATATCTTCAAGAACAGTGAAGCACCTCTCAACTGATCAAACAGGTCATCAATCCTCGGACCCAGCTATTTGTTCTTCACTATCAACTTATTCAACTGTCAATAGTCGATACACATTCTCAAACCGTAGTCTTTCTTCTTCACAAACAACAACAATGCACCCCAAGGTGAAGTACTCAGACGAATGAACCCTCAGTCTTTCAATTCCTGAAGTTGTGTCTTCAACTCTTTCATTTCTTTAGGAGCCATTCGGTACGGTGCAATCGATACTGGAGCTGAATCTGAATATATCTCAATAGAAAACTCTACATCTTTATCTAGAGGCAAAGCAGACAATTCTTCTAGGAATACACTCGGAAAGTCACAAACTGTTCTAATGTCTCGCGGTCGTGCCTTATCCATATTCAGATTCATAACATAGGCTAGGTATGCCTGACAACCCACATCCAATAACTTTTAAGCCTTTAAGGCTGAAACTACATTGGACAAGAACTTAACGTTCTCGACCACTATTATCACCTCATAATCCTCTGAAAGTCTCAAGGATACCCGCTTTGTCTCAACATCTACCCTAGCCCTTTGCTCTACTAACCAGTTCATGCCTAATATTACATCGAAACCATAAAACGACAATTCCATCATATCCACGGGAAAGACATGACCCTGAACCATCAAAGGACATCTTCTATACAGCTTTCTGACCACAACTGTCTTGCCAAAGGAACTAGTGACATTCATACCCACATCTAATATCTCAACCGGAATATCTAATAATCTTGCATGCTCACTCAATATGTACGAATGCGTAGAACCAGGATCAACAAGGAAAGCAAAGTCAAAGACTGTAACGAGAAATTACTTGCAATCACGTATGTGTCATTCCTGTCCTCACGGTGTGCATACACCTTAGCTGGCCCACCTCCCTCGGACTAAACTGCTACAACATGAGCTACATTCTTCTGACCGTCATTCCTAGGTTGAAAGTTACCTCGACAACCCCCATGGCCTCTCTGATGCTCGACAGCTCGTGCAGGAGCTTGTCCATCCCTAGACTGATTTGGACAATTGCGCTTCAAGTGCGCCCTACACCCACAGTTCCAACAAGAGCCATAAGTGCCCCAACACTCACCGTAATGACGTCTACACACCTGTTGCACTCGGGAGTACGGTTCTCAGTCCCTTGGTCGTGATGGCCTCGCCCCGAATTACCACCTCCACATCTATGATCATGATGAGGTTTCCTATCCCCGTGCCTCTTGGCATGATCTATGTCCCATTCGGCAGTCCTCTTTCCTGAACTAGATCCACCCTTGCGATCCGCAAGTCCCAAAGATTGTTTGATGTCCTTGGCCCTAGCGACCAACACATCAAAATCTGTATAGTCGGAAGCCAACATGTAGGTCTTCACCTCCTGAACCAACCCATATCGGAAACGCTCACATCGTTCCCCCTTAGTGGGGACTAACTCAGAAGCATATTGACTCAGACGTACAAACTGCACCTCATAGTCGGATACAGTCAAGTTACCCTAAACTAAAGCCATGAAATCTCTCTTCTTCTCATCTAGGTATCGAGGACCTAGGTACTTCTTACGGAAAGCAGCCCTGAAGAACTCCCAAGTAACCTCGGCCTCTACATACCCGTAGTAATAGTAGTCCACCAAGTGTAGGCATCTCCCTGAAGCAAAGAGACAATGCAACCTAGCTTATGCGCTTCAGAACACTACATTTGACTCAAAATACGAACTGTGCTCTCAAACCATGCCTCTAAACCCTCGGGTGACAACCCACGGAACTCGACCCCACCCAAGCTACGGAGTCGCTCTAACGGTAAACCAGAACCTACACCCTGAGGTGGTGCTGCAACCCGAACACCCGCTAAAGCTGTTTGAAAAGCCTCGACTATAGCCTGAATCAACGGATTCACATCAATACTTATATGTCCCTGACCAGCCTGGGGTCCAACACCTTCAACATTCACTCCACCCCTCGGAGGAGGAGAAGGAGGAGGAGAAGGAGGCAATTTCTCTCCTCGCACATCCTCAACATTCTCAATCCGCTCAACCCTCAGATTATCCATTCTTGGCCTTCCCCTCGGTCTCACAATGCTAAAAGATGCAAAGCTAAACAACAAACACAACAAGTGAAATGATTTGGGGTCAGCAAGGAACAAGGTCCAAGGTGCTCAAGTCTTTAAACTTAAAATTACTTACAATAATAGTATACTAGCAATGAGTGTCTTTAACTATTTCTTAACCAACATAAAGATAGCCACAAGCATGCTTACAATTACCATGCAATCATAATTAACAAGCTTACACCATAAAACTTACCTCACTTACCTTTCGACTTGCAAAAGCTCAACAAACCTAGGTTCTCATACCAACAAATGTAACCCCCTCGACCCGGCCTAGCCGTCAGACCGCATCGAATGGGTTGCACAGGGAAAACTGAAGTGAAACCCGTTAAGGTTCCATTCTGATTAGCAACCCTAGAAAATTTCTTTTAAAGTTATCTTGTCTAGATGCATTAATTATATCCTATGTGAGGGGACACGCAGCGGAAAACACACATGGATAAAACAACAAACAATTAAGATAACCCTTTTCAATTTTACAACATGTCGTATCGATACGCTAAAGGACCGTATCGATACGCCTATACTTGGTCAGCACCCCAAGTCAAACCTAGGGAAACCATATCGATACCCTCACGTCTGGTATCGATACGCCCTTAACGGTCAGCTTCCCCTTGGTCAACTTCGAAGACCGTACCGATACACACGGGACCCGTATCGATACGCCAAAATCTCATCAATTTCTCAAATTTCCATAGAGCATTTTGGGTATCGATACGCCCCCGCGTACCGATACGCCTTGCCCAAAACAACAGATCGTATCGATACTGCCCTTGAGCATATCGATATGCCCTGCCTTGCAAAACTGATTTTAGCTGCTAAAAGCACAAGGAACCCAACATAAGAGCCACATATCAAGCATCTAAGCAACATACAAGCACACATATGACTCAAGGCATCCATGGATATACATATAAAGCAAATTAAACACATAACGATGCAACAACCAATAAGACAAGATTCTTAGAGAAAACAAGCAAACATAGCATTCACCAACATATCCAAAAGCTAAACCAAAGCATAAATCATCGAGGCATAAGGCAATACAAGCCCAAAACAACTAAGCAAACTTGTCTACAACAAGAGACGTGCCAACAACACCTCAAAACATAAAAGTCCTATCCCATTACTTAATCCTAATTATTGAAGTTTAAACTCATACTTGAGCAAACCAAACTCCCTTGGTTTCTCCCTTGTTCCCCGAGCTGCTTCATAGGTCTAAAGGTCTGCATTGTTGGAAAAGAGAGCGTAAGCGTTTAAGCTTAGAGAGCGGTGCTCAAAACGGTAGCTACAACAATGCAGTTTTTAAACATTAGTTTGCTTGAAAACCAAAACCATTTCCAAATCATTTCCACATGCTTGAACACATGACAACATGCATTTACCTTCACGTGCATTCGAATGCAGCCACAAGACATAGGCTTACCACATGCTCATTTTCATAATGCAAGCAAAGTAACCAACAATGCATAAGCATAAAAGAAGAAATCAACAACATGCTTAACATGAGAATTAAAACATCATGGGTATATTGACATTCATCGTTTTTTACTCGGATATGCGGATAGTTTCTCAAACCCACTACACACTTTCGATGGAATCTCACATCACCGTACTCACTCGTCTAACAAAACATAACTTCCTGTGGAACCTCACATCACTGTACTCCTCCTTAGTGGAATCTAGCATCACTAAGGCCACACGCGACTTTCACCTCGAGTGCACTCTAATCCTATTGATCGATCAATTATATCCAATAATAACTCAACATGTGTCAATACACTCATTCACAATCACAAGCATTACCGATGCTTGAACCACTTTCCATGTCCAAACTTCCATGCAAAGCATGTACTCACAATGCAAATATAAACACAAGTTCCACATCTCAACATGTGCAACAAAGCAATTCAACACATAACAATATAGCATGTTTATCATGCATCGAGGAAACATAAAACACAATTTAATTGCTTAAAACCATTAAAACTTACTTTTGAGCTTGGATTGGCTTTTCAAGCTCAATCCAAACTTCCAAAACGTTCCCTTAACCACGTTAAGGCTTTTAAAATCGATACACTCACCAACCAACACGCAAACGATATTCAAGGTGCCGAATCAAGCCTCCGAGCTACCTGGATTTTCGTACACAAAGCCCGAATCTGATTCCTCTATTTTGAGCAACCCAAAACTGAATATTAGAACATAATACACTCACAAACACAACAAAAACCTGGAACTCAACAATCTTGCAACAACATACATCGATTCAAGACCAAAATTTCACCCGAAACATATCAATTCAGTCCCAAACTACTTGCAGCCACACCCAACGAATTTACCATAAAAAATCTATCTTTTAACATCCCTAAACATCAACCCAAAGCTATCAAACCTTCAGCTGTCATTTAGACCCAAAACCTATCCAAAAACTCAAGATTTTCAACTCCCGAAATCACCCACAATACCCACTTCGGGTTTCCTATAACAACTCATTCTTTTCATGTTATTTTAGCAATAAAACAAAGTTAAAACACTCTCAAACTCAGCCATAGTCAACCCAAACGAAAATCCATAAACTTCCTTTCATTTCAATCTAAACTTTAAAAATCAAAACATGTTTAAACCATAGGTTTTGCAAAAATCTTAACATTTATGACTCAAGAAAGATGAAACCAAGTTAATGAGTCATTTACCTTGAAGAAATCACTTGGATTGAGAGCTTGAGGCAATGGAATAGTGAAATGAGGTTAGGAGAGGTTTTGAATGTGGAAAACAAGTTGGAGAAGATGATGGCTTTCAAAAACTCTTTTTAGAATTATAAAATCTCCTTTTTGCCCTATTCTCTTTTAAAACACTTTTAGGTGTACTAAAAATAGTTTTTCTCCAAATTAAATTTAACCCGACTCGGCTTGACTAATCTGATTATCTCCCGGCCCTAAACTCGGGGCGTTACAAGCCTCAAAGGGGATCAAAGTCATCAAACTACTAAAAAAACCACTGACAACCGTAAATCAAAGTCGAGCATTGTGAAAAAACTATCCACAACGCAAATTGCATATCCAAATCCAATTCGAGAGTTCAAAGCAGAAAAATCAACATAATAACAAATAATCGTTATCTTGATTAGTCGAAACGACATCAAATTTAATCTTAAAAATATGTTTTAGAAAAGAGAAAAAGATGTGGCATAATAACATAGGAATGGTCGAAAATCCACTCATCCCCTCTGTTATCATCTTTAATCGTGTTCATGTTTTTTTTATCATATTTTAATTATTTTTATTCTATGTATTTATTCCACATTTCATGTAGTTTGTCATAAACTCATACTCTCATACTAATACATATTCAATTAATAATTGAATTATAGGAGTAATATTGAATATTTATCGTACATTAACATAATAAATATAAGATATTATATTTGATGTACGGAAAAGTATTTTTTTTCTTACACAAACATGTTTTAACTTCCTAATATAAAATTTAAATCACTAACTCTAGACCCCAAATTCTAACCCTAAAAATTAAATTTAAAATTCAAAATCTAAACTCTTAAACTCTAAACTCTAAATTAAACATCTTAACCCAAAATTAAAACCTCTTATGAAAAATAAATTTTTCACCATCAAAACATAAAGATATTCTCTTAATATAAGTACTAGCATGGCCGGAAGGTGATGGGGACTAGGGGGCCATTACCCCCAAAATTTTAAGATATTAGAAATTGATCCCTAAACTTTTTAAAAATTAATTTTAGCCTCGATATAATAATAATAATATTATGAGAAAAACTTCAATACATAGGTTGTGTAAACTTTAATTTGCACAAGTTTTTTAGTTTTAGGGGTTAGAGGTTTAATTTGGGATTTATGATTTAGAGGTTTGTGTTGTAGTGTTTAAAATTTAATGGTAGTATTTAGAGTTTAGATTTTAGAGTTTGTGGTTTAATTTTTAGGGTTTAGGTTTAATAATTTAGGATTTGAGTATATAGTATAAATATGCATGCTTGAGTTTAAAATTTTACACAACATATGTATCAAAATTAAACCCTTATTAATGCATATTATAGTTTAACGTATGGGCGAAGCCACATGAGGGGCTGGTAGGGGCTAGACCCATGTGGTCCACCCTTACTGTTCATTCTTTTTTAGTTTGGCCCCTATAGAATTTTAAATTTTAACTTATTTTACTTGTTTTAATATTATAGTGTGCGTTGTCTTAGTCGTAAAATGTGTATAGGAAATTAAGTTTGTTTTACCTGAAGTTAGTTAATCAAATCCTATTTATGATGTTTTTCAATCTATTATTCTTTTTAGGTTTAGGTGTAAGAAACCCTCGATTTTTTGAAAAACTTAATTAAGCCTCTAAACTTTTTTTGCACTCAATTATGCTCTGAACCAAAATTTTGAATTAATTAAGCCCTTTGACAAATTTTGACCATTAAATCTTGACAATTTTTTCTTTAGATATTACTGGCACATGATACACTACAGTTTTATCAGGTTGCATTTACAGATTTCTTTAAAAAATATTTTTTTATATTTTATACGGTTTTAGAATATTTAGAACTTTTAAACTATTTTTACATAAAATAACTTTTTGAAAAATGTCAAGTTGAGACACTGTGACACAACGCACTGCACAAACAAATCCAAAAAAAACTATTAAGATTTAGCGGTTAAAATTAGTTCAAGGGCTTAATTGATTCAATTTTATGATTTAAGGGCTTAATTGGGTGCAAATGATTTAGGGGATTAAGTTCAAAAACTTTTTATACCTTTAAACTTTTTTTATTAATTTTCGACTCTTTAACTTTTAATTCCTAGCTTCGCCCTGTTTTAACCGAAGAATTTAAAGATTTTCTAAGAAAAGGAGTTGATAATTTTACCACCACTTATCCAATCGAGTGGAAAGAAATTAATGTTTTAATGGCTTAAATTTAAGTTCTGTGGATAGAAAACTAAGTTTAAAAAATAGTATTCTACTTGATTCAACTCCACGTCTCAGAAAAATAAAATAAAAATTGAAAATTAGGTTTCTTTTGGCTGAGAATTTAGTTAGGTTGAAATAACTCTTAAAAGAAATTATCCCGTGGAATCTCAGAAAAAATGGGAATTTAGGGTTTGTGTGGCTAAGCGTGAGGATTTAGTTAGGTTGAAATAAAATAAAGTTAAATTACGTAAATTATCACTAAATTTTATTTTTAAATTTATTTTAATTATTAGAGTTTAAAAATATTCAATTTGCTCTATGAAGTTTAAATATTGAATTTTTTTTCACTAAAATTTAGATATTAAATGTTTTTTTACACTCTTAAACCTCAAACAATAGTAGATGGTTTTCGTTCGGTCTCAAATTTCACCAGTCATTTTGTCTCGGTCCCATGTGTCTGAATTTGATCTCTATTTTATCGAAAAGTGCTCTAAAATTTACGAATCGACCAAAAAACTTCTGGTTTTTCTCTTATTAATCTCCCTCCTTTGTCATTGGATGGATCTCGTTTCTCAGAAGTTCTTTCGTACGTCAGTAAATGGACGTCGTCAAAAAGTTAACGAAAGAGTAACCAAAGCGTTCAATGTCTAAACTTCAGTGGGTAAATTGAATATTTTGAAACTTCAGTGACCAAAATAAATTTGAGAGTATGATTCAGTGATGATTCACGTAATTTACCTAAAATAAAATCCAAGTCTTGTAAGCTACTACGTAGGCAAACGGGTACATAAAGCTCACGGCATGGGAAAGATTAAAAGATGAAGATGAAGGTGATCTTGAAGAAAGCAAATAGCAACTCCAAAAGCAATCTCTCACTTTTTGCTTTATAGCTCTTATCAACTCGTTTCAAAACAATCCCACCAAATATATTTACATATACATACATATATTTATATATATTTATAGAGAGAGAGAGAGAGAGAGAGAGAGAGAGAGAGAGAGAGAGCTCTTCTTTGTAGATTCTAAGCTTTGGGCCAATCTTCCAGGTATGCATGAACTTCTTCAACTGTAACTTCAGTTCATGCATATGTATACGTATTTGGAGTTTATCTGTTTATGATTTTTTGATGTTATGAAACCCTTGCAAATGACAAGGAACAAGTGTTTCTAATTTTGAAAGAAAAATATTTTGGTTCTTTCTATTCATTTCACACCAACCAGGAAATCAAAGAGAGTAAAGTTTCTATTTTTTATTTTTTTGAGAATATTTTCTGGGTTTTTTCCCCTCCATATACAGTGAAGTTTACCAACCTTAGTAGAGAATTATTTGACTGTTGCTAGAAAAACATTACATTAACCCCCATGTTCTTAACTGTAAAACCCGTGAAAATCACCACACGGTTCAACTGGTAGAATCGGCCCCTAGGAGTCAAAGGCTGCTTGCTAGTGAAGAAAATGATTTCAAAGATTCCTTCACTCATTTGTTAATTCATACACACTTCTCCATGCAAAAAGAATATATATATATATATATATATATATATATACAAATTATTGTTCTTTTTGTTCATCTTTGCGGTGAAATAAATTTTAATTCTTTACTGTTCGTGTAATGCTTATTTTCTTCAGTGTTGGCATAAAACCTGTGATTCTAGTTGGAAACCTGCCGTGCATTGCACGCCATAAAGTTTTAGATTCTCATTCGTTGTGTTATTTTCAGATGAGGAGGAATAGTTTCCTTGTGATTTGTTTACTTTAGATTTAGTCCATTGAAAATTTTGACCTTTTTTGTAGGCTCTATGAAAAACCCAAATAATCTAGAGCCCAAAACCCAATTTTTCTTATCTGCACGATCTTCGATGATTCCACCTTTTGACATTTTGGTAACGGTATCATGGATCCACTATGACAAAACAATGATTATATTAATGTTCTGTTCTTTTTTTCTGTTTTTCTCAGTGAACTGGAATCTGCTACTGTTTTTTTTCTCTACTTTCTTGGAGCACTGAATCTGTAATGTCATGAAAAGTGGAGGGTGTTGTAGGGTCCAAACTTGAGATGGAGAGTGGTTTACCAAGTAACCTCAATGAGGATCATGGAGTTCCTAAGGTTGGTTCCTGGTTTGCCCAGTTCAGGAATGGCTCCAACCCTTGGATGGCTAGATATGTCTATGCACTGATCTTTCTAGCTTCGAATTTGCTGGCTTGGGCCGTTCGAGATTACGGCCGCAACGCCTTCCCGGAAATGGAAAGTAAGATTTCTTGCTTGCATCAACATTGTTTGCTAAAATGCTGTTATGAGACATGGTTTATAGGAATCACTAGTATAATATGCATCTTGAGCTTTGAGTTTCTGTTTCTGATTAGGCTCTATGTTAGGGATATCGGATTATTTTCAACACCGAATACTATGCTTCGAAGCTCGATTACAACTTCGGAGCTTGATGATAATAATGTTAATCAGCTTGTTGTGTGACTATGTGGATGCAGAACTGAAGAATTGTCGAGGTGGCCGACGTTGTTTGGGCGCCGAAGGAGTCTTACGTGTGAGCTTGGGATGTTTTGTATCCTTAAGCCAATAATAATGGATCTTTTGCCTCTTTTATTTACTTCTTTGATTATTTTGCATTGTTCCTTAATTTTATTCTAGGCATTCTTCTCTGTAATGTTTCTTTCAACTGCTAGAACCCCAAAGATGTACAATTGCAGAGACTCGTGGCATTCCGGGTGGTGGTCTGCGAAGATCGCCCTCTGGATTGCCTTGACAGCAACCGCCTTTTTGGTTCCTACTTTTATCGTACAGATATACGGTTCGTGTTCATTTCTCCCGAAATGTCTACTTCATTCAAACGATAAATCTTAGGATTAAGCACTAACATGTGTTTCTATGTTGCTTCTTTCGGCAGGGGAGATTGCGCATTTTGGTGCCGGGTACATCATAGATTCCTGTTATAAATACCTCTGTATAAAACATGTACAATCTTATTGGAATAGTCTGTAGAGGAAGTTTATGCTGCTTCCTAACTTATAGTTGCTCAATCTTATTGTTTAATGATTTTTCTTCTTATCCTTTTCAGGGTCTTTCTCTTAGTTCAGCTAGTAAGTGTTATCAGTTTCATTACATGGCTGAATGATTGGTGTCAATCTGATAATATATCAGAAAAATGGTAAGACTCTTCCCTTGTTCGAACCGATTCTTCGTCTGCAAAATTGAGCTTTAATGCTGTAATGATCTGAAACTGATCAATCAGATACTTTCGAATCATAGGATTGGTCTTAATGATAGAATGTAGTTCATTTGTATGTCGTATATTAATCACCGAAATGAGATATAGCTCGTTATGGTCTTAGTTCATGATGTTATCTGATTCGAACCGTATAACTTTTTCTTCAGTCGCATGCATGTGATGTCACTTGCAACTGCTTCATATGTTATATGCATAGTTGGGATCGTCATGATGTACATCTGGTATGCGCCGGAATCGTCCTGCCTCCTTAATATTTTCTTCATCACATGGACACTGGTACTCATTCAGCTCATGACAAGCATTTCCCTCCACTCTAAAGTATGTTCTTGGTACACCCGGTTTCCGCTTCTTGAATGCTATGGCATGATTAGTAATCAAATGCATGATTTGTTCAACAGGTGAATGCTGGCATCTTGACTCCCGGGCTCATGGGGCTTTATGTTGTATTCATCTGTTGGTGTGCCATCCGAAGGCAAGATTTTAAGACGGTTTTAGAAAGTTCATAGCGCATTGCATTCGTTAACTCTTCGTTGTTACGAACTGCAGTCACTGAAACCCGTGTTCGATCAACTAACATTTACGTGTTCGCAGTGAACCGGCTGGGGAAAATTGCATTAGGAAGGCAGAGGAATCAAACAGAACAGATTGGCTCACAATCATAGTAATTTTTCTTTCATTTGAAATCCATTAAACCAAGTTATAGTGAGTGTTGACTGCTCTTCTAACAGATTGGCTAACCCTTTGTATTCTTCCAGAGCTTTGTCATTGCGCTACTCGCTATGGTTATCGCTACGTTTTCGACAGGCATCGATTCACAATGTTTTCAGGTTTGTTATTCGAAATCCGATAAGTCTTTAGTAGTTGTATTATCCTTTTTCCATGAGAATGCACCTCACAACAGCTGCAGTTCAGGAAAAAGGAAGCACCAGCTGAAGATGCAGTTCCGTATGGTTACGGCTTCTTCCACTTTGTTTTCGCGACCGGAGCGATGTACTTCGCGATGCTATTGATCGGCTGGAACACTCATCATATTATTAAAAAGTATGTCCCCTGCCTTTTCCATTTGATGTGCAGGTTGAAAGCTGTAAGTATTAGTAAGCAAAGCTGATATGATTCCACACTAATGCAGATGGACGATCGACGTCGGTTGGACCAGCACTTGGGTCAGGATAGTGAACGAATGGCTAGCCGTCGGTGTTTACCGTAAGTACACACGACCCGAAACCTTATTTTCCGAAGATAAATCTGTAAAGATTAGTCTTAAAGCCTTCGGATTGGTTCGTGTGTGTTGCAGTGTGGATGCTGCTGGCTCCTGTGATACTATTGAGGTTTAGACAAGCAAGTGAAGGTGCATGAAAACCAATTGCTCGGTCTCGAATTCATTTATTGCATCCATTGTTGCATATATAGCATTGGTTAAATGGAGCAACAGCCATTGATGTTGAAATGTGTTACTACACAGATTGAAGGAAGATGTAACTTCCTTCCATGATGTTATCGATACACGAAAATTACGAATTTTGATATCGTGTTCGACTGTTCGTATAATGTGATCCGAAACGGAGCATTTCGCCATATAATACAAGGAAGGGGATGTGCTTTGCCTGTTCTTATGCTCTTCTGAGACCTGAAACAGGAACATTGGGCTACCATATTTGCTGCTTGTCTTGTCTGTCACCTACATTTCTTGAATGCTTCCACGTGAAACAATTTGTAGGTCATGTGACTAGCACGTGCTTAACATTCTTCACCAATCCACCACTCAGTTTACTCTTTTTTTAGTTATTAATTTTTCAAATATTCCTTCATTTCCACCCACTGAAAAGGAACCATCATCACTCACATGGACCAACCTGGTCCCATTAATCTTGTAGATAAATACACATTTATATATATATATATAAAGGTAAATTGCAGCCCACATCCCCAAACTATAGTTCAAAGTCTAAATTAGTCCTCAAACTACAACATGTTTTAGCTAAATTCTTAAAGTACCAATATCGTATTAATCAAGTCCTTTTCATCAGTCTAACAATTGATTTTAGTGTTAAAATTAGCTTGTACATGACGTAAAATATATTTAAAATACATAAGTAGATTTTAAGCACGTATATAAGCAGGGGCAGAAGTAGAAATTTATAAAGGGGACCATAATGAAATTAAAAATTTTGAGGGGACCATAATAAGATTTTAAATATATTGAAGGGATTATAGAATTAATTTTACTTTTTTCCGAAAAAATCTATTCTATTATCATTGGAAAAAATTCGCAGTAACCCACTCCCCAAAATCTCCCTATGTTCCGCCCATGTATATAATCTATATTTTAACATGACAAATGTAAGGTATCAATACAATAGGTACACATCTCATATGATACTTGAAAATTCAACTAGAATCTTTTCAAGTTTGATGATCAACTTCAAATCAAAATCAAAATCTGAGGACTATGGTGCAATTAACCCTATATTTTATCATATACTACATACATATAATTCAATCATCCAATAATTTCTAGTCTTTTATTACCCGAGGACACCAAAAATTCAATGCCACGTGTCCCCTTTCTTTATATATTATTGATAGGATGAAGACAAAGGTTGCCAACAAACTTCAATTCTTTTTTATTTATTAATCTCCATTGCATCACATTCTTTTATGACTTAAGGCGGTGCTGTAGTTTGAAATATATTATGCAGCAATTCTAAACAAATATTGGACTTGAAGGTCCGGTTCTTTTCTGGTTTTCTTCTTTAATATGGCTTCATTAGGTTAATAGGTTTCAGTATTATAGCTTTTGCATTTCCCAAGAACCTTTGACCTTCAGCTTCCTTCTCTGTCTATTATTACTTGATTTGATATTCTTTCCTATAAAATTGACATTTTGGTTCATGTACACATGAGTGAGTGAACAAAAAGCAATGGGAAAACTCAGTTTTGGCAAGATGCTGGATTGTTTGTATCTGTCTTCAATCTCAACCTCATCATGTTCTTGTTTCTGCACCAACACTTTGGATAATGATGATGATGAGTTTGAGAAGAAGCCATTCATAACATCTGAGAAAACTCAGTTGCTGAGATTGAAAGATGTTGTGTCTGGAAATCAGACCTTGGCCTTCCAACTTAAGCCTAAGGTAAGGGCTTCTTCTTTTTATGTGTTCTGTGTATACTAACAGATACTAAATGAAGGTTTTTCCTTTGATTTGGCCTTTGCAGATGGTGGTACTAAGGGTTTCCATGCATTGCAATGGCTGTGCAAAAAAAGTAGAGAAACACATCTCCAAGCTTGATGGTAACTTACTTTCCTTCTTAAGCACGAGTACTTCAATCTAATACCGTATCAGTGTAACATAGCTCCTTGTTTTTCCATTAAAGATTCATACCCTTTACCTGGAAAGACCTAACAAGCTCAAAAGTAAATACAGACATCACTCATCCACATATGGAGCCAACATACTATAATGCAAGTTAATGGGTTGATTCTTTTAAGATTTGTATGCTTTTTTTTATGACAGTAATGTAATTCTTAGCTGTCCCATGAAAAAACAGGAGTGAGCTCATACAAAGTAGACCTGGAAAGCAAAAGGGTGGTTGTTGTTGGTGATATAATCCCTTTTGAAGTGCTGGAGAGCGTCTCAAAGGTTAAAAGTGCAGAGCTTTGGACCGCATGAAGAAAAATATATACTACTTTATAACAAACAACATATATAGTAATAGTACTATATTTTGTAGACATGTCAAAGCTCTTGTTGGCCTGGTTTTGTCTTGCTAACTGTGTTTTGTTAGCAGCAAAACAATGTTGTAAATTGCAGTTACTACTACTATTAAAGCTTCATTTGGCACAGCTTTTTGTTGGGGGGTTTGAATTGAGGAGAAACTGGAAATTTCAATTTTTTTGAAACGTCCGTTTGTGGCCAAATCAAGCGTTTAAACGTCCGTTTGAAGCGCTTTCCTTGATCGTTTAGCACAGTTTCTCCGTTCGATAGCCAAAAGTTCGGTAAAAAAGCTGTGCGGAAAGGTTCCCTAAGTGGGTATTTTTTGCATTGAACATGGCCCTGGGGTAGTGGCGATTGATGTATACCTAAATGATACTGTGTCTTTGTTATGTGATTTTGTCCTCATCTTTGCAGGACATAGCATGTGGTTTTTATGAGAGTTAGGTTGATTAATGCAAGAACCGACCAGGACCCATTTTAGGGCAAGATTCAATCAATACAAACTTATATTATTGCAATTTGCATGCATAAGATAAGATGTGGCTTGGAATATAAATAACATGTCAATCTAGTCATGGAACAAAAAGGAAATCACTAGCTTATATCTTTTCACATCTCAGGATTAGGGATGGGTACAGGTCGGGTAGGGTCAGGTTTTTGGCCCACCCGGACCCTACCTGAAAATAAATACCTTAAACCTGCACTCGATCTGACCCGAATATATTTTTAAAAAAATTTGACCCGACCCGACCCGAAAATAAATATACTAAATCCGTCTCCGATCCGATCTATATAAAATAAATTAAATTTAAGGATCTAATTGTAAAAAAATAATTTTAAGGGACTAAATTGTAAAAAAATAATTTTAAGGACTAATTATAAATAAAAATTTAATTTTAAGGACTTAATTATAAAAAATATAAAGAGGAGTATTATTATAAATATCCCTAAAAATTTTAGGAGAAAATTACACTATTAGTCTTGGGTCAGGTTGAATATTTCTACCCTAAACCCGAACTCAACCCGACCCGAATTTACCCTTAACAAAAACCGACCCGACCTGACCTGAACCCGAATTTTTCATTAAAAAATCTGACCTAATTAAACTGGATCAGGTCGGAACCCGTCGGGTCCGGATAAGATGCCTATCCCTACACAGGATGCTTCCATCGCCTTTTGTTGTCATAAAGTTTTGAACAGTTGAATTACCATTGTTGATGAATTACTATGTATTTTTATGCTTCCTTCCACTGAGGTCTCCTTAGGGGTGGCAACGGGGCGGATCGAGGACGGTTTTGCATTTCCCACTCCGTCCCCAACATTTGCGGGTACGGTTTGGGAAATCCCCATTAAACATTTCGGGGATTTTTTCGTCCCCATACCCATCCCTTACGGATCCCCGCGGTTTTCGGTTAATCCCCATACCCAAAAAATATAAATTAATTTATAAAAAATAGTCGACATTAAATCTCCAAAATTACAAACATAAAAGATAATTTTAGTTTTATCAAACAACAAACAAATAATTTCAAAACTATAAAACATGACTTAAATATTAACCGTTTGAAACATGGCATCTTGAACTACCTTTAAAAGAAATATGTGATTAATAATCTATAGTTTCAAATAATGGTATGTTTGCTCTAAAAGAAACTAGATTCGATAATTTTTCCAATCATATAAATTATTTCTTCTAACTTTACTCGTACGATTTATGGTGAATTTTCGAAGTCACTGTTATTGTTGTTTTTAGAAACAATTTGTTGTCTTTTTTTCTAACATTTGCTCACTCAAAAATTAATAATTCCTAATATGTAACTCGAAATCAATAACTGTTTGTTTTAAACAAATCTAGACTTTCGTGTGATTATATAAATATAACGCTCACTTCCTAATTTAACTTGTAGAATTTTTGGTGATTTTTCAAAGTCATTACTAGAACTTTTTTTAAGAAATATGCTGCCAAATTTTTATGACCTTTCAACATTCAAATATTCATATAATTTAGAATACATATCTAAATCAATCACCGTGTATTTTAAACAAAACTAGACTAAATGATGTTTACAACAATGTATAGATAAAATTCTAATTATTTGTATAGAATTTATAAAGAATTTTCAAACTTACTCTAGCCGGCCATGCTCAAGTGAGAATAGATTTTTGATGAAACATAAGTAAATTACCCTATTGGCTATCAAACTTCGTAAAATATCAGGATACCTACGGATATTTTTGGGGATTCTTGCGGATTTTTTTAGGATTCCCACGGTGATTTATACGAGTATGGTTCGGTTATTCCTACGGTTCGGATATAGCAATCCCCGTCCCCATCCCCATTTGAGCTCCGGTTATAAAACTTCCCCCATCCCCGTCCCCATGGGTAAGGATTTCGGTTATTTTCCATGCCCATCGGTTCGGATCCCCACGGTTTTCGGTTATTCCCCACCCGATTGCCACCCTTAGGTCTCCCTGCTTTAGCCAAGAGTGCTAAGTCAGACTGTTTTGACGTTCAGTGGTTAACGGATCTTTCGACTGAGATTTTCCTGCTTATGTAGGATGATATTATGACCTAACTTGTTTAGGATCGGCTTTATGTAAATACTATCATGGACACTCTTTTCTTCCTCCTAGGATTATGTAGGTTTTTAATGGGGCCTATGGTAGTATCCTTTTTTATCTAAAAAAAATACTTATTAGGATAAAAAAATTACGAATTAAATTAAGGGATATTATTTGATACATTGCAGTTGTAAATTTTTTTATACGAACATGCTTATTTTAGTTTTAAAATCTAAATCTCTAACCTTAAATTCTAAACCCTATAACCTAATCACTATACTCTAAACTTAATTTCATTATCGGTATATAGGATAATAAACCTTAAATTATTATTGGGTTTAATATTTGATGCACATGCAGTGAGATTTTTTTTCTACAAGCATACTTATTTAACCTTTAAAACCTAAAACTTAAATCTCTAACATCTAGACCTAAATCATAAATTTTATCACCAAAATTTAAATTCAAAACACTAAAATCTAAACTCCTAAACTAATTCTTTAAATTTTAAAATAAAAATATTTGTTTAAACTAAAGTTTACATTAATATTGCATCAAATATTTTTTCCCTTATTATTATGTCTATAAAAATAACAAAAGGACAATTAGAAACACAGGGGGAAAATAGCAACAATAATTTTTGGACGCCCAATAATAAATGGGCCAAAAGTAAACTAAAATATATGACCGAAATGAAAAGTCCAAAAGCCCACTCGGCTCAAACTGGTTTACGGTTGGGGTGATCAAAACTCGACTCGAAAAAGAATCGATTCGACTCGTAATTTATAAATTTGACTCGATTAAAAAATCAAATAAAATTCGAGTTATCAAATGGAAATCGAATAACTCGAAATTCTTGTGTGTGTGTGAGTGTGAGTGTGTGTGCGTGCGTGCGTGCATGTGTGTTGTATATGATTTTAGAAAACTGTTTAAATTAGAACTAATTAGTACCATATCATTATAATTATTTATAATTAAATTTGAACAGAAACTCAAACAACTCAACCCGAAAAATTTTCAAATAACGTTTCAGTTGTAAAATAGGACTCGTCAACTCGACTAACTCGAAATATTTTAACTCGACTCTATCAAATGCTCACCCCTAATTCACGGTATAAAAAAATAATGGTAGAATATGAATCATATAATAAATATGTAAAATACTAAAAATATAATTCCCAAAATACTGGTGTCTATAAATATGAGTATTCAAAATCACTATATATTATCAATAAGTGATGAGTGGAATAACAAAACATATTATATTTCTAATAAGAAAATTTAAGTTTGAATCTTAAGGACGAATGTGGATTATTTTGTTTATTTTTTTTTACCATTGTGATGCATGGCTGGTATGATTAGGTAGTGCCTCAGTATCTTTCTTTCTATCATGACTGAATGTTGGTTTTCATTGGAAATATGACAAAATCCACATTCAACAATGCAATGGTACTAGCCTGATACATGATGTTATGGTGGTTGTAGACCTGACTTGACTTGTAATGGAATCCGAGTCGACCCACTTTCTAGAAACACCTTTTCAGGCAATTTTAAATGAATATACATTTTTAAATAATTAATTAGTAAAATGATTTCAAACTTTATTATTTAGAAGAACTCACTTTTTATAAGACGTGAGTTTAAAATTTATTTTTAACAAAACGCGAGTTTCGTGTTGAGTAGGTTGTTAAGAAAGAAAAAAAATTAATTTATCGAGTTTTGTGTAGTAGGACGCTAGTTCATATTACGTGGACTGAAATGAATTATTTTTCTAAATAATTAAGTTTTGAGGTTATTTTTCTAATTAATTATTAAAAAATATTCATTTAAAATTGCCCCCTGGAATGAATGTCCTACCAAATCAAAGCTCAACGTCACCCATATATAGAATAAAAATCATCGTCCCATTTTCGTTGCTCCTTTTTATGTTTTAATATTAAAAAATAGTAAAAAAAATAAATTTCAAGCCCTAACCCTAAATTTTAAATCCTAAACCCTACATCTTATACCCTAAAAAATATATCCAACCTTAAATTCTTTAAACCCTAACTACAACATATAACCTTAAACCATAAACATAATTTTTAGTGTTGGCACATAAATAGGGGCACAGAAAAGGGTAGATGATTTCTATTCCCATATATAAAATAAACCAACCAATATTTGTGGGCAGATTTAGAACACAAACGAACATTGAGTATTGTTTAAGTTTTTTTCTAAGAAGTCTGAAATTTTATACATTGAGTACTGTTTATTTTTTATTTTATGCTTTTAATATATGTTTTTAAATTTTTTTAAAATATAATACTTTTGTTATAAAAAATAATAAATATAAATGGATATTTTTGAATAAATTTAAATGGACGAACATAAATGAACAACTTAGTGAATGTTCACGAACGTAAATGAACGGGTAAGACATTTGTTCGTGCTCGTTCATTTAATTAAACGAACAAAAAATCTTGTTCATGTTCGTTCGCTTAATAAATATATGAACATAAACGAACTTCCCGCTGAACAGTTCATGAATGGTTTGTTGAACGTTCGGTTCATTTACAGCCCTAGGTGGATTAATTTTTTATTAAATAAAGATGTATTACATTTACAAGGGAAGTCGGGATTCGAACTCATAAGGGTTGGAAGCAACATGAGCATCCTTAACTACTCGATTAATTAGTGGATCTTGGTGGATTAATTTTTTTTATTCATTGGTATTCAATAATATTTTCAAGGTAAAATGTTAGGATTTGAACCCACGCAAAGTGAGCAACGGATAAACATCTATGACCATTAGACCAATTAATGGATCTCACGTGGGTGAGTTAATTAATTTTAAAGCCTAATGACATTTTTATCTTTGTTTTCTTTTTAAATTATTTTAGTTCTTGTATTTTTTATTGTTTGGGAAAATATTTTGGCTCTGAACAAGTTTCATTTGTTCACCAAAAAATGTTTCGAAAATATCTAATACATTGGTGGTGAAATGAAAAGTTTCCATAAGTGCCTTAGTTTTATGATTTAGGGATCTGATTTAAGGTTTATAAATTTAAGTTTATATGTTTAGACTTTATGTTTTAGGGTTTATGGTTAGAATTTAGAGGTTATAGGTTAGGGTTTAAATTTAGGGTAATGCGGTTAGAGGTTTATGTTTTAAGCTATAAACCCTAAAGTTTAACCCTAAAAACCTAAATTGCAACGCCCTAAACTCAATGTCACATTTAGTTCTCAAGCCCAAACCCATACATAAAATTTTTCAACTAGATTTAGCCCAAACATCATTTCATAAAATTTTCCAAATGGATTAAAAAAGTAGTTAAATAGTTTGCATGAGAGCTCCAATTTAAAACAAGTTAATTAAAAACATTCTATATGATCAAAAAATCAAAAATTAGAGTTACAGACATAAATCAAGGGTCCTATGAATACATTGCTCGAAAAGTCTAAGTATTATACTCTTGATCACATCAATGAGCTGAAGACCTACTCCGATGGGGCTCCTCCGATGCAACACGACAACCTAAAAACCTACGAACATAAACAACAATTGCGAACGTTAAGCTCATAAAGCTCAGTGGATACACCTTTACTCTACCATGCTTCATGCAAATCATAAACATAAGCATGTAGCTAGATAAGATGATATGACAAATAAAACGATACATAGAACTAACGTTAGTCGCCTAAACACATGCTAACATCATCAAAACCATCAAATGAGGCACACAAGGCCCAACCATACCATACAACATCAACACTGGAGTGAGGCTCGGGTCACACAACATTGAGAACGTACACTTTATGGGTGAGGCCAGGTCACGCATCGCCGATCCATACACCCTGGGTGAGGTCGGGTCACCTGGCATCGAAACATACACCCATACTTAGAATCCCCCACAAGTACTTTCGAATAAGGCTCAGGTCACATAGCATCGGTAACCTCTTTTCGATATTTCTGTTGCGTGTAAAATAGTCTATCGCAATTGTAGTGCAAGTATACACGACGCAAGTAGTAAAGTGATACAAAGTATCGGATATCGTCTCCACAGGGATTGGGCTAATAGCTTCACCTAATTTCACTGCACGAAGTAAAAGAAATAGTTTGAGAGAATTGTCACGAATAATAAAGTAAAAACGTAAATAAAAGGAATTGAGATATCAAGATAGAGAGAATGGGCTGGTATTGAGTTGCTCAGTAGTGTAGGTATTGAATTGCTTAGGATCTCCAGTTCTGTCGTCGCACCCGTCGCCGACAGCACCTGTCGCGGCGTCTGTCTGTTAGTTGTCGTGGCAGCGAACACTAACTCCGTACTTCAAGCTTGGCAAGAATCCCAGATCTGCCTTGCCCTATCCCTAGGCACAAGTCTGTCGATGATCACGTCTTTGATGATACCTCCCGGCGTGAATCGAAGGATGAACACCGATGTGTATGAATTCTTCCTTAGCCACTTAACCTCGCCTTATCCCTAAGCACGAGATGGTTCAACTATAAAATAGAGAACGCGCTTTTATCTCTTTCGTATACTTAACTCTCCCGATGCTAAGTAAATGGATAACCTCACAATGCTCTCCCAATGCTCTTGCAAGATATTAAAACCAAGATAAAAGAACTTGAAGTTTATTTTATTGAACTTGAAAAATCCTAAAACAAAGCAACCCTTGCAACTACTTTACAAAACAACCCGTAGCCCTAGGGGGAATTTAGAACATATCGGTGACAGGTAATCGGCAGGGTTTTGGTTTCGGTTGTGGGGTAGTCGGCTATGCCCTAGGTTTAATCTATGCCCTTTATATAAGCTTTGGGCTCAAGTTATCTAAGGTAACAAGGATTACAACTTTAATTAAAAGTAAGACTCTAATAAAGATTAAATCTCTAAAGTATCCTACTTCCTAGCCGCCTCCTTGCTTTTAGGGATTTCCTCTCTTTTGAGCTTTGGCTTGACATATCTTTTGATCCGGGGCTTGGAAAATTATTTGGCTGCCACACGACAGATGAGCAGATTTTTCTCTATCCATCGATGTCCACTTCATTTTTCCTCTTCAATAATCTGCTGTCACCATGCTGTCGTGACGGGTCCATGACAGGTTCGTCTCCTTCAGCTGCTTGTTCAGTTCCGCCTTCCTGCTTATTTGCCCTTCGCCTGCCTTCATCGTCAACCAAGGCAGCTACCTGCAAAATACACCATCTTTTAGTAGAATCCGTGCCTTTTATATAATTGTGATATTTAATTGAAAACTAACCTAAATGCAATGCAATGATGCTTGAATGCGGCAGAAATATGGGTTAAAAGGGTGTAAATAATAGGACTTTTACACACTCAACACACCCCCAAACTCAAGTCTTTGCTTGCCCTCAAGCAATTAAACCTAAAGAAAAATGAAATTTTTTTTTTGTGTGTTGGCTTTCAAAAAGTGAACTGTCCCTTACCCGTCGCTCATTCTCTATGGCGGCAGCAACCTGTCGGAAGGGTTAGGATCTGTCCGGAATCTCCCTATAGCTCTCGTGCAGTGTGTGCATGCTTGTGAACAGTTATATGCTAAGACCCTCTTAGTTTCACTAGAATATTCAACTTCTTAACTTGAATTTTATGCCAAAGTTTACTTTCTTTTAGAAGGCACATTTTCATGCTTTTTCTTCTATTTTCAAGCTAAGTTTTTCTAGAGCCAGTTTTGGGCACCTCTAGTTAGCTTCCTAGAGCCGGTTTCGGGCACCTCTAGGTTTATTTTTGATTTTTGCTAAACTTCTTTCCTAGAGCCAGTGTTAGGCACCTCTAGGGGCTTTTCAAGCTCTAAGCATCCTATTCTAGTTTGGCTAAAATAAGTCTAAGCAAGATAACAGTCACAAAAGTGTTTAAATTTTCAGAACTATAGAAAGGCTCTAAACTTTTCCTTAACCTGTCCTATAGATGCTGCCACGACAGAGACGTCATGACAGGTAAGTTAATTTCACAGTTTTAAGCCAACAGTTTAAATATTTTTTTTTAACTTAAAGAAGAACTTAAAAAAAATTAACAAACTAATTAGACATAACAATTAAACAAAAGATGTGCTAAGGACTCCATTAAATATGGAGGGCTGCCACCCCCAAACTCGAGGGTTGCATTGCCCTCAATGCAAGATGACACTAAAAACAATTATAGAAAAACATAAAAAAAAGAAAAGAAAAGTACATCACAAATATATAAAGGCAGGCAGCAAATAAGAGAGGAAAAAGAAATAAAAACTTAAATTTTAAGTGCTGTCCTCATCACTGCTGCTGACGCGGATCTGATGGTAGCGTCTGCGTTGGGGAGGTGGCTGGGCAGGTGGATCAACAGGTTCCTCGGCCTGTTGAGGTGCAGATTCCTCCTCCGGTTGGTGGACAGGGTCGGCAGCAGGTTGAAGGGCAGGTGGCTCCACTAGTCGAACATCAGAACTGCCGCTGCTATCCCAGCTGTTACTCGTGATGGCCTTGGACAGCATCCTCTTGTTGGCCACATGCTTGATACGCTTCACCCGTGTGAAGGCGCTGTCCAAGTTCCTCCGGACAAGGGGGCTGTCGTCAGTGGCAGCTCGCTTTGTTCCTCGAGGGGAGGTGTCTGCTGGTGGGCTGCCGGCTGCCGTCGGGGAAGGTGTGGAGGAGGAAGATTCTCCATGGGGAGAGACAGGTGGTGTGGGAGTAGGGGACGGGATATTGAAATAATGGGCGGGGAAGGTAGGAAAAAAGACATCCGAAAAATTCAGGGTATTGGTAATAAAGTTTACCGTGGCGTTGGAGAAGTCGCGGATGAATGTCATTAATCCCATCTGCCGCTCCTCTATCCTCAAGATGGCAGCTAAGATGTCGGCGTTCTGACCTGCCGGAGCGGTGTTGGTCGCAGCTTCTGGGGCAGGCTCGGTGGCAGGTTCATCATCAGATTCAGCAGGTGGGGCGTTTGGATCGAAGGCGTTGAGGGGCGTTACGACGATGATCTCCATAAGGCTGGAGATGTTGCTGTCGGTCCAGCCGCTGCCCTTCTTGATTTTGTCTGAAGGGTCCTCCGGTACGGCAGCGCAGCGGCAGAGGGCCGTGATGGTGAAGGGCAGGCATAGACGTGAGTCCGTTCTGAAAGCACAATCGAGAATGCTTTCTCGCATGTACCTGCCCACGTTGATCGGCCTGTCATGCATGATAGAGTGGATGAGGGCAAGCCGCTGCCTGTTGACTGTCGTGTGGTGGGATGAGGGCAGGATACGCTTTTTAATAAAAGCGTTCCATAGTTTAGCCTCGGGGAGCAGCTGTGCCCGGTTGACGGAGTTGGGATTCTTTTTGCTGGTGCTCCATGTTGTGCCCCTTTCTGTCAATTCCCTCATGACAGCATCGTGGCCGGCAGCGTCGAGAGAGTCCCAAAACTGTTGATGAGCGTCGTCATTGGGGCCAAAGAAGAGGCCGAAGACATGATTGATGCTGCTGGCGGTAAAAGGGACTGTCACTCCTCTGACGGTGACAGATGTTGCCGTCTTGCTCTCGATCGCCGCATAGAACTCCCTTACCAGGGTGTCATTAAGCTCTGCCGGCTGCTCGGCAAAGTCTTCCCAGAGTTGCGCCGTGATAGCTTTCATGATGAACGGCCGGAGGCCAAAAAGAGGGGCATCTCTGTTGTAAATGAAGCTTCGTTCCTCCCAAAGTTCCTTGTTGGCGAACGGAGATGCTGCTACGGAAGTGGAAGCGGCGGCAGCGTTCTGTCGGGTTTGTCGTGAAGACATGTTTGGTTGCAAGGGCTGAAAATGAAAGAAAAGAGATTAAACTAGAAGAGAATAGCAAGAGAGAAAATCTGAAGTGAGGAAAAATGAAAAGGAGAAGGGGTTTATATAGCTGTCGGGGGCTGCCCATTTAATGCCGCAACGGCAGGCGGGAATAACGGAGCGGCAGATTGAATGTTGCGTCTGACACGTCTGACGGACATTAATGCTGCGTCTCCCGCACGATTCTTCGTCTGCTGTGCGTCTGTTGACAGCCTGTCAACTCCGTCTGCGCCGGCAGCCGAAACGACATGTTATTATAAATGGACTTTATTTGGGCTGATGGATGGGCGGTGGGCTTGGGCCACTTCTTCTTTCTCACTTGCCTCATTTATTTCCTAAAAACTGAAATTAAAAACAAAATATTATTAAAATAAATCTAATTCCTAATAAATAATATTAATAATAATAAAAATAAAAATAAAAGAATTAGGTTAAATTAGGGATGCCTTGTGGGGCATCACCTAAAGTAACCACTTCCTGTATTCCTGGGGCTTCAGTCCCTTGATAGTGCTTGAGGCGTTGTCCATTGACTTTGAATTGGTGCCCGTCTTTTAATGATTGAATTGTAATGGCACCATGGGGGAAAACTTGAATTACTTGGAATGGTCCAGACCATCTAGATTTGAGCTTCCCTGGAAAGAGTTTCAACCTCGAATTAAACAACAACACAAGCTGCCCTGGGCAGAACTGTCGTGGCAGCAACTTCTTGTCATGCCACTTCTTTGTTTTCTCCTTGTATATTCTTGCGTTGTCGTAGGCCATTGTCCGTATTTCCTCGATTTCATTCAAATCTAATAGCCTTTTCTGACCTGCCTTGTCCAAGTCCATGTTCACTGCCTTGATTGCCCAATATGCCTTGTGCTCTATCTCGACAGGCAGGTGACAGGTTTTCCCATAGATCAATCGAAATGGAGACATGCCCAATGGAGTCTTGAAAGCTGTCCTGTATGCCCATAATGCATCATTCAGAAGTAAAGACCAATCTTTCCTAGTTGGTTTGACCATTTTTTCAAGAATGTTCTTTACTTCCCTGTTGGAAATCTCAGCCTGTCCATTGGTCTGTGGGTGGTATGCTGTCGCGATCTTGTGCTTGACACCATATTTTCTCAAAGCGGCAGCAATTACCCTGTTGTCAAAATGTCTCCCTTCATCACTGATAATCGCCCTAGGGATGCCAAATCTAGAAAAAATGTTTTTGTGCAAAAACTTTTGGACTGTTTTGGCATCATTCTTTTGAGTTGCGATTGCTTCTACCCACTTGGAGACATAATCTACAGCTAGGAGGATGTAAAGATTTCCACATGAGGATGGAAACGGTCCCATAAAATCAATCCCCCATACGTCGAAGATCTCGACTTCTAGGATATTCTGCAGTGGCATCTCGTTTCTCCTTGAGATGTTACCTGTCCGCTGGCACCTGTCACAGTTTTTGTAAAATTCCTGTGCATCCTTATACAGTGTCGGCCAGTAGAAACTTGACTGCAGCACCTTGGCAGCAGTTTTGTTGCCTCCTAAGTGTCCTCCATATTGTGAAGCATGACAGTGATGGAGAATGTCCTCCTGTTCTTCTTGTGGTATACATCTCCTTATAACCTGATCTGCGCATAATTTGAAAAGAAGAGGTTCGTCCCAATAATAATGTTTAACATCATTTTGAAACCTCTTCCTGGCTTGGTAAGTAAGATCAGAAGGTAATATTCCGCTAACTATAAAATTAACGAAATCAGCATACCAAGGAAGGTTAGAAGACTTACCTGCCGCCATGGCTGTCGCGACAGCTATTGCGGCAGCAAAGAGCTGTTCATCTGGGAAGGTCTCTAGTATGTGTGTCTCATCTACAGGTAGACTTTGTCCCAATTCCAACCTCGACAAGTGGTCTGCCACCTGATTTTCTGTCCCCTTTTTATCTTTGATTTCAAGGTCGAATTCTTGTAATAGCAAGATCCATCGTATCAACCTAGGTTTTGCATCCTTCTTTGCGAACAAGTATTTAAGAGCAGAATGATCGGTGTGCACTATTACCTTCGTTCCAAGTATGTAAGAACGAAACTTGTCGATGGAAAACACCACAGCTAACAGCTCCTTTTCTGTGGTGGTATAATTCACTTGGGCATCATTCAATGTTTTGCTGGCGTAATATATGACATGAAACAACCTGTCCTTGCGCTGCCCAAGTGCTGCCCCGACAGCATAGTCACTAGCATCACACATAATTTCAAATGGCTGCGTCCAGTCTGGTGGCTGTACTATGGGGGCTGTCACTAGTTTTTCCTTTAGAACCTTGAATGCTTCAGTACATTCTTCATTAAAGTCAAAGGGTCGGTTCTGCTCTAAGAGATTACATAGGGGCTTCGTGATTTTTGAGAAATTTGCAATGAATCTCCTATAAAAACCAGCATGCCCTAGAAAACTCCTAATGCCCTTGACTGTGGTTGGCGGCGGCAGCTTCTCTATGACTTCAATCTTTGCCCTGTCGACTTCTATCCCACGGCAGCTAATCTTATGGCCTAAAACTATTCCCTCATCTACCATAAAATGGCATTTTTCCCAATTAAGAACAAGATTAGCTTTTTCACATCTTTCAAGTACCTTTTGAAGGTTGCCAAGGCAGCTCTCAAAATCGTCTCCAAAGACAGAAAAATCATCCATGAAGATCTCAAGGAAGTCCTCTACCATGTCGGAGAATATTGCCATCATGCACCTTTGGAAGGTGGCAGGTGCGTTACAGAGTCCAAACGGCATCCTCCTAAATGCGTATGTTCCATAAGGGCATGTGAAAGTCGTTTTCTCTTGGTCCTCCGGTGCAATAGCAATTTGATTATATCCTGAATAACCATCAAGAAAACAATAGTAAGGTTTACCCGCTAATCTATCAAGCATTTGATCAATAAAGGGTAAAGGAAAGTGGTCTTTTCGGGTAGCTTTATTAAGCTTCCGATAGTCCATACAAACCCTCCAACCGGTCACAGTCCTGGTTGGGATTAACTCGTTGTTTTCATTGGTTATCACAGTCATGCCTCCTTTCTTGGGAACACATTGCACCGGGCTTACCCATTTGCTATCGGAGATGGCGTAGATGATACCAGCGTCTAACCATTTAATTATTTCTTTACGCACTACCTCCTTCATTGCAAGGTTTAACCGCCTTTGGGCATCAATAGTCGGCTTATGATCTTCCTCGAGGAGGATTTTGTGCATACAGATTGCCGGACTAATGCCCTGAATGTCTGCTATAGTCCATCCGATCGCCCTTTTGTGCTGCCTCAGCATGTCGATCAGCTGTCGTTCCTGTTCCTGTGGCAGCTTAGCAGAGATGATTACAGGTAGTGTTTTATCACTACCAAGATAAGCATATTTAAGCTGCCCTGGCAGGGGCTTAAGTTCTAAGACAGGTGGTTCGGCAGTAGATGGCTTTTGAATTAAATGGTTATCCGAAGTGTAATTTAAGGGTTCGAATAACTTACCTGGGCGATGGTCTAACCAATCTACCTCCTCATGACCTTCATTATCAGATATATCGGATTCAGAGGAGTTGCTGTCGTCGACGCTGTCGTCGTTACTGTCGTGACAGGCTTGTAAATGGCTGTCGCAGCAGTGACCAAATTTTGTATCTTGACAGCTCGACCTGATGCAGGGTTGATCAAAGGTCACCTCAATGATGGCCTTGCATTCTTCATCCACATCAGCATGTTTCATTGCTTGGAGAACATTCAACTTAATTTCTTGATCGTTTACGCGCATGGTGAGTTCTCCTTTTTCCACATCAATCAATGATCTTCCCGTGGCTAAGAAGGGTCGCCCTAGGATGACTGGTGCGTTCTCATCTGCCTCACAATCTAAAATAAGAAAGTCAGCAGGAAAAATAAGTTTATCCACTCTTACCAAGATGTCTTCAATTTTTCCCTCGGGGTGAACGTAAGAGCGGTCGGCTAACTGTAAGGTAACTGTCGTGGGCCGCGCCTTGCCAATACCTAATTTCTGAAAAACAGATTTGGGCATTAGATTAACACTAGCACCAAGATCACATAATGCCTTACCCACAAATTTATCTCCGATTACGCAAGGTATGAGGAAGCTCCCTGGATCCTTCTTTTTCTGGGGTGGTTGTCGATGAAGAATACTCATGCAACCTTCTTGCATCCTTACCGTTTCAAATTCCCCAAGTTTAGATTTTTTAGACATGGCATCCTTGAGAAATTTAGCATAACCGGGCATTTCCCTAACAGCATCTAGCAACGGAATGTTAATATGAACCTGTTTAAAAATATCATAAATCTTTTTAAGTTGAGATTCATGCTTAGCTTGCTGTATCCGTTGCGGAAAAGGTGGTGGAGGACGGTAATCAGCAATGCGTCTTTCCCACTGCATGCGAATCTGAGGACGATAATCTTCCTTTTTCTCCTCTGTCGCTTCTGCTGTCGTGACAGGCTCATCGGCAGCAGTCTGTTTGTCACCTGTCGGGGCAGTTTCCTCGGCAGGTTTTTCCAAGGTCGGTTCTTTTTCTTTTTCAGCTTCTTTTTCCGGCCCTGGTAACTTTTTCCCACTCCTAGTAGTAATCGCCTTACATTGCTCATGAGGGGGCGTTCTAGCATTTTCAGTATTGCTAGGGAATCCTCCATTCTGCCGTGGCTTAATATTCTGCGACACCTGACCCATTTGTGTCTCTAGAGATTTCAAGGTGGCCTCATGGTTTGTCATTCTCATCTTAGTCTCATCCATAAAGTCTTCCGTTTTCTTGACAAACTTATTGATGTTATCCATATACGTGCCAGTCTGAGACATAAAGGTGGCCAGAGTCTGCTCCAATATACTACTCGTGGCAGGTGGTGGCTGCTGTTGTTGCTGAGGCGGCAGGTTCTGCGGCAGGTTTTGCGGCTGTGGCTGCTGTCGCGTCAACAATCTCGGACCCCCCTGATTCTGATTATATGCTTGCGGATTTAGAGCGTTGTTGGGGTTACTCCAGGAAAATTTGGGGTCTTTCCTCCAATTAGGGTTGTAATTGTTGGAATTGTAGTTTGGCTTGTAATTTCCAACATATTTTCCTTCTTCTATATTTATAGGGCACTCATCCCTACTATGATTTCCCTCACATGTAGCACAAACTTCCTCGACAGCAAACCCTCGTACTTCCTCTTCACTCAATAAGTGTTTCATGGCTTTAGTGAGGAATGCTACCTGTGATTTCATAGTGCTATCGGCCTCATAATCCTTGACAGCAAGTACCCGTTTACCCCCTCTTCTAGCGGTTGGAAACTGCTCCTCATTCTTAGCCAGATGTTTCAAAACTTGCAGGGCCTCGTCCGGATCTTTATCCAATAATAGTCCATTCGCTGCAGAATCAATTCGAATGCGAGTTTGTAAGTTAGCAGCATTATAAAACTTAGTTACCTGATTCCAGACGGGGAATCCATGCATTGGGCAGTTTCGTAGAAAAGTTGTGAATCTGTCCCAGGCCTCGTGCATTGGCTCGTCATCTTCCTGTTGAAAAGTAGCAATTTCATTACGTAATCGCTCAGCTAAATGTGAAGGATTAAAACGAGACAAAAATTCACGAGTTAAATCTGCCCAAGTCATGATAGAACCCGGTGTAAGTTTATTCCACCAAGTTTTAGCTCTGTCCCTCAATGAATGGGGGAATAACCGAAGCCTCAGTATCTCCGGACTAACTCCTGGCAATCTAAACGAACCACAGATCTCCTGGAACGTTTTGAGATGCTCCCTGGCATCTTCTGTCGCAGAACCACCAAACTGCCCGGCATTGTTGATCATACTAAACATGACAGGTTTAAGCTCGAAGTTGTCAACGTCAATATCCGGCAGCGTGGTCTCCAACTCTACATGATCGTTCAGCATGTAGTCACGACATGACCGTCGTCCACCTGCCGCGGGCGGGTCACCGACAAGCGGGATTTCTTCACCGGCAGGCTGATTTCGGGCCATCTGCTCTAGCTGTTCTTCAAGGTATTCGTTTCGGTCTAAGAGGTGGCGAATCTGTTTCTTGAGATTAAAGGAACGTTCAATCTCCGGATCTAATTTATACTCAGGATCTTCACCTCTTTTCGATCTGCGCATAAACAGGAAAACCTTGTGAAAAGCAAGAGTTTAAAAACACAAAAGAAAAATTAAAGAAAAGTAAAAATAAAAGTAAAAATAAAAACAAAAATAAAAACAAAAAGTGCAAAGAAAGAAAGGTGTAGTTATGTTGCCAATCCCCGGCAACGGCGCCAAAAACTTGTTGCGTGTAAAATAGTCTATCGCAATTGTAGTGCAAGTATACACGACGCAAGTAGTAAAGTGATACAAAGTATCGGATATCGTCTCCACAGGGATTGGGCTAATAGCTTCACCTAATTTCACTGCACGAAGTAAAAGAAATAGTTTGAGAGAATTGTCACGAATAATAAAGTAAAAACGTAAATAAAAGGAATTGAGATATCAAGATAGAGAGAATGGGTTGGTATTGAGTTGCTCAGTAGTGTAGGTATTGAATTGCTTAGGATCTCCAGTTCTGTCGTCGCACCCGTCGCCGACAGCACCTGTCGCGGCGTCTGTCCGTTAGTTGTCGTGGCAGCGAACACTAACTCCGTACTTCAAGCTTGGCAAGAATCCCAAATCTGCCTTGCCCTATCCCTAGGCACAAGTCTGTCGATGATCACGTCTTTGATGATACCTCCCGGCGTGAATCGAAGGATGAACACCGATGTGTATGAATTCTTCCTTAGCCACTTAACCTCGCCTTATCCCTAAGCACGAGATGGTTCAACTATAAAATAGAGAACGCGCTTTTATCTCTTTCGTATACTTAACTCTCCCGATGCTAAGTAAATGGATAACCTCACAATGCTCTCCCGATGCTCTTGCAAGATATTAAAACCAAGATAAAAGAACTTGAAGTTTATTTTATTGAACTTGAAAAATCCTAAAACAAAGCAACCCTTGCAACTACTTTACAAAACAACCCGTAGCCCTAGGGGGAATTTAGAACATATCGGTGACAGGTAATCGGCAGGGTTTTGGTTTCGGTTGTGGGGTAGTCGGCTATGCCCTAGGTTTAATCTATGCCCTTTATATAAGCTTTGGGCTCAAGTTATCTAAGGTAACAAGGATTACAACTTTAATTAAAAGTAAGACTCTAATAAAGATTAAATCTCTAAAGTATCCTACTTCCTAGCCGCCTCCTTGCTTTTAGGGATTTCCTCTCTTTTGAGCTTTGGCTTGACATATCTTTTGATCCGGGGCTTGGAAAATTATTTGGCTGCCACACGACAGATGAGCAGATTTTTCTCTATCCATCGATGTCCACTTCATTTTTCCTCTTCAATAATCTGCTGTCACCATGCTGTCGTGACGGGTCCATGACAGGTTCGTCTCCTTCAGCTGCTTGTTCAGTTCCGCCTTCCTGCTTATTTGCCCTTCGCCTGCCTTCATCGTCAACCAAGGCAGCTACCTGCAAAATACACCATCTTTTAGTAGAATCCGTGCCTTTTATATAATTGTGATATTTAATTGAAAACTAACCTAAATGCAATGCAATGATGCTTGAATGCGGTAGAAATATGGGTTAAAAGGGTGTAAATAATAGGACTTTTACACACTCAACAATTTCTTTTACCATGGTGTTGCAACACATTTTGGGTATCCGGATCCCATCAATCATGTGCTCACACGACACACTACATCATCACATAACCATACCGTTCTATGGTTGCTATCAATATATAAGTCACACAAGACGTTTACCGAATTCTTAAGTTTTATGCTTGAGAATAGGGAGATTTCTCAGTTTCTCGGTTTCACAACTCATTTCAAGCCATTAGGGTTCTATTGGATCGAACGATATAATTTTTCAGCCCTTCGGGAAAAAATCAAAATTTTTGGGTAGATTGCTTAGTGGGTACCGGTATTGGTCCTCGTGTACCAGTACGAAACCCTTGGGTATCGGTACTCACATGCGTACTGATAATTCAATATAAATAAAACCATTAAATAAATAAATAGCCTAAAAATATTGTCCAATATTCATAAAAATGTTCAGTTTACCTATAAAAATACATAAGCCCAAATAAAAGCCCAATTTCATTTTCTAAATTTGATACAACTATTTCTCACCAAAACATATTGGATTATTGTAGACTCTCGGCGTGAATAGAAAATTGCTGGTAATAGGGCGTGGAAGATGTTGGAAAAGTAATAAAACAATGCCAAGAAAAGTCTATTGCGTGCAAGTATACACGGCCTGCGAGTAATACATCAGTTAAGCTGAGTTATCGATCTCACAGGAAATGCATTTTGGAATATCGATTGATTTGCAGGTTTACTTTTCTTCAAGAAAAATGTTTGTTTTGAGTTGAAATTGAGTTGAATGAATGGAAAGAAAATAAAATAAAATGTTGGCAAGAGAGAGTTATAGCAAATGACGAATGTTGGCAAGGGGTGCTTGGCAATCACGTTAATCATGCCATGCCATCTGCAAAGAAATTTTGTCTTGGCATTACTTTACCGAGCAGGTTTAAAAATTGTGACATTGCCTCTCTCGATGGCAATACCCTAAATTAATCAAGTAAAAACCCTTATATCTCTATAATGTAGTCTTTCTTTAATTAATTCGATTAAGTTCCAACCTTTACTCTTGAGGGGTAGATTTCACTCCTGAAGTAAGTTCATCTACTTGAACATCTTCTCTCGAAGCATCTCACCTCAGTATCTAGCATTCGATCGTTGCCACCCAAGTCAGTTATGTTATTGAGTTGCAAAAGCCCAATTATGTCAGCCGTCGCATGGCATAGTAATTTAAAACAATGAGTGCCAGCTCTCGCTTGGCATTACTCTTTGAAAACTAAAAACATGCCAGATAGAAACAAAACATTGCCAACACAGTGGTGATTTATTCAAACGAAAGCGATGTCATAACGTTAAACCAAACACCCCTCACCATTAAGAAATTAGTTCATGGTGGGGTTAAAAACCAACAAACCAATATCGTTTTCAACAATCATCATCTTAAAAACAAAATTAAAATAAGCTGACTAAGGATGGGCTAGGAGAGGTTCTCTCGATGCAGCACTTCACGGCCAGGCTTAGGTCGACGATTGAACTTCGGTTTCTTTCGCACACAATCTCTCTTCGATCACCCCCTCATTGCTTGATCGATTGTCCTTTATATAGGCGTGTAAAGGAAAGGGTAAGATAAGCCTTTGTATTTGAATTTAAAATGATCAAGGAATAAGAGATAGAGTTCTATCCGATCATTTTGATGGCTTATCCTCTCGGTGTGATAGTTGTTCAGGTTAGGGCTGACGTCATCGTGTGAACGCTCCTCTGGCATTGTTTCTTGGCATGGTCATGCCAATCGCGCTTGGCACTACATTCTAATTTTTCGGGAATTGGTCCAATCCCTATTTCTTCGTTGCCTGATCTGGTCCTATTTTTTTCGGAGTTACCATCTTCTTGGTCTATCATTAATTACTCTTCTATGCCAACCGGTGCTTGGAATTTTTTGTCCTTTCGTGTCAATGGCAATTCGACATCCTTCTCGGCATCACTTCCTTCCTTCGCTGGTCTACTCTGCCCTGCCAGCAACGATGCCAACTGATATGCTATCCTGCAAAAACAAGTCAAAAACAACCCTTCACACTGGCATAACAACAAATCTCAACTCTTAATGCAAATGCATGCTTTCTAAACCTAAATACAACTAAACCTACTCAAAAGACAAGAAAAAAGAATGTGAAATAGGCATATAAATTAGTACTTTTGGAGCGTCAACACTCCCCCACACCTAGCCCATTGCTTGTCCTTAAGTAATTAAAAAGATAAAAATAAAGACAAAAATAGAAAAATAGTGAAAATTATACCTCGGCAGAATTTTTGGGTGGCATGCCAACAGATGCTGACAAGCAGACGTTGACATAGGGCTATCCTCAGTAATCTCGATGCAATGATGCCAAGCAGTTAATGAATTCAAGAGCAGCAATATTACTTTAGGCCTAGGTCATGATAGTGCATGAAGTGTAGGCAATATACATCAAGTATCCACTAATTCTCTTAGTCGAATCTACTTCCAAAACTCAGATTTCATTTTTTTTACTGCCAAGGGCTTCTGTTGGCATTATCTTTAGCCTAATTCGTGATATTGTTTAGCGTGAGAAAAACGAGGGAGCATACCACAATTCCCCACCTTAATCCAGTTACCACTAGGTTTTCTCTTCAACTCATACCCTAAAGTTTTTTACTTGAGCACGATGAGGGAACATACCACAAAGCCCCAAGTTCCTATTATCTCTAAGGTAGAGGAGAGTTAAAATTTTCATTGTCATGGAAGAACATTGTTGCTTTATTCTTTATCTTTTTACCATGGCATCATCATTTTTTTTCTGAGTGTGGTTTCAAAAGCCTAAGTTTGCTAGGGAACTAGATGCATACTACGTGTTTAGTGTAAATCAATTCCCAAAAACTAGAGATCAATTGGCAAGCAATCCTGGTATCATTATTCTACTGGCATAGGTATTAAAGATTTAAATTTTCCTCATCAGATAGAAACATAAGTCAAATTAAGCTTGCCTACAAGTGTTAACATGCTTCAAAATTAATCTGAGACAAAATTTTCTTTTCACTTTTTTTAGTTGTTCGGTATGCAAACCTAATCTAAACTACATGACATGATATGAAAACAGAAAATTAAACATGAAATGCATGGCATGGCATAATGTGAAGGAATGCACACCCCAAACCCAAGATGTGCATTGTCCTCATGCATGAAACATGACATTTTTACAAAGAAATGTAGAAAAATAGAAATGCATGATCATGAAAACAAAAATAAACATGAAATTTAAAGAGTTTCGGATGAAGAGGACTCCCCATTGGAGACTCCTCCTTTGGTGGCACGGGCTTCCTCTTGCAACTTGGCATGAGTCTTTCATTGGGTCAAGGTCCCACGATCAGGGGCTGCTCGCTTTCACCCACCCCATCATGGCTTTGACGCGGCTGTAGTGGCAGGGGTCTCTTTGAAAAATTTTACTGGCATCGAGGATGTTGGTGTGGCAGCAGACTCATCAGAGGCTATAAGTTTCTTGGCATAGTCGTGGGCATCCCTATGCAACGTCGGCCAATAAAATCCCGACTATAGCGCCTTGGCAATAGTCTTCATTCCTGCAAAGTGTCCTTCATATGGTGCGGCATATCATGATTGCAAGATAACAAGCTGCTCATCTTCTGGCACACAAAGGCGGATCACTTGATTGTCACATTGCTTAAATGGGAATGGATCGTCCCAATAATACTACCGGGCATAGCGCAAAAAACGTTTTCTGGCATTGTATCCCAAATCTGGTGGCATGATCATACTTACTAGAAAAATTGACTATGTCGGCATACCATGGCACGACACTAGCGGCAAGTAGATATTCATCGGGAAACTCATCTCTGATGGCATTGGTTTCATTGCTAAGGTGATGTTCAAGGCGTGACAAATGGTCAACAACCAAATTCTCACGACCCTTCTTGTCTCGAATTTCAAGGTTGAACTCCTAGAGTAGGAGCATCCATCGGATCAATCTCGGCTTAGCATCCTTCTTTGCCAAGAGGTACTTCAGTGTCGAGTGATTTGTAAAAACAACAACTTTATTTCTAATCAAATAAGATGAATAACTAATGTTTTGATATAATAATTGAAAATAGTTTAAGACTAAATTGAAAAGATTTCAAAAGTGTCTTTAAGTCCAAACAACTTAAAAATATGTTTGAGGATTTTTTAAAAAGGTTTTGAAGTGTTTTCTAAAGCCAAACTTTACAAAACCACCCAGGTGTTTCGAAACACCCTTAGGCATTTCGAAACAACCATTCACAGTTTCAAAATGAGCTTTAATCTGGGTGACGATTTTTACATAGCGTTTTGATACGGGATTCACCATTTCGATACGCCTATGTGGCAAAGACCTCAACGGTCAAAATCCCCAACGACTATTTTCCCAACGGCTTTTTAAATTGTAGCTCAACTATCACTTGTTCCGAAACGAGGTGCTACCGTTTTAATGCGGATCAAGGATGTTTCGAAACAGCCAGAGGTGTTAAGAAACAGTTTGCTGCATCAGACTTCAACGGCTAGTTTTGAAGAAGGGCGTTTCGAAACGGGATCGAGTGTTTCGAAACGACGTTTGCAGAACAACATTTTATGGTGGGAAATAAAATCTCCTACGGCTCCAAAACATCCCCAACGGTCCTCAACGGCTACAAACTCATTTGGGAGTATGAAAGGGACCTTCAAGCATCAAGAGAAGACTAATGCTTTAATTGTTACAACATTATTATGACAAATTGTGTCTAGAGCTTTAATTGTAAATTTCTTGTATAGACAACACTAGTGAGCTTAATATTGTCAAATTTGCTCAAGTGTTTAGGTTTTGGGTGAGAGCTAAATATAGCATGTAACCCCCTCGACCCGACCTAGCCACCAGACCGTATCAAGCGGATCACACGAGACTAACTGCAAAAAGATTCAAAGATTTCTCTCCAATTAGCAACCCTAAACACGTTGATCATTATCTTTTCTAGATTCTCGAGTTACACCTTAATTTTTAGAACATACAACGAAAGAAAACACGACAAAACGAGAACCGATCGATCAACCGAGCAACTAGGGACCAAAAATGCAAAACTAGCATAAAACAGGGACTTAAGATGAAATTAAGGTGATCACTTTGAAATTAGTTTCATTTCATGCTTCCATGCTGAAATGCAACATAAAACAAGGCCACAAACAAGCACAATTGATAACATACAAGCAGGGACCAAAACGTAAGAAAAATAACTTCAAAGATGCTCCTAACAAACTTTCAACGACTCCCGTTTCGAAACACTAACGATCGTATCGAAACAGGTATGCACATAGAGCTTTCGTTCTGAAACGGTTTGGACCTGTTCCGGCCCTGCAAAGCCCATTTTGATACTCGTTTCGAAACGCCAAGGCCAAAACAATGGCCGTTTCGAAACCTTCGAGCCCGTTTCAAAACGCCTTGCTGCAGTAATAGAAAAATGGCAGGTCGAGCATCTCCAAGGTTACTTCCCTTGGTTCCAATCAACACAAACAACAAGGTATAAACAAGAGGAGCATACAAACATCAAGATCAAACAACCGAACAAACATAGAAGCAAGAGAACTAAACCAACGATTAACAAACGATAAACCAAGAAACCTCATCATCTTGAATTAAGCAAAACAAGGTAGGAAACAATAACCATTAAGCTCAAGGTAAAAACAAGCCAACCAAGGCATAACAAGCATACTCTCAATACAAGGAGTTTACAAAACACTCCTAAAATATAAACAAGGTATATCCTCTTTGCCACACACACTATTATCTAAACAAAGCCATACTTGAGCTTGAAGCGCACCCTTGGATCACCTCCCTTGCACCGCCATCTTCCAAAATGATCTACGAATCTGCATTGTTGGAAAAGAGAGCGTAAGCTACGAAGCTTAGTGAGCGGAGCTCAAAACCAAACTACAACAATGCAGTTTTAAAAACAACTTCATTTTGGAAACCAAAACACTTTCTTAAAATCACTTTCGCAAGTCATTTCCTTTCAAACATATCGTACTTAAACCAACTATAAGCATTTGCAACAACACATGCCATAGGCACAAAACATGCATGAACCATACGTAAACCACATATGCAAACCAAGCCTATCGGCTCCCATTTCAAACCATATGCTTCAAGCATATAAACACAACCATATGATTTTACCAAGCTTATATTAAAACCATAAGCGAATGAGTATATCGGCATCATTGACACATTGCTCGGATAAGCGGATACCTTGATGGCACAACCCCCATCAAGTCACATGGTAAAACAACCCTCACCACAATCTCACGTCGGCCGAGATGCCACAACCCGCATTGCCCGTTGGTGATAACACAACCCCTACCACTCGCATCACAATAGCACAACCCATATTGTGAAACCGAAGAATTTATCTCACGCGTGAATTTTTATATTTTTAGTGCACTTCGCATCCTATTGATCGATCAATCTATTCGATATCAAGATCCACATGTGTCAATATACTCATCGCAACATCTCATTCCACTATTTTACACCAGGGATAAACACCTCGCCAAACACATCCCAAATACCATAACCACAAGCCCATGCATAGCATGAACTCAAACAAAAATTCATAAATCACATGGCATTCTCATGGGACAAAATCAACATGTATTTAATGCACAAAAACAATGGGAAAACATCATTTTAAATGATATGTTCATGATCAAAACATGATCAAAATGAAAGACGGCGAAAATACCAAATAACTCAAAACTTACTCTTGAGCTTGGATTGGCGTAACGGCTCAATCCAAACCCCCCAAAACACTTTCATAACCTTGTTAAAGCATTAAAATCATTTCCACTCACCAGCGATTACTAAAACCAAGCCGAAACTCTTTTCTAGCTTTCTGGTTCGCCCACAAATGTATCCAACGATTCCGGATCTTCAACCCCTACTTCTAACCAACCCAAACTGGTGGAAAAATACAGGTTAGGCCCATATTGAAACAAGAAATTCCAGTGGCAAAATGTTCCAATACGGTGCCAAACAGTATCGATATGCCATGTTCCTTAGGTTCAATTATGCTATACCGTATCGATACGCCACTACCCCGTATCGATACAGCCTGACCTGTAATGACAAATTTTTGCTGGTGTTTAATCGAAATGACCTACCAAACGATTTTCAAATGCAATGAAACTTTACACACAATATTTCAATGCTATAAACTACTGGTATGCCAAATTTCATGATCATTCGAATACGTTTACTAGGTTTTCACCTAAGTGAGCCAAATATGTCATTTTTACCATCTTTTAGCCATACCAAAAGTCATTTTAGAGCCTTTAATAACATTACAACTTATACATATTACAAGCATACCAAAAAGGACACAAAAGACTAGTTCAACTACTTTGCCACCTTCCTAGGAGTTTGTAAGGTCACATACATTACTCTTGACTTGTAGTGACTTGTCTTGCCTCGACTTTTCTTATCTTCAAAAGGGGTCGATTCCTTAACCTGAAATGCATGAGATGAGGCACGTTAGGCATACATTGCATAGTGAGGTAATATACAATATAAATATCAATGAGTGGTGCATATACATATTCTCATGCTTGTCAATATCAATATCATGTTTCAGTGTACAATGCTTAACATATCATATTCATTATTAACCATTGGATTGAATCAAGATAGTGGATACATGAATTCCTACGCCTCGCCAAATCAATGAATGGTCTATTCCCTCCGTCTCGCCAATATGAGAAATACCAAAACACATCCCTCCCCCTTGCCAAATCAATATAGGTTGTAGCCTTAGGACAATAGTCCACCTGGTCATTAAGCTCATGAATTCTATGTCATGTCAATTGTATCCAAGGTTCATTCAAATCCAAGGTTTCAATGACAATATCTATATTCAATATTCAATGATGGTTTCTGATGATCAATATCTTCAATGAAATTATTAGTGAACATGTTTCAATATCATTATTTCAATGGCAATGTTCAATGTCCGATGATTCATTTACAATGTTTCAATAACAATAACTATATCAATAACGATGCACAATGATGATGTCAATATCTATGTCCGATGTTTATTACCAAACTTACTGATACTTACCAATAGATCGTTTAACAATCTAATGCTACTCCCTTAAGGGAAATGTTAGCTATATGATCGAAATCAATAATAATGGATTCGGGAAGGCTCCTCGCCTAATCCCGAGACTCCGACTACACTCACCTTGATATTTGATGCTCTTACGGCTCTCGGATGACAATGCCCTTGTTTCTAGCTTTCGATGGAGATGGTGAAACCTCTCTCTCCACTTCTTGAGCAACAACGATATTTCGATATCAAAATCAATATAACGATATGAAAATTGATATACGAATTCACTATGAACAACAACGATGAATTATCCATGGATGGTCCAAACCCTAGCTTGAGATTAAGCTTGATACATCCATGGAATTCAACAATTGATAGAGGAAAATATCTTACCCGATCGATGGCAATAATTTTATATCAATAAGTTAAAGAAAACTAAGCTTTGATTTCTCTCCAATGGAGGTGTGTTCTTAGGGGAAGATGATGAAGACAAGGGAGGTGCTTCCTTTCAATGTTTCGGGTAAGTCTCTTGTTTCCTCTTACTTATTTCTTGTTTTATATGAAGGAAAGCTCTCAGACTATGCCACGTAGGTGAGATTTTAATTAAGGAGGGGCTAATTGCAATAATAGTCCCTCAACTCCCACTATACTATAGTTTTGCCCTCCAACTTGCATTTTTCATTAATTTAGTCACGGATTAGGTTTTGATATTATTCGATATGGTCCAATAACAATGATTTAGCTCAATTAGAGTCCAATATCAAATAATTAACAAGTCGATACAATATTTAGACTTCATCAATGTGAGATTTCCGATCACCTAAACCCAACTCCGACCAGACCGGATTTTGGGGTGTTATAACTCTCCCCCTTAATAAAAATTCGTCCTCAAATTTTTACCTGAACCGAAGAGATGCAGGTATTGTTGTTTCATGGTCTCTTCAGGTTTCCAGGTAGATTCTTCAACAGTGTGGCTCCTCCAGAGCACTTTAACTAACAGTACAGTTTTGTTGCGAAGCCTCTTGACTTCTCTTGCAAGAATTTGAACTGGTTCTTCCTCGTAGGACAAATTTGGTCGAATTTCTACAGATTTAGGTTCAACAATGTGTGAAGGATCAGAACAATATTTCTGGAGCATCAATACAAGAAAAATATTGTGAATTTTACTCAATTTAGAAGGCAACAATAATCGATATGCCACGAGGCCAACTCTTTCAATGACTTCAAAGGGCCCAATGAATCGGGGACTCAATTTTCCCTTCTTGCCAAACCTTAAAACTTTCTTCCACGATGAAACTTTTAGGAAGGTTTTTCACCCATTTCATACTCAATGTCTCTTCTCTTGAGATCAGCATAGGCCTTTTGTCGATCAAAAACAGCTTTCAAGCGATCATGAATGATGGTAACCCGTTCTTCAGTTTCCTGAAGTAAGTTAGGGTCCAACATTTTACCTTCACCAAGTTTAGACCAACACTATGGAGTTCGACATCGTCTGCCATACAAGGCCTCATACGGAGCCATTTAGATTGAAGCATGATAGCTATTATTGTAGGCAAACTCAACAAGTGGTAGGGATTTCTCCCAAGTTCCACAAAAATCGATGATGCATGCTCGAAGCATATCTTCCAAGATTTGTATAAGAAGGTTCAATAACAATATAGATTTTCAAGGGTCCAATGAAAGAGTTTTTCGATAATTACATGAATTACCCTTTCCGACTTGCCGTCAAATTGAGGGTGAAAGGTTGTTCTAAGATTAACTCTGGTGCCCAGAGCTCCTTGTAAGGTTCTCCAAAATCGAGATGCAAAATGGGGATCTTGATTGGAGATAATAGACTTGGGTACTCTGTGGAGCCGAATCACATCATTGAAGTGCAACAGCTAATTTAGGGAGACCGTAGTCCATTCTAACCGGTATGAAATGAGCTGACTTGGTGAAGCGATCTACAATGATCCACGTGGAATCATGTTTTGTGGGAGTTAAAGGTAGACCACTAACAAAATCCATAGTGATCTTCTCCCACTTCTATTTCGGTGGATCGAAAGGTTGCAATAGTCTGGTAGGAGCACAATGTTTTTCTTTAACACGTTGGCACGTGAGACATTTAGATATGTAGTCGACCATGTTCTGCTTCATGCCTGGCCACCAATAGAGTTCACAAAGGTCCTTATACATCTTCACAAACCCAGGGTGAACAGAAAAAGAACTTGAATGAGCTTTAGAGAGAATATCAGTATGGAGAGATTCATCATTAGGTACACAAACCCGATCATGGAAACACAAGAGCCCTTCAGAATTACTTCTGCATTCGGGGTTATCCGATAACTTAGAGACATTGGATTGAAGCTCAGGATCTTGCTCTTGTAAAACCTTGATTCGCGAAACAATGGTAGACTGAACTTGAAGTTCAGCTACAAGAAAACGATGCTTCTGAAGCCAGAAATGAGCGTTAATTGCCTAAGGGGCTACAAGATAGCAGCATTACAATGAGTCAATGTGACATACGATGCATATAACTCTATATTTACTGTCAATACTTACCAGGCAAAGGTTTGCGGCTGAGTGCATCAGCTACAACGTTAGCCTTGCCCGGATGATAGTCAATGACAAGATCGTAATCTTTAAGGAGTTCCATCCTTCTTCATTACCGAAGATTCAACTCTTTTTGGATCAATAAGTACTTAAGGCTTTTATGATCAGTAAAGAAATAACATTTTTATCCGTAGAGATAACGTCTCCAGATTTTCAATGCAAAGACAACTGCAGCCAACTCAAGGTCATGAGTAGGGTAATTCATTTCGTATGGCTTAAGTTGTCTCGAAGCATAGGCGATGACCTTGCCTTCTTGCATTAATACACATCCTAACCCGAGATGTGATGCATCACTATAAACTGTGTAGTCTTTTCCGGACTCGGGTTGGGTCAGAACTGTGCGTGAGTCAATACTTGTTTCAATTGATCGAAACTCTATTGTTGATCCTCATTCCAAACAAAATGAGCTTCTTTCCTTAATAACTTAGTTAAAGGAGCGGCTATCTTAGAGAATCCTTTTGCGAATCTTCTATAATAGCCAGCAAGCCCAAGGAAGCTTCTGACTTCACCAATGTTCTTCGGTGGATGCCAATCTATAATAGCTTGGATTTTCTTCGGGTCTACCTGAATACCCGAAGTCGACACAATGTGTCCAAGGAATGCAACTTCGGTGAGCCAAAACTCACACTTAGAGAATTTTGCATACAACTGCTTCTTTTAAAGTGTCCATAAGTTCTATATTTCATGCACATTCCATCTCATATTATTGCTGTTTTTGAGTAAATTTTAGGCATAATTAGATTCATGCATTTCATTTTACAGTATTCTTTACTCTGTCATGCTTTGCATTGATTTTCTGTTATTTGGTAAAGAAGAGGTATTGTTTTAGTTTAGTTTTAGTTTTAGGTACTAGAGGCTGACATAAGGAGAGAGGAGCTAAGGACATGATGTTGAGGTAGCAAACTAAGGAGCTGTACTAATGCAGTTCTAGACAGAGACAACAGTTGCCGAGTAGCTGTCGTCGCCCTACTTGCCGCCAAGATGGCAAGATGAGAAATTGGAGAACTAGAGTGCGATCTATAGAGTAGAAAATCTTGATCTTAACGCTGTTATCCACTCAATTTTCTGATGATTGTAGCAGCAGGCAGAGCTGCCGAAGGAGGAACTCGAGCTTACTTGCGGAGCAAGGTAACGTGATTAAGTCCATATTCAACTCAAAGAAGTCAGCATTTAGAGTTGCATTTAATGCAAAAAGCCACTTTGAAAACTTCTACTCCAAGAAGGACTAGACCTAGCTAATGCCTATATATACTCATTGTAATTGTACTTCAAAGTAAGGTTTTCCCTTAGGTATAGTTTAGGTTTTCTTGCTGCCATTATGTTCTAAAATTCTCTTTGGGTATGGGTTATGTTGTAATTAGTGTGAGAACGGTTGTTTAGGATTTTAAGTTTGTTTTTGCAATAAAGCTTCAAGGTTTGCTTATTCCATGTGCTTCATAGTTTTCAATTAAGGCGAAAGATTAGTTGATTACTATCCATTTGTTCGGTATCGAGAGAGTCGAACTCACGAAAGAAGTATGTACGATCTCATCTATAGACGATGTTGATTAATCCAGCCAAAACATAGGTTAGGGTTTAAGGAGGCTAAAAGAGGACGAATAAACATTGCTGTCTTTGCACGATTCACGCTGCGACTGGTATTATCTGCAGTAGGCATCAACAACATTCTGACTTAGACATAAGCGGGATCACTTTCGAAGCGTTCTGTCGAGCCTTGTAGTTCTGCCAAGTTTGCCGCCGAGACACAAGTCCATTCCCCTGCCGAGGCTGCGAGAGCGCCTCAGCAGCCCAATTGCCATCCCCCACCGAGGTAGCAGAGTCTGGTAGTCAAAGCAACTTGTCTTATTAAACGTAGTTTCACACTAAGCAGCAATATAACCCTGCCCATTCTATCAATCTAATTTCTTCCCTTTTATTTACTCGTGTTTTTATTTTATTTTCTTCTTAAACAAACCAACTTATTTGTGCAATTTACTTTTCTTGTGCAGGAACAACGAATCGAGTTACGTAGTTCAATCTCTGTGGGAGACGATATCTTTTATACTATTACTTGACAGGAGTGTGCACTTACGCTCATATTTAGAGAACACTAAAATGCTCTACATGTTTTTGGCGCCCTTGTCGAGGATTGGTAACAACGAAATTCGTCTCTTAAATTTCTGCACCTTTATTTATTTGCATTTAATTTTCAGCTTTTATTTTTAATCAAAAAAAATTACAGTTTCCTTTGCTAAGTGCATGACCAGGACAAACCCAAAAGGCAAAATCGTTTACGTTGACGATATCGAACGAAGAGCAAGAGAACTCAAAAGGAGATCAGAACAACTCTTGGGAAAACTAAAGAAGAGAGAAAAGCATAGGAAAGAATGGAAGTAATAAATGACAACCCTGCCAACAATGCTCAGAACGGCAGGGATGGGCAACATGACCCGTCGCCCAGAGAAAAGCAACAGGTTCCACCAATGAAGCCGCCCCCTATTCTGCCCAGGCAGCCATAGTACGTTCGAACCACCAGGGATTACTTGGAACATGACTTCAGAGGGTTCGATCTGATAGTGACAGAACCTGAGATTGAGGCGGATCACTTTGAAACTTTCAATCTATAAATCCTAAATTATAACCCTAAACCAAAAATTTCAACCACAATACCTAAATTCAAAACCCATGCACCTAAACCATACACCTTAAACTAAGTCCCTAAACCCTAAAACTAAGGCGCTTGTAGAAACTTTTAGTTTCCACCGTCAATGTATTAAATAATTACCCTAATGTTTTTGTCTTTCAAACTTCTAAGTTTTGGTCAAATTAAATCAAGTGACGGAAAATTAATAATTTTACATTTAGCAACGAAAAAAATAATTTTTACATTTATTTTACAATTGCTCATGTTTTCTGATTTTGATAATTTAAATATTTTAGATATAGTTTTCATAAATTACTTTGCACAAAAAAATTTAAATGATTTATGTTTAAGGTCTGTTGACAAAAAAAATAGAATGAAGGTCAAATGAGACGAAAAAAATTATACACATTTTTATATACTAATAACATTTTAAGAAAAAAAATTCAATACACGTAAACTACACAAGCCTTTTACTTTTAGAGATTAGAGGTTTAGTAGGGTTTAAAATTTGGATTATTATTTGTACACTGGCGGTGGAAAATAAAGTTTCACAAGCGGGGTTATATAGGGGTTTGGGGGTTTAATTTAAGGTTTAGAGGTTAGGGGTTTAAGTTGTATGATTTACAATTTAAAATTAATGGTTAGAATTTAGGGTTTAGGGTTTATGGTTAGATTTTTAGGGTTTTAAGGTTAGAAATTTAGATTTTAGATTTAGCCTTGAAAATAAGCATGCTTGTGTAAACTTTTCTTACACCGACAGTATATCAAATACTAATCTTTAAAGTTTAGGGGTTTCGGTTTTATGGTTTAGAATTTAAGGTTAGTGTTTGGAATTTAAGGTATATGATTTAGTTTTTAGGGCCTCAAATAACAAATATTGAAAAATAAATAAATTTTAAAAGTAGACCCCTAAGAATAAATATTGAGAATAAATTGAGCATCTGATAAAAAATATTAAAAAAGTGAGCCACAAACAACAAGTATTGAAAAAAATAACCTCTAATAATAAATATTAGGATACTAAACAATCATTAAAATCTCAATTGTAACACTAATGTTTAGACTAAATAAATTTTTTAACTAGAGATAGTGGACTCCATTAATAAATATTTAAATTAAAAAAAACTATATATATAATTGAAAAAATATAAATAGTGGGCTCTAGTTAGACGTCTTCCTGTCCACCCTCTGGATTTCACAGATTGACCGTACATCAACTTAAAAGAGAAAGGACTAAAATGTCCGTTGCTTAAAAGATGATAAACATTATAATGATGATTTATTTTTTATATATTTTTCAACAATTAATAAATAAAATCTACTAGAAAATATAACTTACAAACTTTTTACCAGTCCACATGTATTCATTCATCGAATGAAGTTTTATGTAATATGTTTTTAACATAATTTATTTTCTTTCATTCACATTATGTGTATGACAAAATCTAGTATATATACCTAAAATAATATTATGTTAACAGTGATATTAATTTTTTTTTAAAATGATAAATATCAAAACTATGCATAAACTTTTATCAAATATGCAATGGTGATACATAAATTCTGATTTTGTACAATTATTTGTATGAAGCTTTGATTTAATTTGATTTTCACATATTGTTAAAGACGTTATTAACATAGCATCATTTATGTTTACATGTCATATATATAAATTACAAATTATTATATTTATTTAACATAAAAATAAATTATTGTAAAAATATTTAATTAACTTGTCTGAATTTTGCTGACGATGTTCTCATTTAAAAAGAAGGTATTGTTAATTCTATAATGGTTTTATAAAAAATGGTTATCAATATTTTTTTTCAGGGTTTTAAATGAATGATGTGAAGAATTCAGTATTATTTATTGAAGGTCATTTAAAATAAGTTTCATGTATTTTTTGCCCCCTAATATTTACAATTTCTTTTAATTTTGTACTTAACACATTTTTTGAGCTCTTGTGCCCCTAACGTTTGAGACGTTACTCAAATAACCTAAAAATTTAACGTTGTTTATTAAAAGAAATCGTAACCAATAGTATCATGACACGTCAACATGTCTATTTACTTTTAAGGGTAAAATAAACAAATCATTACTAAATTATCTTCTCACTCCTATTTTAGTCACTTAACTTTAAAAAAATTTAATTTAATAATTGAATTTTATACATCGAACTTTTTTTCATCAATTCTCTGTTAAATTACTAACAGAGTGATGACATAGCATTTTTAATCTGATTTCCCCAAACTTGTTTGACTTTTCAACTTTTCTAATTTCTACATATTTTTTTAATTTTTTTTCTCTTTTCATTTTTCTTCAAAGGATACCATCTCCATTGTTGAGACCAATTTCATACTCAAACTCATTTTCTACTGTACAATTAAACTCTTGTTCTTAACTCACACAAAGAAATATTAAACCCATCGATTTAATTTTCGTTTGCATCTACATTATAATGAAATCAACCGAGCTCAAGCAACGACCTCATTATCATTATGTAGAATGGAGCTGATTTGTCATCCACATGGTAGTAGTTGTCACTTGATACATTATAGCAAATATTTAAGATGCAATACTGCAAATCGATAACATGGTTTTTAAAGATAATTTGTGTTTGCATACAAGAAAAATTAATATCAGTTTTTATAGATTATTTATAGGGTAAAGTATACAGACGATCACTGAAATTTGGTAAGAAAACAAAATGGTAACCAAACTTTCAAAAATTACAAAATCATAATTAAACTTTATGTTTTATAACAAAATGGTAACTAGACGTTAGATGACGTTAAGTGACTGTTATAAAATTTGGTATAATAACACATTTAGTCCTTCATATTTATACATTCAATCAATTTAGTCTTAATTCGAAACAATTCACTAAAATTAGCCCTCATTATTTACGCATTCTTTTAATTTGGTCCTTAAAGCAAAATTCCAAAGTATGGTAACATGATAAATAATTACAATTAAATTTTTATAGGAACTCGAAAATTCGACTCGACTCGAATCGAAAAAAATTCAAATAAAGTTTGAGTTATCAAATATGACGCGTCAACTCGAATAACTCAAAATTTTTTGACTCGAATCGATCGAACGCTCATCTCTATCTTAAGATATGACGCGTCAACTCGAATAACTCAAAATATTCGAATATTTTAAATCATTTTTCCTTTTAAATCAAATATTTTTAAAAATAGAATATTTAATATTTTCATATTTAAATCACTTCGAATATTTAATAACTACTTTAAACATTAAATTTAATTTAAAAATATTCGATTTAAAAGAAAAATGATTTAAAATATCCCAATATTTAATAACTATTTTAAATATTTTTCTTTTAAATATTCGAATATTTAATAACTACTTTAAATATTCGAATATTTTAAATCAATTTTTTTCTTGTAAATCAAATATTTTTAAATTAAATCGAATATTTAATGTAGTTATTAAATATTCGATGTGATTTAAAAGAAAAAATGATTTAAAATATTTGAATATTTCGAGTTATTCGAGTTGACGGGTCATATCTTAAGATAGATGTGAGCATTCGATCGAGTCGAGTCAAAAAATTTCGAGTTATTCGAGTTGACGCGTCATATTTTACAACTCAAACTTTATTTGAAAATTTTTCGATTCGAGTCGAGTTTTCGAGTTCCTATAAAAATTTAATCAAATATTCTAATATTTTAAATCAATTTTTTTTCTTTTAAATCGAATATTTAAAGTAGTTATTAAATATTCGATGTGATTTATATATGAAAACATTAAATATTCTATTTTAAAAATATTCGATTTAAAATAAAAAATGATTTAAAATATTCGAATATTTCGAGTTACTCGGATTGACGCGTCATATCTTAAGATAGAGGTGAACGCTCGATCGAGTCGAGTCAAAAAATTTCGAGTTTTTCGAGTTGGCGCGTTATATTTTACAACTCAAACTTTACTTGAAATTTTTTCGATTCGAGTCGAGTTTTCGAGTTCCTATAAAAATTTAATTCTAATTATTTATCATGTTACCATACTTTAGAATTTTGCTTTAAGGACCAAATTGAAAAAATGCGTAAATAATAAGGGCTAAATTTAGTGAATTGTTTCAAATTAGGACTAAATTGATTGAATGTATAAATATGAAAGACTAAATGTGTTATTATACCAAATTTTATAACAGTCACTTAACAACATCATATAGTTACCATTTTGTTATAAAACATAAAGTTTAATTGCCATTTTTATATTTTTAAAAGTTTGATTACCATTTTATTTTTTTTACTAAAGTTCAGTGACCGTCTATGTACTTTACCTTTATTTATATTTGCATCTAAAAAATATTTTATCCATATGCAAGACTGAAAAAGATACAACTCAAAATCACTGTTGGGGTTTCAGCCAAACAATATGTTCAGGTGTTTTATAGGAACTCAATTCCTAAGTTTTTCAGGAATTCAGTTCTCTAGCTTTTATTCTTTCTAACCATAGAACAATGGAGATTTATTTTTATGAGCTAGGCTGATTCATGACAATAGAGATGCAAACGAAAACTAAATTGATGAGTTTAATGTTTCTTTTGTGAACTAAGAATGAGGAGTTACTTGTATTGCAGAAGATGAGTTTGAGTATGAGTTAATTTCAACAATGGTGATTGTGTTCTTTGAAGAAGAAGAGAAAAATAAATTAAAAAAGAAAAATAGGTGGAAATTAGAAAAGTTGAAAAGTCAAACAAGTGAAGGAAAATCTGATTTAAAATGTCATGTCATTATGATGTTAGTAATTTGACAGAGGTGTAATGGAAAAAATTTAATGTATAAAGTTTAATTATTAAATTAAAATTTTTAAAGTAATTATAGATATTGGTAGCAAATTCATGGAATTAGAAAATGCAAGAGTGTTGGCAGAGAAAAAAAATTGCAAAATTTCACTGAATCTAAGGTGGTTTAGCAGCATAAAGATGAATTCAAATAAGAAATTTTCAAGGTATCTCGTAATTGCTTGGTTCAAAAGTAAGAATTTTTTTCGAGAAATCTTTAAGATAGATAAATGGGTCTTTTTGTTTCTTTGCAACACCATTCACCAATTTAATCAAAATCGACGAGACAACGGATTATTTTCGAGCAAGAACTGAGTTGATCCAGCACAACGCTTGACATCTTGATACTAGTGAATATTGCTGGCAAACTAATTGCGCTCACAAATAAAGATAATAAGGAACAAGAACAAAGAAAAAAATTGTATTCTAAAGAAAAAAAAAGAAAGACAATAAAGAAAAGTTCACTCAAATCAGACATACTCTAATTCAGGATGAAACCCTCTACTTAATAAGACAATACGACATTGTTTACTCAAAAGATAAAAACAAACAACTCAATAGATGTTATTTATAAAAATGATGTGTTTAGACTAAAAAGGTAAAGGTTTGCATCAATACTCCCTCATTCCCAATGAATCATTGTCCTCAAGGATTGAAGTGTGGGTAATCTAGCTATAGTTTGTGAAAAAGCTCTCAAATAGACTCTTCTGAAAAGGAATTCGTCCACTCAACCAACACCTATGTTATTGTTCGTTTTCCCCTTTTAACTATTTTTCTATCCACAATCTTCAAGGGCTCCTTAACAATAGTTCCATCACGGTCAACTACTGATAAATCTGCTTGAACAAGATCAGACACTACATGTTATTTGAGTTGTGAAACATGGAAAGTAGGGTGCACTCTAGAACCCAAAGGTAATTTCAATTTATATGCAACATTGCTTATCTTTTCAAGGATTAAAAGGGGCCAAACCATTTAAGGGCAATTTTTTTATTTCTTCTTGTCTGAACTGATTGCTATCTGTAGGGTTGTAGTTCCAAATACACACAATCACCCACTGAAAACTTCCTGTCACTCCTCTTCTTATCAGCCTGTTTTTTCATTCTCTCCTTAGCTCTTTAAAGATAGAACTTGAGCATCTTCACAATAGCTTCTTTGGCCTGCAAACTCCTATCAACTGATGCTACTCGAGAATCACCAGCTAAATTAGGTGGATGAACAGCAAGCTCTTGTCCATACAAAACTTGGAAATGGGTTGTGTTAATGGATGAATGGTGAGATGTATTGTACCACCATTCTCCAAATGTAACCCCTCGACCCGGTCTAGACGCGAGACCGAACCGAGCGAGTCACACGGGAAATATTGAAGTAAATCGAGAAAGTTTATCTCAATAAACAACCTTTTTTTCTTTTTATCTTATCTAGATGCACATTATCATCCTATAAGATTTGAGCTCGTAGCGGAAGAAACCTCAACTCAATCAAACATCGATTAGACATTCGCTTAACAACATACATGTTCTGAGGACAAAATCGTAATTTTTACAAATTACAGAGACTTTAGCCTATTTGAAGTTACCACCCTTTGATTAGTCATTTTTCATGTCACGGTGTCAAATCTCAATTCAAACGGACATCAATAGGGCATTCAATTGCAATCACAAACAATAAGGGACCAAATTGTAAATCTAGAAAATTATAAGGACTTACTTGAAATTAGGTTTACCAATCCTCAATTAGTCAGGTTCCATGCATACATGTCAAATTTCAGCTATAACAGATCATCCAAACTCATTCAATTGCATGCATAATGATCAAGAACTAAAACTGAAGATACCAGAAACATTTAACATTCAAAATAACCAAGTTACCTACCAGCCGTATCTAAATGGCTCCATAGTGTATCGATATACGGGTGCGTAACGATACGATCTCGATGGTGTATCGATACATGATTTTTTAGATGCGTTTAATCCAAGGGGGCATATCGATACACCTTCGCTCGTTTCGATACGGGGTCAAAAAATACACATACCCGTATCGAAACACCTTCGAATGTATCGAAACACACGGGTCTGAAATGCCCAAAAATGATGGTTTATCATGCTTAAACTTATCCGAAACCATTCCAACATGTTACCAATACTTAATCAACCACTTAGAGCATATATCCAAAGACAATAAACACCCAAGCATGCTTCCAACATCAACTCCTCATGATTATCAAACTATAGGTATGCTTCCTATGCAAAATGACCATTTGAACACCGAAACACAAACCAAACCAAATACCAGCAAGTAAATGCCATTTACAAATTCAAAACAATAATATAAACTTGCTCAAAACAAGGAGTTCAACAAACACACTCCCAAAACATCAATGAATCCACATTGCCTTTATTACTAAAAGTCTAGTTTGAAACCATACTTTCAAAGAGCGAAGCCCTTGGATCCTCCTTGCTCACTTGCTGCCTCCTCTCCTCTAATTCTCTATATTGATAGACAAAGAGAGCGTAAGCACACTAGGCTTAGTGAGGAGTGAGAAGTGCTCAAAACAAAACATCATCATTGAAATTTAAAAACATTTTCTCAAAACCATTGAAATTATCATTTCAATCCACTTGTAAAACATCATGCCTTGAAAACCATGCACTTAAACCTTTCCAAAACCAGCATATTAAACCATATGCCCCATGTATCATTAATCAACAACAAATACCATTGATAAACCTCAATTTAAGTCTTCCATGCATAACAACCATATGCAAAGCTTTAAGAGTAACCATGTATAAATCGCATTATACAACATAAACCTTTTCATGGTACATCAACAATTATATTGACTTACAAGTGATCACTAACCAAGTTCCATTCCCAAAACATAACATCGGATACACAGATTCACAAGTGTTGTCCCAACACTTCATACATTCTCACCGGCATCTCAAGGTTCACACACGATAGTATTCGGTACACAATATAAACCCCTCAACCGTTGTGACACCCGTGGTGGAGTATTTGGTACACCGTATAAACCCCTCAACACCACTCATCGGTAGATGTATAACCCCACTAAGGAAAGATGGGAAACTACACTTCCTCGATCATTAGGGTACTTGGATGAAGTATTCGGTACACCGTATAAACCCCTTAACATCCAAGGCGACTTGTTTATAGTGCACTCAATCCTATAGCCGGCTAACTATATCTGATAGCATTTTTAAAACCACATTACATGCCAATATAATTCATTATAACCACATACCTCACTATTTTCAAATGCATGAACATAAAACCATTTTCTAAAGCAACAAACCACGCTTTAAACCCAAGTATAAAACATATACTTACAAGGATCACTTACCATGTGCATTCTTCATCATTTCATGATTAAAAAAAAGATACAACATATTTTAAATCATGCATAAACAGTAGGTATCATGTAATCCAAAAACAAGTGCATAAACCATTTTGTAAAAGCATGACCAGGAGAGAAAATCCACTTATACTTACTTCTGAACTTAGACAAGTGTTTCAAGCTCAAATATAAATTCCCAAACCACCTTTAAAATATTTCAAAGCTAAAATCCACGTTCTCACTCACCGACATGTGAAACTTTAATTCATCGATGCGAATTCAAGCGTCTGAAGCCTCCAAAGCTTCATCGATCTCTTTCGGATCAACCTCCCATGTTTTATCCACGTAACAATAGAAAATTAATGCATTAAAATGCATCCTAAATCCCAGCGAAAGAGAACCTCAACATCACCTTGCTAACGGCTATCAATCACCAACCGAAATCATCCGAAATCATCACCAAAACACTTCTATACTTAACCCAGCCACAAACTAACGTTTCAAACCACCAATCATCATTGATTAACATCCAAAATAATCATATTATTATCCTTATACCTCCAGCATTCATAAAACCGCCACAACTCCACAAAAACCCAAATCTAGCAACCTAAACAATTAGAGATTCACATAGTTTCGGGATTGCAATGTTAAAACCTTTATCTTAACATTATTAAACTTCAAAATCATGATTAAAATCAATCATAAACCCAGCAAAACAGATCCCATCCGAAAATCATATAAATCCATCAATAAAACCTTGATTTAATCATATTACTGAATTAAATCATAAAACCACATTAGAAAACATATATAAAGGATCAAGAACTTATGAATTTCAGTAAAAACATTACATTAGAGGAGAAGAATGAAGCTTACCTCAAATGTATGAGTTTCCCTTTAATTAGATGTTTTTCTCTTGAAAATCAAAGAGTTTCAATAAGATTTTTAGAAAACAAATTGAAGAATCGTTTAGGAAATAAAAGAGTTAATAAATCAAGATCATTACCTTAAATTTTTTGATGAAAAGAATGTGTTTGGCTAAAGAGAATTTGAGAGAAAATCTTGATAAGAGAAAGTTACGTCAAATTGTGATTTTAGAAAATAACCACCTTCCTTAATTAATTCTTTTAATTCCTTTAATTAAAGCACATTTAAAATAATTCTAATTAAAGGAAAACTCAGATTAGACCAAATGGTATAATATCTCCTTAAAGATTTAAAGTTTTGACCCTTTACAAAACAATCACTAAAACCAGTTTTCAAACTTTACATTTGGTCACTAGTCCAAAATGTCACATTTCCAGAACTCATTTTCAAAAATTTCTTTCACCAAAACCTTTTATATATTTAAAAGGGATTTTAGATGATTTTTCCATATTTTTATCACCTTCTGAAATATGTTTTCCCTGAACTCATCCTGAAACTTGCCTGAATCTCTAATCTCGGTCCAACAGACCCTAAAACCATCCCAAAAACCTCTAGGACCAAAACCGGGGCATTACAACTCTCTCCCACTTAGGAAATTTTGTCCTCAAAATTTTACCCAAAGGAAACAAGTGCAGAAACCACTCCACCCAATCTGCCTTACACTCTCACATGGCCTCCTCAACACCACGGTGTTGCCACAAGACTTTCACAAGCACCACTATTATCACGGTGAACTTTACTACATGAATAAAAAATCTCAACAGTTTCCTTATAAAAGGACAACCTCGGTCACAACTCCATATCCTCCACCAACATAACATATGACGGATCCGACCTAAACCTTCATAACATCGAAACATAGAACACATCATGAATTTTCTCCAACTCGGGAGGTAAATTCAAACGATACGCAACAAGACCAACACGCTCCACAACCTCATATGGTCCAATAAACCTCGGACTAAGCTTACCCTTACGTCCAAGCCTTATCACCTTCTTCTAAGGCGACACTTTCAAAAACACACGATCACCAACCACATACTCAATCTCTCTACGCTTCAAATCCGCGTAGGATTTCTGACAATCTGAGGCAGCTTTCGAACGATCACAAATAAGCTTCACCTTCAAATTTGTGCTTTTCAACACATCAGGCAAGGAAACATGCTTTTCCCAAATCTCAGCCTAACACTAGAGCGTACGACACATCCTACCATACAAGGCCTCATACAATGTCATCTGTTTACTAGCTTGATAACTAATACCATAAGCAACTCCCCAAAGTTAACTGTCTCTCCTAGGTTCCTTGGGACTCAACGATACAACATCTCAACATATCCTCCAAAACTTGGATCACACATTCAGACTGACCATTCGTCTTAGGATAACACGACGTACTGGAACTCATCTATATACTCAACACTCAACGCAAACACTCCCAAACTTTGCCGTAAACTATGGATCTCTATCCAAAACTATACTCTTAGGCGCACCATACAAACACACAACCTCAACAATATATAAATTTACCAACTTATCCAAAGTACACGTCGTATGCACAGACACAAAATGCACACACTTCGTAAACCGATAAACAATCACCCAAATGGAATCCTTCTTAGATGGCGTTAATGGTAACCCAGACACAAAATCCATGGTTATTCTCTCCCATTTCCATTTTGATACCCTCAACGGTTGCAACAACTTGGACAGAACTGATGTTCAGCCTTAACACGTTGACACACCATGCACTTAGCTACAAAATCAACCTTATCTTTCTTTAGACCAACACAATAGTACTCTTCTTTCAAGCCTCGATACATCTTAGTACTACCAGGATGCATAACAAAAGGACTACTATGCGCTTCGATCAGAATGGTTCGCCTTAACTCATCATCATTAGTGTAAAGTGCTCATAAGTCTTGTATTTTGTATACATTTTATCTCATATTATTGCTATTCTCAAGTACATTTTAGGAATAATTAGGTGCATGCATACATTATTTACAATATTCTTTGTTTTGCCTTGTTCCTGTTGAATATCTTTGATTTGGTAAGAAAAGATAATGTTTTAGTTTAGTTTTAGTTTAAGGTGCTAGAAGCTATCAGATGGAGAGAAAAGCTGATGAGATGATGCTGAGGTAGCAAGCCAAGGAGTTGTACTGAAGCATCTCAACACAGAGAGAGATGCTGCCAAGTAGTTGCCACCGCCATATCTGTCGCCCAGGCTTGAGGATTGGTGAATTGGAGTGCGATTGGAAGAGCATAATTTTTTGAGTCCAATGAGCCCATCCATGCAAATTATTGATGCCAGAAACAGTGGACAAAGCCGCTCAAGAGGAAATTATCCAAGGTGGCTTAAGCTTACTTGTGGCACAAGGATTGGTGTCACACATAAGATTGTCGCGGCATACCATCCGTAAACAAATGGGCAGGCAAAAATTTCGAACAGAGAAGTTAAAACCATCTTGGAAAAAGTTATCAACCCAAATAGGAAGGATTGGTCGCTGAAGTTAGACCATGCCCTTTAGGCATATCGAACAACTTACAAAATGCCACTCGGAATGTCCCCTTATTGACTAGTATACGGCAAGGCCTGCCACCTCCCAATTGAAATAGAACACAAGGCATATTGGGCAGTCAAGGCAGTAAACATGGATTGGAAACAGGCTGGCGAAAAGAGATTATTAGATCTGACCGAGATGGAGGAATTCAGATGGAAAGCATACGAGAATAGCAAGTTGTACAAAGAAAAAAATCAAAAGATGGCATGACATCAAGATCCAAAAAAGGTAGTTCTTGCCCGGGTAGCAAGTGTTATTGTTCAACTCCCGTCTGAAGCTGTTTCCTGGGAAATTAAAGTCCAAATGGTCAAGATCGTTAGAAGTGGTCCACGCCTTCCCACATGGTGTCGTGATAGTAAAGCCAATAAACGGAGGGGCGGAATTCAAAGTTAATAGGCAGCGGTTAAAGCATTATGCAGAAGATTCTATCCCGAGATAACATGAAGTATTCACTCTGGGGGATGCCCACCCCAATGTGACATAAACTTTTCTCTTTCTACATCTTTATTGTTTTATCTATTTAGGAGTAGATTTTAATAACTTAGGACTAGATTTTATTTTTAGTTGTGTTATTACTCTTTATTCCCGTCTCACAACTATTTATCCAGATTCAGTCCCTAAAGAATCAACCCGCCGTGAACAACAGAGGGCAGCAATGCTCAACCAGCTGCCACAACCCGCAATTGATTGCATAGTAGATAACTCCTTCGAATCATCTCCACCATCTGACAGCAACTAAGTCTAAGTTTTCTTTCCCTGTCTCATGTCTATTTTTATTTTTAGTTTCAGTTTTTTATTTATTTTGTGCATTGAGGGAAATGCCCATCTTGAGTTTGGGGGGGGGGGGGGGGGGGGTAGCACTCATCATGTTTAGGCATATTTAGAGCATATATGTTGCATAATGTACTTGCCTTAAAAATTAGTCAAAAGAAAAATTTTGTTAGAACTTGTGCCTATGATAGGATAGCCGACTTTAAATTTTTTCGCACAATAATAAGAAGAGCTTAATTTTAGGGAAAGCATAAAGTAACCTTAGAATTTTTCTATTAATGCTAAAAATTAAAAACACTATTGTTACTTGTGGAATTTAATTGAATTTTTGATAAACATTTCCTGTTTGAATTATTTGTAAAATTCTAACATGGTTGCAGGAAGATGTCGCGACAGGCAACAAACAGAAAAAGAAAAGCATTGCCATGGTAGGAAAGAAAAAAAATTATGTTGTTTTTCCCTAGAGGTGCCCGATGGCTCTAGGAAGAATCATGTGCAAGAACACTCCGCTACTATCAAAGTCCATGAATCTGAATTTTTTTGAAGTGACAGACAAATTAGCACGAGTGAATGAAAGTCTTTACGGGATGACTATACTCATTAGGTTCGTGGTTTTGTAGTTTGCTCATATCTTAATTTCAGACCTAGAGAGTAGTTTTGATGAGCTGAATCTCTTATTGCCATGATTATAAAATGTGCTTAATTATGTTGCCTCAGCAGCAACCTTATATTACCATGACAACATCTTTGTTTACTTAGAATATTCTTTAGATTCAGCCTGTACACAGTTTCTGCACACACTGCACTGGCATTATAGTTTAATTATGAGGTAATTCATGTTATTCTCCTCTCACTAATCTAGTGGTAGGTGCAAGGGCCTTGAGGTGCTAAATCAAGTTTAAAACATGTTTTTCTTTATGATTAGTACAAGGGCAAGTATGTTTAGGATTGCATTGCTTGAGGACAAGCAATAGTTCGAGTTTGGAGGTGTGTAAAGTGCTCATAAGTCCAATATTTTGTATGCATTCCATCTCATATTATTGATATTCTCAAGTACATTTTAGGCATAATTAGGTGCATGCATGCATTATTTACAGTATTCTTTGTTTTACCTTGTTCTTGCTGAATATGTTTGATTTGGTAAGAAAGGATATTGTTTTAGTTTAGTTTTAGTTTCAGGTGCTAGAAGCTATCAGATGGAGAGAAAAGATGAGGAGATGATGCTGAGGCAACAAGCCAAGAAGTTGTACTGAAGCAGCTCAACACAGAGAGAGATGCGGCCGAGTAGCTGATGCCGCCCAAGGCAGCATCTTGAGGATTGGTGAATTGGAGTGCGATTGGAAGAGCATAATTTTCTGAGTCCAATGAGCCCATCCATGCAAATTATTGATGCTAGAAACATCGAACAGAGTCGTTCAAGAGGAAATTATCCAAGGCGGCTCAAGCTTACTTGTAGAACAAAGAGTCCAACTTCAAGTCAAAGAAGTCAGATTTAAAGGATGCATTCAATGCAAAAGCTATTTTATCATAAAGAAGACTTCTACTCCAAGGAGGACTTACCCTAGGCCATGCCCTATATATATCCGATCATACCTTGTATTTTAGACAACTTATAGTCGACATAGCTTAGGTTTCTCTTGTGTTTTCTTGCAGCCACTATGTTCTAAATTCTCTAGAGGTTTGGGTTATGTTGTAAAGTAGTTGTGAAAATGGTTGTTTAAGTTTAAGTTTGTTTTTGCAATAAATTCAAGGTTTAATTATTTCATGTTCTTCATTGTTTTCAATGGAGTCGAGAGGTCGATTGTGAGCAATCCATTTGTTTGACATCGAGAGAGTCAAACTCACGAAAGAAGTAAGCACGATCTCATCAGTACCAGGTGTTGATCAATCCAGTCTAGACATAGGTTAGGGTTTATGGCAACTAAAAGAGGATGAACCAAAGGTTGTTGTTCATTGTAAGATTCACGCTGCCGGGTATTATCTGCAGCGGGCATCAACAGTATTCTGACTTAGACATAAGCTAAATCATTATTGAAGCGTTCTGCCGAGCCTTGAAGGTTTACCGAGTTTGTCGCCAAGACAATTGTCCATTCCACCTTCCGAGGCAGCGAAACAGTCGAATCATCAATCTGCCATCTTCTGTCGAGGCAGCAAAGTCTGGCAGCACAAAACAACTTAACCTATTCAAACGCAGATTCACACTACGGAGCAGCATAACCTGACACATTCTATCACTCTGATCTCTTCTATTATTTACTTGTGTTTCTTTAATTTAGAATATTTTACAAACTGAAATTTACCTGTGCATTTATTTTCTGTGTAGGAATTGACATTCGAATTAGCTGTCCAATCCTCGTGGGAGACGATATATTTTATACTATAACTTGACAAGAGTGTACACTTGCGCTCATATTTAGAGAACACACAAACGCTCTACAATTAGGCACCATTATCCGATCTTTGAAACACAACACCCCATCATCATTAAAATGAAAATCCATCGAATTCCCATCTATAATATCCTTAACATGCGGTACTAACTCCTCATCATAAGGTTGCTTCTCTTTAATCAACTGTGAAAAAGACTGCTTAACTTGCAACTCCGCTAACAAACCTCCATCCTATGTCACACTTAACCATGCAATCACTGCTCGTAACTCCACCGCACCCTTTCTACCCAAAGCATCAGCGACAACATTAGTCTTACCCGGGTGATACTCAATCGTCAAATCATAATCCTTAAGAAACTCCAACCATCTACATCGCGTAAGAGCACAACACATTCTCACCAAAGAGATGGTGTCCCTGAATCCTTTACGCCAACCCAACCGCGTCAAGCTCTACACCATGCATGGAACGATTTCCCTCAAGCACCCTTAGCCGTCTAGTTGCACAAACCACAATCTTCGCTTGCGATGCAACAATCTTAGCAAATTCCTTAACAAACCTCGGTGTTAATTAACTAAATCTACCAAACTCACAAAGTTCTAACTCCAACCTTGGTTGCTCCAAAACTAGCACAAGCAAAACTCCCAAGAACCAAGTTTAACATCCTCTTCATACCTTGCGAACTCCAAAAACCATATTACCAAAACTACTTACATAAGCTACCTAGCTTACACCATCACTCCATCGATCACCAAACAGTCATCCGTAAGTGTGAACACATGTATGCATGACTACTTATATGCCCTCGTAGATGTCTATGTGTATGTATGCAAAACCTCTAATGTCATGCCCAATGTATGCATGCAATGGCATAATTATATATACATATAAGTGTTTTTGCACTGTGCATGTTAAATTGTTCACATTTACTAATAACGTTCTCAAACCCATATTCCTTTTAACATATCCAAAACTCATACTTCCTGAATAAAGAGCAATATTCGTTCCTCCACAAAAGCCTACTAGCCTATTCATACATGTGAATCAAAATCCTTCTCTTTACCTTTACACACTAGAATGTCACCAACAAACAAAATATCTTGCTCCAAAAACTCATGGAACACCCAATTCAACACATCCCTAAACGCAAAAACATATTGGTCAAACCAAACGACATCACCAAGAACTCACAATGCTCGTACTTCATACGAAAGGCAATTCTAGGCACAACCACATCCTTTACCTTCAACTGATAATACCTGGACTTCAAATCAATCTTAGAAAACACTGAAGCACCACGAAACTGGTCAAACAAATCAATAATCCTCGGTAAAGGATACTTTTTCACTGAAGCACCACGAAACTTGTTAACTTTTTCAGTTGTCGATAATCAATGCACATTCGCATCGTGCTATCCTTATTTTTCACGAACAAAACACCTACACCCCTAAGCAAAACACTAGGCCAAATAAACCCTCGATCAAGCAACTCATGTAGTTGCGTCTTCAACTCCTTTGGAGCCATACGATATGGAGCAATAGACACGTCTAAAACTAATATTTGATTTTGATATAACAAGTAATTCAAGGACTAAATTACAAAGTAAATAAATTTTTAAGTAATCAAAATACTTGATTTTGAAAAAGTATAGTTTATACTTAAAATGTTTTGAAGTCAAAACTTAAACCCCATAAATTTTTCTAAGTGTTTCAAAGCCAAAACATACAAAATCGCCCAGGTGTTTCGAAACACCCTCAAAGTGTTTCGATACATTTTGCCACTGGAGACATCTGTTTCGAAACGGCTCACACTCGTTTCGATACGACCTTCATCTGGGCTTTTGATTTGTGAGTATCGTTTCGAAACGGCTTACACCCGTTTCGATACATGTGTTAAGTTATTTTAAAATTGAGCAATAGATGAACTAGTCGTTACTTATCAGAAACTGATTTTTGAAGATTTGGTGAAGTGTTTCGATACACCCCTAGGCTGTTTCAAAACACCAATTGACAGTTTCAAAACGTTTCGATACGGCCTCTATCCATTTCAATACGGTCCCATTTTACACATAACGACTCTTTCTTTTTTGAGTGTCCGTTTCGATACAGGGGTCCCGTATTCTGATACGGGTAGTTGCAGAACTGCATTTATGGAGGGAAGAGAGAGCCCCAACGGCTCTATTGATGATATCAACCACCCAAACATCTATAAATCAATGAGAAGGTATAAAAACAAGTCTCTAAAGCTACAACAACAACCATTGAGCCTTCAAGCAACATCAAAGCATTCAAATCCAAACCTTGATCATGTAGTCAAATCTTTGTACCCAACTCAATTGTGTTTTTCATTATAATTTTTATTGAGAGTTTAGGGTGTGATTGATTGTATTTGGGTAAACATCAACCTTTGAGAGGTAATTGTAAGGTTTACCAAATTCCTTCTTTGTAAAAGTGTGTTAGATTAAGCTTTGGGTAGAAAGCTTAATCGGTCTTGTGAGGTTTTGTAGAACTAATGTTTTGATATAATAATTGAAAAATAATTTGGACTAATTTAAAAAGTATTTAAAACATTTCCAAAGTCCAAACAACTTGAAATTATGTTTAGGGAAGTTTTTATAAAAGGGTTTTACATGTTTTTCAAAGCCAAGCTCTACAAAACTGTCCATGCGTTTCGAAACACCTTAGGGCGTTTCGATACGGGAATTCCAGTAGCAAAAACGTTTCGATACTTGTATCGAAACGGGCATTCCATGGATGGGATTTTTGCCCAGCGTTTCGAAACGGGCTATGCCGTTTCGATACGCCTACGTGGCATTGACCACAACGGTCATAAACCCCAACGACTATTTCCCAACTAACTTTTAAATGCAGGCGTTTCGATATGGTTTTTAACGTTTCGATACGGGTGTTCCGAAACGGCCAGAGGCGTTCCGAAACGGGTGCCCTGACAGACTACAACGGCTCTTTCTACTTAGAGAGCGTTTCGAAACGGGTTCGAGCATTTCGAAACGGGGAGCTGCAGAACTGCATTTATGGTGGGAATTAAAGTCCTCAACGGCTCCAATTTGATCCCAACGGGTAGTAACGGCTACAAACTCAATTGGGAGTATAAAAGGGACCTCCAAGCATCAAGTAAAGGCTAATGCTCACATTGTCAAACATCAAATGATCAAGAATTGTCTTAGAGCCTAAATTGTCATTTATTGTATAGACAAACACTAGTGAGCCAAAATTGTCAAATTTGCTCAAGTGTTTTAGGTTTTGGGTGAGTGCTTTAATTGTGCAAACAAACACCTTTTAGAGGGATTTGTGTTTGCTTTGTTTATCTCTTTGTAAGAGAGGGTTTCAATCAAGGCTTTGGGTAGAAAGCTTGATTGTGTGTAAGGGTTACCTCCTAAGCCTAGAAAAGGGGATGAATCAATAGTGGATTGATTGGATATCCTTAGTGGGGAGCTAAGGTAGTGGATGTAGACCTTGGTTAGAAGGTTGAACCACTATAATTCATTGTGTCGATTTTCATTTTAGCTTCCACAACCCTTCCACCCAAAAATCCACATCTCCACCACTTGGTGAGCCTTATCGGTTGAACAAATCGAGCCCCATACAACTCAACAGGTTTCCTCCTCATCCAAGAAAAAGGAAAGAATCAATTAGCGGATTGGTTGAAAATCCTTAGTGGGAGCTAAGGTAGTAGAGTTAGAGTTCATTTAGGAATTTGAACCACTATAAATTGCCTTGTGTCCAATTTTCATTCATCCTTTTGTCTCCCTTCAAATTTTAATTGCCAATTCATCCCCCTCTCTTGGCCATTTGCAATCGTTTGATCAACTCAACAACACGGCAGTTGTATTTTCATACAACTCAATGCCAAAAGCAACCTCTCTATTCGGCGGCAAACCAGGCAATTCCTCCGGAAAACACCCAAAAACTCACATACTATACGTATGTCCTGAACACGCACTTCCTTCGATCCCGAATTCATGACATAAGCTAAGAAGGTCTCACAACCCGATTCCATCAAACAACTCGCTTCCAAAGCCAAAACCACATTGGACAAGAATTTAACATTCTCACCCACGATTACTACCTCGTAATCATCAGCGAGTTTCAAGGTAACTCGCTTGGTTTCAAAATTAACCACAGCTCTATGCTCAAACAACCAGTCCATACCCAGGATTGCATCAAAATCATGGAACGAAAACACCATCAAATCAACCGGAAACTTATGACCTTGAACAGTCAAAGGACATCTTCTAAACAACCCTCTTGTAACAAATGTTCCACCAAATGAACTAGTTACTTACATTCCCACATCTAACACTTCAAAGACGATCGTTCAAACCACAACTCTAACAAGCGTTTGCAACAACAGGCGCAGAAGTATATACCCCACGGATCAAACATGAACAATCTCGCCTCATGTGATCACACGATCCACATACCTAACATGTATTAAATGCTACTCTAGCATGGATACACTGACCCTACGGTCCTCGCCCAACATTACCACCACCTCGCCTCAACTCAGGCGATACCTTTTATCATGATTATTCTTAAACTGACTACCATCAAAACCAGAGTCCGCAACTCTCTTTACAGAGCTAGAACCTCTTACACGAATTGATAAACCCAGGTTCTGTTCAGTGCACTTCGCCCGTGTCGAAAACGGTGTAGCCAAAAGCCAACATATATAACCTAAGATCACGTACCAATCCGTAGCATAGCCAATCACATCGATGTCTCAGTCCCATTACCAGTTCAGGAGCATACCCGCTAAACTGAACAAATTGTACCTTAAACTCGACCACAAACATACTACCTTAAACCCAAGCCATAAATTCACATTTATTGTCATCCAAGTATCTAACTCTCAGATACTTCTTCTTAAAGATAGTTTGAAAGAACTCCCAGGTCACAACACCGAGTTCTACGCCCACAATCACAGTTGTCCACCAACAGTACACATCTCCTTGCAATTGAGACACGATACATCTTCAACCTATGGGCATCATTACACCTCATTTGTTCCATAATCCCAATAGTACATGTCATCCACTCCACGGATACCTCGGGTGTAAATCCTCAAAACTCAACTTCTCCCAAACTACAGAGGCGTTCTAATAGCAACGCACAGTTGTCCAACAGTTGGTGCAGTCTCATGCATTCCAATAATGACAGCTTCATAAGTTCTCGACGTCGCCTATATCCCATGCGACATGTCACCCAACACTGTCCCAACTGGCGCAGGTTGTACTTACTTCGGGGTGACAAACCCCCAAGAGATATAACATTCTCCTCAACTCCTTTCCCAAAGGCAACAAAACCACTCTAGTTCTCACTTCATCTCTCGATCGTGACATAACACATTTCTAAGGCATGATAATTTCAACAAAACAAAAACAATCAGGCCGGCTTCAAGAAAGGATCTAATACTTCCAATTCGAATTAAAACATTTCAGACTATAGTAATAAGGCAACGTTTCCCCAAAATAAACCCCACATAGCATATCACAATCAACATATATATAACAATCACCGTGCATAACAATCAACAACATTCAACCAGTATCAACATCCTATTTAATCACAAACTTGGTCTAAGCAATTAACAACAACGCTAATCAATAATAACTTACCTCCCAATTATTGCAAACCTGGCTATGATACCAACCAATGTAACCCCCTCAACCCGTTCTAGACACGAGACTAAACTGAGCGAATCACACAGGGAATACTGAAGTAAACCGGGAAAGTTCACCTCAATAAATGACCATTTTTTTATCTTATCTAGATTCACATTATCATCCTATGTGATTTGAGCTCGTAGCGGAACAAAGCTCAACTCAATCAAACATCGATTAGACATTCGCTTGATAATATACATGTTCCGAGGACCAAATCATAATTTTTAAAAATTACAGAGACTTTAGCCTATTTGAAGTTACCACCCTTTGATTAGTAATTTTTCATGTCACGGTGTCAAATCTCAATTCAAACAGACATCAATATGGCATTTAATTGCAATCACAAACATTAAGGGACCAAATTATAAATCTGGAAAATTATAAGGACTTACTTGATATTAGGTTTAACAATCCTCAATTAGTCAGGTTCCATGCATACATGTCAAATTTCAGCTATAAAAGATCATCCAAACTCAATCAATTGCATGCATAACGATCAGGGACTAAAACGGAAGAAATCGGAAACATTTAACATTCAAAATAACCAACTTACCTACCAGACGTATCGAAACGGCTCCATACTGTATCGATACACATGGGCGTATTGATACGATCTCGATAGTGTATCGATGTGGGATTTTCCAGAATCGTTTAATCTAATTGGGTGTAACCCCCTCGTCCCGGTCTGGCCGGACGACCGGTCCGAGTGGGCCACACGGGGAAAACCGAAGCGAAACCCGTTAAGGTTCCCCCTCGGTTAGCAACCCTATCCCTTTTTTTTCTTTTACTTAATCTTTTCTAAAGTTCATTTAAGTCCTATGTGATCAAACAGCAGAATAAAACACATGAGACAAACATTCGATCCCAAAACAGCAATTAAACAGCCCACTTTTAATCTTTTAAACAGGCCGTTTCGAAACACCCTCGAGGCGTATCGAAACGCCTTGACCAGGTCAGCTGTCCTAGAGCCTTTACAAGGGGTCGTATCGAAACGGTGGTCAACTGTATCGAAACGCCTACGACGGTCAATATCTCGTGGTCAACGAGATTTTGACCGTTTCGAAACCTTTATACCCGTTTCGAAACACCTTCATCTCGTGAATTTCTCAGAATTCCAGTAGCCAAAACGTTCCGATACGCGTTTCGGAACAGGGGTTCCAAAGGCCATACCGTATCGAAACGCGTTCCGATACGGGGTCCCTGAAGCCTACCCGTTCCGAAACGATTCCTCCCGTTTCGAAACGCTGGCAGTCTATAACCTTTGAAATGCAGATTTAGGGGTGTTCTGACAAGTCTAAAGGTCCCATAGGACCCCTAAAGGCACACAAAACCATCAAACAAAGTCTAGAGGCATACATCCTAGATTTATCATACTCAAACACATACAAGCATGGATTTAGACAATCTTTCATACATAGCAAAATACACATGTAGAGCCTTTCATACAAGCATGCTTGAAGACATTAAAAAGAACCAATAAGCATCATACATATCAAATAAGTTTACATGTCATTCAAGCAACTTAAGCATTCATAAGCCATCCATCATACAAACATTTGGCAAGATATAACATGCTTACAAACCAAGTCAACCATAGACATACATCAAACTCAAACCAACAATACCTATCCCATTGCTTTACTATTACAATCTTTAAACTTAAACATCATACTTGAGCTAACCGTAAGCAACACTTGGAGGCCTTTCCTTGCCCCTTGCCACCCTCAAGCTATTGATCTGCATTGTCGAACAAAAGAGAGCGTAAGCATAAAAGCTTAGTGAGGGTAAGCTCTTTAAAAACAAACCTCGACAATGCAGGGTCCAAGCACGAGCTACAACCAAGATAAAATGCATGATCTTACCTCCGATCCACACGAGCCATAAATATAGATGATGCATGAACATATATTCAATATCATGTCATGCTCAACATGTTTAAATCCACAACATATGAAATCACATATATTAAACCATGTTAGCAACACCTCCCAAAACACATTGGCTCACAATTAACTACATATTGGCAACATAAACTACAATCTGTATTGGCACCTAGCTATGACTCGAATACGCGGATAACCGTTGGAACTCACATCCAACAACTCAACCATTACCTGACGGTGGGATTACACTCATCACCGTTCACGCGGAGGGGATTCCACTCATCCTCACGCCTCATTTCACGCGGAGGGGATTCCACTCATCCTCACGCCCCGTCGATGGGATTCCACTCATCACCGACTAATATAAATACAATTTCCAGGCGAACCCGTACTCCTCCTTGGTGACTCAACGCCACCAAGGCCACGCGCGACTTTTGACTCATGTGTACACACTAACATCCTAATGATCGATCATTTGTACCCAAGCATACTAGTGCCAATACTACACATTTCATTAATCATTCATAATGTCAATTCATAACACTTCCGTGCTTAGCACGTACTCACCATGACTTACCATCATGTACAAACCACATTTCCATGCCTAGCATGGACTCACCATGATCCTCGGATCATGAAACCACCTCATAATATTATTTCACATGTCAACACCACATGTACAACATTAACAACCATATCACATTATAGTTTACACATGTGTATAACCATATCATATCCATCATCAACATGCATATAACAATACATCAAACATGCCCCAACATACATGTATACAACATATACGTAATCAACACCATCCCAAATTAATACGAGGCATATACAACCATTAAAAAGTGCAACCAAAGTCTCTAATCAAAGCTTGGGATTAGGCTACCACTCTAATCCCAACTCTAGGTGGGTTTACCAAGCCCATCCTAGGTTCACATGCTTGAACCAAATACTCAAAACCATTTTGAAAATATTTAACCACTCACCTAAGCTTCCAAGCTCAATACTAAGCAACCCAAGTCTTCAAGTTTCCGGATTTGATCTTGAGGCTTCACCAACACAAATTCTTGCTTCTTTCAAAAAGCTTCAAAAACGGAGAAGAAATGAGATGGAAAAGCAACTTAGAGGAGAACCCTCTACTTGTCGTCAAAATGGGGGGAAAAGGGTGAGTGAAGAAGATGAGCACATGTTTAATTCAATAAAAGAGATTTTAATTTTAAAAGTTTCATTTATTTACGGTTTTGCCATTAATGAGATGGAAACTCTCCCTTACTTTAAAATCCATAAAATTTTAGTTTCATTTCAAATTAGCCCCAACTCAAAATGTTTATTTTGAAAATAAAGAAAGACACAAGGTCCAAATAATATATAATATTATTTAATCATAAACCGAGACCCAAAATACTATTTAAAATATTATTTTCTCCCGGCCCCTAGACCCGGGTGTTACAACTCTCCCCCACTTAAGGAATTTCGTCCCCGAAATTCATCGGGCAAGAAAAGCCACGGAACTGCCCTTCCACACTTACCTTCTCACCACAACATACTAGCCAGCTCGTAGACTTACCACGCAACAATAGATATCTGACACTAAGATTTCAACTAATTCTTCAAGGCATGTCAATTTCAAACTCAACTCAAACTCTTCAGCAACCATAGCACGGAACAGATCTGACTCACACTCCCGAATCATAGATACACAGACACAGCACGAAACTCTTTCTAACTCTTGTGATAACCGCGACCGATAACCAACAGATCTAGCCCGACTCGCAACTCATACAACACTGTTTGACACTTGACTCATAACTTTCTCTGACTGATCATCTGACTTCATCAATTAATCAAACACTATGCAGACGTCTTCAAAAACAATCTAATGGAAGTCTCGGATCTCTATTACCCACTTCCATTAAGAGTCTTCCACTGATGTAACAAACTAGGAGAAAACTGATACCCGGTCTTGACACACTGGCAAACTATACACTGACTCTTATACTGAACTATATTATTCACCAACTCCATTCAGAAGTACCCATCTTCAACCCACAATACGTCTTCATACAACTCAGATGCAATACAATGATCTACTGTGTGCTTCGGCCAAACAATACATCTCAAAACACTATGTCAATCTGTACAACTATTCTGTCTCTAAAATGCAAAACTCTATCATCTCTGAAACTGTATTCTGAAGGTCTTCTTTCCACTATGTCTTGCACGTGAGGTGCCAAGAATCTGTCTTGCAACTGTTTCTCATCAAACATTCTGACTCAAAGTAGTCTCAACCCGAAACTCGGCCACAAAACTAATACCATTTGATATACGGAATTCGGCAAATACAACTCGCAACTCAACTACTAATCTATCAGCAATTACAACTCGGAACATCGGTCACTACGTTGACTATTTTCGGATGGTACTCAATCTTGATATTACAGTCTTCAAGCAGTTCTAACACTTTATGCTGTTCAAGTTTCAACCCTTCCTAAGTTGTCTAACCATTCAAGTTCGGATAATACGTACATACACACTGTGCACTCCTTACTATACAAGCTTTGTCTCTAAGTCTTCGAAGCAAATACAACTGTAATTAACTCTATGTCTCATATCAAATAACTCTTCTCACGGTCTTCCAACTATCTTGATGAACAAGCCACAATCTTCTGTCTTGCATAAGCACACAACCTAACTCTACATGTAATGCATCACTGTGGTTCACAACTCTTTCTCTGACATAAGTTGATTCAAGGTCGAAGCTCTCTTCAAAGTCTCCTTCAATTTCTCAAGGGCTCGTTGTCTCACATCTAACCACGCAATTGAACATTCTTCTGTAGCAATCTGTCAATGGAGCAACTGTCTTCAAACACTATTTACAATTCTCTGAGAGTAACAAGGCTAGACCTAGGAACTATAGATATCTGTCACAGTCTTCAATTTCTTCCAACTCGTATCTTCTTTTGCCTACTAAGGATTTACTCTAGCACACTCGGCTGATCTACATGTCCTAGGAGGACATCTTCGTTAATCTCGGAGTTCACGTTGGCTCAACTTGGCATTCAACTGATTCTCTAATAGAACCTACAATACTAACTCTAAAGCTTGTCATGGTCTTCTTCGGTACTTGAATATACTCAGGTATCATCTATGAGGACTACTACAAACTGATCAGGAAGCTTAGAAAAATATTCTGTTCAACATCTCTATAAAAGTAACCAACACACTAGTCTAACAAAACAGCATAACTCGGAACTCAAAACGGTCACATCTTGCCTCAAAAGTTGTCTTCGGTACTTCAAATTTTCTCACTTTCAACTGGTAGTAAACGGATCTCAAATTAATCTTCGAAAGACTGAAGCACACACTACTGACCAACTAATCACTGACACTCAGAAACGGATGTTAATCATTCACTGTCACTTGTTTCAACTATCTGAAATCTAAACACATCCTCGTACTGTCACTCTTCCCTCTTCACAAATTACACTGTAGAACTCTGAGATGATGCACTAGGCCTAATGAGTCTAAGGCCTAACAAATCTCGAAGTTGATTCTTCAACATTCTCAATTCTTCCGGAAATCATAAGATATGGAGCAATCAAAACAGGAGTAAACTCGAAGACGGTCTCAATATCAAACTCTTCCTCTCCAGACAGAGATAAGCCGACAATTCTTCCAAACACTTCTAGGAAAAGAAAACACAAACTATCCTAACATTATGCGGTCTAGTCTTCATTCAAAATCAAATTCATCACAATTACTAAGCAAGCCTGTCAACTAAACTCAATCAATCTTTGACCTCTAAATCTGAATCAACATTCAACAAGAAGTTCACCTTCTCACCTACCACTACAATCACACATAAATCTTGTAACTTCAAGTCAACTCTTTCTTTGTCTCAACGTATACACTAACTATTTGCTCTTCAAGCCGAGCCTTGGAAAAAGGCACACCGAGACTGTAGGAAGACAATCACTTCACATCTACTAGAAACTAGTAACTCTGAACCACCAACAAACATCTTCTGTACATCTTTCTGATCACTACTATCTTCCAAAAGGTCTAGTCACATGCGTCCCTACGTCTAAAATCTCAACAGAGATACGTCAAAATCTTTGCACGCTCACACAAACGGACGATTCTGCAAAAATTGTAACTTCACAATTACACAACTGATAGTCTTCGGTCCTCTTGTTTTCAGACTGATTCTTCAACAAAATCTGACTCTTCTAGACTATTCGTAGAGCATTTCAAAACTTCAAAAACGCAGTTCTGAGCACACACAGACAACCATACTGGAAAACCACCCAGACGCACACTGGCCCCAAACACACAAATCGGTTCCCGTTCACGGACACTGATCGGCTGTCTTGCATCGAAATCATAGGCTGAACCCCAACGGTCACCACTAACACTTCTGAAATTCAGATTACTCACACGAGACCCCTACCTAGATCTCGCCAAAAGGACTAAGGTACTCATACCTACCTCATCGAGCACATTCAAACTTGCATGCTTGTTAACAACATACGGAAGTACGAACTCAGAACCAATCAGAAGAGACAAACTCAAAACTGTACCAAGGGCTTATCCACTATAACATAAATACCACCTGACTCCCACTCATAGGTCTTCACTTCTTTTCACCAACTAATACCAGAATCGGTCTCATCATCTCCCACCAACAAGAATCAACTCACGTGCACGCGGACTCGAGTAAACAATTTGTTCCTCAACTCCGGTACAACTATACTCCCCTAACTATAGCAAAGAACTTCCTCTACATCATCCCCATTTTCAAAACCACAACTCCCACTTACCGATTCACGGCCCACACACTGGCCCTAAACTTACTAAAAGCAATAAATCAGTCAAGAATTTAACATACAAGTTGGGTTAGCAAAGGAAAGGTCCAAGTGGCTCAAGTATGATTTCCCTCACTTAAAATCCTTTTTTTTCGATGTAATAGAAGCAATGGGACTCTACTGAACATGTTTCAACCAAATCAGCACACATACATGCTCAACCAAGCATATAACAAGGCATACTTGCTAAACAAGCAAACAAATGCGTACGATCAAACAACATGCATTCTCAATCAAACAATCACACATTACAACATACACGGGTAACGAGCAACATGCTTTTAAACAAACAGTCAACATACTTGTCAAACAAGCAATCATACTTACAAAGCAAGCAAACACCGTGCACATCAATTCAAAACTTAAACTTACCTCACTTACCTGCCCAAGGTCTCGGTAACCTTAGGCTCTGATACCAACAAATGTAACCCCCTCGTCCCGGTCTGGCCGGACGACCGGTCCGAGTAAGCCACACGGGGAAAACCGAAGCGAAACCCGTTAAAGTTCCCCCTCGGTTAGCAACCCTATCCCTTTTTTTCTTTTACTTAATCTTTTCTAAAGTTCATTTAAGTCCTATGTGATCAAACAGCGGAATAAAACACATGAGACAAACATTCGATCACAAAACAGCAATTAAACAGCCCACTTTTAATCTTTTAAACAGGCCGTTTCGAAACACCCTCGAGGCGTATCAAAACGCCTTGACCAGGTCAGCTGTCCTAGAGCCTTTACAAGGGGTCGTATCGAAACGGTGGTCAACCGTATCGAAACGCCTACGACGGTCAATATCTCGTGGTCAACGAGATTTTGACCGTTTCGAAACCTTTATACCCGTTTCGAAACACCTTCATCTCGTGAATTTCTCAGAATTCCAGTAGCCAAAACGTTCCGATACGCGTTTCGGAACAGGGGTTCCAAAGGCCATACCGTATCGAAACGCGTTCCGATACGGGGTCCCTGAAGCCTACCCGTTCCGAAACGATTCCTCCCGTTTCGAAACGCTGGCAGTCTATAACCTTTGAAATGCAGATTTAGGGGTGTTCTGACAAGTCTAAAGGTCCCATAGGACCCCTAAAGGCACACAAAACCATCAAACAAAGTCTAGAGGCATACATCCTAGATTTATCATACTCAAACACATACAAGCATGGATTTAGACAATCTTTCATACATAGCAAAATACACATGTAGAGCCTTTCATACAAGCATGCTTGAAGACATTAAAAAGAACCAATAAGCATCATACATATCAAATAAGTTTACATGTCATTCAAGCAACTTAAGCATTCATAAGCCATCCATCATACAAACATTTGGCAAGATATAACATGCTTACAAACCAAGTCAACCATAGACATACATCAAACTCAAACCAACAATACCTATCCCATTGCTTTACTATTACAATCTTTAAACTTAAACATCATACTTGAGCTAACCGTAAGCAACACTTGGAGGCCTTTCCTTGCCCCTTGCCACCCTCAAGCTATTGATCTGCATTGTCGAACAAAAGAGAGCGTAAGCATAAAAGCTTAGTGAGGGTAAGCTCTTTAAAAACAAACCTCGACAATGCAGGGTCCAAGCACGAGCTACAACCAAGATAAAATGCATGATCTTACCTCCGATCCACACGAGCCATAAATATAGATGATGCATGAACATATATTCAATATCATGTCATGCTCAACATGTTTAAATCCACAACATATGAAATCACATATATTAAACCATGTTAGCAACACCTCCCAAAACACATTGGCTCACAATTAACCACATATTGGCAACATAAACTACAATCTGTATTGGCACCTAGCTATGACTCGAATACGCGGATAACCGTTGGAACTCACATCCAACAACTCAACCATTACCTGACGGTGGGATTACACTCATCACCGTTCACGCGGAGGGGATTCCACTCATCCTCACGCCTCATTTCACGCGGAGGGGATTCCACTCATCCTCACGCCCCGTCGATGGGATTCCACTCATCACCGACTAATATAAATACAATTTCCAGGCGAACCCGTACTCCTCCTTGGTGAATCAACGCCACCAAGGCCACGCGCGACTTTTGACTCATGTGTACACACTAACATCCTAATGATCGATCATTTGTACCCAAGCATACTAGTGCCAATACTACACATTTCATTAATCATTCATAATGTCAATTCATAACACTTCCGTGCTTAGCACGTACTCACCATGACTTACCATCATGTACAAACCACATTTCCATGCCTAGCATGGACTCACCATGATCCTCGGATCATGAAACCACCTCATAATATTATTTCACATGTCAACACCACATGTACAACATTAACAACCATATCACATTATAGTTTACACATGTGTATAACCATATCATATCCATCATCAACATGCATATAACAATACATCAAACATGCCCCAACATACATGTATACAACATATACGTAATCAACACCATCCCAAATTAATACGAGGCATATACAACCATTAAAAAGTGCAACCAAAGTCTCTAATCAAAGCTTGGGATTAGGCTACCACTCTAATCCCAACTCTAGGTGGGTTTACCAAGCCCATCCTAGGTTCACATGCTTGAACCAAATACTCAAAACCATTTTGAAAATATTTAACCACTCACCTAAGCTTCCAAGCTCAATACTAAGCAACCCAAGTCTTCAAGTTTCCGGATTTGATCTCGAGGCTTCACCAACACAAATTCTTGCTTCTTTCAAAAAGCTTCAAAAACGGAGAAGAAATGAGATGGAAAAGCAACTTAGAGGAGAACCCTCTACTTGTCGTCAAAATGGGGGAAAAAGGGTGAGTGAAGAAGATGAGCACATGTTTAATTCAATAAAAGAGATTTTAATTTTAAAAGTTTCATTTATTTACGGTTTTGCCATTAATGAGATGGAAACTCTCCCTTACTTTAAAATCCATGAAATTTTAGTTTCATTTCAAATTAGCCCCAACTCAAAATGTTTATTTTGAAAATAAAGAAAGACACAAGGTCCAAATAATATATAATATTATTTAATCATAAACCGAGACCCAAAATACTATTTAAAATATTATTTTCTCCCGACCCCTGGACCCGGGTGTTACATTGGGCGTACCGATACACTTTCACTCGTTTTGATACAGGGTCCAAGAATACACATACTCGTATCAATACACCTTCAAATATATCGAAACACATGGGCCTAAAATGCTAAAACAATGCTGGTTTTTCATGCTTAAACTCATTCGAAACCATTCTAACATGTTACCAAGACTTAATCAACCACTTAGAGCATATATCCAAAGACAATAAACACCCAAGCATGCTTCCAACATCAACTCCTCATGATTATCAAACTATAGGCATGCTTCCTATGCAAAATGACCATTTGAACCGAAACACAAACCAAACCAAATACCAGCAAGTAAAGGCCATTTACAAATTCAAAACAACAATATAAACTTGCTCAAAACAAGGAGTTTAACAAACACACTCCCAAAACATCAATGAATCCTCATTGCCTTTATTACTAAAAGTCTAATTTGAAACCATACTTTCAAAGAACGAAGCCCTTGGATCCTCCTTGCTCACTTGTTGCCTCCTCTCCTCTAATTCTCTATATTGATGGTCAAAGAGAGTGTAAGCACATTAGGCTTAGTGAGGAGTGCTCAAAACAAAACACCATCAATGCAATTTGAAAACATTTTCTCAAAACCATTGAAATCATAATTTCAATCCACTTGTAAAACATCATGCCTTGAAAACCATTCACTTAAACCTTTCCAAAAACCAGCATATTAAACCATAAGCCTCATGTATCCTTAATCAACAGCAAATACCATTGCTAAACCTTAATTTAAGCTTTCACATGTATAACCACCATATGCAAAGCTTAAAGAGTAACCATGTATAAATCACTATTGGGTCTTGTAGGTACACCTCATGGCGCAGCAGAAAAATTATTCGGCAATTACCACCAGAGATCCATGTACGAGGAATGAATCGGGGTGAATAAGGGTGAAGAATTACCTGTTTAAAATATGGAATTTTGAATTTGGAGAAGATAGATATTCAATCATGATTCCACAATGTCGATTCCTAAGCCGCAACGATAACGCTCCGACCTCTACGTAGTTCACCCAGTTGAAACAAGCATATAAAAATTCTCTAAACCATTTAGAAGGGAACGAGCATATAAAAATTGTCTAAACTATTTAGAGGGTTTTTCCCAAAAAGCATTAATGACCGCTAGATCTCTCATGCCTTTATATAGCCTTTGAAATCCTAATTTAACTCATATTAGAATTTCAATATATATATATATATATATATTAAATATATATAATCTCAGTTCAATTTAATTAGGACTTCAATATATATTAAATATATATAATCCTAATTCAACTTAATTAGGATTTCAATATATATATATAATCCTAATTCAACTTTAATTAGGATTTCAATATATATATATAATTTCAACTCAACTTAATTAGGATCTCAATATATATATTAAATATATATAATCTTAATTCAACTTAATTAGGATTTCAATATTTATATATTAAATATATATAATCCCCATTCAACTTAATTAGGATTTTAATATATATATATATATATATTAAATTTATATAATCTCAATTCAACTTAATTAGGATTTTAATATATATATATATATATATTGATTTAAACCGAATTATATTATTTATATATTAAAAGAGACATAATTGTAATAATTATTTTTCTTTTAATATTTACCCAATAGTTAAATTATATATATAATATATATTAATTTAACTAAATTCGTGTACAACAAATTTGTACATATATTGTTTAAGGGTAATCTTCGCCAGTGGTCCCTTTCGTTTAGGGTGTGTTCTATTTTGGTCACAAAAATTCAAAAAATATTATTCTGGTCACTTACGTTTAGAATCATTTCTATTTTGGTCAATTGGCCATTAGTCTCCGTTACTTAAAAAATTAGTTTATAATTTAACACCCAAACTTTCAAAATTTTATTTTTCACCATCTTTCCAAAAAAATTATAAAACTAAAACCCCAGAAAATTAAATCAAAACCCTAACCTCTGCCTCCCTTCCCCTATAAATTCACTGCACACAAAAAACACAGAAAACCACACAACCGGAAATTCGTAGGTAAGGCTCAAGCGGCATTCCATATTGTTGTTTCCTCATTGTACATGATTCTCGTGATATACACCCAGCAAAGAACAATGATTCAAGCATAAACTCATCACTACATATATCGTGAGGAACTAGTCCAGTCATTTAGTGGAAAAGAGAAGATTACCTGGTTTGTACTGATTAAATACAAATGGAAGACGGTTAGTCCACCAACAAACCAGACTGAAATAAAGGTGTAGATTAGTAACACAATGGAGGCAGGAGTTTTACTCATTGCATTCCATATTGTTGTTTCCTCATCGTCCATGATTCTCGTGATATACACCCAGCAAAGTTTGTGCACGTACAAGCAAATAAGAGTCGTTAAGAAGACAAACATGAAGAAGAACGTATAATTCCACTGCAATAAACCAAGAAGAAAAGGAATTCAGAAACATCATCATTAATACATACATTGAACTATTCCCAAGTTGCAAAGAATCTAAATATGCCGGGAAAGGTATATCTAATGACCGTAAAGGAAGGGAAATAACATATATAAAAAGACAGAAACAGACAAGAAAAGATACGTGTAAAACAATTTGTATTACCACTCTGATACACTGACCAACCCAAGGGCAATGGTGATCGAATCTATCAACACAATAATTGCATATCGAGTAGTGAGAACATCAGGGAGGTCTATATAGCATACAAGTATCACAGTACTTGATCTTCATGGTTATACCATTCACAACCACATCCTTTGTATGTGGTAAACATAATGGTGGAGTTAGGCCAGGCCGAATTTCAGTAATTCCTTCATAACCTTCAGGCTCGGGTGGACGGGAGTTTCGAGGAATTATACCAGGATCCTTTCCTGGGGTTAGTAGAAGAAGCATTATATCCTGGAAAAATTAAAAAAATGCATCAATAACTCATCAGATTTACAGTGATCATAGAATTCTTTGGTGCTTCCGAATGTCACGGAAAAAGTTCAACGATAACAATATGAATACTCAATAAACTTCTGATTTATATAATTTTCTACCTATTAACATATGAAGCAGATAAATAGAACCGGGACGCCAAAACTAGAGGTAAATACTGAAATCAACATCAAATAGCAAGTCCAAATGATTCACTTTATTCAAAAGTAAACCAACAAAAACTTTTAATCATTTTCAAAGACAGCACAATGTAATACCATCTTAATGTTACCATAAGTAGAGTTAGATACGAAACCTTAGTGACAAAAGACATGACAGAGGAACATTGGGCTAAACTTACACATAAAGTGAGAGCTACAGCGATAGCCATTATCGATATTTCGATGTGATGAGGGAACTCATCCATCAACTTTCTAGCTACAAACACACAAAAGACAGCAACAGGAGCAACAATTAAGATGATGGTGAAGAAAAGGGATCGAACATCAGGTCCAAATATTAGCCTTCCTCCAAAAACAAATATTTTGCAGAACAAATATAAACCATAGTTAAACAAATGCATTAACATGTCAATTTTCCCACAATTATTTTCACTAATTTACACTTCAAATGATCTTCTCTGTGATAAAAGTTGGGCTACACTACAAAATCTCAACTAATTCTCAAAATTACGGAGTTGCATATGATAATGTTATGCTTAATCAATTTTACAACAAACTTAAAGAAAATCATCTATTGAGAAATGTTAACCAGTCTGCTGAATTCACAATATTACTGAATCATCATAATTAAAACAGAAAAATGAAAAACCAAAGCAACCCAACTAGCCAAAACACGTCCAGAACCATATAAACAACATTAAACAAAGAGAAAAAAATATTTTATGTTGAGCCTTGCCTACGAATTTTCAGTTGTGTGATTTTATGTGTTCTTTGTGTGCAGTGAATTTATAGAAGAGGTGAGGCAGATGTTAGGGTTTTGAATTAATTTTCTGGGGTTTTAGTTTTATAATTTTTGGGGAAGATGGTGAAAATAAAATTTTGAAAGTTTGAGGGTTAAATTAGAAACTATTTTTTTAAGGGACAGAGACTAACGGCCAAGGGACCAAAATAGAAACGATTCTAAACGTAAGTGACCAGAATAATCTTTTTGGAATTTTGGTGACCAAAATAGAACACACCCTAAACGAAAGGGACCACTGATGAAGATTACCCTTCGTTTAATATATGTTCATTTCAATTGTGGGTGTGAGTGATGTGACCATGTAGGTTCATGTAACGTTAGTAGTAAATATTAGAACATTTCTAATATTACAAACAATGAATGACATCTAGCAACATGTCATTGTCACCTAAGTTACAAGAAATCATGATTCGACATAACCTTTTCGTGATTAACTCTATTTATGTATTACATTCTTTTGTCCTTTATATCTAGATTGGACACAAGTCATAGAACAGTCACACTTGTATAGTCTATCTAATATTTCTTGATATCTTGAGTAGACTATTATAAACGAAAAACTATGATATCTCATATCAACTTATTCGAGCACGGTCATACATTTCTAGTCTCACTTAATCAAGTGGCCTACGATATTGCTCCTATTATATAGGAGGGACAAATCCTATCTTGATCAACAATATTCAACTATATATATTGTGACATATCCAATATCAGTCTTTATAGTGTAGTCAATTACGATACACATTTGACCATATCAAAATATGTCACTCACGATGTTGAAATAATGATGATCTCAAGTCCGAGGATCATATATGTAGTTATCACTATGAGCAATGTTGTGACTGTCACATAATAATCCAAGAAACATGCTAATAGCCGGTCAGTCCAGTATATCATTCTCTAATACATACTTATGTATTGATTTTGACGTCTCCATGTCACTGACAACACTTTGTCATCAATCAACTACATATTAGTCTTAATTCATTATTGTTGTCCATGCCCACAATAATACTCGACTAAGGACATTTTAGAATAACCATATTATTCTAAGGACTTTATTATAATTCAATTTATTTATGCACGCAGAATTGTAACTAAAAATAATAATGGCAATGTCACTTTATAAATAAACAAGGTAAAAACAAATGTCATTTACAATCATCTTATGATTGATCTTTGGGCATACTCTAACAATCACATTATACAACGTACACCTTTTCATGATACATCAATAATTATATTGGCTTACAAGTGATCATTAACCAAGTTCCATCCCCAAAACACAACATCGGATACACAAATTCACAAGTGTTGTTCCAATACTTCATACATTCTCATGGGCATCTCAAGGTTCACACACGAGAGTATTCGGTACACAATATAAACCCTTCAACCGTTGTGACACCCATGGTGGAGTATTCGGTACACCGTATAAACCCCTCAACACCACTCATCGGTAGATGCATAATCGCACTAATAAGAGACGAGACACTACACTTCCTCGATCTTTAGGGTACTTGGATGGAGTATTTGGTACACCGTATAAACCCCTCAACATCCAAGGTGACTTGTTTATAGTGTACTCAATCCTATAGCCGGCTAACTATATCTGATAGCATTTTTAAAACCACATCACTTGCCAATATAATTCATTATAACCATATACCTCATTGTTTTTATATGCATAAACATAAAACCATTTTCTAAAGCAAAAAACCATGCTTTAAACCCAAAGTATAAAACATATACTTACAAGGATCACTTACCATGTGCATCCTTTATCATTTCATGATTAAAAATAGTATACAACATACTTTAAATCATGCATAAACAGTATGTATCATGTAATCCAAAAACAAGTACATAATCCATTTCGTAAAAGCACGAAAATCCACTTATACTTACTTCCGAACTTAGAAAATCATTTCAATCTCAAATCTAAGTTCTCAAACCACCTTTAAAACATTCCAAAGATGAAATTCACGTTCTCACTCACCGACACGTGAAACTTCAATTCGCCGATGCAAATTCAAGCGTCCAAAGCCTCAAAGGCTTCACCAATCTCTTTCGGATCAACCTCCCCTATTTTAACCATGTAACAACATAAAATTAATGCATTGAAATGCATCCTAAATCCCAGCGAAACAAAACCTCAACATCGCCTTGCTAACGGCTATCAATCACCAACTGAAATCATCCAAAACCATCACCAAAACACTTCTAAACTTAACCTAGCCAAAACTAACATTTCAAACCACCAATCATCATTGATTAACATCCAAAATCATCATATTATCATCCTTATACCTCCAACATTCATAAAACCACCACAACTCTACAAAAACCCAAATCTCGCAACCTAAACAATTAGAGATTCACATGGTTTCGGGATTGCAATGTTAAAACCTTTATCTTAACATTATTAAACATCAAAATCATGATTAAAATCAATCATAAACCCAACAAAATAGATTTGATCCGAAAATCATATAAATCCATCAATAAAACCTTGATTTAATCATATTACCCAATTAAATCATAAAAATACATTAGAAAACATATATAGAGGATCAAGAACTTATGAATTTCAGTAAAGAACCTTATATTATAGAAGAAGAACGAACCTTACCTCCAATGTATGAGTTTCCCCTTAATTGGATGTTTTCCTCTTGAAAATCAAAGAGATTTAATAAGATTTTTGGAAAACAAATTGAAGAATCATTTAGGAAATCAAGATCATTACCTTAAATTTTCTGATGAAAAGAACGTGTTTGGCTAAAGAGAATTTGAGAGAAAATCTTGAGAAGAGAAAGTTACGTCAAATTGTGATTTTAGAAAATAATCATCTTCCTTAATTAAATCATTTTAATTCCTTTAATTAAAGCACATTTAAAATAATCCTAATTAAGGGAAAACTCAAGTTATACCAAATAATATAATATCTCCTTAAAGATTCAAAGTTTTAACCCTTTACAAAACAGTCACTAAAACCACTTTTCAAACTTTACATTTTGGTCACTAGTCCAAAATGTCACATTTCCAGAACTCGTTTTCCAAAAATTTCTTTCACCAAAACCTTTTATATATTTAAAAAGGATTTTAGATAATTTTTTCATATTTTTATCACCTTCAAAAATATTTTTTCTCTGAACTCATCCCGAAACTTACCCAAAACTCTAATCTTGGTCCAACAGACCCTAAAACCATCCCAAAAACCTTTAGGCCCAAAACTAGGGTGTTACGGCCAAATTAAGCCAAGAGCTCCACTCCTTATGTTCTTCACCAGCCATACATCTCAATTAGGTTTCTAAACACCTATTGACCACCTCAGTCTGCTCATCTGTTTCTAGGTGATATGTTGTTAAAGGAGTTAGGTTCACCCTTAATTTAGCAAAAAGTTCCTTCCAAAAGGTACTCATAAATACCTTTCCCCTATCACACACTATAAATTTAGGCAAGCCATACAATTTAAATACATAATCCATAAACACTTGAGAACCATTCAAAGCTAAAAAAGGATGAGATAAGGTCATGAAGTGAGCATGCTTAGTTAATCTATCAACCACAACAAAGATAGTGTCCTTAGTCTCTGACAAGGGAAGGCCTTCAATAAAATCCATACTGAACGAGGACCAAGCCTGATTTGGAGTAGGCAGAGGCTGTAGCAATCTTGGTTTCAAGTGATTATCATATTTGTTTCGTTGGCACGCTGCACATTCTCTCACTAGTCTTCTCACTGACTTCTTCATTCTCTTCCAATACAAACAAGTTGCCATTCTTTTACTTGTAACATTAGCTCCAGAATGCCCACCCAAGGAAGATTCTTGAAACAAATCAATTAATTTCTCCATCATCTCTAAGTCTTCCCCAACTACCAGTTTCCCATTTCTCTTAAGTAATTTGTCATCCCATGAATATTTAGAGTGAGAAGCAGAATCATGGACCAATTCAGCAATGATTTTCTACAGTTTGATGTCTGTTGTCCAAGAGTTGCATATTTTATCCATCCACTCAATATTAAAAGTGCTAATGGCCATGAGTTTATCATTGAAGAAGTTGGGATCCCTAAAAAGAGCATCTGCCACTGTGCTGTTGGCTCCTCTCCTATAGTAGATTTCGTAATCAAAACTCATCATCTTAGCTACCCAAGCTTGCTGAGCTGGAGTTGTAGCTTGGTTACCAGCTAAAAACCTAAGGCTTTGGTGATCTGTTTGAATCTTAAAGTGCCTACCCACCATATAGGGTGTCCACTTCTTGACTACTAAAAGGACAGCTAGCATCTCTTTCTCGTAAATTGAGAAAATCTGACGTTTCACCCCTAGTCTCTTGCTCAAAAAACAAATGGTCTACCCTCTTGTAATAACACAACCCCGACTCTATAAGTTGATGCATCAGTTTCTATCACAAACTCCTTGTTAAAATTGGGCAATGCTAACACATGAGCTTTGACCATTGCATCCTTAAGTCTAATCATGGCATCTTCAGCTTCAAAATTCCATCCCAAGCATCTTATTTAAGCAACTCGGTCAATGGCTTCACCATTCCTCCATATCCCTTAATAAATCTCCTATAATAGCCTGATAAACCTAGGAATCCCCTTAACTCTTTAATATTTGAAGGGGTTCCCCAATCCAAAATGCATTGAACCTTGCCTCTATCCATAGAGATGAACCCTCCAAAAATGTTATACCCAAAATACTCCATTTTAGTGGCTCCAAAAGTACATTTGCTACTCTTAGCAAATAGCTGGTGTTACTTCAACAAGCCCAAGACTTCTCTTAAGTGCTTCAAATGATCCTCCCAAATTTTACAATAGACTAGTATATCATCAAAAAAGACTAACACAATCTTTCTCAATAACTTCTTAAAGACAGAGTTCATCAATCCTTGAAATGTAGATGGGGCATTGGTTAAGCCAAATGAAATCATCAAGAACTCGTTATCCTCGAAAAGAATCTTGCAGTTCCCAACTCATCAAGGAATTCTTCAATTATGGGGATGGGAAATTTATCCTTCAAAGTCAACTGATTTAACTGCCTATAGTCAACGCAGAGTCTCCAAGTCCTATCCTTATTCTTGACCATCACAATTAGGGAAGCAAAAAGACTCACGCTATCCCTAATTATCCCAACCTGGAGCATCTCTTGGATTATCTTTTCAATCTCATCCTTTTTAACAGTAGGGTACCTATAAAGCCTGATTTCTATGTTCATGTCATCTAATAGGGGGAAGTCTTGTTGGTTCTAAAAAACACTTTCAAACTCATTCAGTTGTTGTTGTAAGTCTTTGGGAGTGTCTCTATTCTTCAGCTGCACTTCCACTTAAGTGTTCATAGTGAGCAAAGAAAGACCTAAAACTATTATGGATCCCTTGAACACCTTAGATCATTTATTGTCTTCTAATAGTTGAGTTGGACCAGGAGATAGACCAGTCCAACAAACCCTATGGCCTTGCCAAGCAAACTGCGTACATAACCTTGAAAAATCTCACTAAATTGATCCCAATGAAGCTAACCAATGTATCCTCAATATCATATCACAACCTTTTAAGGGTAAAACCAGGAAATCAGTAGTGAAGCACTGCCCTTGAGACTCTCAACAAACTTCCTTGCATAAACCTTGTGTTTGAAGACTCCCTTCATCAGCCATGATAACTTTCATATGATGCTTCTGCTCTACCACCAAGCCACAAGCTTTAACCATGCCTAAACTCAGGAAATTGTGTGTGCTACCTGAGTCTATCAGAGCTACCCATGCTTGCTTTCGAATGATTACCCCAATTCTCATTGTTTCACACCCCATAGACCCCCACATTGCTTGTAAGGAAATCATTGGATCTGACTCTAACCCCTCAAAATTATCAGGTTCCAACTTCTTTGTACAGTCTACAAATTTTTCATGTTCAGTGTCACCTTCATTCCCCTCAATCAACATTGGTATAGCTGAGATCTTGTGCATTTGTGACTTGGAGAATACTTGGCAGGGCACCAATAACAAAGGCCATTTCTTATCTTTTCTTCCATTTCAGCTAAATAGAGTTTTCATGTGCCATACTTGTGGGAGAAACTCTTTTCTTAGGTGAAGGCAGCTTGCTGGCAAATGTTGAAGATTGTCTGGATTGAGAAGATAGTGTAACAGTGCCATCTAAACTCTTACTATGGGTGTATGATGTGCCCCACGAACAAAAGTTGATGGCCCAATGTTGGAAAAGGGCATACTGCTAGTTTGAGTTTTTACAGAGGAACCCTAACTCTTCTTAAGCATATGAAAAAGCATACGTTCAAAATGCAGGGCTAACCGAAAAAACATTAAGTAGATTTTTGGGTTGAAATACTTTTACACACTAACCAATTTTCCACTTCAAATTTGTAACAAAAATACTAAACGCATAAGCATCTGGTAACTGAAGTTGGTTAAGAAGACTTACAAACTCCGCATAAAATTGATCCACTGAAGTAGTTTGTTGAAGGCCGACTAACTCCCCCATCGGATCCTCAAGCCCCTTTGGTGCAAACCGATCTTTCATAGACTTCAGATATGGCTCCCAGCTCAGCGTGTCGGTTCCTCCAACTTTACGCACCACAAAATGATGCCACTACAACGCGTCCCCTTTGAGATGCAACATAACCTACTTGACTTTGGCATGTCCAGGCACATCCTGTAACACCCCTTTCCCGGCCTGGTAGAGAACCGGGTCGGAGAGCGCTACCGAAAAACATAACGGAGATCGAAGACATAAATCTTAAACCTTTTTAACCAATATTTTAGTGCCAAATATGTCAATTTTATTACTAACTAAAAAGTCATTATAGCTTTAAAACCTTATACAAAACATAGGCAACATATACACAACAGTAGGGCCTCAAGACTAGTATAATTACTTTAACTACTTTGCCACCATACTAGGAGTTCATAAGGACAAAACACATTACTCTTTACTTGTAGTGACTTGCCGATCCTTTGACTGCTCCGATCTCAGACCCAACACTTTGTTAGCCTGAAATGTTATGCAAATGAATGCATTAGACTTACATAGTCTAAGTGAGGTAGCCAATAACAATGAATGAGCATGTTATGCAATGCTGCATACTTCAATGGCATATTTAATGACATATTTCACATAAACAATCTATAAATATATTATAAGTGAAAGGCATGCTATCCAATCATAACAAAAAGCAATATCAATAATCAATATTTTCCCTTGGACCGATTCAATGGTATTTGGATACACGAATTCCACCACATCACCAACAATAATGGTCGTGTCATAATCCCTCCTCCGCACCAATTGACCAACACACAACACATCCCTCCTCCGCGCCAATGGCCGAAGCCCAATACCCGTACCAATGAGCTCATGAATTCTATGGCATGCCAATTGTATCCAATACTTCGAATCCAAGGTTCATTGTTCATGATTCATAACAATATTTCATATCAATAAACAATATCAATAATTCATGTCATACTTATCACATGTCAATGCTTTCAATGATTTTCATGACAACAATAATAATACTATGAATCATAGAATCAATGCAATGCTTACCGTACATTTACCAACATATGATCGATGACGTAAAGCTTCTAACTCAAAGGTTATTATTAACAAAGTATAACGACATATTCGAGTAGGCCCTTGCCAAACTCGAGACGCTACTACACTCACATATCAAAACATAGAAACAAATATCGGAATGACACCGTGTCACCCGAGACAAATGCATCTACACTCACCTGTCTACCGAGGTCCCACGAGTTACTAAGCCGAACTTAATTCCCCTTGGTCCCATTGCCAGACTGAAATTCAACAACCATGCTTTGATCTTGCTTCCATCGAAACTAATATAATTTTTAATATCTTTTTCATTATTATTTTCGTTACCACAATTAACATTCTTCCTTAATTTTTCATGTGTACTATGCGCATATCCTTCCCCTTTTATACTTGTATGAACCGGCTCCCATTGATTTTCCAATGGTGTCGTGGCATGCCCTAAAAAGGGACATAACCCTTGTGTTGTCCACGTGTGGCAACAATTGCCACATTTATTTGGCATTTGCCGAGTGTCCCCTTAACGTGGGATTTGCACGCCAAATTCCTTCAATTTGAAGGATTTGGTCGTGGGTCCCACCCCTTTATTTAATTTTTAATCACAAATAATAATAATAATAATAATAATAATAATAATAATAATAATATTAATAAATTAACCTAAATAATTTAACAAGATCGAATAATTTATAGAATCGATATAAAATACTCGGTCATCGGAACCTAATTCCGACTAGACCGATTTTTGGGGTGTGACAACTCTCTCCCCCTTTAAAGAAAATTCGTCCTCGAATTTTCTCCGACAATACTACGCTCATCTATACGAGCTTGACTGAATTTAGACTTTTAAACATAAAGAGATCGGATTAGTCGGCAAGTCACAATACAACAATATAACTCTTATGTGGCAAAATAACACAAGAGACATTACAGACATGCATAGATTTAGTCCAGAATCGACTAAACTCTAGCTCTGATACCACTAATTGTAACACCCCATTCCCGGCCTGGTAGAGAACCGGATCGGAGAGCACTACCGAAAAACATAACAGAGATCGAAGACATAAATCTTACACATTTTTAACCAATATTTTAGTGCCAAATATGTCAATTTTATTACTAACTAAAAAGTCATTATAGCTTTAAAACCTTATACAAAACATAGGCAACATATACACAATAGTAGGGCCTCAAGACTAGTATAATTACTTTAACTACTTTGCCACCATACTAGGAGTTCATAAGGACAAAACACATTACTCTTTACTTGCAGTGACTTGCCGATCCTTTGACTGCTCTGATCTCGGACCCAACACTTTGTTAGCCTGAAATGTTATGCAAATGAATGCATTAGACTTACATAGTCTAAGTGAGGTAGCCAATAACAATGAATGAGCATGTTATGCAATGCTGCATACTTCAATGGCATATTTAATGACATATTTCACATAAACAATCTATAAATATATTATAAGTGAAAGGCATGCTATCCAATCATAACAAAAAGCAATATCAATAATCAATATTTTTCCTTAGACCGATTCAACGGTATTTGGATACACGAATTCCACCACATCACCAACAATAATGGTCGTGTCATAATCCCTCCTCCGCACCAATTGACCAACACACAACACATCCCTCCTCCGCACCAATGGCCGAAGCCCAATACCCGTACCAATGAGCTCATGAATTCTATGGCATGCCAATTGTATCCAATACTTCGAATCCAAGGTTCATTGTTCATGATTCATAACAATATTTGATATCAATAAACAATATCAATAATTCATGCCATACTTATCACATGTCAATGCTTTCAATGATTTTCATGACAACAATAATCATACTATGAATCATAAAATCAATGCAATACTTACCGTACATTTACCAATATATGATCGATGACGTAAAGCTTCTAACTTAAAGGTTATTATTAACAAAATATAACGACATATTCGAGTAGGCCTTTGCCAAACTCGAGACGCTACTACACTCACATATCAAAACATAGAAACAAATATCGGAATGGCACCGTGTCACCCGAGACAAATGCATCTACACTCACCTGTCTATCGAGGTCCCACGAGTTACTAAGCCGAACTTAATTCCCCTTGGTTCCATTGCCAGACTGAAATTCAGCAACCATGCTTTGATCTTGCTTCCATCGAAACTAATATAATTTTTAATATCTTTTTCATTATTATTTTCGTTGCCACAATTAGCATTCTTCCTTAATTTTTCATGTGTACTATGCGCATATCCTTCCCCTTTTATACTTGTATGAACCAGCTCCCATTGATTTTCCAATGGTGTCGTGGCATGCCCTAAAAAGGGACATAACCCTTGTGTTGTCCACGTGTGGCAACAATTGCCACATTTATTTGGCATTTGCCGAGTGTCCCCTTAACGTGGGATTTGCACGCCAAATTCCTTCAATTTGAAGGATTCGGTCGTGGGTCCCACCCCTTTATTTAATTTTTAATCACAAATAATAATAATAATAATAATAATAATATTAATAAATTAACCTAAATAATTTAACAAGATCGAATAATTTATAGAATCGATATAAAATACTCGGTCATCGGAACCTAATTCCGACTAGACCGGTTTTTGGGGTGTGACAACTCTCTCCCCCTTTAAAGAAAATTCGTCCTCGAATTTTCTCCGACAATACTACGCTCATCTATACGAGCTTGACTGAATTTAGACTTTTAAACATAAAGAGATCGGATTAGTCGGCAAGTCACAATACAACAATATAACTCTTATGTGGCAAAATAACACAATAGACATTACAGACATGCATAGATTTAGTCCAGAATCGACTAAACTCTAGCTCTGATACCACTAATTGTAACACCCCTTTCCCGGCCTGGTAGAGAACCGGGTCGGAGAGCGCTACCGAAAAACATAACGGAGATCGAAGACATAAATCTTAAACCTTTTTAACCAATATTTTAGTGCCAAATATGTCAATTTTATTACTAACTAAAAAGTCATTATAGCTTTAAAACCTTATACAAAACATAGGCAACATATACACAATAGTAGGGCCTCAAGACTAGTATAATTACTTTAACTACTTTGCCACCATACTAGGAGTTCATAAGGACAAAACACATTACTCTTTACTTGCAGTGACTTGCCGATCCTTTGACTGCTCCGATCTCGGACCCAACACTTTGTTAGCCTGAAATGTTATGCAAATGAATGCATTAGACTTACATAGTCTAAGTGAGGTAGCCAATAACAATGAATGAGCATGTTATGCAATGCTGCATACTTCAATGGCATATTTAATGACATATTTCACATAAACAATCTATAAATATATTATAAGTGAAAGGCATGCTATCCAATCATAACAAAAAGCAATATCAATAATTAATATTTTCCCTTGGACCGATTCAACGGTATTTGGATACACGAATTCCACCACATCACCAACAATAATGGTCGTGTCATAATCCCTCCTCCGCACCAATTGACTAACACACAACACATCCCTCCTCCGCGCCAATGGCCGAAGCCCAATACCCGTACCAATGAGCTCATGAATTCTATGGCATGCCAATTGTATCCAATACTTCGAATCCAAGGTTCATTGTTCATGATTCATAACAATATTTCATATCAATAAACAATATCAATAATTCATGTCATACTTATCACATGTCAATGCTTTCAATGATTTTCATGATAACAATAATCATACTATGAATCATAGAATCAATGCAACGCTTACCGTACATTTACCAACATATGATCGATGACGTAAAGCTTCTAACTCAAAGGTTATTATTAACAAAATATAACGACATATTCGAGTAGGCCCTTGCCAAACTCGAGACGCTACTACACTCACATATCAAAACATAGAAACAAATATCGGAATGACACCGTGTCACCCGAGACAAATGCATCTACACTCACCTGTCTACCAAGGTCCCATGAGTTACTAAGCCGAACTTAATTCCCCTTGGTCCCATTGCCAGACTGAAATTCAGCAACCATGCTTTGATCTTGCTTCCATCGAAACTAATATAATTTTTAATATCTTTTTCATTATTATTTTCGTTACCACAATTAACATTCTTCCTTAATTTTTCATGTGTACTATGCGCATATCCTTCCCCTTTTATACTTGTATGAACCGGCTCCCATTGATTTTCCAATGGTGTCGTGGCATGCCCTAAAAAGGGACATAACCCTTGTGTTGTCCACGTGTGGCAACACTTGCCACATTTATTTGGCATTTGCCGAGTGTCCCCTTAACGTGGGATTTGCACGCCAAATTCCTTCAATTTGAAGGATTTGGTCGTGGGTCCCACCCCTTTATTTAATTTTTAATCACAAATAATAATAATAATAATAATAATAATAATAATAATAATAATAATAATAATAATAATATTAATAAATTAACCCGAATAAAATACTCGGTCGTTGGAACTTAATTCCGACTATACCGGTTTTTGGGGTGTGACACATCCTCAGTTAAAAAATATTGTTCAAGCTTCAACCACCAATCTCTGAATTGAGACCCATCAAAGATAGGGCACTTGAGTCGAAACGAATGCTGGGTTGACTCACCCAAAATTTCCACTTTAGTATCCTTAGGATTTAACACCTCAAGTTCTTCTCGTGTTGAATGCGACTCCCCCAAAACTCCTTTGGAAGCTCCCGCCATGCCCATAAAGGATTCAATCAAAACCCTCAAATCGTGAATCTTTGAACGAACCCCAATGACTTCCAAACGGATATCTTAAACCTTATCCGAGATAGCCTTCTCGATTTTCCCCTCGAGACGCTTCTCCAGTTCTTTGAAGTCGGATTGTATTTTGGCGAGTTCCTGCTGCGAACGAGTTTGTACACCATCCACCATGGCCAGGATACGAGGCTCTAATACCTTTAATGTTGGTGAATACCGCTGACAAACTAATTGAGCTCACAAATGAAGATAATAAGGAACGAAAACGATGAAGAAAATTGTATTCCAGAGAAAAGAGGTAGAGACAATAGAGAAAAGTTCACCCAAATCAGACATACCCTAATTCAGGATAAAACCCTCTATTTAATACAGACAATACGACATCGTTTACTCAAAAGAAAAAATAAACAACTCAACAGCTATTATTTATAAAACGGCACGTTTAGACTGAAAAGGTAAAGGTTTGCATCACATCCATTAATGGCGATTTCGAGAATTCTATTTTTTGTAACACCAAATTCACAGTACCAAAACTTTTATATCCAATTATTTCTCCTCGAACCCACTCCATGAATTCAACTCAAGAAACCTGGAGTTTTAAATAAATTTGGAGTAATTTGAGTGTCGACAGGGAGAAAACGGGAGGGATGTGGGAAGAGAGGTGGGGGTAGTTTTGTAAAAATAAAATAAATGAATATTTTAATATATTTATTTTATGTTATTTGAAAATTTAAAAAATAAATCATAATGTTGATGTGGCGTGATATAATTGGTCACAATTTTTTTAATTAACGGTGCCTGATTTTCAGGGTTATTTGGATAACGTCTCAAACGTTAGGGGTACAAGAACTCAAAAAATACGTTAAATACCAAAATAAAAAAAGTGGTAAACATTAGAGGTAAAAGGTGCATTAAGCCTTTAAAATATTTAAATTTAGGGGAATAAAATATTTTTAGAAAGATTAAAATGCAATTTACCCATTAATTTAACTTTTAAATTTCTTTTAACTTTTAAAATTTTGGGATTGTGGCCTCGCGGATCCGGCGGTCCCGAGAAATTATTGCATGGTCCTGGACCACCACGTCATCCATGGTCCCCATCCACTAAAAATCTGCCATGTAATTTCTTTTTTTCCATGTCACTATGTAACCACCCACTCCCTATTTATATGGCTTAAAAATATGAAGATTCATCTTTGAAAAAATGACATGGAAATTACATGGCTTATTTTTAGTGGAAGGGACCATAGATGACGTGGTGGTCCGGGACCATGCAATAATTTTTCGGCGGTACCTATGACTATGAGGTACCGCCCATGCATTCAGATATGGCTGAGGTTATTTATATAGAGTGGTTGATCTAACCAATATTAAATAAGGGTTATTAGTTAGATATTTAGAGGTACCATAAGTTACTAGTATTATGAGATTTTGATGATATTTAGGGCGATTTTTCAAGAGTGGTTGATGTAGGCAAATACTAGGGTGTGTAAAATTTGACTCTATAAAATCGAATTGTTCGACTTAATTCGACACGAAAATACTCCATCATTTTAACTTGCCTTGAAAAAAATTTAAATAAAGTTTGAGTTGTAAAATGAAAATTCGAATAACTCAAAATTTTTACTAATTAGTAGATTAATTTTTAAGTTTGAATCAAATCCTTCAATTTTGCACGATATATATACCACATACGAAAAAATATGAAGAAATATATATATGTGTATTTAATGTGGATATATAAAGCTGTTTAAATTCGAATCAAATTGTATTTTAACATTGTAAATAATTATAATTATTTTTACACATAAACTCGAAAACTTAACTCGACTCGACTCGAAAAAATTTAAAATAAAGTTTGAGTCGTAAAATAAGACTCGTAAACTCGACTAACTTAAAATTTTTTGACTCGATCTGATCGAACACTCACCCCTAATTAATATGATACTAATATTTTGATCATTTAACTAGAAAATTTAAAATTTAGGCCATTTGAGTACTTTTATTGGAAATAATCCAAATAATAAGTCATTAATAAATAAGAATAAAATAACGTAAATAAAACAAAAATTACGCGCCATGACAATAGCTGTTAAATCACGCATCAATCAGAAAAAAAGAACCAGTGCTTTCCCGTACTTTTTCTGCCGGCACAGCCAACCTTGCTTTTCGATTAACCAAACATTTTTACGCGCTCTTTGTGTCGCGTGAGTCTCCCCTGAGCCCTCTAGTTTCACAGAACGAAGACTCTCTCGCTTTGTATTCAAAGCCTTTTCCTTTAATTGGTTTCGGCTTCCTTAGAACCCTAGATTGCTCCCCACTACACCAAGGTATTGATTCTTCTCTTAAAATCTAGTTTTTTAATATGTTCTTTTATTCTCTTCATAATCTTCACAGTGTTTCATTGTGTATAGCAATCGAAGTTTACATCTTTTTGTTTGTTTGTTTGGTTTAGAAAACTGGGAGTTCTTTCTTTGGATGGATTCTGTTTTAATGAAGCTTTTGTTTTTACTGCAGAGTTTTTAATTGTCAATTTGCTATTTAATATTGTATGTAAAAGTGAATTTATTTTTGGTTTGATAATGTGCTGCATTGCAAAGACGAGATTTTTAAGCAAACAAATGAAAATTTCTTCCACTTGCTGATATAGGGATTTGATTTTAAGGAAAATGTTTAGTGTTGATAATGCAATGGCTTGCTGAGGTTCAAAACTGATTGTTTTTGACAGGTGGGGGGAGCTTACCTTTGCGAGTTTCGACGTTTATGTTATGAATTGAGAAGATAAATACATTTCTAAAGGTATGATGGTCTTCATGTTTGCTTTGTGTTGTTTTCTACTTCTGCCTGCTTTGATTTCTCTGTTTGTTGCACGGATCGAATCCTTGTTGTTGGAAGGGAATGTTTGTGGTAGCAGGGTAACACGATAGTTGTGTCCCTACTCACTTGTGTTTATTTTGTTGTTGGAAGTAATCTAGAATATTTCCTATAACTTTGATGGCTTAGAAGGCTATATAAGGTGTTTACCGGACTTTAATCGATGTATGTTGATGAAATGATTTGTACGCAATTGAGGCTTGGAATCGTATTCCATGTGTACGAAATCCTACCTTTTCTCCCTGACTTCAATCCTCTTTTCCGTTTTTATTTACAATATCATTGGAACACGCATGGGTGTGTCTTGCGGGGTGAATAATGCTACGAGGCTGTCTAGTCCTTATAGTACAAATAATCACCTATATACAAATTATAGCGGTTGACATTACGTTTCAGTCATTTGATAATGCCGTGAACCCATTTTTTCTTCTCTTATGTGGCATTCAGCAGACTAGTTGGTTGAAGAAAGGAGCTCCTTCAAAGATCAAAATGACTGAAACTTTGAAGTTGGCTAACAAAACAATCAAGAAGTTGGGGTCAAGAAAGGTCTCGTCCACTACCAACAGTCAACATTCCTCTAGGAAGCACAACAGGAAGGGAGAGATCCCAGGGAGGGTGCTTCCGGCTTCTGAGCAGCCTCCGGAGCATGGATTTTCCAACTCATGGATATGTAAAAACTCTGCCTGCAGAGCTGTTCTATCTAAAGATGATACATTTTGTAAGAGGTGCTCTTGTTGCATTTGTCACTTATTTGATGACAACAAGGACCCAAGTCTTTGGTTGGTATGCACTCCTGAATATGGTGACAAGGATTATTGTGGGTGTTCGTGTCATATCGAGTGTGCTCTTCAACATGAGAAGGTGGGAGTTGTCGATCTTGGCCAATTGATGCGGCTAGATGGTAGTTATTGTTGTGCTTCTTGTGGTAAAGTTTCAGGTATACTCGGGTGAGTAATTGACTTGCAGCTCATGCCTAAGTCCATGTTTATCATTATGTCAAAACTTTGATGTGGGAAAATGATCTGAATGTGATGAATCAGGTCTTAGAAAATATGGTAAATTACTTGTTTTTCTGCTTTGCGCTGACACTATCGGTGTGATTACTTTGCATCTGCAGATGTTGGAAGAAGCAACTTAGCATAGCTAAGGACGCTCGCCGTTTGGATGTACTTTGTTATAGGATCTACTTGACTTACAGGCTCCTAGACTCAACATCTCGCTTTAAAGAACTGCATGAGCTTGTGAAAGACATGAAGGCCAAATTAGAAACAGAAGTTGGCACCGTGAATGGGGTTTCTGCCAAAATGGCACGGGGAATTGTCAGCAGGCTTTCTGTTGCTGGTGATATACAGAAACTATGCTCTCTTGCAATCGGAAAAGCGGATGAATGGCTGGCAACAATGTCTAATACTAACCCAAAGTGCCAAGGTTAGAACCTACATTGGCTTCCTTCATTTCTTATTAGTTATGTTGATGTTAGTTACATGAGACATTTTTCTGCTTGATGAGCAGATTCACGACCTGCTGCATGCAGGTTTCTGTTTGAAGAAGTGAAGTCGTCGTCTATTGTAATTGTTCTGGTTGAATTATCTACGGTATCAGCCAACGGTGTTGAGGGCTACAAGCTCTGGTATTTCAAAAGTATAGATGAAACATATATGGAAGAACCTATTTGTGTTTTCCCTAGAACTAAGAGAAGAATTTTGATATCTAATCTGCAGCCTTGTACCGAGTACACCTTCCGTATTGTTTCTTATACTGAAGCTGGTGACTTGGGCCATTCTGAGGCTAAATGTTTCACCAAGAGTGTGGAGATAATTAACAAGAATCCTAATTCAGCAGATGTCATGAATCGGAAGAATCAGATTTCCCTTATTGAAGGAGGCTCTTCAGGTTCTAAGGAGCTCATGGCAGTCGGTTCATCTGGATTTAAGGTCCGAGACCTTGGAAAGATCCTGCAACTTGTTTGGGCTCAAAAGCAAGGATGCTTTGAAGGGTTTTGTAGTGAGGATATAGAAAAATGTTGTGCAGCAAGCAAAATTATTGAGCCTGAAACTCGGAAAGACAGGCATATGACATTCGTTTCGCGTGGGATTGACTTAAATGTTCCCTCAATGCCTGATCTAAATGAGGAACTAACTCCTCCATTTGAGTCCTCCAGAGATGAAGAAAACGGTTGCACTTTAGAACAGGCCATGGAGGCAGACAATGATGCTGCATTGCATGAAATAGAGAAGTACACCATAGCAAGATCACACGGAACTAGTGATTCCCGCACAGAGTTGTGCAGGAAAAGACCGGCAAGCTCTAATGAAGAGTCACATGACTGTGATAGCATTAGCACCCTTATAAATGGATCGTCATTCCGAACCTGCGAGTCAGGTGACTTGGAAGAGAGTTTTGAATCCTGCGTAAAGATAATCAGATGGCTAGAACGCGAGGGTCATATTAACCAAGAATTCAGGTTAAAATTACTAACCTGGTTTAGCTTGAGGTCCACGGAACAGCAACGTAGGGTAGTCAACACATTCATTCACACTCTGATCGACGATCCAAGTAGCTTGGCGGGGCAGTTGGTCGACCAATTTTCGGAGATCGTATCTAGCAAGAGGCCAAGTAATGGATTCTGTAGTAAGCTATGGCACTAAGTTAATGTGGACCACTAAAGGATCGCAATTGCTTCATGATTATTCTTTCTCTTGCTATAAACTCACCCTGATTGTTTCAAGTTTCAACACCCTTGTACAGCCATTTTTTCCTGCTGTGAATTTCAAAAGGTGATTCTTTGGTGAATCATGCTGCAACAATCGTCGCAGAAGTCGAAGTTTGGCCTTGGACGAACGCCATGTTTAATCTTTGGTACGAGGCGTTTGCTTTCATTTTGTAAAACATCCTTAGCTCATAGCTGACATATGATTTGAAGCAGTAGAGTTTAATCATAGAGAGGGAGGGGGGGAATACATAATGGATGCTTTTGTTATTGCATTCTTGAATTCAAAGAAGGGTATATGAATTAATCCCCTTGAATTTTATTTGATTACACTTTAGGTACATTAAAAAGTTTGTTTCGATCTCTCCAATTCTTTATGATCAAGCGAATTTCAATTCAACCCGTCATATATATTTAAAATTTTAAAATCATGACCAACGAAGTTGGTTCGAGTGTTAAGCAGTATGGTATTATTTAGGTTTTGAGCTTTAGGTCTTGTGTGTAGAAAATTTTTGTTGGAAGACTCGTCTATTAAAATTAGGTATGCACAAATTACTTTAGATTAGTTAGGGCAAAGCATTGAGATATCAATTTTTTTTTCTTTAAAATTATGGTGGATCAAATCCACTATCAATGGTTTAATCAATCTTATCACTGATTTGATTTTTAAAACCTACGTTAATATATATTTTAATTTTTAATACATTAACAGTGAAAATAGGCTGTCAAAATCTAGATTTTCTCTCAATATTTTTATACCGTATTTCTGTTTCTTTTTAATTTTTGTTTATTCGATGACAACAATAATTTTAATATTAAATGTTGACTATTGTCGATGTTTATTATTTCTCTCGTTTCTTTATACTGTCTTTTATTTTTCTTCTTAAACTTTTTTCAACTTTAAATAAGAGTCTATGTCCTTAATTTAAAAATGTTTGTTGTTTCCTCCATTAAGTTTAGAGAGATTTTTTAATGAGACTCATAGTTTTCATTCTTTCCCTCAAAAAAATGTATGTTGTTGCTCGTTTCAATAATAGGTTGACCTGAAATGGTCGTAACTTAAAATATCTAAATTTAAAAATTTAAAGGGTAATCTTCACCCGTGGTCCCTTTCGTTTAGGGTGTGTTTTATTTTGGTCACCAGAATTCAAAAACGATTATTCTGGTCACTAACGTTTAAAATCGTTTCTATTTTGGTCCCTTAGCCGTTAGTCTCCGTTAAATTAGTTTCTAATTTAACCCCCAAACTTTCAAAATTTTATTTTTCACCATCTTCCCCAAAAATTATAAAACTAAAACCCCATAAAATTAAATCAATGGCTATAACCCACCACTACAATCCATTCCCCAAGATTAAAAGCGTCAACTTCCACTACAACCCATAAATTTTATTTTTCATATCAAAAGAGGCTTGAATTCATGTCCATGTTTCATCGATCTCTTCAGTTGAAACCTCCCATGAAGTAACGTCTAACCGATCCGATTGGTCCTCACCACCAAAAATTCCAACTGTCGTTTGCAATGTTCTGCAGTTCATTCATTAAAGAAGCAAAAAGGGATGAAATAACATCTAAAAAATCGGAGAGTTTTGGTTAAATATTGACTATGAGAAAAATAAGGTACCTTAACATAGGGGAAACGATGACTACTTCAATCTTATCTAGTAGTCCACTTTCATGAACATTTTTCCGCTGATCAGCAACCTGTTAAGACAACGTACTAAGATGTCATGCTGCATGCATTCTCAAACATTAATCCCAGCATAACAATTATACATTTTAATTGCCAAAGTGGTATATTGATTGACTCTACTCATTACTCACCTGCTGCCAGCCGAGAGGCGAGAGTCGAGCATCGAAAAATTCAAACGATGTCAGCGGATCGCGGCTCCTGTCTGATTCCACATTATGCATTCCTTGTGCATGCCTCACCTGATGAATTGTTCACACAAATCTTTCATATAAATGAACTCCTGTTTTCATCAGGGAAAAAATAAAGATTCAAAACAAAGTGGAAACGAACCATATGAATAATTTTACGACGGCCGAACTGGTATAACGGAGTTGCTGCAACTGAAAAATAATGATCTCAGACATGAATTTAAGCCTCTTTTGATATGAAAAATAAAATTTTATGGGTTGTAGTGGAAGTTGACGTTTTTAATCTTGGGGAAATGGGTTGTAGTGGTGGGTTATAGCCATTGATTTAATTTTATGGGGTTTTAGTTTTATAATTTTTAGGGAAGATGGTGAAAAATAAAATTTTGAAAGTTTGGGGGTTAAATTAGAAACTAATTTTTCAAAGTAACGGAGACTAACGGCTAAGGGACCAAAATAGAAACGATTTTAAACGTTAGTGACCAGAATAATCGTTTTTGAATTCTGGTGACCAAAATAAAACACACCCTAAACAAAAGGGACTACTGGTAAAGATTACCCAAATTTAAATTAACTCGACCTCAATTAAATTATTCGAAACTAATTCGGATTAAAAGCTATAATACAGTCCGGAAATAAACGGCCCATTGGACCCAAATAGCATCGAACTGTATTAGATCTTGAAGGCGAGTCGGACGGGAATAAGATCCTTCCAATTTATCTGGACTTGACTCGGTAGTTGAATTCAGTGTAAGGGAAGTGAAAGGTCAGGGAAAGCATGAAATGCTTTTCAGTCTCTAAGCTCGCCACCAGATCTTTTCCGTTCAAGTTTCCACTGTCATTGTCCCCAAACAACCCCGATACATCGGCTGTTTCCGCCGCTGCTCGATTTTCAAGTCTCGCTCCTCGTTCTCTCCGCTTCTCTATTTGCAGTGACGCCTCGAGGTTATCGCTCGGAAGCGTTTCTTTGTCCAGTCGTGATCGGAGCTTTTCCACCATGGCTGGCGCTGAAGAGTTTGTGAAAGGAAATGTTCACCCAAACGGCGTCGCAGTCATTACTCTAGACCGTCCCAAAGCTCTCAACGCTATGAATTTAGGTCCTTTTCATTATTACTCCTTGGTTTGCATTTAAATTTCTCCTTTTTAAATTATTCAAGTTGAAGTGACTCTTCTATGAGCTAAAAGATTGACTTTGATGGAGTGAAAACAAGTTTGACGTGAATGATCTGTTGTAGCTCGTATTTAAACTGCTAAATTTATTTCGATAATATAAAGGATAAAATTTGATAGAGGAATAAATCTGTCGAAAATAGTTAAGAGCAAAGTGAGAAAGGAAGACATTGTTGAAGAATTTGTTGGTACTTAGCACTACTACTATTGGAGGTGAGTTAATTAAAGAAGTGTGGCTTATTAAAAACTCGAGTCATTATTAACATGACCGTAACTTAACCCTAAATCTCAAACCAAACTCTAAACCCTGAATTAACCCCAAAATTAAACACTAATTAACCAATGTAATATACTATATTATATTTTCGAGTAGCTGCGACTTTTCGAGTCGTGTATCCAGTAGCTCGTCTCGGCTCAGTCCAATTGAGTCAAGCTTTGACCGAGTTGAACTCGAGTAGCTCACGATCTTTCTTGTCTCATTTACAACCCTATGTGTAGTGGTTTGCAAGATATAAAAGATTTTTTTTTTGAAATTTTAGATATTATTGAGGGATTAATGTAAATTTTTGCCAGTTTAAATTTGGTGTCAAGTGACATTTCTTTCAAGTCCATATGAATTAATAGTTCGCAGATGAGTTTTGTGGATGAGACGTTTGTGTATCTTGATAAATGCAGATATGGACATCAAGTACAAGCAAATTCTTGATGAATGGGAATTGGATCCAAAGGTCAAATGTGTTTTGATCGAGGGCAGCACACCGCGTGCCTTTTGTGCAGGTACTTTGAAGAAAAAAAATTAGGATTCTTGTTTGGCAGGGCATAGCGTTTGTAATGAAGAATGTGCATTGATATCCTTGTAGGCTATTTTTCATGTTGCTAGCGTTAGGGTAGTGTTTGGGGCTAACCATTGATGGGTAATGCAGGAATGGATATTAAAGGTGTTGTTGCTGAAATCCAAAAGGATAGAAACACACCCCTTGTTCCAAAGGTTTCCTTTCCCTTCCATCTGTAAATGCATGCCTTGTGCTATACAAATGTTTCTTGCTAGCTTGCTGTTGTTAAATATTTTTGCCAGTTGTTGTTAAATTGGCTGTTTCAAGCTATAAGTTGTTTGCCTTATTCTTCTTCTTTTTTCCCTTTTTCCTTTGGGTGGGACGAGGATATCCTTTTACTTCAAGTTTTCTTTATCTTTTATTTTTGGGTTCGATGTAGTGTTCTTCTCTTGTTGATAACTTAGATCTTAGCTTATATGCAGGTGGTGATGTGAAGCAGATTACAGAGAAAAACGAACTCTCAGATATGATTGAGGTTAATTATATACCATTATAATTATAATTATAAACATTTCCAATTTGCTGAAATTTGGTCAGCACAAGATGTCTGTCACGTTGTCCAACTCAAAATACTACTTTTACCATGGCTATGACACAGTCAAACTTCAGAAAACCATTGATGAGAAATACTTCACGAGAATAAGAAACACAAGTAATTGTATTCAGCTCTGAAATCTCAAGAGTCCATGCCTGGGTTTTTTTGTAGGCACTATATAAATTCAGGTGGATAAACAGGGGGTAGTTGGGATCAAATTGTTGTACGGGATATGAGTCTCAAGCATCATTTGATTGTTAATGTAATACACTTGAATAACGTAATTTGGCCTCTATTTGTGTCCAGATGAAATTAGCTTTTGCTCACATCCGCATGAGCATAATTTAAAATTCAACTGTTTCCGCTTTTGCTTGCAGTTTTAACTCTTTAAATATTTTATCTTGTAAACATATCGAGATTGTAAATGATATGTTGTTACATGTCCAAGATGTAGCTGTTAACATGATAGGATGGGAGAATGGTAGCTCTGCAGCACTGAGTGCTCGGTACCGACAATGAATATAGCATATAGCTTGCCTGATTTCCTCATATGTGCATTATGTGTTTGTAGGATTAGATATCATTTCCCATTGCCGAGTTGTCTGCTTATTCTTTGCTGTCTCTCATCACCATAATGCTGTTCCATCACTTTGTGTTTTTCATATTACCCTGTCATCTGAAGTAAATTACCTAATTATGCTGTAGTGTTTTTCCAGGTTTTTACTGCAGAGTATTCTCTAGTATGCAAAATTTCTGAGTACAAGAAGCCTTATATATCATTCATGGATGGCATAACAATGGGCTTTGGAGTCGGCCTATCTGGCCATGGTCGTTACAGAGTGGTAACTGAGGTACAAACTGATCTTTTTGCTGTCCAGAAATATTTGGTCTTACATTTTAAATTATCATAGCTTTTCTAATTTTCTCTCTAATGTTTTGCTCTTGCATAAATTTATGGGTCAGAGGACTGTTCTTGCTATGCCAGAAAATGCGATTGGTTTGTTTCCGGATGTTGGGTTTTCATATATAGCTGCAAAATCTCCTGGAGGGGGTTCTGTTGGTATGTTTCTTTTACTTTAAAACTAAGCTCTAAGAGTTGACAAAAAGCAGTTTGTAACGGGATGCTATATATTAAACCAGTAGTACCGTGGTTGACGTGGGAGGGTAGTGCTTATTTTGAAACTTTTTGGAGATGCTGAATCCCTAAAGCTAAACTTGTGTTGTTATATGCATGCACAAACATTGTTTCACTTCCCTTGCTCTTTTCAGTTCACTCTATGTTGCACCCCTCTACAGTTTCCATTTACAATTTGGAGCTCTGCAGGTGCTTATATCGGAATGACTGGGAAAAGGATATCAACGCCTTCAGATGCACTATATGTAGGTCTTGGAACACACTATGTGCCATCTGGGAATCTTGGTTCACTGAAGGAAGCCCTTCTTTCCAGCAACTTGTATACCTTCTGATCTTGTTTCTAGTTTGATGGTTTTCTGTTTGAGTGGAAATGAAATATATTTAGGATATCATCACAAATTACAAGTGTTAAATAAATAGGACCAATGTTGTTTGATTTCTCCATGTTGAGCTGGAATCTGTAAAATATGAATTTCAATGCTTAAATCTTCTTGGTTCTTGGATGATATATTTGGAAAATTGGAGATGCAGTGCAGTGGTTTAGATAGCAACATAAATATTTGCGGTTTCTTTCCGTCAGAATCATAAATGATATATTTATTTTCACACAGTTCGGAGGATCCAGACAAGGATCTTACAACATTGTTGGCAAAGTACAGCAGCAACCCCGAGTCTGAAGCTCACTTGAAGTTGCTTTTGCCTCAGATAAGTTCATGCTTCAGTGCAGAGAAATCGGTTAGTGAGACAATCGCAGAGCTTAAGAAACATCAGCAAAGCACAGAAGCTTCGGGTAAGCTTATCCAAGCAGTAAATTAAACTACATATGCATCATTATCGTGCGCCTGTGGATGATGAAGGATGACACTGAAACTGGGAATACAGATATGTTTAACAGTTTCCTTCTGCAGTGGCAGAGTGGGCAAATGATGCTCTGCAGGGGCTTGGAAAGGGCGCTCCCTTTTCTCTTTGCTTAACCAAAAATTATTTCTCTAAAGTTGCATCTGGATACGGTAAACATGGCAATGAATTTACGACGGTAAGTTTGGATATGTATAATTCAACTGCGTCTCTCTCCATTTCTGAGTAAATTCTTGTATAGTAGCAATATTTTTCAAGTAACATCTGTATATTTCTGTTGCATTGATCATTTGCAGCTTAAAGGTGTTATGAAAACCGAATATCGCATTGCCTTACGGTCTTCTTTGCGTAACGATTTTGTAGAAGGTGTCCGTGCAGTCTTGGTTGACAAAGATCAGGTTGGCTCTTCCGAGATAGATCCGCTGCTTGCTAGTGTTATGCTTTAATATCACTAGAAAACATGCTAAAATCTGTACATTTTCTATACGAATGCACGCATCCGACACTTTTTCATCTGTTTGCAGAATCCGAAGTGGAAGCCTCCGAGTTGCAACGAAGTCAAAACAGAGGAAGTGGAAGCGGTTTTTGAAGTATTAGGTCCAGGAATTGAAGAGTTGGAAGTGTAAGGTTCACATTATCAACTTGTCTATCCTTGGCTTGCTTTGGAAATTAAATGGACCATAGTCTGGTCATGGAACAACACATAAATAAAAAGATCCTTCAGAAACTTTTAAGTGTCTCAGTTTTGAGCATGAAATACTGTTGGTAATATACTTGGATGAACACTTCAAGGCTTTAATAATAGTGTGATCCTAAAGCACAACCATGGTGCATGATCTGTGGACTCAAAGACTAATTTAGTTATTTTTTAGGGTAAACATTACCATTGGTTACTAAACTATTCTCGCTTTCCTGTTTAGGTCACCAAACTATTATTTTTGTCAAAATAGTCACTAATATTTTATTTTTTACCCTATTTTGGTGACCAAAATAAGAAAGAAGCAATAGATTGGTGACCAAAACAGGGGAAATTAACATTAGTTACTAAAATAGGGGGAAAATGCAACATTATTGACAATTTTGCACAAAATAATAATTTGGTGATTAAAATTGAAAAACGGGAATAATTAAGTGAACAATGATGATGTTTACCTTCTTTTATCATGTGACAATCACACCTAATAAATAATTAAAAAATGATAATTTTGTTACATAAAAATAATAATTTCTGTTGGTTGCACTTTGGTGGTCTCTACTACATGAGGTGGAATATATAGTTTTGAGTTTATTTTGATTCACATATTGTTGGTACAATATTTATGAGGACGTAAGATTGAATATATTTAACCGGTCAATTTTTTTTTTGATTTATGAGTAAATGATGATCTGGATAGAATAAACTTTATTGTACGGTAAGTAAAAAATATAATTTATGAGAAAAGTTATTGAACGAGAAGTTGTTTTCAGAGTGGCAGAGTCACATTCAAATTTTAAGGTGAATTAATCTCACTTAATTTTTTGGTAAGGGTTTTTAAGGAGTTAAATTAGGCTTTTTTTAAGAAGTGACAACGCAAGTTTTAGACTAAAAAGAAAAAGAATTATGATCAGAGTTTAATTTTATATGGACCAACAGAATTTGAAGACTTATAGGTTCAAATCGCTTCAAATTCAAAACTATATGTTTACAAAACTAATGTAACCGGTATAGTAAGGCTTCGAAAAAAGAATTAATAAGGGTTCAAATCCCATTAGAATTAAATTTAGTTATTTAATTTTAGGGTAAACTACATAAATAGTTCCTCGACTATGCTCTATTTTTTTCGTCCCTCAATTATCAGAAGTTACAAACTAGTCACCCGACTTAAAAAAGTAACAAATTGGTCCGACGTTAAAAAATTAACGACTGATGACATGGCAGTTAATATAAATCGATACAATTACATAATTAGTCCTCAAGTTTTACACTTATTTTAATTTGACCTTAATTCTAAAAAATTAACCCACATAATTTTAATAATCTATTAATATAGTCAATCTTTTTTTTCTATTTCTGCTCCTTTTTAATTCTTCAATTCATTTTCACCCAAAAATTTATTTATGAACCTCCAGCAGTGGTTTCTTGGGGATGGAAGGGGGAGTTTTGGTCCAACGCCGAAATACTGAGACTTATTGGCTGTATGAGTTTTACTACATAAATACTTCAACAAGTAAAAAAATTCTAATTTTTTTATTCTTTTAGGTTATCTTGTGATTTTGTTGTTCTATGTTCTGATATTCCCGTGTTTGGTAGCTAAGAAATTCTGGGAAAGTGGAGAGACAAAAAAACCTTTCAATCTTGTTTATGGGTTACAAAAATCGGAACCTGAGATTTGCTCTTATACGAAATGCAGGCTGAAGTGATATTATAAGCAATTCGACCAAAGAGATAAATCTATGACAACAATTTTCCTCTGGTTCTTAGTTAGAGATATCTGGGTTTTGTTAGATTCACTATTTGCATGTTGAACAACAATTAGGGATTAATTCATATTATTAAGCATGCTTAAAATTTGCATGTAGGAAATTAAAGAACATGGCAAGCATGATATCTACTGCAAGTCCCACCAATATAGCCAGAAGCATTGCTTCCACTTTGCACATGAGGAGGAGCAGTTCAATAAGCCCCCAGTATTTCGGCGTCGGACCAAAACTCCCCCTTACAGTCCCCAAGAAAACCACTGTTGAGGGCTCTTAAATGAATTTTGTGGTGAAAATAAATTGAAAAATTGAAGGAGAGGAGAAATAGAAAAGATGGACTAAATTGATATATAATTAAAATTATGTGAGTTAATTTTTTAGAATTATGGTCAAATTAAAATAAGTGTAGAATTTGAGGGCTAATTATATAATTATATTAATTTATATTAACTGCCACGTTAAATTTTTAATGGTGTCGGACCAATTTATTACTTTTTTAAGTCAGGAGGCCAATTTATAATTTCTAATAGTCGGGGGACGTAAAAAAGAATTAGAGCATAATTGAAGACTATATTTAATGTAGTTTACCCTTAATTACTTATCCAGAAAAAGAATCTGAAAATTTAATACTAATAAATACATTAAGAAATTAAAAAATTAAAAAGAGAAAAGAAAACGCTGGTTAGATTAGAAGAATGATTTAACCACGGTGCTCAAATTATGTCTTTTATAATATGTGTCTAAAATTTTAATTTTTTACTGAAATAAGTACATAAAATTTTATTTTTTTACTGAGATAGGTGTTTAAAATGTTATTTTTTATTGAAATATGTGTCAAAATAAATGCATCGGTTAATTTTAGAACAAACCAAAAATAAAATTTTATACACCTATTTTAGCTGGAAAAATACTTTAAACACAAATTTCAGTCAAAAAATATTTTAACCATTTATTTAAAAAAATACATAATTTAAACATTATCTAGAAAAATTAGGGCCCCGGCCAACCTGCTTAGCCTTACAAAATGTGGGCAGTTATTTAGGCCGGCCAAGAATGGAAAGGAAAACGTGTGCAAAATGAGGAGAAGCTCCCTTTCTCGTCTTTTATCTTTTTCTCTAGATGCTCCTTTTGACTTACAATCAAAATTAAGACTGTAAATTATTTTTTTATAAATTTTAATTATAATACTAATTTTATTTAGAGAAAAAAAACTCTAAAAAAAATAAGTGCTCTTAGTAGGTCTAGAACTCATAACTTAAAGAAAACAAGAGAACAAAGACAAACAACTTGACCAATCGGTCAATTGTACTTGCTCAGACTATAAATTCCTCCCTCCGTCCCGTTCAATATGTTCAATATTGTCTCTCTTTTTTGTCAATTTTTTAAACTTTGACTTATTATTATTTTATATTTATTATTGATAAAAATTGAAAAAAAATATGTTTTAGAAAGTTTCAATTAAGTAATTTAAAAATATATTTTTTATAACATTTAATTAATCAAAATATTTAAATTAATTATAGTTAAAATTTAAAAAATATAACTTTTAAAAAATCAATACTAGACCTATTAAGTGGGGAAGTATTATAATAGAATATGAATTCATCTTTCTATTTTTTTCAAAAAAAAATGTAATATTGGGTTGCGGTTTCTAGAAGGAGTACAAAAGGGTTAACTAAATCATTGACCACTGAATTAATTGAGAATTTTTATTTTGACCACCGAACTAACGAACTCGTCAATCAAACCATCGAACTTATTAAATTAACCTATTTTGACTACTGCCGTTAAAAAAATAACAGAGGACTGACGGAGGGATGACATGACAGTTAACGAACTTTTATAAAATCATACATTTAGTCCTTGCTATGTACACATTCTTTCAATTTAGTCCTAATTTTAAATTAATAAAATAAAATAATTATTTAATTAAGTGATAACACGTGATATTTGATTTTATAAATTTATTTTTCTCCGTTTCAAACCCACACCTTTACCACTTCATCAAGCCTCTCTCAATGGCATCAATTGCGCCATTTAATATATATGTTATAATGCTCTAAATGTTAGGGGGGAAAGTAAAAATGATTGAAAGGGCATTCGAACCTAGACCACTTAAGATGTGTATAATCACACAAAGATTCGATTTAAAATATTCGAATATTTTTCTTTTTCATATTTAAATTAATTCGAATACTTGATTTATATATTTTTAATCGAATATTTTAAAAATATTTTTTTTCTTTTTCATACTTTAAAATATTTGGTTTAATACAAATTTTACTTTTCCAGATTAAAAAATATTTATTAAAATGTTTAATAAATATTATTATAAATTTTAATACAAATTTTTCATTTTATTACAAATTTTAATACAAATATTCGATTTTAATAAATATTCGATTTAATAAAAAAATTACTTTTCCAGTTTAAAAAATATTTGTTAAAATATTTGAATATTTTAAATAAAAATTTTAAAGTATTTAAATTAAACCGAATATTTAAAGTATGAAAAAGAACAAAATATTTTTAAAATATTTGATTTAAAATATTTAAATCAAATTTTCGATTTAAAATATTTAAATCAAATATTCGATTTAATTTAAACATGAAAAATAAAAAATATTTGAATATTTTAATTGAATTTCTTTTCTTTATATCAAATGTTTATGTGATTATACACATCCCAAGTGGTTTAGGGTCGAATCCCCTTTCAACCATTTTTACTTTTTCCCCTAACATTTACTACATTATAACATATATATTAAATGACGCAATTCATGCCATTGAGAGAGGCTTGGTGCGGTGGTAAAGGTGTTGATTTGAAACCCACATGTCCTAGGTTTGAATTTGATCCACCCCAACCCCATTCTTCTAAATTTACTTAATTTTCCTTCAACCAAGTGGTGACACGTGTCACCACTTGATTGGAGCAGGAAAATAAATTTATAAAATCAAATATAAATAATTAAAGTCCTCCAATAAGGTGTTGACACGTGTCATCACTTAATTAAATAATTAATTTATTTTATTAATTTAAAATTAGAACTAAATTGAAAGAATGTGTAAATAGCAAGGACTAAATGTGTAATTTTATAAAAGTTCGTTAACAGCCACATCATCTCTCAGTCAGTCCTATGTTATTTTTTTAATGGCGTTGGTCAAAATAGGTTAATTTAATAAGTTCGGTGGTCTGATTGACGAGTTCATTAGTTTGGTGGTCAATAAAAATCTCCAATTAATTCGGTGGACAATGGTGTAGTTTACCCACTACAAAATGATGAACTTATCATTTACTTTTGATTAAAACAATTCATTGCACTACTATTCAACAATCTCTAAAGAATGTAGTTAAAACTTTCATTTGACACGTTCTTCTTTGTTTTAGGTTGTGGTTCTAAACCCATTAAGAGGAAATTTTTTGTTCCATTTTTTCTCCTTTAGGTGAAAGTTGTTAAAGAAAATTCACTGCGTTACTAAGGTAGAATACAATTCAATCAAATAAGATAATATTTAATGTTTTGTTATTCGCAGTCTTAAGGGATACACATAAGAAGAACTAAATTTCTATCATTAAAGTTTATCTTATTTTTTTAATAAAATATATTATAATGTTATTAATTACATTTTAAAGAATTAGTCATTAATAATTTATGATGTTTAATGTAATTAATAATCATGTAAAAGGCTTTATGGTTTTAGAGTTAATGATTCATGGTTTAGTATTTTAGTGTTTAATATTTAGAGTTTATGATTTAGAGATTATTAATTAGGATTTAGGGTTTCATGATTTTTAAAGTTTAAGGTTAAATTTGTTGTTTAAGATTTAGGGTTTTAAGGTCTATTATTTTAAAATTTAAATACATTAAATACTCTAAATTATTGACATTTATTTTTTAAAAAATATAATTAATTATACTATATAATAATTCTTATATACAACCCTTATAACGTACAACAAAAACCCTAATATTTAATATTTAATCAAATGATTTTTCTTTTGTGCAATCAGACTTTTAAATTAATATTCCATATGCAGTCCTAATCAAAACAAAAAACAATCCATAATTTCCAGGTCAAATCCCATCTAAAAACAACAACAACAACAACCCATTATTCATGAGACGAGTCAGCAATCATTTAAAAAGAAGCACAATTTGCAGGTGATGTCATTATCTCAATTAATCTTATCTTTTTAGAATGTTTAGTCCAATAATGACAATTAATAATGAATCATATTGGAATTCTAGTTTATATGATTTGACTTTGCTTCCTTTTAAATATATAATTGCAAAGCAAAAGCAAAACAAACAAAGTTGCAGATAAGGACAAGGACAAACAACGTCCTAAACCTTAAAAAAAAAACAATGGTAAACTTGCAGGTACGCTAGTAAGGCTTTAAATCCAGAAGAAGAGACTAACTAGTGTTAGTGGTCGGAATTCCGAAGTCAGTGTGTGCCATGTCTGTGTCTGCTACTCCTTTCCTGGCTTCAAGCTCCAGACGGTCGCAGAAACCCAGTTTTAGGAGGCGGTGTTTGTCGACGGCAAAGCAGCAGAAAACTCGTTTCTACATCCTCAGACGCTGTGTCTCCATGCTCTTGTGTTGGCATCTTCATTCTATTTCAGACTGACTGCTTTTACTTGAACAAACCCAAAAAAGCTGCAATTTCGAATACAAATCTGGGTCTCAAGGTTCAGCTGAGAACAAGAGCTGGGGGGATTTTCATTTTTGAAAATAGGATGCCAATGATTTGTATGCTAAAGCCAGAGGAGCAAAGTGTAAATAACAAATTTTACTTTCTTTCCTGTTCCTTTGTCTATCTCTGCAAAAAAAAAAAAAAGTATTGATTGTTGAAAAATAAAACAGTAACTTCATACTTGTTTGTGCATTCGGATGATATACTAATGTGAATTCCAATAGCAAATAGTATGATTCTCTACCGTCAAACTAGTTTTGTTTCTCACTATGCTCATGCAAAAGGAATACACGGTGAAATTATTGCAATCAGGGATGGACCGAGTGGGTGCTGGGGGCAACCGCCCCCTAAAATTTTAAAAATTATATATGATTTACTTTAGTAGGTTCATTTAGTTCTTGTGAAGAAATGGTTTACTTTAGCAGTAACTGTATAGATAAGTCAGTGATGAACTAATATGCATAAAACCTCTACAGTAATTAATTTTGATCTTACAATCTGTATTTTTTTTTTTGGTAACCAAAAACTAATTTGCTTGACAAAATAAGAGGGGAAAAAAAGCTCTTTCAAATGTTGTTTAGGCTTATGTTCTTTCTGTAACAATATAGATGGACAGTAAAAATAATACCTGGTTCCACCTCCGAGATTGGGGAAATGATAAGGTGAGGCACCTTACCTTAAGGTGCTCCTAAAATGTGGGTCTACACAAATTTTTATAATTTTAGTAAAAATTTATATAGTACTGGGTAATAATTTAGGTAGAAATAAAATTTTTATTAACTAGGTAAAAATTTGTGTCATTGATTAAATTACTATCAAGTGAGTAAAATTTTGTGTAAATTTTACCCTAAGTGTAGATTATAAGAATTTATGTAATTACACAAACTCTTATTAATTAAATAAAAATTTATGTAAAACCGTCTTATTTTAGCGGCACCGTAAACAAAATTACCCCAAGATCGACTAAATCCTTGTTTGGGGATCCATCCTTATTTGAGGTGCAAAAATTCCTTGGGGGAATTACTATAATTCCCCCCACAAAGTGCATATCTTCTACAGAAAGTGCAAACCCCTTTCAACTATACCTTAAACTTTTTTTATTTATCAAATACTAGAAAATTTTGATGCAATGACGGTCTACAGTTAGGCTGTGCAAAAAAATCGACAAATTGAAATCGAAATTAAAATTTTAAAAAATTGATTAAAAAATATGGTTCGTAGTTTTAAACAAAAGCGGATAACCGAACCGACCGGTTACATAATATATAATATAAAAATATGTATATTTATACAATTATATTGGCAAATTTTAGTGTCATTGTTAATTTATTCTCTTCCTCAAGTATTTTTCAAATATTTTTATTATCTTGGAAAGTGAAAAATTAACGATAATGTCTTGTTTGGTAAATAGAGGTCTGAGCCAAAATTAGAGGTTTGAGCTGAAATTGGAGGTTTGACCGGTCAAATCCGCTAATTTAAATGTTTGATAAAGAGCGGATTGAAATAACGGATTGTGGTGAAACCTTTAATTTTGAAAAAGCTGCTAATAGGAGCTTTTTGAAATTAGAGGTTTTGACATAAGAGTTATAAAGACCCTTTTACCCTTAACAATTATCAAAATTTCCAAACAACCTAAATTTAACCATTTCTATTTTAATTCTTCAATCTCGCGTATTTATATTGTGGCACTTGTAAACTAATATTTTTGTTTTTTTCTTTTATTCTCACACATTTATATTTGTATTTAAATTTAATAGTTAATTAAATTGCATTAAAAATAGTTATACAAATAATAAATTAATATATAGATCTTTCAAATATGCTTAGTAATGTTATATTAAAGATTATTTTTCATAATCTAGTTAATATTAATAGCTAATAAACTATTCAAATAAGTATCGAATATAATCATGTCCTTATATGTCATTTTGCTTGTTTAAATAATCAAACATCTATCAGTTAATTTTACCAAACACTTTTATACAATCAGTTAATACAATCCGCTAGTCAAATCAGCTAATGCAATCAGCTATCCGCTATCAGCTAATGTAATCTGCTATCAGCTATCCACTAATTGCCAAACATGGCCTTAATATATTTCCCTCCCAAATATTAGCGGATTTATTTTACTTTGAAAGTAAAAAATTCAACCTTAATTGTCAATTATTTCCCATTATCAGTTTCATACATTAATACTTTTCTTCTTCAAATATTTCAAAATTCAAACTTTAGCTTATTTTCACTATGTTATTATATTTGATATTTTTAATAAGGAAAATGTTGGTTTTGTGGTGCTCGATTCCTTCAACCGATGTGTTTGCCAAGTTCAGAGAAGTTGGATATTTGAGTGTTTTGTGGGAATAGAAAGATAGGCAATAGACACAAGAATTTATAGTGGTTCAACCTTCTAACCAAGGTCTACATCCACTACCTTAACTTCCCACTAAGGATTTCCAAACAAATTCACTAAGAATTTCGTCCCATTTTCTCGGATTAGGAGGAAACCGTTACACTGATTAAGCTTTCTACCCAAAGCTTGATCAAACGCTCTCTTACACAAAAAAGACTTAGCAAACTAGAAATTCCTCTAGAAGGTATATGTTTGCACAATTAAAGCTCTCACCCAAAACCTAAACACTTGAGCAAATTTGACAATTAGGTTCACAAGTGTTGTCTATACAATAAATTGAACAATAAAGCCCCAAGACAAATTCTTGATCATAGTGTCGTTGACAATTTAAGCATTAACCATTACTTGATGCTTGAAGGTCCTTTTTATACTCTCAAATGAGTTTGTAGCCGTTGAGGACCGTTGGAGTTGTTTTGGAGCTGTTGGAGACTTTATTTCCCACATTAATTGGAGTTCCGGTGCTGCCCGTTTCGGAATAGTCGAGCCCGTATCGGAACGCCTCTCTTCAGAACTAGCCGTTGAAGTCTGATGCAGCAATCTGTTTCGAAACACCTCTGGCTGTTTCGAAACACCTTGATCCGTATCGAAACGGTAGCAACCCCGTTTCGGAACGAGTGTTAGTTGAGCTGCAAATTAAAAAGTTGTTGAGAGAATAGTCGTTGGGGATTTTGACCGTTGAGGTCTTTGCCACATAGGCGTATTGAAACAGTGAGGTTGTATCGAAACGCTAAGTAAAATTCTCACCCAGATTAAAGCTCATTTCGAAACAGGCAAAGTTGTTTCGGAACGTTTTGAAACTGTGAATGGTTGTTTCGAAACGCCTAAGGGTGTTTCGAAACACTTGGGTGGTTTTGTAAAGATTGGCTTTAGAAAATACTTCAAAACCTCTTAAAACAATCCTCAAACATATTTTTAAGTTGTTCGGACTTAAAGGCACTTTTGAAATATTTTTAATTTAGTCCAAAACTATTTTTCAATTAATATATCAAAACATTAGTTCTTCAGAAAGTTAATAAACTATTACCCAAACCGAACCGGACCGAATATTTCGGTTAACCAGTCAAACGGTTAACCGATTTAATAGTTAAGATTTAGGGTTGAGAATTAAACAACCTGAAATTACCGGTTATCCGAAATAATTTTCTAATAATTAACCGAACTCGGTTTTGCACACCATATCTACGGTTACTTCCACCACAATTGTTTAGTCATATGTTCTACTGGCCGTGGGTAGTCCATCCAAGGCCAAGATTGAAGCAACTAGCTCAAACTATCACAAATAAGAGTGTGTAAAAATATTCGATCTGATTTAATTATTCATTGATCCGATCTGAAAATTTGGATATTCATTTTTTTATTTTTATATCGGATATTCAATCTGATTTTTATTTTTCTGGACCGGACACGGATCACAATATTTCAAGTTTCGGATTATCCGAAAATCCAAATATCCAAAAATTCAAAATTCCATGAAGATTAATCTTGTTATATTTAACAATTTGATGCTTATTATATCTGGAAATTCGAAAAATCAAAATTTTTATAGACCAGAACATTGTTATATTTAGCAATTTGTTGTTTGTTATATTCGAAATTTTGAAAATTTCATAAATACGACTGTCAAATTCGAAAAAATACTTAAACTAAATTATATATTCAAATAATTGAATATCTGTATATTTGTATATATGGGTCACTCAATTATGGTAAGATTACATTTTGGTCACCTAATTATTAAAAGTTACATTTGGTTCACTCAATTATGGGTAAGAAATTCAACTTCAAAAGTACTGTAGCAAATGTTATAGAAAATAATCTAACATATGCTATACTTTGAAAAAAAATATTCCAAGTACAATATTCCATCAATTTCATCGAAAATAGAAAGGATTCAAGAGTTGATTGAACCATTCCCGTGGCTTCTTTTCCCTACTGAAAAAGTATGCAAAAATTGGACTCTAATGCCACAAACAATAAATTCGGCTCAACCAACACGAGCAGTAGCAGAACTCAACATTATATGTTGAGGGTAATTTAAAATTGTTTAAATTTAAAAGCGCTAATTGTATAATATATGTTTTAGGAGATTAAAATATAATTTTATCATTATCTTAACTTGAAAACGTTTTTTTATTTTTTTTTTTATAATTTTTTGGGGATCGCGGCCCATGTTCCCTTAGAAATACCGCCCTTGAACACTGTAAAATTATTGGGTCTAAGTTCTAACAAAATGTCCCTTGTTTAACCGTACGTTAAAGGCCACAACCATGAACCACCTTTGGATCTTTTGAACCATGAACCAAGAGGTCTATTTTTTTTTTAAAATAAATGGAGGTTTAATTTGAAAAGTTTTATAAATTTTGAAAGATTTAATTTATTTTTTAGAAAAAAACTGAAGTCTAATTAAATTTTTATAAAATTTGATGAGAACTTTTAGAAATTTTAGAGAGACCCCAAAATTCAGAATTTTGAAATATAACAAAAATATCTAATTTTAAGCAACCAAGTTAAATATCTTAAAGGACTAAATGTTATTTTTTTTTCTAAAATATGTGGGGTTAAAAATCAGTGGCGGATCCACAAATATTTTTCAGGGTGGGCACAAGTTAAAAATATTTTGAGGGTGAACACAATAATAAAAATTTCAGGGTGGACACAAGTCATAAAAATTAAGGACTAAATCATAAAATTTTAAAAAATTAAAAACAAATGTGTGAACTTTAAGAAGTTTAGGGTGGGCCGGTGCCCACCCAAGCCAACCTTTGCATCCGCCACTGTTAAGAACCCTTATGGCCTCAATACGATTTGTCGAAGGTGACAACTTCACAAAATATTATTCAACGATAATAGAGAATTGTTACAAAATTTCTTTTAAAAAATAATTGTTATAAAATTCAGGCTTATATGAAAAATAAGCGTCCAAACTATATTTTTTTAAACTTTAGGGGCCTAAAGTATTTTTTTGATAAAAATAAGTACATAAAGTTTCAACTGTTACAATTTTAAGTGCCTGGCTGTTTAAAAAATGGTTGCCCATTAAGAATGTAACACATGTCATACTTTATTATTATTATCATTTATTTTTTAAAAAAAAGAATATAAATTTTTTAAAAAACTCAAAATTTCCAAAATCCCCCCCCCCCAAAAAAAAAAACCTAAATCCATAATACTCAAAACAAAAAATTCTTCAAATTGCCACCTCTGCCACCACCATTGTCGTTGTTGGAGGCAACCGCCCATTTCCCCCAACCACCCATCACCAATAATCAACGAGAGGCATGCCAATTGGAAGGAGAATGTGAATAGTTCTATTCGAACGACGCTCGATTGACACACTTATCGACGGTTGTCGGCGATGAGTTTTCGAGAAAAATGAGCGGTGACCTCCAACGATGATATTGGTGGTGTCAGACAGAAGCGACGACAACGATGAAAATTTAGAAATTTTTTAGTTTTGGGTATTAGGGATTTGGGGTTTTTTTTGGGAATCTTGAAAATTTTGAGTGTTTTTTTTTAAATAAAAAAATATATTTTTAATTTTTTTTAATATAATAAAAAAACACGCCACATTTTTATTGGGTAATGATTTTTGTAAATGGCCGAACACTTAAAATTGTAACAGTTAAAACTTCAGGCACCTATTTGTTGGGCTCGATGGTCACAACCGAAATGCTTGCCAAGTGTGGAGAAGAATGAATATTTGGGTATTTTTGTAGAAGCTAAAAATATAAGAGATAAACACAAGGATTTAGAGTGGTTCAGCTTCCTAACCCAAAGCCTACATCCACTACCTTAGCTTCCTACTAAGAATTTCAACCAAATTCACTATTGAATTTCGCCCCCTTTTCTCGAATGAGGAGGAAACCGTTACAACGATCAAGATTTCTACCCAAAGCTTGATCAAACACTCTCTTACAAGAGAAATTCAAAGCAAACTAGAAATCCCTCTAATAGGTATAAGTTTGCAACTCTAAGCACTCACCCAAAACTTATACACTTGAGCAAATTTGACAATTAAGCTCACAAGTGTTGTCTATACAAGAAATATACAATGTAACTCTAAAGACAATTTGACATCATAATGTTGTTACAATTGAAGAATTAACCATCTCTTGATGCTTGGAGGTCCCTTTTATACTCCTAAATGAGTTTGTAGCCGTTGAAGATCGTTGGGATTGAATTAGAGCCGTTGGAGCCTTTATTTCCCACCATAAATGCAATTCTACAACTTGGTGTATCGATACTCCTCAAACCGTATTGATACGGTCCCGATAAGGAAATAGCCGTTGAGACTTTCAACTGGTGCGTATCGATACGCGTGGCAAGCGTATTGGTACGGTCCTGCAATTTAAAAGACTATTGAGAAAATGACCGTTAGGGGTAGTTGGGCGTATCGGTACGCGATACAACCGTTTCGGTACACGAACTAGCCGTTAGCTATTTAAAACATATTGTATCGATACGGTAAAGCGTATCGGTACGAGTTTTGTCTACTGAAATTTTACTGTAGCTGAAACCCTAGGGCGTATCGATACAGTACCAGACCGTATCAGTACGGGTACTTGAAAAACACTGGTTTGGCTACTTTAAATTCATTTTAAGTTATTCCAAAGCCTTTTAAAAACTCTAAAACATAATTTCAAGTTGTTTTGACTAAAGGAATATTTTAAATTCTTTTTCAATTTAATCCAAAACATTTTTCAATTATTATATCAAAACATTTAGTTCTACAATCTCCCCTTTTTGATATAATAGAATCAACTTGAAAAATTGTTTGGGATTCCCCCTTAATATTTTAAAAATTTGAATAAGAGATTAAAATTTTGAATGAAATTAAAGCTCCCCTTTTTCTCTTGAAAAATAAATTTTTCGAAACTATTTCCCCCTTTTTGTTATATCAAAAAAAATTAAAAAGACATTAGGCTCAAAATAACTTAGGAGGTAAAAAATGACACAATTAAAAAATTTGGTTTCAAAATTGGCTCTCTCTTACTCAAAAAGCATCAAAAAATGTTAGTCCAACTTTATGATTAAACTAGTTGAATTAAAAGTGTTGAGTGGATCGAAAGATCGATAATTACCAAGAGGGGGGGTGAATTGGAAATTTAAAGGTTTGTGGTGGAAATTGGCAAATTAAAAATTGATGGACAAGGGATTTAGAGTGGTTCAAGTTCCAAATGAACTCTACATCCACTACCTTAGCCTCACTAAGGATTTGCAACAATTCCACTAAATTGATCTCCCCTTTTCTAGGACAAGGAGGCAACCCTTTACAATTTCGGTTGATTTTTCTACCAAAAAATCAACCCAACCCTCACACAAGAGAACAAAGAAATTTGTAGGCTAATAAGGTATCTCTCAATACAAAAGATAGCCCCAATACAAGCACTCAACCCAATTTTACAAAGTATGAATGAAGAACACAAATTGGGATTTTTACACAAAGTGGGATTTTTGCTCAATTGCTTGAATTTGATGTTTGGATGTTTGCTTTAGGATCAATAGTCGTTGCTGATGCTTTTGGATGTCTCTTTTATACCTTCTCATTGATTTCTAGCCGTTTGGGTGGTTGGGAACATAAATGGAGCCGTTGGAACCCTCTCTTGCCACCATAAATGCAGTCTGCACCAACCCGTTTCGGAACACGGGGAACCTGTTTCGGAACGGACTAAAATAGAAAGAGCCGTTGGGGTGCATTTAAGAGCCCGTTTCGAAACGCATTAGGGCCGTTTCGGAACGATTTTGCCACTGTCAAGGTTCGTTTCGGAACGGTCTTAGCCCGTTTCGAAACGCCTTAACGGTTTCCAAAAAGTTAGTTAAAAACTCTTAACGGTCATATTTTCAAATTAATATTAAGACCTGTTTCGAAACGTTTTGGATCCGTTTCGAAACGGATATACTACTGTCAAGGGTCGTTTCGGAACGGCCTTGGTCCGTTTCGAAACACCCCTTTTATATTTAAAAATTTAGCATATATTTGAACCGTTGTAGTCTTTTTAAATCAAATATGAAGAACAGTTTCGAAACGAGTTATACCGTTTCGAAACGGGTTCAAGTGTTTCGATACACGTTTCAGAACGGTGGTCGACAGTGATGAAAACGTTTCGAAACGCCTCAGGGCCGTTTCGAAACAGGTGCTTGAAAATCACTGTTTTGGCTTGAAACACTTAGAAAAATATTTGAAAGACTTGTTTTTAACTTGGGCATAATCTTAGAATTATATAGGGATATTTTGAGGACTTAAAATTCGTTTTGACTTTTTCAATTTAGTGCTTAGGTTTTTAGTTATATCAAAATTAAAATACTTGTTTCACAATCTCCCCCTTTTTGATATAACAAAACCAAAGTTAGAATTTTTTGAGAATTTTGAAAGTTTTGAAAATATTCTAACTCCCCCTTAATTTAAAATAGGTTTTTAAAGTTTAAAAAAAATTTGATTTGAAATCCAAGTTGTAAACCTTTAAAAACCTTTTAAGATTTAAAACAAATTTTAGTTTAAAGTGTGGCTCTTAAATTTCTTCTCCCCATTTTTGTTAGATCAAAAAGAACAATAAAAGCTCATAGAGAAGATAAATGATTAGTACCAATAAGCAATAATAATCAACCATAATATTAATTCATAATCAAAATATCCAAAACATAAATCAAACATTAAGTTCAACATAAAATCCCAAATAAAAAAAGCCAAATAGCATAGGTTCCTAAAACATGAGAAAACATAAAGATGCAACCTTAATCCTAAAATGCATAGATAATATGATATGATATGATATGGAGTTCCTAAGCCTCGTCATCATCATCCGAATAATCATCATCGCTCTTGGCTTGAGAACGGTGAAACTTCGTCCATTGCCCATAAAGCGTGGAGAAGGAAAGGTCCAAGTTGGAATGAGAAGTCTCTAGAGTAAGAAGGCGATCCTCGACATTCTTCAAACGATTGTCCATGGCCGAAAAACGATTGTCCATGGCCGAAAAACCCGAAACAATGCTAGTGTCCAAAGCATTGAACCGCTCGGTAATGAGAGCCGTGAGGGCTTCATTGTTTGCAACTGGAACTTGCGGTGGAGGAGCAACGGGAGGAGGAACCGCTTCTCTATCAACTCTTTCCCAAACACCATTCACGTATGTGAACCCGGACTTGCGAAGGGATGACTCACCAATCTTGGTCTTGCGAGGTTCCGGAGAATCATAAGAACAATCGATGCCAAGATCATGAAATAAGGCGCTCAAGACTATGCCATAAGTGAAAGACTTCAACTCATTTGTGTCAATAAGCTTAATATTATTGACTATCTCGGCAAAAATAATCTTAGGCACATTTGGGCGCTCACCCCTACGGAAACACTCTAGCCAAAAATGATCAGTTTGACGGATGTGGGAGTATTTACCTCCGGAAGGTCGAATAAACCAAGAGACTATCAAGTGAAGAACTCGATCGTGCACATCCAAATTAAGTGCCTTACCAGTGAAAGTGCCAAAGTGGCGTTCATCCTCCAGACCCTCATCCTTAAGTTTAAGAGCAGACTTCAAAAGAGCAACATTAACAACAAACTTTTTGCCTAATAAGGATGACTCAATTCCTATAATCTCGGTCTTGGACTCATCATAAAGAAAACGAGCATTAGAGTAAAAGATGAGTACCATGTTTTTGTAGCGAACATCCGGAATGCTCAATAAATACATGAGATTCCACTCATCCAAATGAGCGAGATAACAGAAGAGGAATCGCTCGGAATTGAGGAACTCAAGATCAATGACACGTTCCTTGCGAATCGCGAAATCCTTGACAAAAGAGAAACGAGCACGTGCCTCCGGAGTTTTAAGGGATTTCTGAAAAAGCATCGTAATGTTTGGACGAATGCTCGAATCACCGGATTGAACGGCCTTGCGCTTTTTGTTAGCTTGATCCGCCATCTAAAAACATTAAGCAAGTGGTTTAAAATTAAGTGTATGCATTGATATTTAAAATCAATCCAATAATAAATCCCACTTAGGTTTTTGAAACCAAAATTAAAATAAAAAAATAGTTTAAAAAAATACGATTGAAAAATTTTATATTCGAATCAAAAATTTTGAGATTTGAAAAATATTTTACAAGAAATTGAAAAACTACAACTAAAAACGTATAATTTATACAAAATTAAAATTTTTTAACCTAAGATTCGAATCATAAATTGAAAGAAAAAGAAAAATAGAAAAATTACCTTAGTTTGGGATTTTGGATGATTTGAAAAAAATCCTTGCACAAGATTGATGAAACTTGCTTAGACTTGAGTTGTAGAGTAAAACCCCTCACAATTTTGTGAAAATCAAAGAGTTTTAGAGGGTATTTATAGAGAGGGAGGCGGTTTTAGGTTTTTAGAGTTTGATATAAAGTTAACTTATTCATTAAAAGCCCTAATTTAAAGCAGTCCGCGATGCCGTTTCGGAACGGTCAAGACCGTTTCGGAACGGGCGGCTAGGGTTTTGACCATTTTAAGACCATAAGCTGACCGTTTCGATACGGTGTTGACTGTATCGAAACTCTTTTGACCCGTATCGGAACACGTTCCGATACTCCCCTTGGCAGTAGCAAAAACGTTTCGGAACGCCTTGGAGGCGTTTCGAAACACCCTTCTCTCAGAGCTGGATTTAAGGTATCCGTATCGAAACAGGTTCACCCGTTTCGATACACCTGGGCCTAGAAGTGCAGATGAGGCTCTAAAAATGCAGAAAAATGAAATTTTAAGAGGCCTAACATGCATAAATGTCATGAATGAGCAGGCAAAACATATTTAAGCATAAACATACTCCCCCTAACTATAAGCATGGATGAAATTAGGAGTTTAAACACATCAACATGGCATTTCACAAAATCAAGCATATTTAAGCACAAAAGAGGTCCTAAAAGGTCAAGATAGGCTAGCTAGACCTAACTCTCTCCTAAGAGACCAAAAACGCTCTTTGTCTAAGGGTTTTGTAAAAATGTCCGCTAATTGATTCAAGGTGTCTACATACTCTATAACCACATCTTCCTTAAGGACATGATCTCTAATGAAATGATGCCTTATTTCTATGTGTTTGGTTCTAGAGTGTTGGATGGGATTTTTAGTTAAGCATATTGCACTAGTGTTGTCACATTTTAGGGGTATGGTTCCAACTTTAATTCCATAATCTAAGAGTTGTTGCTTCATCCAAAGGACTTGAGCACAACAACTCCCTAAGGATATGTACTCGGCTTCGGTGGTAGATAAGGCTACACTATTTTGTTTCTTAGAGAACCAAGATATGAGCATACTACCTAAGAATTGGCAAGTTCCCGAAGTACTTTTCCTATCAATTTTGCAACCCCCATAATCCGCATCCGAGTAAGCATGAAGGTTGAAGGTAGAGTCTCTAGGATACCAAAGGCCTAAACAATGAGTGTCTCTAAGGTATCTAAAGATTCTCTTAACGGCTACAAGGTGAGACTCTCTAGGACTAGCTTGAAACCTAGCACACAAGCAAACACGAAACAAGATATCCGGTCCACTTGCGGTAAGGTAAAGCAAAGATCCAATCATAGAACGATAAAGCTTAGAGTCAACACACTTACCTCCTTCATCTTTGTCAAGCTTTGTAGATGAGCTCATAGGAGTGGCTTGAGGCTTTGCATTCTCCAAGCCAAACTTCTTGAGCATATCCTTTATGTATTTTGCTTGGTTGATGAAGGTGCCATCCTTCTTTTGCTTGATTTGGAGTCCCAAAAAGAATGGGAGCTCCCCCATCATGCTCATCTCAAATTCACCTTGCATTAACTTAGCAAACTCTTGACAATGACATTCATTAGTAGAACCAAAAATAATATCATCAACATAAATTTGAACTACTAAGATGTCATTTTTATACATTTTTATAAAGAGTGTAGTGTCCACCTTACCTTTTTCAAATCCTTTTTCAATCAAAAAATTTGAAAGCCTTTCATACCAAGCTCTAGGAGCTTGTTTTAAACCATAAAGAGCTTTGGTAAGTTTAAAAACATGATTTGGAAATTTTTAATCTTCAAAACCCGGTGGTTGTTCTACATACACTTCTTCATTTATAAAACCATTTAAAAATGCGCTTTTAACATCCATTTGAAAAAGCTTGAAATTATGATAACATGCATATGCAAGCAACATCCTAATGGCTTCCATTCTAGCTACGGGTGCATAGGTTTCATCAAAATCTATTCCCTCTTCTTGAGTGTAACCTTGTGCTACAAGTCTAGCTTTATTTCTCACAATGTTACCACTCTCATCTAGTTTGTTCCTAAAGACCCATTTAGTTCCTATTGTAGATTGATTACTAGGCCTATCTACTAATGTCCATACATTACTTCTCTCAAATTGATTTAACTCTTCTTGCATAGCCATAATCCAAAAGTCATTTTTCAATGCTTCTTTTATATTTTTAGGCTCTATGCATGAGATAAATGCAACATGGTTCATTAATCTAAGAGAAGAACGAGTGGTTACCCCCTTGGATGGATCACCCAAGATTTCACCATCTTTGACATAGTTCAACTCCCTTGGGTAGCTCACTTCCTTTTCCTCAATGGCCAAGTCCTTCAAGGCTTCAAGAGGTGGATCTTGTGAGTCCTCTTCCTTTGTTGGAATCTCATCCTCCTTTGAAGTTTGACCTCCATCAAAGGCATTTATGATCCCTACATCATCATTATCACAAGAATCCTTCCTAGGAAGGAGGTTATCATCGAATACAACATGAATAGATTCTTCTACTACTAAAGTTCTTTTGTTAAATACTCGATAGGCTTTAGAGGTTAAAGAGTAACCTATAAAAATGGCTTCATCACTTTTTGCATCAAATTTACCTAAGTTGTCTTTTCCATTATTTAAAACAAAACACTTGCACCCAAAAGGGTGAAAATAGCTAATGTTAGGCTTTTTAGATTTTAAAATCTCATAAGGTGTTTTCTTTAAAATTGGCCTAATCATTACTCGATTTACAATATAACAAGCGGTGTTTGTGGCTTCCGCCCAAAAATATTTAGGTAAATTGTTTTCACAAAGCATAGTTCTAGCCATTTCTTGTAAAGTTCTATTTTTCCTCTCAACTACCCCATTTTGTTGAGGAGTTCGAGGAGCCGAAAAATTACCATTTTCATTCAAAAATTCTTCAAACCCTAAATTTTGAAACTCGGTTCCATGATCACTTCTAATATGTGAAATTCTAAGTTCAAGATCATTTTGGGTTAATTTTGAGAATGTGATGAATTTTTCCAAAGCCTCATCTTTAGTACTTAAAAAGAGAACCCAAGTAAATCTAGAAAAATCATCAACTAGCACAAAAGCATAAGATTTACCACCCAAGCTCATAGTCCTAATTGGCCCAAATAAATCCATGTGAATTAATTGTAAGCATCTACTAGTAGAAACATCATTAATGGATTTAAAGGAAGACATATGTTGTTTACCCTTTGAGCATGCATCACAAATTTTATCATTTGAAAATTTAATTTCGGGCAAACCTCTAACTAGATTTAGAGAGACTAGTTTTTCCAAAACACTAATGCTAGCATGTCCTAGCTTCCTATGCCACAACCATGCATCATTTTCATTTTGAGCAACTAAGCATGCATGAGAAGTATGTATGTCATCTAAATGCATCATGTATATGTTTCCTATGCGATGACCTATGAGCATAATATTATTAGATTTAATGTCTACAATTTTGCATCCATTTTTATCAAATAAAACATTAAATCCTTTATCACACAATTGACTTATGCTCAATAAATTGTGTTTAAGACCATCGACATATAAGACATTTTTAATAAGAATGGTAGAGTGATTACCTATGGAGCCAATACCTTTAATGTGGCCTTTGGAGTTGTCACCAAATGTTACTACTCCTCCACTTTTTGGCTTTAAATCTATGAATCGACTCTTGTCTCCGGTCATGTGTCTCGAGCATCCACTATCAAGGTACCATGAGTTTTGAATTTGTGCTTTGGCCTTGAAGCAATGCTCCCCCTACAAACAAAGATATTAAACCTTGGTTTTTGGTACCCAAATCATTTTGGGTCCATGAGTGTTAGCTCCCAAAATCTTGGTTCCCTTAGGAATCCAAGATGACATAGCAATAATATTATTAGATTTTACAAGTTCCTTAGGAACCCATACACTTCTAATTCTTTTAGCTCTACTATGTCTAGGGTAGCTACCTTGTTTGTAGTAATTAGTCTTTTTCTTAGGTTGGTGTGTTTTAGAGGATTCTCCTACTTCATGCTTGACACTACCAACATTTTTTAAAGACTTTTTGAGCTCATTTAGCTCACCCAACACCTTTTGGTGTTCACTATTACATTGAGATAAAAGATTATTAAGATCAACATTTTCATCTTGAAAAAATTTAAGTTCATCTTTTAATCCTAAAATCTTTTTCTCAAATTTAGAATTAGCTTGAGTGAGTGAGTCATTTTTCTCATTTAGCTCTAAAATGATTTTCTTGTTTTTAATGACCGACTCTTTAAACTTCTCAACTAATTCATCATATACCTCTTGTAACTCATCATATGCATCATTTAACTCTTCATATGAAAAGTCTAAAGTAGATGAGTTAGAGGTTACCAAGGAGGAATCTTCCTCAAGTGCCATGAGACAAAGATTAGCCACTTCTTGTTCGTCATCCTCCGATGACTCCTCATCACTCCAAGTAGCAAGCTTGGCTTTGAGTTTCTTCTTCTTCTCAAAGCCCTTCTTCTTGAGTTGAGGGCACTCCGAACGGATGTGGCCGGGTTGTTTGCACTCATAGCAAATGATGGGATCCTTTCCTTCTTCTTTGTTCTTCCCTTTGAAGTCCATCTTTCTTTGGATTTTTCTTCCCCGGTTGGACCTCATGAAACGTGAGAACCGTTTGGCTATCATAGCCAATTCTTCAAGTTCGTCCTCATCACTAGATGAGCTCTCATCAAGTTGTGAAGCTTTAGCCTTGAGAGCTATTCCCATCTTCTTCTTCTTCTCCACCTCAAGCTTCTCTACTCTTTTCTCTTCTTTCTTTTTCTCATCTTCCCTTCCTTGCTTCATGATCTCATGAGTAAGGAGAGAACCCACAAGCTCATCAAGCTTCAAACTCTTCAAATTCTTTGCTTCGATGATAGCGGTTCTCTTCCCATCCCAAGACTCGGGAAGTGAATAGAGTAGCTTCCGGACAAGCTTGTCTTCCGGTATGATCTCTCCATAGCCCTTTAGACCATTGACAATCGTGGAGAATCGATCAAACATCTTTGACACCGTCTCATCGAGCTCCATCTTGAAGTTTTCATAACTAAGATTGAGAAGTCCAATCTTAGTTTCTTTGACATCATTGGTGCCTTCATAAGTGGTCTCAAGAGTGTCCCACACTTCTTTGGCACTTTCAATGGATGAGACCTTTGAGTAGATGTCCGGACCGAAAGCACAAAATAACATGTGGAGAGCTTTATCATTGACTTGAATCTTTTTCGTCTCCTCTTCACTCATTTCGGCTTTCTTCTTCAGCACCATCTTGCCTTCACCATCTTGCTTCAATGGAATGTATGGCTCATCCTCAATGATATCCCACACAAGATAGTCACTAGACTTGATGAATAGCCTCATTTTATTCTTCCAAAAAGAATAGTTGTCACCATTGAAGAAAGGAGGCTTTGTGGTCGATTGTGACTCGTACATGCTGGAACCGGAGGTTGAAGCCATCTCTTGATATTTTGATGATCACACTCTTCCAAGGATCTCCTCTTGTGGTTGTTAATCCTCAAAGAGTTAAGCTCTGATACCAATTGTTGAGTGGATCGAAAGATCGATAATTACCAAGAGGGGGGTGAATTGGAAATTTAAAGGTTTGTGGTGGAAATTGGCAAATTAAAAATTGATGGACAAGGGATTTAGAGTGGTTCAAGTTCCAAATGAACTCTACATCCACTACCTTAGCCTCACTAAGGATTTGCAACAATTCCACTAAATTGATCTTCCCCTTTTCTAGGACAAGGAGGCAACCCTTTACAATTTCGGTTGGTTTTTCTACCCAAAAATCAACCCAACCCTCACACAAGAGAACAAAGAAATTTGTAGGCTAATAAGGTATCTCTCAATACAAAAGATAGCCCCAATACAAGCACTTAACCCAATTTTACAAAGTATGAATGAAGAACACAAATTGAGATTTTTACACAAAGTGAGATTTTTGCTCAATTGCTTGAATTTGATGTTTGGATGTTTGCTTTAGGATCAATAGTCGTTGCTGATGCTTTTGGATGTCTCTTTTATACCTTCTCATTGATTTCTAGCCGTTTGGGTGGTTGGGAACATAAATGGAGCCGTTGGAACCCTCTCTTGCCACCATAAATGCAGTCTGCACCAACCCGTTTCGGAACACGGGGAACCTGTTTCGGAACGGACTAAAATAGAAAGAGCCGTTGGGGTGCATTTAAGAGCCCGTTTCGTAACGCCTTAGGGCCGTTTCGGAACGATTTTGCCACTGTCAAGGGTCGTTTCGAAACGGTCTTAGCCCGTTTCGAAACGCCTTAACGGTTTCCAAAAAGTTAGTTAAAAACTCTTAACGGTCATATTTTCAAATTAATATTAAGACCTGTTTCGAAACGTTTTGGATCCGTTTCGAAACGGATATACTACTGTCAAGGGTCGTTTCGGAACGGCCTTGGTCCGTTTTGAAACACCCCTTTTATATTTAAAAATTCAGCATATATTTAAACCGTTGTAGTCTTTTTAAATCAAATATGAAGAACAGTTTCGAAACGAGTTATACCGTTTCGAAACGGGTTCAAGTGTTTCGATACACGTTTCGAAACGGTGGTCGACAGTGATGAAAACGTTTCAAAACGCCTCAGGGCCGTTTCGAAACAGGTGCTTGAAAATCACTGTTTTGGCTTGAAACACTTAGAAAAATATTTGAAAGACTTGTTTTTAACTTGGGCATAATCTTAGAATTATATGGGGATATTTTGAGGACTTAAAATTCGTTTTGACTTTTTCAATTTAGTCCTTAGGTTTTTAGTTATATCAAAATTAAAATACTTGTTTCACAAAAAGAAATAAAAATAAATGAAAATAAATTCAACTAATTTTACCACACTTGAATCCAAGAGAGGATGTGAAGCCTTCCTTCTTCAAGTGTTCTCTTTGTGTGCATGGAGCTCTCCCTCAAATTTAGACTTGTTGATCACTCTCCATCACACCTAAACAAGACAATCAAGTAATTTTTGGTATCCAAATTGCTTTGGATCCATAGACGTTAGTTGCACATAGTTTAGTCCCCTTAGGAATCCATTTTTCAATTTCATCCTTTTTAGTTGAAGTACTTAGTCCTTTTGGGACCCAAATACTTCTAAAAACTTTTCCATTCAAAAATCTAGGGGCACTAGATTGTCTAATATAAAAATTTGATTTTCCCAAATTGTTTTTCTTTTCAAGTTCTTTGGAAATCAAATCTTTTTCCTTCTTAAGATCATCAATCTACTTTTGATGATCTTTTTCAATCGTTTGAAGCAATTCTTGTAAACTTAAGACTTTAAGTTCAAAATCTTTGATTTTTGCTTCAAACTCTAAATTGGTTCTAGAAAGCAAATCATTTTTGGTTTTTAACTTTGAAATCAATTTTTTGTTTTTCGAAAATGAAGCATTGAATTCAAAAACCAATTAATCATAAGCTTCTTGTAACTCATCAAAAGATTATGAATTTGAACTAGATGAGTTAGAAGTTATCTCCCCCTCATTGAGGGCCATGAAGCATAGGTGGGCTACCTCATCATCGGTGGAGTCTTCATCACTCCATGTCGCCACATATGCTTTCTTTGAAGATGATCCTTTTTTGTTGGACTTGTGGTAATCCTTCATCTTCTTCTTCGATTCATTCTTAGAATTTTTCAATTCTCTCTTCATGAACCATGTGGATTTCTTGAAGAGATAGGCCATCTCTTCACCTTCTCTTTCCTCCTCACTTAGTTCTACATGATGGCATGTGGAGGACTTGAGAGCAACGAAACTCACATTGATGCTTAGCTCCATGATCTTCTTCTTCCTCATCTTTCTTATCTCTTCCTTCTTCTTCTCTTCTTCTTTGTCTTTCTTCATGATTTGGTGAGTGAGAAGTGACCCCATGAGTTCATTAAGCTTCAAGGTCTTGAGATTTTTGGCTTCGATGATGGTGGTCTTTTTCGTGTCCCATAACTCGGGAAGGGAGTAGATAAGCTTTCGAACAAGATTTTCTTCCGGGATGGTTTCTCCATAACCTTTGAGTCTATTGGTGATGGTGGAGAATCTATCGAACATCTTTCTAATGTCTTCATCCGGTTCCATTTTGAAGTTCTCATACTCGTAGTTGAGGAGGCCGATCTTGGTCTCTTTTACTTCTTTAGTTCCCTCGTATGTGACTTCAAGCTTGTCACATACTTCCTTGGCACTCGCACAAGAAGAGACTTGGGCATATATGTCCGAGCCTAAAGCACAAAAGATGAAGTGCAATGCTTTGCAATCAAGCTCCATCATCTTCTTGTCATTGGCATTCCACTCCACCTTACTTCTTGTTGGCACGAACGGTCCATCTTCAACAAGGTCCCATAGATGATAATCTTTACCCTTGATGAAGAACTTCATCATATTCTTCCAATAGGCATAATGTTCACCGTTGAAGAATGATGTCTTATCTATTGAGTGCGCCATTGCTTCGGTTGGTTGAAATGATGTATCGAGCTTTCTGGATCACCTCAATAGGATGTTAATCATGATCAATTGAGCCTCGCTCTAATACCAATTGTTGGGCTTGATGGTCACAACCAAAATGCTTGCCAAGTGTGGAGAAGAATTGATTTTTGGGTGTTTTGTGGAAGCTAAAAATATAAGAGATAAACACAAGGATTTAGAGTGGTTTGACTTTCTAACCCAAAACCTACATCCACTACCTTAGCTTCCTACTAAGGATTTCAACGAAATTCACTAATGAATTTCATCCCCTTTTCTAGGATGGGGAGGAAACCGTTACAACGATCAAGCTTTCTACCCAAAGCTTGATCAAATACTCTCTTACAAGAGAAATTTAAAGCAAACTAGAAATCCCTCTAATAAGTATATGTTTGCAACTCTAAGCACTCACCCAAAACCTATATACTCGAGCAAATTTGACAATTAAACTCACAAGTGTTGTCTATACAAGAAATATACAATTTAGCTCTAAAGACAATTTGACCTCATAATGTTGTTACAATTGAAGCATTAACCATGTCTTGATGCTTGGAGGTTCCTTTTATACTCCTAATTGAGTTTGTAGCCGTTGAGGACCGTTGGGATTGAATTAGAGTCGTTGGAGCCTTTATTTCCCACCATAAATGCAGTTCTACAGCTTAGCGTAACGATACTCCTCAAACCGTATTGATACGGTCTCGATAAGGAAATAGCCGTTGAGACTTCCAACTGGTGCGTATCGATACGCGTGGCAAGCGTATCGGTACAGTCCTAAAATTTAAAAGATCGTTGGGAAAATGATCATTGCGGGTAGTTGGGCGTATCGGTACGCGATACAACTGTATCGGTACGCGAACTAGTCATTAGCTATTTAAAATATATCGTATCGATACGGCAAAGCGTATCAGTACGAGTTTTGGCTACTGGAATTTTATTGTAGCTGAAACCCTAGGGCGTATTGATACAGTACTAGACCGTATCGGTACATGTACTTGAAAAACACTGGTTTGGCTACTTTAAAATCATTTTAAGTTATTCCAAAGCCTTTTAAAAACCCTTAAACATAATTTCAAGTTGTTTTGATTAAAGGCATATTTTAAATTCTTTTCAATTTAGTCCAAAATATTTTTCAATTATTATATCAAAACATTTAATTCTACACCATTTTTACAAAAAAATATACTTTAAGCACCTAAAGTAAAAAAAAATGTAGTTTACACTTATTTTTCATTTAAGCCTAAAATTTAATTGAAGATTCATTATTTTGATTTCCTTTCTCTATCGTTGCCTTTTTTAGTTTTTCTTTTCTTTATTTGTGTTGTAGGTGAAGACACCATACTTACCGTAGATAAATTTTTCCCTTTTGTTTTCTATTTATTTTTGTTTTCGTTAATAATTCACTTTGTTTGATTTTTTTGCGCATCTCACTAAAATTGTTTTGTTAGTCTTTGTAGCACGATTTTTTTTATCTCGTGGTATGTTTTTGTCAATCTTATGACATGATTCTCGTCTTCCTTTGTGATAGTTTAGCCTTCGTATAACAATCATCATAATACAATCGGTGATCAAGAAATATCGATAATATCATATAGTTAGAAACTCTACTTCACTACTTATACGTCTAACTAGATAAAGACTAAGATATTAATGAATTTCTATGAATAATAATGTTTTGGTTTACTCCTTTCAACACCCTTTGGGGTTTTACATTTTACTTTATATATATATATATATATATATATATATAAGGTTTTCTGGTGAATTGAGTTATCCGATCATGTTTTGTTAAACATTTTCTTATTCAAACTAATCAAATTTCATATAATAGATATTGTATGCATAGGGTAAACTCCTCTCTTTCTCTCGTTGCAAGAAAGCCTTCTGCAATCTTCGAGTGATAGCGCCCTAGGTGGAAGGCAGGCTCTCGCTCGTGGCTGCACTTATGCTTCCTTCAGAGTTTCATGAGTTGGATCGAGTCACTGCCCTCTTAAGACCTTCTTTTTTATTCTGCATTGCATTTACTACCCTCTTAACCTCTTTCGCGACTGCACTTGTCCCTTTCACTCCTAGTTTCTTTGCCGTTTTCACAAACTTTGTTTCCTCAACGCATTTACTGCGCTCCTCCTTCCTTTCCTTCCTTCTACCTCTGTCATTTTTTGCTTTAATCTACGATGACATCAACTCCACATGAGTCACATCACATGAAATCAATGCCTGTCCCACAATCCCAACAACCTTTTCCCTCTGATACTTCAGAAAACGAAAACCTAGAGTCTCTTGACTTAAACGAAGACGATGAGGTGAACTTTGCCATTAAGAATCAAACATTAGTAGGAAAAGTCATATCGGATACAACAGCCAAACAGCTCACCATCAATGCTATCCTCCGAAAGGCTTGGAAATGTCCCGATTTGGAATGCCACGACCTAGGCAAAAACGTCTTCCTCTTTGTGTTTCAGTCACCGGACGACAGGCTGAGGATCTTGGGAAACCGACCTTGGGCAGTTCAGGACCGTCTTCTCATCCTCAAGGAATGGTTACCTGAAGTTGCCTTCGAGGAGCTGGATTTCACAACGGAGGAGTTTTGGATTCAAGTCCACAACGTCCCAATCACCCTGATAACACCGGAAAACATTAAAAAGATAGGCAATCTATTTCCATGATGCTACGTATCAAATTTCGATAACAAGAGCAAGGTTAAATGGGATGGACAATTGAACATTAGAGTGGCTGTTAGAGTAGAATATCATTTGAAAACAGGTTTCATTCTCAATAGGAAGGATTTTAAACCAGTGGAGGCCTCTTTCAAGTATGAAAGACTCCCAAAATTTTGTTACAAGTGTGGGAGGATTGGCCACAACGACAAATAATGCTGGCATGATATGAGTTCTTTCAAGCTATCAGGTCGATTTGGACCGTGGCTGAGAGCTTCTCAGACTTGGGAGAGGAAGGGAATCGGCTTCATCGTCAACAACGAAGCATTCTAGCAATCGCCAGCAATGTTGCGACCCGCCAAACCTATGAAAAGGAAAACGACAAAAGTGCACAACTCACAAAAGCTTTCAACTCCAAGGATACCTCGAACTCCTTGACTCCTGTTCCCAAGCGTACGAGGTTTTTGAAGTCAACCAAGGATGGGATGGCCTTTTTCCTCTCCCACGCAACATCCTTTTATGGCAAGCAACCCTTAGAGATTGTCCCTTTCGATGGAGAAAACATAACTGACCTTCCAAATATGAATGTTTGCTATGATGCCTTGACGGAAAAGACTCCCCATGCTACTATGAGCATTGCAGGCCCTCACCCAAGTCAAACCAGTACCTCATGCATCACGCCAGTTGAGCAATGAAGTGAAATGATCTTTGAAAGAGTTAATAACATTGGTGTCTCGAGTGGTCATAAGCGAAAAAAATGGACTCACCGGAAGAATCCCCCTTCGTGGCTAAGAGAAGGGAACTTTGGCGGTATATCTATGATGGAATCTACCAAATTGCACCAGGAAACTGAGGTGCAAATGAATTTGGCGCGGTGGCAAATGAAGATGTCCTTAAGGTAGCTTTGTTCCCCGATTCCTGTAGAACTAATGTTTTGATATAATAATTGAAAAATGTTTTGGACTAATTTAAAAAGAATTCAAAACTATTTCAAAAGTCCAAATAACCTGAAACTATGTTTAGGGATGTTTTCAAAAGGGTTTTACATGTTTTTCACAGCCAAACTTCACAAAACCTTCCAGGCGTTTTGAAACACCTTTGGGTGTTTCGATACGGTGTATTCTAGTAGCAAAAATGTTTCGATACGGGTATCAAAACGAACCTTCCCTGGATGAGATTTTTGCCCAGCGTTTCGATACGGGCTATGCCGTTTCGATACGCCTACGTGGCATCGACCACAACGGTCATAAACCCCAACGACTATTTCCCAACTAACTTTTAAATGCAGATCGTTTCGATACGGAGACAAACGTTTCGATACGAGTGTTTCGAAACGGCCAAGGGCATTTTGATACGGGTGTTGCATCAGACTGCAACGACTCTTTCTACTTAAAGGGTGTTTCGAAACGGTGAGCTGCAGAACTGCATTTATGGTGGGAAATAAAGTCCTCAACGGCTCCAACTCAACCCCAACGACTAGTAATGGCTACAAACTCATCAAGGAGTATAAAAGGGACCTCCAAGCATCAAGATATGGTTAATGCTTCAATTGTCAATCAACAAATGATCAAATATAGTCTTTGTACTTAAATTGTCAATTCTTGTATAGACAAACACTAGTGAGCCAAAATTGTCAAATTTTCTCAAGTGTTTTAGGTTTTGGGTGAGTGCTTTTATTGTGCAAACAAACACCTATTAGAGGGATTTGTGTTTGCTTTTCTTATCTCTTGTAAAGAGGGTTTGGTCAAGGCTTTGGGTAGAAAGCTTGATCGGTGTGTAAGGGTTTCCTCCTAAGCCTAGAAAAGGGGACGAATCTATAGTGGATTGATTGGAAATCCTTAGTGGGAAGCTAAGGTAGTGGATCTAGACCTTGGTTAGAAGGTTGAACCACTCTAAAATTATTGTGTCAATTATCTTTTTAGCTTCCACACCACATCCACCCAAAATTCCACCTCTCCACCACATTGTGAGCAACATCGGTTGAACGAATCGAGCACCTTACAACTCAACAATTGGTATCAGAGCTTGGCTCAATCGAAGATGATTAACATCCTATTGAGAAGATCCGACAAGCTCGATCATCATTTCACACAACCGGCTCAATGGCGCAATCCATCGACAAACCGCCTTTCTTCGACGGAACCCACTATGCCCATTGGAAGATAAAGATGAAGTTTTTTATTAAGTCGAGAGACTACAAGCTATGAGATATAGTTGAAGATGGTCTGTTCGGGCCTCAACGAAGTAAAGCGGAGTGGAGTGCCGACAATCGAAAGAAGATGGAGCTAAATTGTTAAGCCTTGCACATTCTCTTTTGTGCATTTGGCTCAACCATCTATGAGAAGATGTCTTCTTGTGAGAGTGCCAAGGAGGTATGAGACAAGCTTGAAGTCACATACGAGGGAACCGATGAAGTCAAAGAGACCAAGATTGGGCTCCTCACCTTAGTGTATGAGAACTTCAAGATGGATCCGGAAGAAAACATCGAGAAGATGTTTGATAGGTTCTCCACTATCACCAATGGTCTCAAGAGCTATGGAGAAGCCATTCTGGAGGAGAAACTTGTCCGAAAGCTCATCTACTCACTTCCCGAGTCTTGAGACTCAAAGAGGACCGCCATCATCGAAGCCAAAAATTTGAAGACCTTGAAGCTTGATGAACTCATGGGGTCACTCCTTACTCATCAAATCATGAAGAAGAACAAAGAAGATGAGAAGAAGAGGGAAGAAAGTAGAGCTGTGAGAGAGAAGAAGCTCAAGGGGCTTGGCATCAACACCAATGACATTGCTCTCAAGTCCTCCACTTGCCATGATGTCTATTCAAGTGAAGGGGAGGATGAAGAAGAAGAGATAGTTCATCTCTTCAAGAAGTGTGCCCCGTTCATGAAGAAAGCCTTGAGAGAGCTTGAACGAGAATCCAAGAAAAAGGAGAGGGCAAGCACTTCAAGCCATAAGAAGAAGACACATATGGCTACTTGGAGTGATGAGGACTCCACCGACGATGAACAAGCCAACCTTTGCCTCATAGCTATCGAAGAAGATTCAAGGGTAACTTCTAATTCATCTACTTTATGTTCTTACTCTTTTGATGAATTACAAGATGCCTACGATGATTTGGTTTTAGATTTTATAAATCACATTTTGAAAAACAATAAATTGTGTAACCCCCTCGTCCCGGTCTGGTCGGATGATCGGTCCGAGTGGGCCACACGGGGAAAACCGAAGCGAAACTCGTTAAGGTTTCCCCTCGGTTAACGACCCTAAAAATTTTCTTTTTAATTTATCTTGTCTATATGCATAAATTAATCCTATGTAAGACACAGCAGCGGAAATACAAACATTTCAACATACATCGACCGACCAACCATTAAACAACCCATTTTATCCTTTTTCAGCAGGCCGTTTCGAAACGCCCTTAGGGTGTTCCGAAACGCCTTGACTTAGTCAACAGGCCAGGGTCAACCATAGGGTGACCGTTCCGAAACGAAGGAGACCCGTATCGGAACGACCTTGACAGTCAATATCTCGTGGTCAACGAGATTTGACCGTTTCGAAACATCAAAGGCCTGTTTCGGAACGCCTTCATCTCGTCAAATTCTCAGAATTCCAGTAGCAAAAATGTTCCGAAATGACCCTCATCCGTTTCGAAACGGTAGGCCATTTGCAAAGGGACCGTTCCGGAACAGGGGGACCCGTTCCGAAACACCCCCTGTCTGCAGATTCGTCTGGGCTGTTTTAAGGCACAAGGGTGCCCCAAAACACCTCCTAAACACCTCACAACACCATACCAAATAAACTCAATGCATATCAACCATACTAGCATGCTTCAACAAGATTTAGACAAGTCTAACACTAAAGCAGCACCCCACGAACATACATTCATTCAAACATCATTCAAACTTAAGGATGGCCTCTAAGGCATTTAACTAACATTCAAAAGAGCAATTTAGGCATGAGTTAACATTCATCATGGCAACACAAACCATACACAAGCAAGGCATCAAGGAGTCTAAACATGCTCCTAGCTACCAACAACTATCCAACAAAACCATACATGTCCCATTGCTCAAACTATTACATGTCTAACATTAAAACTCCATACTTGATGAACTCAAGCCAAAAACCACACTTGGAGGCCCTCCACTTGCCCGAGCAACCCACGAACTAAGGATCTGCAATGTTGAACAAAGAGAGCGTAAGCAATGATGCTTAGTGAGGGTAAGCTCTAAAAACAAACCTCAACATTGCAGGGTCCGAGCACGATCTAGCCAAGACATTTCACAAACATGCCAAGGTTCCACAAGAGTCATGAGAATAAAATGCATGAGCAATGTACATTATAATGTCATGATCATAAGCTTAACTCCACATTACATGTAAACACATTCAAGCACCTCATCAATGATCACAAACCTCAACATTTTGATATACACATCAAACAACATTGGCACCTAGCTAAGACCCGAATACGCGGATAGACATGTTGGAACTCACATCCAACAACCACATTACCTCACGGTGGGATTTCACTCATCACCGTCTCGCGGAGGGGATTCCACTCATCCTCACGCCCCGTCGATGGGATTCTACTCATCACCGACTACATTTAAATACAATTCCGGGCGAACCCGTACTCCTCCTTGGTGACTCAACGCCACCAAGGCCACGCGCGACTTTAGACTCATGTGTACACACTAACATCCTAATGATCGATCATTTGTATTCAAGTAAACTAGTGCCAATATTTACTCACTTCACATTACTCATTTCAACCAAACTCGTGCTTAGCACGTACTCACCAACAACCATCATCATGCATGTCTCAAGCATCACAAGTCATATCTCAACCCACATGTATAGTACAATATACACAAACATTCATACCACATTTCATACGAGACATACACAACAATATAATGAGTTCATCCAAGGGCTCTAGATCAAGCTTAGGATTAGGCTACCACCCTAATCCTAACTCTAGGTAGGTCTACCAAGCCCAACCTAGTTCATATACTTGAACCAACTATTTTAAAATCATTTAAAGCAATTAACCACTCACCTAAGCTTCCGAGCTCAAGACCAAGCAAGCAACAACCTTCAACTTTCCGGATTCACTTCCGACGCTTCACCGATGCCCAAACTTGATTCTAATCAATCCCAAATACAAACAAAACATCCATAATCAATATTTTATCATTGAGATTAACCCGGATTAACATTACCAAGCATCCAACACTCAAAATCAACCCCAAAAACAGAATTTCGAGCAGCCCTTAACACCCACTGAATTCTCCCATTTCAAGCACCCAAACAAGCATCAATTACACCCAAAACGATCCTCATATATCATACTACCTACAGCCCCCAAAATCCAACATTAAACAGCCCCAATACTCACTTTAAAACCCTCCAAAAACCCCATTGAAACCCAATTTCGAAAATTGTTCAAAATCACTTGAAATTCATATATGATATACCATTTGACTTCCTTATACCACAACTAAGTATATTAAATCAAAACATTTACTTAACAACTCAAAAATCTCATTTTTAATCAAAATATTCAAAAATGACATTTTCTAAAACTTCCATGGAAATGAAAATAAAGAGTACTTTTATGGAGGGGAAGATAAGGGGAAGTCAAAAATACCATTACCTTTCGATTTGGAGTTGAAAAGGGTGGAGCTTTTGAATGGAATAGTGAATAGGGTAGAGAGTCTTGGTTTCCCGTTGGTGAGTTTTGGAGAGGAAGATGAATAGAAGAAAAATGGGTGTTTTATTTGACATGTGTTATAATTTAGGGCTTAAAAGACTTGTTTACCCTTAATGAAATGGAACATTTACAAGGAAGGTAAATCCATGGTTAAATGGGGTTTTTAAGTCTTAAAACATGGTCAACCCAAGTTAATTAATTTTGAAAACAAACTCGATTTATTATTGAGTATAAAACCGAGCCCAAATAATATTAAAATATTATTTTCACCTAACCCCTAAACCCGGGTGTTACAACTCTCCCCCATTTAGGGAAATTTCGTCCCCGAAATTACCTGGTGGAAACAAATACGGAAACTGCTCCACCATATCCGCTTTCCTCTCCCACGTGGCCTCTTCCACACCCCTATGTCTCCACAATACCTTGACCAACTCTATGGTCTTACCACGCAACACCTTGCTATCAGAAGCAAGTATCTCAACGGGCTCTTCGTTATAAGACAAATCCGGATTTAACTCTATTTCCTCAACGGGCATCACATGAGAAGGATCCGATCTATATCTCCTAAGCATAGACACATGAAAGACATCATGGATCTTCTCTAACTCAGAAGGTAACCTCAAACGATAAGCTACAGGCCCAATCCGCTCAACTATCTCATACGGACCAATAAATCTCGGACTCAACTTGCCCTTTCGGCCAAATCTCATTACCTTCTTCCACGGAGATACTTTCAGAAACACTTTCTCACCCACTGAGTACTCAATCTCTTTCCTCTTCAAATCTGCATAAGACTTCTGACGATCGGAAGCTGCTTTCAAACGGTCACAGATCAACTTCACTTTTTCTGTGGTTCCCTTAAGCAAGTATGGCATAGGTAACAATCTCTGACCTGTCTCAGCCCAACAAATCGGAGTCCTACATCGTCTACCATACAAAGCCTCATAAGGTGCCATCTGAATGCTAGACTGATAACTGTTTTTGTAGGCAAACTCAACCAACGGTAAGTGCTTCTCCCAAGAACCCTGAAAATCAATCACACAACAACGAAGCATATCCTCTAGAATCTGTATCACTCGCTCTGACTGCCCATCGGACTGCGGATGATAAGATGTGCTGAAATGCAAACGGCTACCCAAAGCACTATGCAAGCAACTCCAGAACCTCGAAGTGAATCTAGGATCCCTATCTGAAACAATAGACTTCGGAACTCCATGAAGTCTCACAATCTCACGAATGTACAAGTTTGCCAACTTGTCTAAGGAATCCGTAGTGTTCACTGCTAAGAAGTGAGCACACTTAGTGAACCTATCAACAATCACCCAAACTGAATTCTTCTTCGAAGGAGACAATGGCAACCCCGACACAAAATCCATGGTGATCCTCTCTCATTTCCATTCCGGAATCTTCAAAGGCTGTAGAAAACCTAAAGGAACCTGATGTTCTGCCTTCACTCTCTGACAAACCATGCAACGACTCACATACTCGGCTACATCTCTCTTCAAACCAACCCAGAAGTAGTCATTCTTCAAATCTCGGTACATCTTGGTACTACCCGGATGCATAGAAAAGGGACTCGAATGTGCTTCACTCAAAATCTGGCGTCTCAGCTCAACATCTTCCAGTACAACAATTCTATCTCTAAAGCACAACAAACTCTCACCATTGAAACTATACTCAGTCGGTCTTCCTTCGGCTATGTCTTGAACATGAGGAACTAGGCTCGCATCTTGCAACTGCTTCTCTCTAATCAACTGAATCAAAGAAGGCTTCACTTGCAACTCGGTGATCAAACCACCATCATCAGACACACTCAATCTAGCAAACATAGCTCTCAACTCAACGACCACTTTTCTACTCAAAGCATCGGCTACTACGTTTGCTTTACCCGGATGGTACTCAATGGTCAAATCATAATCTTTTAACAACTCTAGCCACCTTCTCTGTCTCAAGTTCAACTCTTTCTGTGTCATCAAGTACTTCAAGCTCTTGTGATCGGTGTAAACTATACACTGCTCACCATACAAATAATGACGCCAAATCTTCAATGCAAAAACAACCGCGGCCAACTCTATATCATGAGTAGGATAGTTCTTCTCATGAATCTTCAATTGTCTAGAAGCATAAGCAACAACTCTCCTATCTTGCATCAAAACACATCCTAAGCCTACGTAGGAAGCATCACTGTAAATCACAAACTCCTTACCTGAAACAGGTTGCACTAACACTGGAGCATTCGTCAAAGCTTCTTTCAATTTCTCAAAAGCCTTTTGTCTTGCATCTGACCATTCAAACTTGACTCCCTTTTGCAACAACTTAGTCAAGGGAGCAGCTACTCTAGAAAAGCCATCAACAAACCTCCTATAGTAACCGACTAGTCCTAGGAAACTCCTAATCTCGGTCACGGACTTAGGTTGTTTCCACTCAACAATAGCCGCAATCTTCGATGGGTCAACTCGAATGCCTTCGGCCGAAACAACATGGCCAAGGAATACAACCTCTCTAATCCAGAACTCACACTTACTGAGCTTCACATACAACTGGTTGCTCAACAATCTCTGTAAAACAAACCTCAAGTGTTCATCATGCTCTTCTTCTGTCTTCGAATACACAAGTATATCATCAATGAAGACAACTACAAAACGGTCTAGATAGTCTCTGAAAATTCTGTTCATCTTGTCCATGAATGCTGCTGGTGCATTCGTGAGCCCAAATGGCATCACAAGGAACTCATAGTGGCCATATCTAGTCCTAAAAGTTGTCTTCGGAACATCGCACTCTTTCACCTTCAACTGATAGTACCCGGATCTCAGATCTATCTTCGAGAACACTGAAGCACCTCTCAACTGATCAAACAAATCATCTATACGAGGTAACGGATACTTGTTCTTCACAGTCAACTGATTCAACTGCCTATAGTCAATACACATGCGCATGCTACCATCTTTCTTCTTCACAAACAACATTGGAGCACCCCACGAAGAACTACTAGGCCTAATGAAACCACGGTCTAATAATTCTTGCAACTGACTCTTCAATTCTTTCAACTCTTTCGGAGCCATACGATACGGAGCTATCGAAACTGGATTAGACCCTGAAACTGTCTCAATCACAAACTCAACATCTCTGTCAGGAGGCAAACCCGGCAACTCTTCAGGAAACACATCTGGAAAGTCACACACTATTCTGATATCTTTCGGTCTAGCTTCACTCATGTCCGGATTCATAACATAGGCTAAATAGGCCCCACATCCAGAGTCCATCAACCTATGAGCCTCTAGAGCTGACACCACATTAGACAAGAACTTAATGTTCTCGCCCACTACCACTACCTCGTAGTCATCAGAAAGCTTCAAGGAAATTCTCTTTGTCTCAAAATCCACACTAGCCCGATGTTCAACCAACCAATCCATACCCAAAATAATATCAAAGCCGTAGAAAGGAAGTTCCATCATATCAACTTAAAACACATGACCCTGAATCTTCAGTGGACACCTCCTATACATACGTCTAACCACAACTGTCTCACCAAAGGAACTAGTAACATGCATACCTACATCTAAGATCTCAACAGGAATATCTAACTTCTGTGCATGCTCACTCAAAATGTAGGAATGCGTAGAACCCGAATCAACCAAAGAAAGCAAAGACATAGACTGTAACTCGAAATTACCTGCTATCACATCGGTGTCGTTCCCGGCCTCTCTCTGAGCATAGACTCTCGCTGGTCCTCCCGCCTCTGGCTGCACAACCACAACATGAGCAAGGTTCCTCTGAGCATCTACCCTAGGTGCATCAGCCCTAGGCTGGAAGTAGCCACGACCGCGCCCACGGCCTCTCTGAAAATCATTAGCCCTCGCAGGAGCCTGAGCAATGTTCGGTGCCTGAGCCGCCTGATGCGGACAATCCCTCCTAAAGTGGTCCCTCGAACCACAGTTCCAGCAGGCATGGAAATTACCCCAACACTCACCAACATGCTGTCTCCCACAACGGGTACACTCGAGCAAACGCCCTCCTCCTCTATGGCCCCTACCATGGTGGCCACCGCCACGTCTATGGTCAAACTGATGTCCGCCACCTCGGTGCCTCTTTGCATCTCTACCATCAAAGTTGTTGTGCCTCTTACCAGAACTAGATCCCCAGAACGCTTGGCCAGCCCCAAGCTGTGCTCAATGTCCTTGGCTCTAGCAACCAAGACATCAAGGTCGGAATAATCGGAAGCTAAGGTATACCTCTTAACTTCCTCATGAAGTCCGTATCTGAAACGATCACATCGAGCCCTCTCAGTAGGTACTAACTCCGGAGCATACTGACTCAGACGAACGAAACGGATCTCATAATCAGTCACAGAAGCATCTCCCTGAGTGAGAGCCATGAACTCTCTCTTCTTCTCATCTAGGTACCTCGGTCCCAAGTACCTCTTCCGGAAAGCAGACTCAAAGAACTCCCAATCAATCTCTGTCTCTAGAACCCCGGTAGTAATGGTGACCCACCAGGTGTAGGCATCACCCTGAAGCAACGAGATCACACAACCCAATCTACGTGCGCCCGCACAACCCATCTGAGCCAAGATACGAACTGTCTTCTCCAACCATAACTCTGACCTCTCCAGAGTAAATCCCCTAAACTCCTCGGCCCCCAAGCTATGGAGCCTCTCCAAAGGTAGACTAGCATCGTCACACCTAGGCTGAGCTGCAGCCTGAGCTCCCGCAACTGCGGCCTGAAATGCTCTCGCTATCGCTTGCACTAGCGGAGTCATGTCAATTCCAGCTGGACCTTGGCCACCTTGGCCACCTTGAGGTCCATCTCCTCCGGCTCCATCCTCGCCCCCAACTCCAGGTGGAGGAGGTGGTGGTGGAGGAGCGCCAACTCCCGCGGCCACCGGCCCTTCTAGGTGAGCATCCACACCAACTGCCGGCTCAACAGGAGTCGCAACCCGTGGTTCCTGACGAACCAACCTCGGTCTACCTCTCGGTCTAGACATCGCTCTCACAGATATCAACTACAACCACAACAACAAAACATACAAGTTGGGTTAGCAAGGCAAGGCTTCCAAGTGTTCAAGTACGTTCCATCACTTAAAAATCATTTTTTTCAATGTAATAGTAGCAATGGGACCCACACGCACATGCTTTAAAATAAAACAATCAACATACTTGTCACACAAGCAATCATTCTTGCAAAACAAGCAAACACCGTGCAATTCAATTAAAAACTTAAACTTACCTCACTTACCTGCCCAAGGTCTCGGTAACCTTAGGCTCTGATACCAACAAGTGTAACCCCCTCGTCTCGGTCTGGTCGGATGACCGGTCCGAGTGGGCCACACGGGGAAAACCGAAGAGAAACCCGTTAAGGTTTCCCCTCAGTTAACGACCCTAAAAATTTTCTTTTTAATTTATCTTGTCTATATGCATAAATTAATCTTATGTAAGACACAGCAGCGGAAATACAAACATTTCAACATACATCGACCGACCAACCATTAAACAACCCATTTTATCCTTTTTCAGCAAGCCGTTTCGAAACGCCTTGACTTAGTCAACAGGCCAGGGTCAACCATAGGGTGACCGTTCCGAAACGGGGGAGACCCGTATCGGAACGACCTTGATGGTCAATATCTCGTGGTCAACGAGATTTGACCGTTTCGAAACATCAAAGGCCCGTTTCGGAACGCCTTCATCTCGTCAAATTCTCAGAATTCCAGTAGCAAAAATGTTCCGAAACGACCCTCATCCGTTTCGAAACTGTAGGCCATTTGCAAAGGGACCGTTCCGGAACAGGGGGACCCGTTCCGAAACGCCCCCTGTCTGCAGATTCGTCTGGGCTATTTTAAGGCACAAGGGTGCCCCAAAACACCTCCTAAACACCTCACAACACCATACCAAATAAACTCAATGCATATCAACCATACTAGCATGCTTCAACAAGATTTAGACAAGTCTAACACTAAAGCAACACCTCACGAACATGCATTCATTCAAACATCATTCAAACTTAAGGATGGCCTCTAAGGCATTTAACTAACATTCAAAAGAGCAATTTAGGCATGAGTTAACATTCATCATGGCAACACAAACCATACACAAGCAAGGCATCAAGGAGTCTAAACATGCTCCTAGCTACCAACAACTATCCAACAAAACCATACATGTCCCATTGCTCAAACTATTACATGTCTAACATTAAAAATCCATACTTGATGAACTCAAGCCAAAAACCACACTTGGAGGCCCTCCACTTACCCGAGCAACCCACGAACTAAGGATCTGCAATGTTGAACAAAGAGAGCGTAATCAATGATGCTTAGTGAGGGTAAGCTCTAAAAACAAACCTCAACATTGCAGGGTCCGAGCACGATCTAGCCAAGACATTTCACAGACATGCCAAGGTTCCACAAGAGTCATGAGAATAAAATGCATGAGCAATGTACATTATAATGTCATGATCATAAGCTTAACTCCACATTACATGTAAACACATTCAAGCACCTCATCAATGATCACAAACCTCAACATTTTGATGTACACATCAAACAACATTGGCACCTAGCTAAGACCCGAATACGCGGATAGACATGTTGGAACTCACATCCAACAACCACATTACCTCACGGTGGGATTTCACTCATCACCGTCTCGCGGAGGGGATTCCACTCATCCTCACGCCCCGTCGATGGGATTCCACTCATCACCGACTACATTTAAATACAATTCCGGGCGAACCCGTACTCCTCCTTGGTGACTCAACGCCACCAAGGCCACGCGCGACTTTAGACTCATGTGTACACACTAACATCCTAATGATCGATCATTTGTATTCAAGTAAACTAGTGCCAATATTTACTCACTTCACATTACTCATTTCAACCAAACTCGTGCTTAGCACGTACTCACCAACAACCATCATCATGCATGTCTCAAGCATCACAAGTCATATCTCAACCCACATGTATAGTACAATATACACAAACATTCATACCACATTTCATACGAGACATACACAACAATATAATGAGTTCATCCAAGGGCTCTAGATCAAGCTTAGGATTAGGCTACCACCCTAATCCTAACTCTAGGTGGGTCTACCAAGCCCAACCTAGTTCATATACTCGAACCAACTATTTTAAAATTATTTAAAGCAATTAACCACTCACCTAAGCTTCTGAGCTCAAGACCAAGCAAGCAACAACCTTCAACTTTCCGGATTCACTTCCGACGCTTCACCGATGCCCAAACTTGATTCTAATCAATCCCAAATACAAACAAAACATCCATAATCAATATTTTATCATTGAAATTAACCCGGATTAACATTACCAAGCATCCAACACTCAAAATCAACCCCCCAAACAGAATTTCGAGCAGCCTTTAACACCCACTGAATTCTCCCATTTCAAGCACCCAAACAAGCATCAATTACACCCAAAACGATCCTCATATATCATACTACCTACAGCCCCCAAAATCCAACATTAAACAGCCCCAATACTCACTTTAAAACCCTCCAAAAACCCCCTTGAAACCCAATTTCGAAAATTGTTCAAAATCACTTGAAATTCATATATGATATACCATTTGACTTCCTTATACCACAACTAAGTATATTAAATCAAAACATTTACTTAACAACTCAAAAATCTCATTTTTAATCAAAATATTCAAAAATGACATTTTCTAAAACTTCCATGGAAATGAAAATAAAGAGTACTTTTATGGAGGGGAAGATAAGGGGAAGTCAAAAATACCATTACCTTTCGATTTGGAGTTGAAAAGGGTGGAGCTTTTGAATGGAATAGTGAATAGGGTAGAGAGTCTTGGTTTCCCGTTGGTGAGTTTTGGATAGGAAGATGAATAGCAGAAAAATGGGTGTTTTATTTGACATGTGTTATAATTTAGGGCTTAAAAGACTTGTTTACCCTTAATGAAATGGAACATTTACAAGGAAGGTAAATCCATGGTTAAATGAGGTTTTTAAGTCTTAAAACATGGTCAACCCAAGTTAATTAATTTTGAAAACAAACTCGATTTATTATTTAGAGTATAAAACGGAGCCCAAATAATATTAAAATATTATTTTCACCTATCCCCTAAACCCGGGTGTTACAACTTGATTTCAAAGTTAAAAATTCAAAATGATTTGATTTCTAAAACCAAACTTGAACTTGAAGCAAAACTCGAAGAATTTGAATTAAAATGTTTTGATTTACAAAATTTGCTTCAAAAAGTTCAAGAAGAAAAAGATTTGATTTACAAAGAGCTTGAAAACAAAATCAATTTTGGAAAATCAATTTTTTATGTAAGACGATCTAGTGCCCTAGATTTGTAAAAGGAAAATGTTTTAGAAGTATTTGGGTCCCAAAAGGACTTAACACTTCAATTAAGAAGGATGACATTGAAAAATGGATTCCTAAGGGGTCTAAAATTTGTGCTACTAACGTTTATGGATCCAAAGCAATTTGGATACCAAAAATCACTTGATTGTCTCTTGATAGGTGTAATGGAGAGTGATCAACAAGTCAAACTTTGAGGGGGAGCTCCATACACACAAAGGAAGAACACTTGAAGAAGGAAGGCTTCACATCCTCCCTTGAGTTCAAGTGTGGTAAAATCTAGTTGTTTTTTATTTTATTTGATTTACTTCTTTTTATTTCAACTAGATGATCATAAATGTTGGACTAACACTTTTAATGATGCTTTGAGTAATGAGGAGCCATTTTAAACCAATTTTTTTTTGTCAAATTATTCCTCTATAGTTATTTTGAACTTAATGTTTTAAATTCTTTTTGATATAACAAAAAGGGGAGAAATGGTTTGAAAAATTGAATTTTCAATTGCATAAGGGGGAGCTTTATTTGATTTCATATCTTTAATCTCTTATTCATATTTTTAAAGTTAAAAGGGGAGAATCTCAAACAATTTTTCAAGATAGTTTTATTATATCAAAAATGGGGAGATTGTAGAACTAATATTTTGATATAATAATTGAAAAATGTTTTGGACTAATTTAAAAAGAATTCAAAACTATTTCCAAAGTCCAAATAACATGAAACTATGTTTAAGGATGTTTTCAAAAGGGTTTTACATGTTTTTCAAAGCCAAACTTTACAAAACCTTCCAGGCGTTTCGAAACACCTTTGGGCGTTTCGATACGGTGTATTCCAGTAGCAAAAACGTTTCGATACGGGTATTGAAACGGGCCTTCCCTGGATGAGATTTTTGCCCAGCGTTTCGATACGGACTATGCCGTTTCGATACACCTACGTGGCATCAACCACAACGGTCATAAACCCCAATGGCTATTTCCCATCTAACTTTTAAATGTAGATCGTTTCGATACGGAGACATGCATTTCGATACGGGTGTTTCGAAACGGCCAAGGGCGTTTCGATACGGGTGCTGCATCAGACTACAACGGCTCTTTCTACTTAAAGGGTGTTTCGAAATGGTCACGAGTGGTTCGAAACGGTGAGCTGCAGAACTGCATTTATGGTGGGAAATAAAGTCCTCAACGGCTCCAATTCAACCTCAACGAGTAGTAACGGCTACAAACTCATTAAGGAGTATAAAAGGGACCTCCAAGCGTCAAGATATGGTTAATGCTTCAATTGTCAATCAACAAATGATCAAATATAGTCTTTGTACTTAAATTGTCAATTTTTGTATAGACAAACACTAGTGAGCCAAAATTGTCAAATTTTCTCAAGTGTTTTAGGTTTTGGGTGAGTGCTTTTATTGTGCAAACAAACACCTATTAGAGGGATTTGTGTTTGCTTTTCTTATCTCTTGTAAAAAGGGTTTGATCAAGGCTTTGGGTAGAAAGCTTGATCGGTGTATAAGGGTTTCCTCCTAAGCCTAGAAAAGGGGACGAATCTATAGTGGATTGATTGGAAATCCTTAGTGGGAAGCTAAGGTAGTGGATGTAGACCTTGGTTAGAAGGTTGAACCACTCCAAAATTATTGTGTCAATTATCTTTTTAGCTTCCACACCACATCCACCCAAAATTCCACCTCTCCACCACTTGGTGAGCAACATCGGTTGAACGAATCGAGCACCTTACAACTCAACAATTCCTTCACCTGCGCATCGCCGGTAATCAACAATATCGAGAGGAAGAAGAGGGGCTTCTCTTGTGGTTCCAAAAGACTAACGTTGATCAAGCAGGCCGCGAGGCGCAAGCATGCCATGGAAATCACCAGGGTCATGCTCGATGGAGTTGGAGTCAAGGAGCTGGGAATCGATCCATTTGGCAAGAAAATTACTAAAGTCGCGTCAATGTTTGGGGATGATGACTGCAGGCTCAATGAAGAAGTTGTTCTAAGTGATGATGAAGGTACTCTCGAACCAGAACACATAACCTTACCTGCAAAGGAAAGCTCCACCATTACCAGGCTAGCGGATAACTCCCCTGAGGGTTATCCGCATCAGAAATGATCAAATTTAACACTACCTCATTCGATAAGAAGGGTCGAAAGTTGGTGGTCCACTTGAACTCTTCCCCCTGGATCATCAGGTGTTCTATTCTCACGAGTGATCTAAGGTTTCTCATGTTTTCTCCCAGCCACGAATTGAAGGCAGTGTTCGATGCTGGGTTTCTTAACCTTGTTAGGTCAATCTCCAAGTCTGATCTTTCGATCACATCAATCCAATTGACAAGACCCTTGTCCCCCGACAGGGGAGCCTGACTCCGGATGGAGCTCTCACTCGGATGCTTCGATCGAGCCTCAAGACTGACTCCAAGATTGACAAGGGTTTCTATGTCAGTTTTATTTTCCTTTCTCTGGTTAGGGATATCCCTTGGTTTTGGAAACACCCTTGTTTGCCTTTGGCCTGCGTGCCAAGTCTTTGGCTTTGCTTGTTTTAAGTCTGCGCCGGTTGTCTTTTTGCTCAGGGGTGATCCCTGCTGTGTTTTTGTCGTTGCTGGTATCCCGGGTTGAATGCTTCTGCATGCCTTTTGGCTGTCGTACGTGGGATATAGCTTGTGGCGTTGTATTTTCTTTTCTTCTTAACGCATTTTATATTTTTTTCGAATAAAAAAACTAATCAAATTTCTTGTTAAAAAATAAATAAAATGCTATTTATGTGTTTTTTTGTAATTATTGATAATAATCGTAGTGATACAAATATATTGATAGCATTTATAGTCATATTCCATCATATTAATTAATTTTGACAGTTATTATTCACAAAAATCTCTAACACCGTCGACAGAATAATGTGAAATAGGAATTTAAATCCCCAGATTGAGTAGGAATGTAGTAGCATAGGACTATAAGGCTGTGATTAAGATATAAAATAGTTTTTATTCAAAAATAAATAAAAAAAATCAAAAGATATAAAATGATCCCAATCCCAAGTCAAGGAGCTGATCTCGCTGCGTCCGGAACGAGAAGAAGCCACGTGTCCAGTAGGAAAATATTAGCGGGATTTTGAATTTCAAGTCTCGCTTCTCGTAAGTCGTAACGGTTAAATCCTCCATTTCCTCTTCCTTACGCTCCCTCCCCCTTCTCTCCTCCTCGCTATGGCTTCGCTTACTCCCGGAATCCTCCTAAAGCTCCTCCAATCCATGAATTCCTCCGCCCGTGTCACCGGCGACCACCGCTCTCCTCTCCTCCAAGTCATCGGCATCGTCCCTGCCCTCGCTGCCTCCCACGATCTCTGGCCCAACCACGGCTTCTACCTTCAACTCTCCGATTCCCTCAACTCCACCTACGTCTCCCTCTCCGACCGTGACACCGAGTTAATCCTCTCCAATCGCCTCCAGCTAGGCCAGTTCGTTTACGTCGAACGCTTCCATTTTGATTCCCCCGTGCCACGTGTCTCCGGTATTCGACCGGTCGCCGGTCGGCACTCGTTCGTCGGTTCTCCTGACCCTCTCGTCGCCCGCATTTCGTCTTCCAATAGGGATTTCGTTGTACAACCCGCATCCGAATCCGAATTCTCCGTGGATCCGCTTGCGGTTTATCTGTCTAATATGAAATTAGAGCGAGAGGAAACTCCAGCCAAAAACAAGGATTCCAAAACTGCCAAGTCCAGAAAACGCCAGCCTCTCGCTCCTAGAGATAATACTGAAGTTAATGAAAATTTGAAAAGATTTTCGTCTCCGGCAGCGGCGAAGCCTTCAAAGAGAACCAATGCGGCTATTGCGGAAAGAGATCCATCTCCGGCGGGGAAAGTAAAGAGATCGGCTTCTCCAGTGCCATCGAAATGTATGGTACCGAGCTTGATGACAGCGAAGGAAGATGGTAAGAAAGTTGCGAGAGAGCCGGTGATCGTAGTGCCATCCAGGTATAGGCAACCTTCGCCCAACGGAAGGAAGCAGGCATCACCAAGTGCACGAAGACCATCGCTTTCTCCGGCAAGGAGTTTGTCCGGTGGGTTGAAGGTTTCACCGGCTGTAGGGGATTCAAAGAAGAAGATGGCATCGATTGTTGCAGGGATTTCGAAGGTGTCCGAAGCCTTGGTGGGTTCCGGCAAGAGTGGTAGGAAGAGCTGGGATGAACAACCGGAGTGGGGTTCAGGGGAGCTGAAGGAGAAAGCGTCTGTTAAGACTAAGCCGGATTTGCAAGCAATTTTGCGGACTCAGGTAGCTAAATTCGCTTTCATTTCAACCACTAATCTATGTACTTGATAAACCCCACATTGTTTTCAAATTATCTTTAAGATTTCTATTCAAGTGGGAAACCGGAAACAGAATCAATTCTGCTTTCACAGAATCAATAACAAGAATGTGGAATTTTTGACTTGATATTTCCTTTTGCTAGACGGCCATTTCAAGACGTTTAACTGATGTACATAGTCAGAAATCCAACGATGAAACTTCTTCAAGCAATGAGAAAAGAAAAGCTAGCCCACCTGAGGGTGGCTCCACCTCGGAGAAACCAGCATGCGGCGGTGGGGATCTAGGAATCACCATCCATGAAAAGAAATGGACTGATGGCAGTGTTTCATGGGATACCCTTTCTGCTTACCTTGCAAAGCTTGGAAAGGTATGGGCCGGTTTCAGGAATTATATATATATCGTGCTTGATTGCTTCCCAGTTAAGATAGTGCTTGTTTCAAGTTTGTTTAGAATAAATGTGGTGTAGCTTCTGGTAAAAGAATTAACTTCTTACAATTTGATGTTCAATACTGGGAAGAGTAAAAAGAAATATGCATTTGGTGATTTTCAATGCTGTTTATACCGTATTGTAGTCTCATTATAAACATGTAGGAAGAATGGTATGATTGTATGAGTGCTTGTTCACCATCACTGAACTAGTGTTGCTCAAGAATGGTATGATTGTATGAGTGCTTGTTCACCATCAATTTTAATTAGATAATTACCACCCTATGTTACTCGGATGTCGTGTCGGTGGTATCGATATGGTCGATTTTTTACTTCAAGATTTTCATATATTAGTAGAGGTTTTGGATGGTTATATTCGCGAGATTGATGAAGGCTAACATTGTCTTAATGCAGGAGGCTATGCAAAGGAGAGTTCTTGCTTCCAAAACAGCAGCAGAGGCATTGGAGGAGGCCATTGCTACTGAGTCTCTTGTCAGGAATTTAAGGTTTGGATCCATTCTCACCTACATATATATGCAACTCGTTCCTATCACACTTTTTTCGAATAGTCTTTAAGGTGATTACAGTTCATGCATACTTTTAACCTTTTGACAATACCACCTTGCAGAAAAAACAATTTGAACCCGAGTTTCCTAGGATGAACATCATCCTCTTGCAATGTGAAGCATATAAATAAATAATCATAGCAAATAACTTGATGCATCTGTCCATGTATTTTCCAGCATGTTTTCAGAACTTTCCTCTAAATCCAAGGCTGGGAACCCCTTGCCAACAATTGACCGATTTCTATCCATTTACAACGATGTCGAGAAGCATACCGGCATTGCCGAGACCGTCGCAGCTAGCCACACATCCTACTTGGAAAATCCGTCGACAGAACACTCGGCATTGTCTTCTCTGTGGGTTGAAGCTGCAGTGACAACTGATCTTGAGATCGTCTCCCTTCTATCTCTTCAAAACAATGAGTCCCTATCAGCTTTGCAGAGACCCAAAAACCGACTCAAAGCTAGCTCAGTGCCACCACAGTGGCAACACAATGCTGCCACGTGGAGTAGAGGTGAAGGTATGGAAGAGACGGTGCACTTTGCAATGAACTTGGAATCTGAGATGCAGCTGTGGTTTCTTGGCTTCATCGAGGAATCCTTGGAAGCATTGCCTATGGACTGTGGTTCGGTAGCAGCAGTTTTATCACAGTTGAAACGGGTCAATGAATGGTTGGACCGGGCGGTTGCAAAGGGCGATGAACCGTTGGTTCACAAAGTTGAGAAATTGAAGAGGAAAATTTATGGCTTTGTCATTCATCACGTGGGAACGCATCCATCTTCGTCTTGATTATAAAGTACAGCCTTTTTATATAATTTAAAAAACAGTATTTATTTGCTTTTTTAAGTTATTGTCCACTGGAATAAAAAATATTTTATGAGAAAAATATTTGATGTTACCCAATGTTCTTACTATATGATTTAAAAATTGTATTTATTTAGTTGGTTAGTTAAACTCTTTATTTTTTACTCTTTTATATTCTTTAGATTATAAATTCTAAATTCACTAGGAGCACCCTTTTCTTCACAGAGTTTTCATTACCCTCTAAATAGGATTAAGATTAGAATTAGGATTTGTCAAAAAAAATTAGTTGAATCCAACAAGTGGTTATGGTAAAAAAGATGATGTTCATCCTAAGAGATTTGAGTTCAAACTGCTTTGTTCGTAAAGTGTTTGTGCATTGTCAATTTATTAAAAAATATATAAACATATACTTACTTGCAATCATTTTTAGAATATTTTAAAAATGATTTATATCTTATACACTGGCGGTAGAAACTTTTAGTTTCTACAAGCGTTTTAGTTTTAGAGCTTAGGGTTTTAGTTTAAGGTGTATGGTCTAAAGGTTTAGGAGTAGCGGTTTAGAATTTAGGGTTGATGGTTAGAATTTATGGTTTATGGTTATAATTTACGGTTTAGAGGTTGAGGTTTTGTTTTTAAGGTAATATGATTATGATTTAGGTTTTAACTTATAAATCTTGAATTATAACCTTAAATCATAAATTCTAACCACCAACCCTAAATTCTAAATCCTTACACCTAAATCCCTACACCCCTAAATTAAGATCCTAAACCCTAAAACTAAGGTGCTTGTAGAAACTTTTAGTTTTCACTGCCAGTGCATATGATAATAATCCTTTAAAAAATATACAAGTTGCACCACATTCTCAGATTATGGCCCATTCTAAATTGGTCTCTAAATTTTTGAATGTTCAAGTTTTATTTCCAAAGTATATCGTTCAATCTAAATTGGTTCCTAAACATTTTAAACATTTTGATTTCTTTCTCAAATTGATTTATTCCTCAAAGTATATAGTTCATAAGCTTATAAGAGTTCATGGCCACAATCTTTTGTAAAATGGTTGCAATTGTGATGCTTCTTGTACATGGAGGCAGAGGAGACTATCACACCTAGAGATGTTCATGGTTAACCAAAATACTACAACGGTTAATCTGTAAATTATGTTCTTAGTAAAATTAGATAATAATGCCTAAAGTTAGTTTATTCTAATTAATTTAAAAATAGAACTTATAAATTGACCGTTATTGTATTTAGTTAACCATAAACACCCACACATTGAATCAACATTTTTCATGGAAAATGATTTTTTTCATATGAATGACAAACTTGTGATATAGGTGGACGGATTTTCTAGTTGATTCTAGACAATGGAACATTGCAGTTATAGTCATAGATTAAGAACCCTACTCTGACGTGGAACATACTACTTTTTTTACTTCTTTAATGCATTTCTTGCTGCTTCTTTTAGCATGACACTATTGGAACATGATTGGCTTTAAAGATCATCTCCCTTTAGTGGTAAATTTCTAATATGATTTAAAGTGATTGGTTGAATATTAGTATTTGTTGATGTCAAAATGAGAAGGCGTCAAATAAGGGAGGAGGAGAGGAAGACCAAATGGTTGATGATGATTTCAGGTAGTTCACTCCCTATAGGTTAGGGGTGGAGAAACGCGGTCAATACAATGAACGAAGTGAAGAAGATCAGAAGAGGGAGAGAGAGGTACAACCCTTTTAGTTCAGCCTTTCTTAAGCGCATTATGTTTGTTCTAACCTTGTCCCCTCTCATCAAGAGTGTTGCGTGTAAAATAGTCTATCGCAATTATAGTGCAAGTATACACGACGCAAGTAGTAAAGTGATACGAAGTATCGGATATCGTCTCCACAGGGATTGGGCTAATGACTTCACCTTATTTCACTGCACAAAGTAAAAGTAATAGTTTGAGAGAATTGTCACGAAAATAGTAAGGAAAACGCAAATAAAAGAAGTAAGATTTCAAGATAGAGAGAATGGGCTGGTATTGAGTTGCTCGGTAGTGCAGGTACTGAATTGCTTAGGATCTCCAGTTCTGTCGTCGCACCCGTCGCCGACAGCACCTGTCGCGGCGTCTGTCCGTTAGCTGTCGCGGCAGCGACACTAACTCCGTACTTCAAGCTTGGCAAGAATCCCAGATCTGCCTTGCCCTATCCCTAGGCACAAGTCTGTCGGCGATCACGTCTTTGATGATACCTCCCGGCGTGAATCGAAGGATGAACACCGATGTGTATGAATTCTTCTTTAGCCACTTAACCTCGCCCTATCCCTAGGCACGAGATGGTTCAACTATGAACTAGAGAACGCGCTCTTATCTCTTTCGTATACTTAACTCTCCCGATGCTAAGTAAATGGATAACCTCACAATGCTCTCCCGATGCTCTTGCAAGATATTAAAACCAAGATAAAAGAACTTGAAGTTTATTTTATTGAACTTGAAAAAATCCTAAAACAAAGCAACCCTTGCAACTACTTTACAAAACAACCCGTAGCCCTAGGGGGAATTTAGAACATATCGGTGACAGGTAAACGGCAGGGTTTAGATTTCGGTTATATGGTAATCGGTTATGCCCTAGGTTTAATCTATGCCCTTTATATAAGCTTTGGGCTCAAGTTATCTAAGGTAACAAGGATTACAACTTTAATTAAAAGTAAGATTCTAATAAAACTAAATCTCTAAAGTCTCCTACTTTCCAGCCGCATCCTTGCTTTTAGGGATTTCCTCTCCTTTGAGCTTTGGCTTGACATATCTTTTGATCCGGGGCTTGAAAAAATATTCGGCTTCCACACGACAGACGAGCAGATTTTTCTCTATCTATCGAGGTCCACTTGACTTTTCCTCTTCATGAGTCTGCTGTCACCATGCTGTCACGACAGGTCCATGACAGGTTCGTCTTCTTCAGCTGCTTGTCCAGTTCAGCTCTCCTGCTTATCTGCCCTGCGCCTGCCTTCGACATCTACTGTGACAGATACCTGCAAAAATAGCCATCTTTTAGTAGAATCCGTGCCTTTTATAAAATTGTGATGTTTTATTGAAAACTAACCTAAATGCAATGAAATGATGCTTGAATGCAGCAGAAATATGGGTTAAAAAGGGTGTAAATAATAGAACTTTTACACACTCAACACACCCCCAAACTCAAGTTTTTGCTTGCCCTCAAGCAATGTAGACTTAAAAGAAAACTGAAAATTTTTGTGTTGGCCTTCAAACAATGAACTGTCCCTTACCTGTCGTTCATTCTCTATGGCGGCAGCAACCTGTCGGAAAGGTTAGGATCTGTCCGGAATCTCCCTATAGCTCTCGTGCAGTGTGTGCATGCTTGTGAACAGTTATATGCTAAGACTCTCTTAGTTTCACTAGAATATTCAACTCCTTAACTCGAATTTTTATGCCAAAGTTTATTTTTTTAGAAGGCACATTTTCATGCTTCTTTTTCTTCTATTTTCAAGCTAAGTTTTTCTAGAGCCAGTTTCGGGCACCTCTAGTTAGCTTCCTAGAGCCGGTTTCGGGCACCTCTAGGTTTTTGATTTTCTTTTGCTAAACTTCTTTCCTAGAGCCAGTGTTAGGCACCTCTAGGGGCTATCCAAGTTCTAAGCTTCCTATTCTAGTTTGGCTAAAAGAAATCTAAGCAATATAACAGTCACAAAAGTGTTTAAGTTTTCAGAACTATAGAAAGGCTCTAAACTTTTCCTTAACCTGTCCTAAAGATGCTGCCACGACAGAGCCGTCATGACAGGTAAGTTAACTTCACAGTTTTAAGCCAACAGTTTAAATTTTTTGATTTTTCTGATTTTTTTTAAGATAAAAGAAAATAAATAACTAATAAGACACAACAATTAATCAAAAGATGTGCTAAAGACTCCATTAAATATGGAGGGTTGCCACCCCCAAACTCGAGGGTTGCATTGCCCTCAATGCAAAATGACACAAAAACAAATAAAGAAAAACACAATAAATAAAAGTACATCACAAATATATAAGGGCAGGCAGCAATAAGAGGAGAAAAAGAAATAAAAACTTAGATTTTATTCGATGTCCTCGCTGCTGCTGCTGACGCGGATCTGATGGCGGCGTCTGCGTTGGGGAGGTGGCTGGGCAGGTTCCGGAGCAGGTTGATCAACAGGTTCATCAGCCTGTTGAGGTGCAGGTTCTTCCTCCGGTTGGGGGACAGGGTCGTCAGCAGGTTGAAGGGCAGGTGGCTCCACTAGTCGGACATCAGAACTGCTGCTGCTGTCCCAGCTGCTACTCGTGATGGCTTTGGACAACCTTCTCTTGTTGGCCACATGCTTAATACGTTTTACCCGCGTGAAGGCGCTGTCCAAATTCCTCCGGACAAGAGGGCTGTCATCAGTGGCAGCTCGCTTGGTGCCTCGAGGGGAGGTGTCTGCTGGTGGGCTGCCGGCTGCTGTCGGGGAAGGTGTGGAGGAGGCAGATTCTCCGTGGGGAGAGACAGGTGGTGTGGGAGTGGGGGAGGGGATATTGAAATAATGGGCGGGGAAGGTGGGGAAAATGACATCCGGAAAATTCAAAGTATTGGTAATGAAATTTACCGTTGCATTGGAGAAGTCACGGATGAAAGTCATCAAACCCATCTGGCGCTCCTCTATCCTCAAGATGGCAGCAAGGATGTGGGCGTTCTGATCTGCCGGAGCGGTGTTGGTGGCAGCTTCTGGGGCAAGTTCGGTGGCAGGTTCATCATCAGACTCAGCAGGAGGGGCGTTTGGATCGAAGGCGTTGTGGGGCGATACGACGATGATCTCCATGAGGCTGGAGATGTTGCTGTCTGTCCAGCCGCTGCCCTTCTTGATTTTGTCTGAAGGGTCCTCCGGTACGGCCGCGCAGCGGCAGAGGGCAGTGATGGTGAAGGGCAGGCAGAGTCGTGAATCTGATCGGAAGGCACAATCGAGAATGCTGTCCCGCATGTACCTGCCCACATTGATGGGCCTGTCATGCATGATAGAGTGGATGAGGGCCAACCGCTGTCTGTTGACTGTCGTATGGTGGGACGAGGGCAGGATACACTTTTTGATAAAAGCATTCCAGAGTTTTGCCTCAGGGAGTAGCTGCGCCCTATTGACGGAGTTGGGGTTCTTCTTACTGGTGCTCCATGTCGTTCCCGCCTTTGTCAACTCCCTCATGACAGCATCATGTCCGGCAGCGTCGAGGGTGTCCCAAAATTGTTGATGAGCATCGTCATTGGGGCCAAAGAAGAGGCCGAATACATGGTTGATGCTGCTGGCGGTGAAAGGAACTGTCACTCCTCGGACGATGACAGATGTTGCCGTCTTACTTTCGATCGCCGCATAAAATTCCCTGACCAGAGTGTCGTTAAGCTCTGCCGGCTGCTCGGCAAAGTCCTCCCAAAGTTGTGCTGTTATGGCCTTCATAATGAACGGCCAGAGTCCAAAAAGAGGGGCATCTCTGTTATAGATGAAGCTCCGTTCCTCCCATAGCTCCTTTTTAGCGAACGGGGATGCTGCTGCTGAAGAAGAAGCAGCAGCAGCGTTCTGACGGGTTTGTCGTGAAGACATTTTGGTTGCAAGGGCTGAAAAAAAGAAAGAAAGTAGATAAAACTAGAAGGGAATAACAAGAGAGAAAATCAGAAGTGATGAAAAATGAAAAGGGGAAGGGGTTTATATAGCGGTCGAGTAGCTGCCCATTTAATGCCGCAACGGCAGGCGGGAATAACGGGGCGGCAGATTGGATATTGCGTGTCTGACGCGTCTGACACGCATTAATGCGTCTGTTGTGCGTCTGCCGCACGCTTCTTCGTCTGCTGTGCGTCTGTTGACAGCCTGTCAAATCCGTCTGCGCCGGCAGCCGAAACGTCAGGTTACCATAAATGGGCTTTATTGGGCTGGTGGATGAGCGGTGGGCTTTGGCCACTTCTTCTTTCTCACTTGACTCCTTTATTTCCTAAAAATTAAAAACAAAACATTATTTGAATAAAATAAATCTAATTCCTAATAAATAATAATAAATAATAAAATAAAATAAAAATAAAAATTAGGTTAAATTAGGGATGCCTTGTGGGGCATCACCTAAGGTAACCACTTCCTGTATTCCTGGGGCTTCAGTCCCCCGATAATGCTTGAGGCGTTGTCCATTGACTTTGAATTGGTGCCCGTCCTTTAATGATTGAATTGTAATGGCACCATGGGGAAAAACTTGAACCACTTGGAACGGACCAGACCATCTAGATTTAAGCTTCCCTGGGAAGAGTTTCAACCTAGAATTAAACAACAATACAAGCTGCCCTGGGCAGAACTGACGTGGCAGCAACTTCTTGTCATGCCACTTCTTTGTTTTCTCCTTGTATATTCTTGCGTTGTCGTAGGCCATCGTCCGTATTTCATCGATCTCATTCAAATCTAACAGCCTTTTCTGGCCTGCCTTGTCCAAGCCCATATTTACTGCCTTGATTGCCCAATATGCCTTGTGCTCTATCTCGACAGGCAGGTGGCAGGTTTTCCCATAGATCAATCGGAATGGAGACATGCCCAATGGAGTTTTGAAAGCTGTCATGTATGCCCATAATGCATCATTCAGAAGTAGAGACCAATCTTTCCTAGTTGGTTTAACCATCTTTTCAAGAATGTTCTTCACTTCCCTGTTGAAAATCTCAGCCTGTCCATTGGTCTGTGGGTGGTATGCTGTCGCGATCCTGTGCTTGACACCATATTTTCTCAGGGCGGCAGCAATTATCCTGTTGTCAAAATGTCTCCCTTCATCACTGATAATCGCCCTAGGGATGCCAAATCTAGAAAAGATGTTTTTGTGCAAAAACTTTTGGACCGTTTTGGCATCATTCTTTTGAGTTGCGATTGCTTCTACCCACTTGGAGACATAATCTACTGCTAGGAGGATGTAAAGATTTCCACACGACGATGGAAAAGGTCCCATAAAATCAATCCCCCAAACGTCGAAGATTTCGACTTCTAAAATATTCTGCAGTGGCATCTCGTTTCTCCTCGAGATATTACCTGTCCGCTGGCACCTGTCACATTTTTGTAAAATTCCTGTGCGTCCTTATACAGTGTCGGCCAGTAGAACCCTGACTGCAGCACCTTGGCAGCAGTTTTATTGCCTCCTAAGTGTCCTCCATATTGTGAAGCATGACAGTGATGGAGAATGTCTTCTTGTTCTTCTTGTGGTACACATCTCCTTATAACCTGATCTGCGCACATTTTGAAAAGAAGAGGTTCGTCCCAATAATAATGTTTAACATCATTTTGAAACCTCTTCTTGGCTTGATAAGTAAGATTAGAAGGTAATATTCCGCTAACTATAAAATTAACGAAATCAGCATACCAGGGAAGGTTAGAAGACTTACCTGCCGCCATGGCTGTCGTGACAGCTATTGCGGCAGCAAAGAGCTGCTCATCTGGGAAGGTCTCTAGTATGTGTGTTTCATCTAAAGGTAGACTCTGTCCCTTCTCCAACCTCGACAAGTGATCTGCCACCTGATTTTCTGTCCCCTTTTTGTCTTTGATTTCAAGGTCGAACTCTTGTAATAGCAAGATCCATCGTATCAACCTAGGCTTTGCATCCTTCTTTGCGAACAAGTACTTAAGGGCAGAATGATCGGTGTGCACTATTACCTTCGTTCCAAGTATATAAGAACGAAACTTGTCGATGGAGAACACCACAGCTAACAGCTCCTTTTCTGTGGTGGTATAATTCACTTGGGCATCATTCAATGTTTTGCTGGCATAATATATGACATGAAACAGCCTGTCCTTGCGCTGCCCAAGTGCTGCCCCGACAGCATAGTCACCAGCATCACACATAATTTCAAACGGTTGCGTCCAGTCTGGTGGCTGTACTATGGGGGCTGTCACTAGCTTTTCCTTCAGAACCTTGAATGCTTCAGTACATTCTTCATTAAAGTCAAAGGGTCGGTTCTGCTCTAAGAGATGACATAGGGGCTTCGTGATTTTTGAGAAATTTGCAATAAATCTCCTATAAAAACCAGCATGCCCTAGAAAACTCCTAATTCCCTTGACTGTGGTTGGTGGTGGCAGCTTCTCAATTACCTCTATTTTGGCCCTGTCGACTTCTATCCCACGGCAGCTAATCTTATGGCCTAAAACTATCCCTTCATCTACCATAAAATGGCATTTTTCCCAATTAAGAACAAGATTAGCTTTTTCACATCTTTCAAGTACCTTTTTAAGGTTGCCGAGGCAGCTCTCAAAATCGTCTCCAAAGACGGAAAAATCATCCATGAAGATTTCGAGGAAGTCCTCTACCATGTCGGAGAATATTGCCATCATGCACCTTTGGAAGGTGGCAGGTGCGTTACATAGGCCGAACGACATCCTCCTAAATGCGTATGTTCCGTAAGGGCATGTGAAGGTCGTTTTCTCTTGGTCCTCCGGTGCAATAGCAATTTGATTATATCCTGAATAACCATCAAGAAAACAATAGTAAGGTTTACCCGCTAATCTATCAAGCATTTGATCAATAAAGGGTAAAGGAAAGTGGTCTTTTCGGGTAGCTTTGTTAAGCTTCCGATAGTCCATACAAACCCTCCAACCGGTCACAGTCCTGGTTGGGATTAACTCATTGTTTTCGTTGGTTATCACGGTCATGCCTCCTTTCTTGGGAACACATTGCACCGGGCTTACCCATTTGCTATCGGAGATGGCGTAAATAATACCAGCATCTAACCATTTAATTATTTCTTTACGCACTACCTCCTTCATTGCAAGGTTTAACCGCCTTTGGGCATCAATAGTCGGCTTATGATCTTCCTCCAGGAGGATTTTGTGCATACAGATTGCCGGACTAATGCCCTGAATGTCTGCTATCGTCCATCCTATCTCCCTTTTATGCTGCCTCAACATGTCGATCAGCTGTCGTTCCTATTCCTGCGGCAGCTTAGCAGAGATGATTACGGGCAGTGTGTTATCACAACCAAGATAAGCATATTTAAGCTGCCCTGGCAGGGGCTTAAGTTCTAAGACAGGTGGTTCAACAGTAGAGGGCTTTTGGATTAAATGGTTATCCGAAGTGTAATTCAAGGGTTCGAATAACTTACCTGGACGATGGTCTAACCAGTTTACCTCCTCATGACCTTCAGTATCAGATGTATTGGATTCAGAGGAGTCACTGTCGTCGGTGCTGTCGTCGTTGCTGTCGTGACAGGCTTGTAGATGGCTGTCGCAGCAGTGACCAAATTTTATATCTCGGCAGCCCGTCCTGATGCAGGGTTGATCAAAGGTCACCTCAATGATGGCCTTGCATTCCTCATCCACATCAGTATGTTTCATTGCTTGGAGAACATTCAACTTAATTTCTTGATCGTTTACGCGCATGGTGAGTTCTCCTTTCTCCACATCAATCAATGATCTTTCCGTGGCTAAGAAGGGTCGCCCTAGGATGACTGGTGCGTTCTCATCTGCCTCACAATCTAAAATAAGAAAGTCAGCAGGAAAAATAAGTTTATCCACTCTTACCAAGATGTCTTCAATTTTTCCCTCGGGGTGAACGTAAGAGCAGTCGGCTAGCTGTAGGGTAACTGTCGTGGGCCGCGCCTTGCCAATACCTAGTTTCTGAAAAACAGATTTGGGCATTAGATTAACACTAGCACCAAGATCACATAATGCCTTACCCACAAATTTATCGCCGATTACGCAAGGTATGAGGAAGCTCCCCGGATCCTTCTTTTTCTGGGGTGGTTGCCGATGAAGAATACTCATGCAACCTTCTTGCATCCTCACCGTTTCAAATTCCCCAAGTTTAGATTTTTTAGACATGACATCCTTGAGAAATTTAGCATAACCGGGCATCTCCCTAACAGCATCTAACAACGGAATATTGATATGAACCTGTTTAAAAATATCATAAATCTTTTTAAGTTGAGATTCATGCTTAGCTTGCTGTATCCGTTGCGGAAAAGGTGGTGGAGGACGGTAATCAGCAATGCGTCCTTCCCACTGCATGCGAATCTGAGGACGATACTCATCTTTTTTCTCCTCTGTTTCTGCTGTCGTGACAGGCTCATCGGCAGCAGTCTGTTTATCACCTTTCGGGGCAGCTTCCTCGGCAGGTTTATCCAAGGCAGGTTCCTTTTCTGTTTCAGCTTCTTTTTCCGGCCCTGGTAACTTTTTCCCACTCCTAGTAGTAATTGCCTTACATTGCTCATGTGGGGGTGGTCTAGCATTTTCAGTATTGCTAGGAAATCCTCCATTCTGCCGTGGCTTAATGTGCTGCGACACCTGACCCATTTGTGTCTCTAGAGATTTCAAGGTAGCCTCATGATTTGTCATTCTCATCTTGGTTTCATCCATAAAGTCTTCCGTTTTCTTGACAAACTTATTAATGTTCTCCATATACGTACCAGTCTGAGACATAAAGGTGGCCAGAGTCTGTTCCAATACACTACTCGTGGCAGGTGGTGGCTGCTGTTGCTGCTGAGGTGGCAGGTTCTGCGGCAGATGCTGTCGCGTCAACAATCTAGGACCCCCCTGATTCTGATTATGTGCTTGTGGATTCAGGGCATTGTTTGGGTTACTCCAGGAGAATTTGGGATCCTTCCTCCAATTAGGGTTGTAATTGTTGGAATTGTAGTTCGGCTTGTAATTTCCAACATATTTTCCCTCTTCTATATTTATGGGGAAGTCATCCCTGCTATGATTTCCCTCACAAGTAGCACAAACTTCCTCGACAACAAATCCTTGTAATTCATCATCATTCAATAATTTTTTCATTGCTTTAGTAAGGAATGCTACCTGTGATTTCATAGTGCTGTCGGCCTCATAGTCCTTGACAGCAAGTACCCGTTTACCTCCTCTTCTAGTGGTTGGAAACTGCTCCTCATTCTTAGCCAGATGTTTCAAAACTTGCAGGGCCTCGTCCGGATCTTTATCCAATAATAGTCCATTTGCTGCAGAATCAATTCGAATGCGAGTTTGTAAGTTAGCAGCATTATAGAACTTAGTTACCTGATTCCAGACGGGAAATCCATGCATTGGGCAGTTTCGTAGAAGAGTTGTAAATCTGTCCCAGGCCTCGCGCATTGGCTCGTCATCTTCCTGTTGAAAAGTAGCAATTTCATTACGTAATCGCTCAGCTAAATGTGAAGGATTAAAACGAGACAAAAATTCACGAGTTAAATCTGCCCAAGTCATAATAGAACCCGGTGTAAGTTTATTCCACCAAGTTTTAGCTCTGTCCCTCAATGAATGGGGAAATAACCGAAGCCTCAGTATCTCCGGACTAACTCCTGGTAGTCTAAACAAACCACAGATCTCCTGGAACGTTTTGAGATGCTCCCTAGCATCTTCTGTCGCAGAACCACTAAACTGCCCGGCGTTGTTGATCATACTAAACATGACAGGTTTAAGCTCGAAGTTGTCAACATCAATATCCGGCAGCGTGGTCTCCAGCTCTACATGATCATTCAGCATGTAGTCACGACATGACCGTCGTCCACCTGCCGCGGGCGGGTCACCAACAGGCGGGATTTCTTCACCGATAGGGTGATTACGGGCCATCTGCTCTAGCTCTTTCTCAAGGTATTCTTTTCGGTCTAAGAGGTGGCGAATCTGTTTCTTGAGATTAAAGGAACGTTCGATCTCCGGATCTAATTTATACTCAGGATCTTCACCTCTTTTCGATCTGCGCATAAACAGAAAAACCTTGTGAAAAGCAAGAGTTAAAAACGCAAAAGAAAAATTAAAGAAAAATAAAAAAAAACAAAAACAAGAACGAAAATAAAAACAAAAAATGCAAGGAAAGGAAGGTGTAGTTATGTTGCCAATCCCCGGCAACGGCGCCAAAAACTTGTTGCGTGTAAAATAGTCTATCGCAATTATAGTGCAAGTATACACGACGCAAGTAGTAAAGTGATACGAAGTATCGGATATCGTCTCCATAGGGATTGGGCTAATGACTTCACCTTATTTCACTGCACAAAGTAAAAGTAATAGTTTGAGAGAATTGTCACGAAAATAGTAAGGAAAACGCAAATAAAAGAAGTAAGATTTCAAGATAGAGAGAATGGGCTGGTATTGAGTTGCTCGGTAGTGCAGGTACTGAATTGCTTAGGATCTCCAGTTCTGTCGTCGCACCCGTCGCCGACAGCACCTGTCGCGGCGTCTGTCCGTTAGCTGTCGCGGCAGCGACACTAACTCCGTACTTCAAGCTTGGCAAGAATCCCAGATCTGCCTTGCCCTATCCCTAGGCACAAGTCTGTCGGCGATCACGTCTTTGATGATACCTCCCGGCGTGAATCGAAGGATGAACACCGATGTGTATGAATTCTTCTTTAGCCACTTAACCTCGCCCTATCCCTAGGCACGAGATGGTTCAACTATGAACTAGAGAACGCGCTCTTATCTCTTTCGTATACTTAACTCTCCCGATGCTAAGTAAATGGATAACCTCACAATGCTCTCCCGATGCTCTTGCAAGATATTAAAACCAAGATAAAAGAACTTGAAGTTTATTTTATTGAACTTGAAAAAATCCTAAAACAAAGCAACCCTTGCAACTACTTTACAAAACAACCCGTAGCCCTAGGGGGAATTTAGAACATATCGGTGACAGGTAAACGGCAGGGTTTAGATTTCGGTTATATGGTAATCGGTTATGCCCTAGGTTTAATCTATGCCCTTTATATAAGCTTTGGGCTCAAGTTATCTAAGGTAACAAGGATTACAACTTTAATTAAAAGTAAGATTCTAATAAAGACTAAATCTCTAAAGTCTCTTACTTTCCAGCCGCATCCTTGCTTTTAGGGATTTCCTCTCCTTTGAGCTTTGGCTTGACATATCTTTTGATCCGGGGCTTGAAAAAATATTCGGCTTCCACACGACAGACGAGCAGATTTTTCTCTATCTATCGAGGTCCACTTGACTTTTCCTCTTCATGAGTCTGCTGTCACCATGCTGTCACGACAGGTCCATGACAGGTTCGTCTTCTTCAGCTGCTTGTCCAGTTCAGCTCTCCTGCTTATCTGCCCTGCGCCTGCCTTCGACATCTACTGTGACAGATACCTGCAAAAATAGCCATCTTTTAGTAGAATCCGTGCCTTTTATAAAATTGTGATGTTTTATTGAAAACTAACCTAAATGCAATGAAATGATGCTTGAATGCAGCAGAAATATGGGTTAAAAAGGGTGTAAATAATAGAACTTTTACACACTCAACAAAGAGCGTAAATATTTATAGCCTTTTTGTACTGTTGATGATGCGATACTATCGTTTGGTGCACGCAGTCGCATCGTTGTCTATGCTAGGAATCCGAAAAGTATCATTAGGTTATTACTGGTGTGCTCAGTTACCCATTGGCTCTCCAATAACTTTCTTTATGTTGAAAGCTTATTGTTAATGGTTGACAGCTCAACGTTGAATTAATTTTTTCTTCTAAAAATTCATACAATTTTTTTTCAGCCATGAGATATAAGTTGAAACATCACCAGGCTGTTTGCCGGGAATTGCAACAGAAATTATTGTTTTGAATTTTACTTGTGTTTGTTTATTTTATTATTTTGTTTTGTTTGGTGTATGACCAAGAGCCGCACCGCGGAAGAAGATTGGCCATATGACTCGGAGAGAAAGAACCCTACGCATATTGAAAAAAAACTTCGACAAATGGCTCACAATAGGAATGGAGTAGACGATGTCATAAATAATGAGAAGAATCTACCAATACATAATGACATTCTGCCTGCTCTTGTTGTTGTTGTGGAAGAAGAAAGACCTAATAGAGAACACTTGGTACCAAACATAGACAATTTGATGCTAGAACTAATTGGTCCAGAGGTAAATAAAACTAATTTTAAACTTAAACTGGTAATGTTTCAAACGCTATTGAATGTAGGTCAATTTGATGGATCACCTACTGGAGACCCAATGCAACACTTGAAGCAATTCATGGAAGTTTGCCAACTATTTCAACAACCTGGTGTAGCTGAAGAGGCAATGAAGTTAAGACTATTCTCATTTTTCTTAAGAGATAGAGCAAAAAACGTGTAAGTTCTTTGCCACATGGTTCAATTACTTCATGGGCATAATTATGCTAGAAGTTCCTTCTGAGATTTCAGTCACCTAAACTTAATGCCAAGCTGCAGACCAATATCATTACTTTTAGGTAGGCTGATGACGAGACTTTGTATGATGTCTGAGAGCGTTTTAAGGACCTGTTGAGGAGGTGTCCTCATGCACAGATTTCCTACTTGGACCCAAATGAAGACCTTTTATAACGGGCTCAATACTCATGCCAAGACTGTGGTTGATGTTTCAGCAAACGGTTCGTTGTTAGACAAGAATTATACAGAGACATTTGACATTCTTGAAAGGATTGCCACCAATGACCACCAATATCTACTGCCAACTGGAACCAGAACAAAAACTGCTAGAAAATTAGAGCTTGATGCATTATCATCTATTAGTGCTCAGATTTTCAATCTCACTAACATAGTGAAGACAATGGAAAAGCCTACTAAAGTCCAAGAAGTAAAGACACTGGAACCATTCTACACTATTTGTGGAGAGGATCATCACGTGGATGAATGCCCATTTAATAGGTAAATTTTATTGGCAATTTCAATCGTAATTTTAACCCACATTCTAATACTTATAATGCAGGTTGGAAGCAACATCCCAATTTTTCTTGGGCAAATCAAAGAGGTAACCAATTTAATGCCCAACGCTAGAATAATAATGCACCGCTAGGATTCAACCAGAATGTAATGCCGTATAGAGCACAAAACAACTTCCAATCAGGGCATAGATCTAACAAGGGAAATTTTTTAACAGAGTACATGAAGCGAAATAATGCAATTTCCCAAAGTTTAACAGTATTTGTAGCCCCCTTGACCCGGTCTAGTCGCCAGATCGAACCGAGTGAGCTATATTGAGTTTATTGATGAAAACCCGTGAAGGTGCACATCGATAAACAACCATTATATTTTTTTTGCTTTAATTCTTATCTAGGTGCATTTATTTAACTTAAGGTGAGCTTACTTGTAGCAGATCAAAACTTAACACAATCGACTCAAATTCCACCAAATCTTGTGGATGTATCACAATTGTCATGGAATTATTGCCACAGAAATCACTTAATTGTCGTGGCAACTGTGTGCGACTAAAATTGTCGTGGCAACTAAGACTAGTTGGAAATCCACCTTTGTTGATTTACATGTTTTTAATCATGCGATAACAAGATGACACGCTTCCAACACAACTTATCCAAAAACTTACAAACAACATTGACATGCTTCTAATAATAAACCACTGTTAACACGTATGAACAAATAGTTACTTACTAATTGATCAACACAATTCATATCTATACAAGTAACTTAGAGGCATGCTTCCTAACAAAATACATCATTATCCATTAAGAAACAAATAATTAAGACCTCAACATAGGCTATAAAATAATTAAGGGATTAAAGCATATGACCATAAACACTCATTGAACACAAATAATCAATCTAGTCATTATTTAAACCATTAAAATCGTTTGGTCCATAATTATCAAGTATACAAAGCATTAAAAATAAAATCAACATATTAATCATTGCATACAACCATCATCTAATGTAATATAAACTCAATCAAGTTATCATTCCCTAAAAGAATAACCTATCCTAATATTTTACCCAATTGCCTTATTACAAATAATAATAACACTGTAATCATACCCTTTGAATTTGTTTGTCTTGAAATCCACCTTGCCTCAAACCACGACCCCCAATCTTGCTTTTATTCATTGCATTGACAAAAGAAAAGAGAGCGTAAGCATATAATGCCTAGTGAATACGCTCAAAATAGGTAAAACGTCAATGCAGTTTTAAAACCAAATTCGATGTTAAAAATTCATATTAGAGCAAGTCAAACACATCATTTCTAAAGCATTTTAATAAACCATGCTTGTTCGATACATAAGCATCATGCTTTCATAACAAACCTTTTATTCTCAAAACATTTGATAAAACATGCTTGATCAAAACATAAGTGTTTTCCCGTTTATTCTCAAATCAAATCGTGTATAACAACCATATGCATCAAAACACTTTTTCTCAAGTCTCATGCTCACTTAAACCAAAACATTTCTCATTATAAAACATGTATCACAAATCTCATTCATTAACCATAATGTAAAATCTTAATGCCATTAACCATAATGTAAAATCTCAATGCAAGCCTCTCATGCTAGAACATCATAAACATATCTCAAAATAGAATTTTATGTATAAATCCCATTATACATAACTATTTAAAATCGTGATACATGTAATTTCATATATTGTCATTAAAAGTGACACTGATGGAATCTATCCCCATTCTTGGATAGCCCTACCTCTATCCATAAATATTCGGATATGCGGACACTTTGATATAATCTACCCCCATCAGGTCTCATGGTGAAATCTATTCTCACTTCGGCCGGAATGGCACTACCCTCATTGCCCGTTGGTGGTAGAATCTACCCCTATCACTCGCAACACAATAGAATCTACCCCTATTGTGTAGCTGAAGAATTTTTCTCGCGTACGAAATTTGTCTCACGCACGAATTTTATCTCACGTACGCATTTTGTATGTTATAGTGCACTTCTCATCCTATTTGCGGACTAATTATATCTGACAATTTTAAGTCTCATCACTTTGTCAATATACACTTTTAAACCATGTTACCTTACCGTTTTCAATGCATAAACATAAATCAAATTCTCATCCCATTTTAAAAGCATAAACAATGCATATCATTTTCTCAACAAGTTATAAACTCTTTCAAATTATAAATCAACTCTCATGAGATCATATTCAACAATTCTCAAATCTCAAAACATGCATAAAGAATTGGTAACAAATCTATCCATGTTTTTAAACCAAAATATGTAAATCAAGTCTTATATCAAACTGATATTCAAAAGGCAAAAATAGGGAAAATTTACTTCCGAGCTTAGCTAAGCTTGCTAGGCTTTAACTAAACCCCCAAAGCTATAAATCAAACCTCTTTTATAATACCAAAACACATTTGTACTCACAAACTTGACATCGTCTTGGTGCCCACGTCTCAACATCAACGCCTCGACACCTAATTAAAAAACGGCCGAACACTTGCTATCTTTCATAAGAAAATATAAAAATTATTATAAATTAGGCCACACCAAAATAACCAATTTATAATAGCACCACTAATATTTAAACCATTTCTATTTCCCTAACAACTCCGCGAACTACAGCAAAATTTCCTTCTTTTTTTCTCACTTTCCGCCACTGCTTTGATTTCAATTGCCCCTTTTACTTTCTTTTTTTTAATCCACCTCACGCCTGTTACAAATGAAGTGGAAGGTAGCAGCAGCAGCCTTTACATTTCCTCAGTCCCTTTCAATCTTTTTTTTAACAATATACGTACCATGGGATCACAACATTGAAAATCACGTAATTCGAATCCCTGCATGCGCCCTGCTTCAACCTTGCGATTTTCCCTTTAAATTCTTACGAGCATATCGTCGAACATAATCGGTGCACACCATTTTATGATTCAAAAATTCAATTAACTAATCCACCAAATTACCCCATCAAAGAACCCAAACTTAAATTCAACCAATTAGATTAATTTTGGAATCAATTTTATAAAATTGATATTAGATTATATCAAAAGACAACGAAATTGATAAAAAATTAACACAAAATAATTAATAGATTATTAGAAAATCAAAGCTTACCCAAATAAATTGGAACTTGAAAATCAAGATTGCTACTCCAATCTTCCAACTTGAAATCCAATGAACATGATGGGAGAAATCAAAATCTCTTGTGTGACTATTGATTAGAAATGATTTAGAAAGAAAATAAATAGAAATTGAATAATAAAATCCAAGAAAATTAAAATAGTGTTTTCTTGAGAGAAAAAAGAGAGATAAGTTTAGGCATAGCTTTCTTTCTTGAGAAAATAATAACCATTGTCAAATTCTAAGTAGAAATATGTGATAAAGCTATATTTAATAAATGTGTCAAATAATATCATAAAACCATCACTTTAGTTCTTTTTACAAAATTGCCATTAATGAAATTTTTGCAACACTTATAAAATAGTCTCTATTTAAATTAATATCAAAAGCAAATCCTTTAAAATTTCTTAAACTCAGTGTCAGCCGTTATTAAACTCATTAAATGTATTTTCCATAAATACTTGTCAATTTCATTACTCAAAATTATTTTTTTGGAATTAATTAATTAGCTAAAGACTAACCCAAAACTCTAACCCGAATCCAACAATTCACCCAAAACTTTTAACTCAATTTTCGGGGCGTTACAGTATCTATGCGAAACTTGGAGCTTCAGCTTGGGCAGATTGTCAATGCACTCAGTAATAGACCCTCGGAAAATTTGTCAAGCGATACGGAAGATGCTCGGCAAAAAAGTATAGAATAATGCAAAGCAGTTACTTTTCGAAGTGGTAAACAGTGCGAGGCTGAGATACCTGTCAAACAATCAACTAATTGCCAGGGCGAGAAGTTGATGCCAGCAAAAGAACCCAAGTAAGCTGAGAAAGAAGGGCCAAGAACTGATGGCGCCAAACCTTAATCTGATGCCAGGCTTCAATCTGATGCCAACATAACTTTGGCAAAACCAGTGGAGCCAACATTTGCTTATCCACCACCACCTTTTCCACAGAGGCTTCAAAAACATAAGCAAGATCATCAATTTAAGCACTTCTTAGAAGTCCTTAAAAATTGCAAATCAATATACCATTGGGAGAAGCTCTCGAACAAATGCTTAACTATGTCAAATTCATGAAGGTCATTTTGTCAAAAAAGATGAAGCTGGGTGATTTCGAGACTGTTGCTCTCACCGATGGATGCAGTGCAATGATAACCAATAGATTGCCACCGAAACTGAAAGAATCGGGAAGTTTCACTATTCCCTGCACGATCGACAACATATTTATTGGTAAAGCACTGTGTGACATGGGTGTCAGCATCAATCTAATGCCAATACCAGTATTCAGAAAGCTTGGAATTTAAGCAAGGCCTACCATACTAACTCTTCAACTAGCAGGTCGATCTTATGTACATCCCAAGAGTAAAATTAAGGATGTGTTTGGTAAAGGTAGACAAATTCATATTCCATGTTGATGTTATTATTTTAGAATATGAGGCTGATGATAATGTCCCAATAGTTTTGGGAAGACTATTCCTTGCCATAGGTAAGACTTTAATTGATGTTAAAAAAGGTGATCTTACTATGCGTATGAATGACCAACGTGTTACGTTTAACATATGTCAAGCTCTTAAGTGTGCAGATGAACCTGAGGAATGCCAAGCTGTTGAGATGATGGAATCCATTTTCACTGTGGAGACGGCACAGATTTTTCAAGACACTGATGATGATGCTAGAGAACTAGATGACGAGGACATGATGAGTGAAGAATTTGAAGAACCGACCAAGCTGAACGAAGTGATGAGTTATTTTCGAGAGACCTGAGCCACTTGAGTTGGCTTGTAGAGAAATCAGAGCACCTAAACCATCTATAGAGGGGCCACCGGACCTGGAATTGAATCCTTTGCCAAGCCATCTCAAATATGCTTACCTAGGACACAATTTCATTTTGCCAATGATCATTTCTTCCGATTTGACTGATGACCAAGAGGAGACATCGCGTGAGATATTGGGCAATCACAAGCAAGCTTTGGGATGGACCTTGTTTGATATCTGAGGGATAAGCCCAACAATATGAATGCACAAAATCATTATATAGGATTACCATGGCAAAACAATTGAGGCCCAGAGGAGACTAAACCCGAGCATGAAAGAGGTAGTCAAGAAAGAAGTCATAAAATGGCCGGATGCCAGGATAATTTATCTAATTTCTGATGACTTGTAGGTCAGCCCTGTACAGTGTGTGCCAAAGAAGGGTGGAATAACCGTGGTCCAAAACAACAAAGATGAACTGATCCCATCGAGAACCGTGATGGGCTGGGGATGTGCATGGATTACATGAAGCTAAATAATGCCACGTGGAAGGACCACTTTCCACTACCCTTCATAGATCAGATGTTGGACAAGTTGGCAAGTAAGGCATTTTATTGCTTCCTAAAAGGCTATTCGGGCTATAATCAAATTGTCATCACTCTAAAAGATTAGGAAAAAACTACGTTCACTTGTCCATATGGGACATTCACTTTTAGAAGAATGCCCTTTGGATTGTGTAACGTCCCAACAATGTTTCAGCGTTGCATGATGTTGATCTTCTCGAACATGTTCGAGAATAATTTAGAAGTCTTCATGGATGACTTCTCTTTATTTGGCAAAACATTCGAGGAATGCCTTCAGAGTTTGGAACTTGTTCTACAGAGATGTATTGAAACTAACCTAGTCATGAACTGGAAAAAATGCCATTTCATGGTGAAGGCATAGTTATCAGACATAAAGTGACCAAGAAGAGACTGAAAGTTGACAAAGCAAAGGTAGACGTAATCAAACAATTGCCACCACCCACAAGCGTAAAGGGTATTAGAAGTTTCTTGGGACATGCAGGTTTTTATCACTATTTCATTAAAGATTTCTCAAAAATTTCTAAACCTTTATACTTACTTTTGAAACAGAATACCACTTTTGCATTTGATGTTTTTGTTTGAAAGCTTTTCAAGAAATAAAAGCCAGGTTAATTAATGCCCCTATAGTCATGGCACCCGATCGAAATGAGCCATTTGAGCTCATGTGCGATGCCAACGACTATGCCATTGGAGCTATGTCAGGAAAGAGATGTGGCAAAAATTTCCATACCATTTATTATGCCAGTCGAACATTGAATGAGGCCCAGCTTAACTGCATCACAATTGAGAAGAAGTTCCTTGCAGTTGCCTTTGCGTTTGACAAATTCAGATCTTACTTGGTGGGTAGTAAGTTGTGCTATACACAGACCACTCAACACTCAAGTATCTTTTGGCCAAGAAGGATGCCAAGCCCAGATTGATCCGATGGACACTTTTGTTGCAAGAGTTTGACCTCGAGATTTGAGATAAGAAGGGGAGTGAAAATCAAGTAGATGATCATTTGTCTCGGTTAGAGCATCACCATGAGGATGCAACACAACCACCATTAGAGATGATTTACTTGATGAATATTTGCTTGCGCTCACTACTATTCCATGGTATGCATACATAGTCAATCACCTGGTCAACAAATTATTGCCACTAGACTTGGTAAGCAATGCCGAGAAGCGATTTTTGAAGGATGTACGACAATATTATTGGGATGAGCCGTTCTTGTTCACGCAATGTGTCGACCAAGTCATTCGTCATTGTGTGTTAGAGGATGAACAATGAAATATTCTTCAACTTTGCCATGTAGCACCACATGGAGGATACTTTGTTGGAATAAAGACAACGACTAAAGTGTTGCAGTCATGATTTTTCTGGCTTACACTTTTCAAAGATGACCATTATTTTGCCAAGGTATACGACCAATGCTAGCGTACTGGAAACATTTCTAGCAGACATCAATTGCCACTATAGAACATCATACCTATATAGCTATTTAATGTTTGAGGATAGACTTTATGGGTCATTTTGACGAGTGTTCAAAAGTACTATTTTTATTACCCTTTTTACTCATATTATTGTTAGACTTAGACACATTTTAGTTACATTATTAGACATTCATGCATACTTTCACAATTTCCTTCACCATAATGCTTGAGTTCATAAATTATGTTATTTTGTTGAAAAAGGTACCGCTAGGTATGCGTTTTGTGCATATGCAGGTTATACCAGAGATTACCGAGCCTTGTCGCGGCAATACATGCCGATCATTGCCAAGCCCGATGCCAGAGACGAGAGACCACTACCAGTTCATTTACACGCCGAACTATGCCGAGGCAATGAATTGCCTCGACAATTTCTAACAAGGGAGAAAAAGAGCAAAGTGGTAGGAGACTTGAAGAGCGTAGAGAGCTGAATTTTTAGAGATAATTTGCATGAAGATCGAAGCTTGGATATTCATGAAGAGGTCAAAAGAGATTAAATCCCAAGAAAATAGGAGTTTTAGTTGGAATAAAATTAAAAGAGATTTAATATTTCTTTTATACAATTTAATTCCAACTTAATTTCCTCCTCAAGAAAGACTTTGACCTAGCCATCTCCTATATAAAGAAGGCCAAGATGCCAACTTCAAAGGGAGTCAATTGAAGAGAAAGAAACTCGGGGGATATTTAAATTATTCATCTTTTTCTTCTTTGTTTCGGTTAGATTCATGCTAGGGAATTATTCTTTGTATATCTTTCAAAACCCAGCCATGAACTAACTTGTTTGGCTAGGGGTATTTTGGGTTTGTGGTTTTGATAAACGATTAGATTTGTTTAGGTTTTTGAAGTTGCAATTTTAATTCAAGGCTTGCTTATTCTTGGTGTTTACGTTTTCTTGCAATTGAATCGGGAGAGGAAATTGCGGTTGCATCTATTTGTCTAATATCGGGAGAGTTAGACTCACGAAACGGATAAGTATGGTTTTCATCCCAATCGGTGAAAATTAACTCAGCTTAGGGATAAGTTCGAGTTTCAACGGCTAAAAAAGAGTAAGATTGGTTGGTGTTCATCCTTGGTTCACTCTGGGAGGTATTAACAAGGCCTGCACATCAGCAATGTTTCGACTTAGGGATAAGGAAGAGCCACTGAAGGACACTTTGCCGAACCTTGACGTTGTTGGTTGCTGCCCAAGCAAGGGATTACCGAGGAAATTACTTAACCCGTTGCCGCGATAGTAGCTTTGGTCGTTGCTGAGGCAATTCAGTGTTCGTTGCATTAAAAAACTGAGACTGTTCTATTCGGATTTCACTCCTCAACTCACGATAACCCGGCCTACTCTTCTCTCTTATTTGATTTCCTCTATCTTTTACTTTTATTGTTCTTTTGTTTATTCGTTAGTTAGAACTCTTCATATCACCTATTTGTGTTCTTATTTTCACAGTGTAGTAACTTAAGCAAAGTGGCCCAAACCAATCCCTGTGGAGACGATACTCCATACTCATATCACTTTATTACTTGCGACGTGTATACTTGCACAATTGCGTAGCACTCATTACACAGAGCAAGTTTTTGGCACCATTGCGGGGGATTGGCAATTGGCGTTAGTTGTTTTTGTTTATTGCATTTTTAATTAGTTTTACTAACTTTTCTTTTTGTTGTTTTATCAAAAAAAATTCAAAGTGCGCTACAAGTTAAGGGACATCAACATGTGGGGAAATAAAAGTAAATCTATTCGAGAGTTGATGTTGGAAGATATGAATCAATCAAGAAAAGCATATAACATGGACAACTCTTGTGCTATGTATGGGGAACATCATGTGTTTGAAAATTGCCCTCACCTTTTCAGTGCGCATGACTACATGGAGAACCATAGATGGAACCATCAGCAAAATCCTTCATGGTATGATCAAAAAGCTCAATTTTTTTTCCATAACAATTTTTTCCGCAGCAACATACATGCCTTGGCAATGTAGTCCTTATTAGCACCCAAGCGCCACGACAACAGATATGTCTTGGCAATGTAGTCCTTGTTAAGAGCTATTAAAGTCTATGGATGCGTGTATATCCAGGATGGATGAACTCGTGAGAGAATCGGAAGATCGATTAAGGAAATCCAAATATGCAATGGATAACATGCCCCAACAGTTAATTCCTAGAAATATTGAAATCCCAAAGCAAGAGGACAAGGAGCAATAGGAAGAGAGCTTCCCAGTGCGTGAGGAATAGCTAGAACCCCCAAGTCGAGAGGATGTCAATGAGAGAGATTGCCCAACACATGATGAGCCTATACAACAAATGCCCCGCAACAACACTTAATGAGGCCGAGAAGAGAACTGAGAGTGCCACGGTAATACCACATGCCTCAGCAACACCCGACCATACTGCCTCGGTAATGCCCGGTAACACTGTCTCGACAATGACCGACACCACTACCTCGGCAAGTTCTGATGTCTCGACAAGTCTAGATGCCTTGGCTATTCCATCAATCAAGAAGGAGAAGAGTGATGCTATAGCAATTCTCGAGGAATCAGATATCCAGAATGTTACAACACTAATGATGAAGCATGAATCTGTAGATTTCTCTTATCTACCTTTGCCCCGGCAATTGAACGACCACATGCAGGAGCAACAAGATGACAATACTTTGCCAATGGAATATGAGGAGGTAATGGTTGAACCTTTTGAATTCTTTAAAAACTCACCTCGTCCATTTCAGGTATGTCTTGAGGAACCAATGTTGGTAGATTTTAAGCCATCGAAATCTCTACTGATGGAGATGTTTGAGAGGCCAAAAGAAAACAGTGTTTGGATTCGTAAAGCTTTTTAGAAAATTGGTTTTTCCCTTGAATTACTGCAGAATTTTGGCAACTGGTTGCCACGACAATTGGCTTGAGCAGCAATTGCCATGACAAGGAAGGCTACATCCAACCATGATGGAGGTCGATGAGATTGAGGTAATTAAATTGTTGGGTGTTGATATAATATTTTCTACTAATATATTCATGCCTTCAGAAATAGTAGCAAGGTGGAGAGTATACATGGACTACAAGAGAACAAGGAAGAAAGACACCTCCACCATGGTAACATAACATGGAGTAGCTGCGAGCACATTGACCCAACTCTTTTTGGGCAATATTGTCACTCGATGGAGGGTGCAGATGGACTATAAGAAGTATCAGAAATGACTTTCCTCAAACTTTCTCGGATATGCAGTAACCTTAGAAGATGTATGAAAATGCTCTTTCTAAGAATTTTTAATTTTTAATTTTTAATTTTTGGACCTTTATTTTATTTTCGATTATTTTAGGAGATATTTTATTTGTCTTCAATATAATTAGTTTTCAAGTTTTCTTTGTTTTTCCACATCAAGAATCAAAACCACCATGGCCAAGAACCTCAAAACCATGACAAGCCCAAGCGCACCCAAAGGAGCAAACACCTGTTCAGAAAAATGAATCCAAAACTACTGCCAAAACGGACAAGACGAAGGATGCCTCGACAATACCTGATGCCTCGGCAACCGCTAAAGCGCATGCCTCAGTAATACCCGATGCCTCAGCAATCACTAAAGCGCATACCTCGACAATACACCATGCCTCGGTAAGTCCTGATGCACCGACAATGCCCACTTATCATGCACATGCATCAACTTATACCGGGTGAATCAAGCAACCACCGCGCTCAAGCAAGCGAATCAAGCAAATGACTCGAAGGAAACTCATCATACCAGGCGACGACCTTTCCGACTATCTCATTTATATCTCATTTTATTTTTCTTTTTATGTATTGAGGATAATGTTTTCTCGAGTTTGGGGGGTATTTGTCTTTAATTAGTTTCGTATCTAATTGCATTCATCTTTAGTAATAGCATATAGGATGCATATGTTACATGCCATGCCTTTAATTGGATTTAGTTTCTTAAGACTTGTTGAATATTCGATGATGAATTTTTGCCACCGCACTTAATTGAAAAATCCTTTAAATTTTAGGATTGCATGTAAAGAACCTAGAAACTTATTATGATGCTAAAAAATTTACACAGTTGTGACTTGTTGATTGACAGAAACTTAGTTAACTTAGGTTGCTAATTGTCTTTGATGATTAAAGTCTTGGCAGGTAATTGTTAGTTTGCATTGCTTGAGGACAAGCAATAGTGTAACCCCCTCGTCCCGGTCTGGCCGGATGACCGGTCCGAGTAGGCCACACGGGGAAAATCGAAGCGAAACCCGTTAGGGTTCCCCCTCGGTTAGCAACCTTATTTTTTTACTTAATCTTTTCTAAAAGTTCATTTAAGTCCTATATGATCAAACAGCGGAATAAGAATACATAAGACAAACATTCGAACCTAAAACAACATTTAAACAGCCCAATTTTAATCTTTTAAACATGCCGTTTCGAAACACCCTTGAGGCGTACCAAAACGCCTTGACCAGGTCAACTGCCGCAGAGCCTATACAAGGGGCCGTATCGAAACGGTGGTCAACCGTTCCAAAACGCCCATGACAGTCAACTTCTCGTGGTCAACGAGATTTTGACCGTTTCGAAACCCTTATACCCGTTTCGATACACCTTCATCTCGTGAATTTCTCAGAATTCCAGTAGCCAAAACGTTCCGATACGCGTTTTGGAACAGGGGTTTCAAAGGCCATACCGTATCGAAACACGTTCCGATACGGGGTCCCTGAAGCCTTACCCGTTCCGAAACGACCCATCCCGTTTCGAAACGCGGGCTGTCTGCAACCTTTGAAATTCAGACTTAGGCAACTGTTAACAAGTATAAAGGTCCCATAAGACTCCTAAAGGCACGCAACACCAACCAACAAAGTCTAGAGGCATACATCCTAGGTCTAGCATGCTCAAACATCCACAAGGCATAGATTTGAACAATCTTACATACATGGAAAATACAAATTTGTAACATATTATAGAAGGCATGCTTGAAGACATAAATGGACAAAGGCACCATTCATCACATAAAGGTTTACATGCCATCAAGCAATCTTAACAACCAAAAAGACATACGTCATTCAAGCATTTGGCAACAATATATCATGCTTACAAACCAAGTTAAGCCATAGACATCAAAATCATATATGAGTCTTACAAAGCTCATTCAAACACACCCTTGCCACATTGCTAAGCTACTACATAATTAATAACCGTACTTGAGCAACAAACTTGGAAAGCCCTTCTTGCCTTGCTCCGAGCTAACACCATGCTAATGATCTGCATTGTTGAAAATGAGAGCGTAAGCTATAAGCTTAGTTGAGGATGCTCTAAAACCGAAAACACCAACAATGCAGGGTTCAAGCATGTATTCCCTAAACCTCATATCTAACATGCATAGATAATTTCACAAGTAGACCTAGCTAGTCTTTCAAGAGTCATGTATGACATCTCACATCATACCAAGCTCAAACATAAAATATCAACATCATATATCAACATCACATATCACAATCATATGAACAAGTTTAATTGGCCACTATTAGTTACCCGGATGTGCGGATTTAATCTCAACAATCACTTTACCTCGGTGGGATTACACTCATCACCGGACCTTGCATGGGCGGGATTCCACTCATCACCACATGCCCTACGGATGGGATTCCACTCATCATCCCGTAGAATATATAATAGCTTCCGGTGGAATATTACATCACCGTACTCCTCCTTGATGACTTAACGCCATCAAGGCCACGTACGTTTTGACTCAATTTGCATGCACACTAATCCTAATGATCGATCATTTACACCTGGTAAATTAATTAGTGCCAATTTTCATTTACTACATCACATATCCATCAACCACATCTCATGCTCATCACATATACATATCATGGTATACATGTACAAATTAACCACATATCACAAGAGCATAAATAGGCAATACACATAGCATTTAATGGAAATCGATAGCTAAATTAACAACTTGAATTTATATAGAAATGGCCTACCAAGCACATTTCACTCACACACTACACACACTCGAACCAAACTTTAAAACATGATTAAAACCACTCACCGCCCTTCCTTAGCAACCAAAGCAAGTCTCCTACGAGCCCGGATTCGATCCCAATGTTCCTTCGACGTCTCCTCTTGCTTCTAGCCAACCAAAAACACAACCATTATTCCCAATCAATGCTAACATTCAATCAACACTCAACCCTTGAGCTCAAACTAACTTCAACCAATTTCCCAACCAAATTAATCCCCCAAATATACCAATTTTCGTGCTCCCTCAAACCCTAGCTGAAATTTCCATTTTCAAACATCCAAATGACCCCCTAAAGGTCCCAAAACATCCTCCTAACATATACAAACCATCAGCCCTTTAATTTCAACCTAAAACCCACCAAAAATTCAAGTTTTTGACATCTCAAATATTGCTTCAAGAACCCATTTCGGGTTTTCAACAAAACCAACCATTTTGACATATAATGTACATTTTAATGTGAATAAACAAAAACCCAACTCCATATTTCGAAACAAAATGAAAATCTTCATAAAAACTCAAGCTTTAACCAAACCCTAACATTTCAAAAGTTCATAGTTTTAAAATCTAGGACCATGAGTAGATAGAGGATGAAGAGAAGAGTTAGAAAATGTTTTTACCTCTCAAAATGGTCTTGAAATGAAGATGAGGTTCAATGGAATAGTAACTTTGAGCTTGGGAGGGTTTGAAGAAGGGGTTTGGGTTTCTAACGTTGGAAAAGGGGGAGTGGGGAGAGAAGATGACAACTTTTTAAAAGTTGTCTTGCTTTTAAAATTCTTTTGGTCAAATTACCACATTGGTCCCTCCCCTTTTTATTAAAACCCAATTAGACCCTAATTAAGGTTGAATTGATTTAATTTAATTTTACTGACTCGGACCACTAACCCGACTAACTCCTAACCCCAAAACACGGGCGTTATAAATAGTTCAAGTTTGGGGGTGTGATGAGTGTTCAAAAGTACTATTTTTTATTACCCTTTTTTTACTCATATTATTGTTAGACTTAGGCACATTTTAGTTACATTATTAGGCATTCATGCATACTTTCATAATTTCCTTCACCGTTATGCTTGAGTTCATAATTTAGTTATTTTGTGGAAAAAGGTACTGCTAGGTATGCGTTTTGTGCATATGCATGTTATGCTAGGGATTGTCGAGCCTTACCACGGCAGTGCCGCAACAGCCTGATGCCGCGACAATACATGCCGATCATTGCCGAGCCCGATACCACGGATGAGAGACCACTACTAGTTCATTGCCGAGGCAATGCCCGGGCAATTTCCAACAAAGGAGAAAAAAAGCAAAGTGGTAGGCGACTTGAAGAGCATAAAGAGCTGAATTTTTAGAGATAATTTGCATGAAGATCGGTGCTTGGATATTCATGAAGAGGTCAAAAAGATATTAAATCCCAAGAAAATAGGAGTTTTAGTTGGAATAAAATTAAAAGAGATTTAATATTTCTTTTATTTAATTCAATTCTAACTTAATTTCCTCCTCAAGAAAGACTTTGACATAGCCATCTTCTACATAAAGAAGGCAAAGCCGTCAACTTCAAAGGGAATCGATTGGAGAAAAAGAAACAAGGGGTCTGTTCGAATTCTTCATCTTTTTCTTATTTGTTTCGGTTAGATTCATGCTAGGGAATTATTCTTTGTATATCTTTCAAAACCCAGCCATGAACTAACTTGTTTGGCTTGGGTTATTTTGGGTTTGTAGTTTTGATAAACGATTAGATTTGTTTAGGTTTTTAAAGTTCCAATTTTAATTCAAGGTTTTCTTATTCTTGGTGTTTACATTTTCTTGCAATTGAATCAGGAGAGGAAATTGCAGTTGAATGTATTTGTCTAATATCAGGAGAGTTAGACTCACGAAATGGATAAGCATGATTTTCATCCCAATCGGTGAAAACTAACTCAGCTTAGGTATAAGTTCAAGTTTCAACGGCTAAAAGAAGCGTAAGATTGGTTGGTGTTCATTCTTGGTTCACTCTGGGAGGTATTATCAAGGCCTGCACATTAGAAGTTTTCGACTTAGGGATAAGGAGGAGCCACTGAAGGACACTTTGCCGAACCTTGACGTTGTTGGTTCCTGCCCAAGCAAGGGATTGCCGAGGCATTTACTTAACCTGTTGCCACGGTAGTAGCTTTGGTTATTGCCGAGGCAATTCGGTGTTCGTTGCATTAAAAAACTGAGATTGCTCTATTTGGATTTCACTCCTCAACTCACGATAACCTGACCTACTCTTCTCTCTTATTTGATTTCCTCTATCTTTTACTTTTATTGTCCTTTAGTTTATTCGTTAGTTAGAACTCTTAATATCACCTATTTGTGTTTTTATTTTCACAGTGCAGTAACTTAAGCAAAGTGGCCCAAACTAATCCCTGTGGAGACGATACTCGATACTCATATCACTTTATTACTTGTGACGTGTATCCTTACACAATTGCGTAGAACTTATTACACGCAACACCTTTCCCCCCATCGTTCGGTAATATTTATATTTTTGTGGTAGTCGATTATGTCTTGAAGTGGGTTGAAGCTGCTGCTCTCCCAATAAATGACGCCAAGGTAGTTGCCAAGTTTCTACACAAGCATATCTTTACAAGATTCGATGACCGTAGAGCCATCATTCATGATGAAGATACACATTTTAAATGCCATTTAATCACTAAGGATTTGTGTAGGTTCAAAATCCAACAAAGAATTGCCACTACCTACCATCCTCAAACAAATGGCCATGCAGAAATTTCAAACAAAGAAATCAAGAACATCTTGGAGAAGACAGTGAACCCAACGAAGAAGGACTGGTCCTTGAGGCTAGATATTTCTTTGTGGGCATTCAGAACATCCTTCAAAACTCTATTAGGAACTTCCCTATACAAGCTTGTATTTGGGAAGTCTTGCCATTTGCTAGTGGAGTTAGAACAACGAGCTTATTGGGCAACCAAGCAGTTGAATATGGAATGGAGGGCTGCAGGTTAGAAATGCTTATTAGACTTGAATGAATTGGAGGAGTTTAGAGCACAAAGCCTATGAAAATGCCAAGATTTATAAAGAAAAAACAAAGAGGTGGCATGACAACATAATTTTGCCAAGGCAGTTTGAAGAAGGGTAAAGAGTGATGTTGTTCAATTCAAGGCTTAAGTAATTTCCAGGTAAACTCAAATATAGATGGTCAGGGCCATTTAAAGTGTCAAGCCTTATACTCATGGATCAGTAGATATCAAGGACTTGAAAACAAGGATGATGTTCAAACTAAATGGCCAGAGATTGAAGCATTATTGGGAAGGAAGTTAAGAAAATGCCAAGGAGATTATTCTCTTGGCAGAGATTGAGTAATTTTGTCGCCATCATTTGATCAATGTAAATAGTTAGGTTAGTTATTTTTCTTTTTGATATTTTAGTTTATTTTTATTTTATTTTTATTTTATTTTTATGTTTTGAAAGGTTTTTGTGAGTGTTAGTACATGAAATTTTGCCAGGATAGTATGCCAAGACAAGCCAACATTTGGACACCCATCGTCACAAGATCAGACAACACATGGACCCTATGTAATTTAGGCCCAAGGGTGAGAGATTTTTGGCTGAAGCGGGAAAACCCTACCTTCCTAGATTAAATCTTCAAACTTTCAATTTTTACCCTAACCTTTTACCCCTTTTCTTTTCCCGCGCCGTCACCTCCATTAACTCATAAACCCATCATTATCCCACTCCCCCATACACACATAACTACCTTACCCATCATTACTTCCACTAACCTCATCCTTAAACAAACTCAACCGTTTTTTCTTCCCCTTATTAAACCCTCATTTTTACTCAGCTAAAATCTTTACTCTCTCTTCACTCTCTCGCACGGCAAAAGAAATCAAGAACCAACCTTGTTTTCACAATTTCTTTTCCGATCGTCATCTTCCTCTTTTCAATCTTTTGCAATGGCATCTTCTTCCGTACCATTTAAGATCTTATTCAATGACGAAATCAAGAAGAAGTATGAGGAGAATTTTGCTGCCAGAACCTTCTGTTACGAGAAAGGTTTTGAGTTCAAGAACGAACCCAACATGGGTTATTGTCCAAAAGTTGTTGCCATCATAAAGAAGCACAAGTGAGCAGTTTTCTGCCAAGAACCAGGGGAGGTTCACTCCACTATCGTTCGTGAATTCTACACCTACCTCACTAAAAAAGATTTGCCTTTTCTATCTGTTCGAGGTACGTGCGTACAATTTGATGAAGAATATATTAATCAATTTTTTAAGTTAGAAGGTGCAGAGGAAGAACATTTTGCTTTTGATTGAGTCCATGGATACTGTGAAGAGACAATTGCTATTAAAAGACGTGTACGAGCTGGGCACCAAATGGAATGTTTCATCGAAAGGTCATAGGACTGTGAAACGGATGACATTGAAGCCACAGTCGAGGGGTTTGAACCACTTTCTGAAGGCCAAACTTATGCAAACAATGCACAATGAAATTGTTTCAGAAGAGAGGGTGGCATTGTTGCATTCGATAATGATGGGGAGAAAAATTCAATGTAGGTCGTCTAATCATGGACGAGACTTACAAATGTGCTCGTAAGGGTATTGGTAGTTTGGGTTTTCCTTCTCTAATGTCTACAATTTGTAAGCAACATAAGGTATGTAACACCCCAATTTTGGGCTTAGAAGTTTTGGGTTTGGACCGGGCCGGTCAGAGTGCGGTTCGAATATAAAAGGTGATTTTTAGGAAAGCCTAGTTCGGGTTGCATTAAAAATATGGAAAAATGCCTTAAAATCCTCTTTTATTATATATAAGAGAAAGGTGAAATCAATTTTACAAAATGAGGTTTGGAAGAGTGACATTTTGGGTTAGTGACCAAAATGTAATTTTTGAAAACTGGGTGACTGTTTTAAAAAGGATTGAAACTTTGAATCTTTAAGGAGCTATTTACCCAAAAGAGTTTCTCCAGATTTTTCTTAATATTAATCAATTTAATTAATGGTTTTAATTAAGTGTAAAAAGGAGGGAAAAGATATTTTGACATTTGTAACTAACTTTTCTCTAAATTTCCATTTTCTTTTCTCTCAACTTTTCTCTCAACCCAAACACATTTCTCCAGAAAATTACCTCTGATTTTGACAACTAAAGATGAGATTTCAATCCTCATTTGATCTCTAATCAATTCTACAACAAAACCTTGGCATTAGCTTATTGGATTTTCAAGAATCTTGGTTCCAAAAAGGGAGAAACTCAAGTTTAGAGGTATGAACGTCCTTCTCCTCTAAATTCTCAGTTCTTTAATGAAATTCCCAAGTTCTCAATCCTTGATTTGAGTTTTATTAAAGGTTTTGATGTTGTGATCTTGATTTTGGCTTAAAATGCAAGATTTGGATTTAATTTTGAAGAAATTCGTAATAATTGATTGGACTCTGTTTTGAGATGTCTTTTTGATGTAATTTGGATGTCTAAATGATGTATAATTGAGGTTTGATCAATGCAATCCCGGATAGGTTGATTTTCCTAAGTTTTTACTTGTGAAAATGGTGGTTTTTGGGGTGATCTTGGTGTTTTGTTAATGCTGGAGGTATAAGGACATGGTTGGGATCATTTTGGATGTTAATTGATGTTTAAAAATGGTTAGAAGTGATGGATCTTGGCTGGGTTAAGTTTTGGAAGTGTTTGGAGGTGATTTCAGTTGTGTTTGGTAGCCGAAATGTTGAATTTGCAAAGAGCAGCGAGTTTAGGTGTGTTGCTGGTGTTTTTAATGCATGATGATGCATTAATTCTCTGTTGTTATGTGCTTGAAACAGGGGAGAATGGTCCGTGAGCAATAGAGGTGGCGTTGAAAGTTTCGGATGCTTGGAAGGCTTGTTGGCTAGCCTTGTTTTGCGTATCGGTGAGTGAAGTTGGGTTTTCGGCTTTAAAACCAAGGTTTGAAGGTTTTGGGAGCTTAGTTTAAGTCTAAACAACTTAGCTAAGCTCAAGAGTAAGTAAATGAAATTTCTCTCTTGGTTTGTGTATGAATTGGTTTTAAAGCACTTGTGATTGTTGGATGCAAAGCATGTGATTTGCATGTTTTAAATTATGTTTTGGAAGCATATTTTAGCATGGTTTAATGCTGGTTTTGAAAGCCATATGTGAAGGATGCTCAAGGTAAGAGATCTTTGGTTTTGTACATTGGAATTGTGGAATTGTTGCATAGTGTTGCATGTTGTTTAATGGCTTTGTGTAATGCTTCAAAAACAGTGGATTTATGATGGTAATTGATGGTTTTGGCATTTTGGTTATGCTTGTAAAACAATGGATTAATGTGGAAAAATGGTTATATTGGCAAGTGATACAAGTGGTTCTTGGTTACTTGAATCGGATATAGTTAGCCGGCTATAGGATTGGGTGCACCGTGAATAAAGTCGCCTTGGATGTGGAGTGGTTGTGAGTGAACCGGTGACTCCATCCAAGTACACTAACGAGATGGTTAAGAACACCATGGTGGTTAAAATTCCATGGGTGGGTCTTGTGTTAAGGTCATATGGTGGTTAAAATTCCATATGAGGACCTTGTGTATGTTAAGGTCATAATGGTGGTTAAAATTCCATTTGAGTACCTTGCGTATGTTAAGATCACAATGGTGGTGTAAAGTCCATGTGTGGATCTTGTGTTGTATGTCCCGGATCTCGTTAGTGATGTTATACAACTACCAATGAGTGATGTTAAGGTCATATGGTGGTTAAAATTCCATATGAGGACCTTGTGAATATTAAGGTCATATGGTGGTTAAAATTCCATATGAGGACCTTGTGTATGGTAAGGTCATAATGGTGGTTAAAATTCCATTTGGGGACCTTGAGATTGGTAGTGTGTATGAAGCGTGGGGACAACGCTTGTAATCCGCGTATCCGATTGAGTCTTGCGTTATGATGGTTTGTGAATTATCACTTGGAAGCCAATATAATGTTCTTGAATATGATGAAGCATGTGATGCTTGAAATGATGCATGGTTGCATGAGAAGTGTGTGTGTAATGTGTTATGAACGCATGTTTACTTGTTAGCTTGAACAAGAGTTTATTATCTATTGAGAATGGTGCATGTGTGCATGAAGTCTCTTTAGTGCATTGAAGTCTTGCGAAGACTTGTTTTTAAAGGCATGTGTTGCAAATATTGGTTTTGTGGTTCATATGTTGCATTTGTTTAATGCATAAGATAGATTGAATGAGTAAGTGGTTTCTAAGGTTTCTTGCTTTGAAATGATTTTCAATGTATGAGAAAAGTATGACGTGAAGTGGAAGTGTTTTCCAAGGATTTTGCAAGGTTATGCTTTGAAGTGAATTACTTAGCTTTCCTAGGCTAAGGGTTGGTTTCATTTTTGAGCAATGCATGATTTAAATCATGTTGTTAAAAAGGGGTTTTCAAACATTGCTTTGGTTTATCGGATTGTGTGGCTTTTAAAAGAGGTTTTATGACTCGCTGCATTGATGGTGTTTTGGTTTTGAGCATTCCTCACTAAGCATTATGTGCTTACGCTCTTTTTTGTCCATCAATGCAGATATTTGAAGTTGGGTCAGCGAGAAGCAAGGGATTCAAGGAGAGCTCCATTTGAGATGTATGTCTCGGTTAGTAGCTATAGATAATAAAGGCAATGGGGGGAGAATCTCTTATGTTGATGTTTAATGAGATTGTGTATGTTGGACAAGTTTGGTTTATGATTTTGAACTATGTGGTTTAACGCTTGCAATGTTTGAATCTCCTTATTCATAAGTCGCTATGTTATGCTTCTTGTTTTAAAAGCATGATTAAGTGTTAAATGTGTTGGATGAGTTGGTGCACCTAGGGGTGGTTTTGTATCTAGATTTTGATGCAATTTGGTAGGTATGATGTTTGACATGTTGTTGATTTATGGTGGAATGGTTTGGAGCATGTTTGATGGGGTTTAAAGGTGTTAAAGCAGGCCAATCTGCTGTTTCTGGGCAGGGTGTTTCGAAACACCCTTGCCTGTTTCGAAACAGGCCCTTGTTTTGGCTAGGGTGTTCCTGAACGGCCTAGCCCGTTTCTGCACACTTTGGCTACTGCCAAGGGGTGTTCCTGAACGGCCTAGACCCGTTTCGGAACACCTGACCGTTGGGCATAAAATTTTAATTGTTTTGAGGTTTGCAAGCTTTACGTTTTAGTCCTGATTCTTGTATGTGTAATTGCTTGAGTTTGAGATGTCCGTTTGAGATGAAATTTGGCGGAGAGGCTTGAAACATGACTAATTTCATAATGGTAACTTAAAAATTGGTAAAGTCCTTTTAATTTTCAGAATTTACAAATTGGTCCCTAAATTCGTATTTTGTGCAATTGGGTCCCTTTTTGTTTTCTGATTGCTGTGATTTTTGAGTATGCTTATCTCAAGAGTATGCCTAGGTTTAATGTGCATCTAGACAAGTTTAAAAAGAAAAAAAAGGGTCGTTAATCAAGGTTGACTTTCGGGTTGACTTTGGTTTTCCCCGTGTAATCTTCGTAGTTCGGGTCAACCGTCTAGGCCGGGCTAAGGGGGTTACATTTGGTGGTATTAGAGCTGAGTTGTGAATGCTTGGGGAAGTTGGTAAATTGTTGTAATATGTGTTTGATGTTTATTCTGATGTGTGGTTGAAAGTCGGTTCAAATGCGTGTTTTTGAGCGAATTGTTGATGTTTTAGCATGCTTTTTGATTGTGAATCTTCATTGGGATAATGTGGATTTGTGCTGATGTTATGCTGGTGTTGTGAGCTGATTTTATGAATAATGAAAGTGTAATGGGTATGATATGTTGATATTATGCTGTTATGAGTGAATGTTGTTGATGAGAGCATGATCGAAGTATGTGGATTGATATACTTGATGTTGTGATATCCATGTTTTTATTGACTGTTATGTCATGTAAAAGGGGAGAATTTGGGATACCCATTGCCTTATTATTATAGCTATTGTGTTATGTTGGAATTGGAGTCTTGAATCCTTGCTTGAAGCTGGCCTGATCGTTTTGTTTGTTTTGTTATGATAGCTTGTTGTTAATAGCATGGTGAAATCGAAGAAAGAATGGAAGTTAGGTGAGTTGGTTGCTGCTTTAGAGCAGGTTGTTAAGGCGTGGAATTCACCTTTTAATGGAGGTGTTTCGTCTCAGTCTTCAGTGCCTGGAGTTGAGGTAGTAAGGCAGGAGGAAGAAGTTGGTTCTGTGATGAAGAGTTCATCACCTATTGTTCAAGAGGTGTTGGGAACATCTCAGGCTGTGGTGAAAGTGAGGCCTGTAGACGTGTCGGTTGTGGGACACGCGGGTTTGTCGAAACAGCGTTTACATGATTTGGGAGCTATGGAGTATCATGGTTCGACACCTGAGACGTTTGAGGCCTGGTTGGCCAGTGTAATTCTGATTTTGGATCAGGAAGGTTGTGATTATGCCTGTAAGCTGGGAAGTGTTGTCTCATTGATGTTGGAGGACGCTTGTGCCTGGTGGACATTTGTGGCGGTGGCATCGCACATCCACGATATAGATTGGGACTTCTTTGTGTCCGCTTTTTATGAAAGGTACCTTGGAGAGGAATTTCCAAGGGTTAAGCGGTGTGAGGGTGTGGTTTCAGTTTATGAAGGTGAGAAGAGTTTAAGCGAGAGAGTTGTGGGTACTGATCTCGGGAGCGGTCAGTGTAAGAGGCTACGTGATAGAAGGTTTTGCTTGAATCGAAGTCTGAGTGGTAGTGCAAATCTGGGGCAAGTGCTGCATGATCAGGGTGTGGAAGCTCAGTTACCGGTGTGTGATCGTTGTGGAAGGCGCCATGTTGGAGGTTGTTGGGGTGCAGGAGTTTGTTGGAACTGTGGTTCTAAGGAGCATGTGAAGCGAGATTGTCCTCAAGTGGTGAGATCAGCTTCAGTGGTAGCAAAAGGGTCTCTGAAGGGTCGTGGGCACGGCCAAGACAAGGTTCGAAGGTGGCAGGAAGAGCAGAAAGGTGTGAGGAGCTTGCGGAATGAAATCTGTTGGAGTTGTGGGTCTGTTGGACATTTGAGACGTAATTGTTTGAAGTTGGCTCGGGGAAGTCAGAGTTCTTTACCGCAGGGAGATGGTGATGACCTTAATGTGTTAGCTGGTGCTGCAGCGGTGCGGCTGGAGAATGATGGTTCTGCGAGGAAGAGAGCTTGTCTGTTGAAGCTCCAGGGCACTGAGGTGTTTTCAGGTAACCTTGTTAAGTAATCTTTGCCCTAGTTATCTTAGTTTGGTTTCAGTTGGTATTTCCTTGCGTTGTGGGTATGGTCTCGTTGCTAGCATGTTGGGGTAGTAGTTGGTGTTGTTTTGAAAACAACTTTAGTGTAAAGAGGGCATTAGTGAGTATCTTGTGGATAATGGGTTGCTAGAATGATGGAGTTGGTAAAGTTAGAAGTGAGGTAAGAGGTTGTTTTTAGGTGGACTCTGAGGATGTTATTGGTGGGTGTGAACCGACATACATGCACAGTTAAAATCATTTGTTATATGCTATATTATATATGTATTGGTCCATGCATACATGTGACATGACATTAGAGGTTTTGCATGCATGTACATCAGGCATTGATAGGGCATATTGGTGACCATGCATACGAACGTTCACACTCGCTAATAACTAATCGGGTCTGTTAGTGTTGTGATAGTTTTGGGTTGGATGATGGGTTTTAAAAGTTGTGTTGGTGCTAGGAGGATGTTAGAAGTAATGGAGGGTATTAAGCGAGTTGTCAGTAATAGTGAGTGCGGTTAGCATGTTGGTAGAAGGGAGGTGCTTGGTGCTTAATGAGTTTAGCAGTATGGTGGTGAGGAGATTACCGTTGAGTTAGAATCAGTCAAAGTGGTTGTGAATAGCTAGTAGAAGTGGTAGTTTCTTGGTGTTAATTGATGTAGTAAGTTAGTGGATGTGTTCCAAAGTGCTGAGGTAACTTGGCATTGATGTTGTAGTAGAAGGGTTGTTTTTGTAGGTGATGGTTCTTAGCAACCTTTGAGGAATTGAGAAGAGGTTTTGTTGTGGGTTGTAGAAAAGGGTTAGCCTGGGAGAATAGGAGTTTCGTAACCTAAATACGTATGTATAGGTTGGGTGATGTTCTAGTAAGGCAAGTGTTGTAGTCAACTTGAAGTGGAAAGGCAATGTAAGATCAAAGGCCATTGTTGGTTGGACGGGTTCTTGTGAGAAGTGGTTGGTTGGTTGTGATTAAGTAAATTCCGTCTGAAGACAGTTGGTGGTGTGTGGAACGGCTGGCGGAGTCAAGGTTGGGGATTTGTGATGTGACTTCCGGATGTTAGGTGAGTAGTCCTGGTGAATCGTTATGGTAATAGCAGCGGATGTGAAGGAATGTCAGCAATACGTTGAGAAGTTTGGGTAAGCAGTTGATGCTTAAGAATTTTTGCTGGTTGTGGTAGTCTTTGAAAGAGGTTGAGTAGTTTTGTAAGGAGTTTTAGAAGCAGTGAAGGTTGTGGATCACATGGTGGTTGAACTGGATTGGTTGGTGTCACTGTGTGAACAAGTTTTGGAAGTTATGAGTTAAAGTGGTGTATGCTGTAAAAGTTGGAGGTTCTTCAGGTTGTTGTTGGGGCTATGTGCAGTCCGGAAGTTTGAAAGGTTAAGATGTGGTTAACATCTGAGTGTTCTGGAATTCGTGAACAGTATGTGGTGGTGTTGTGTTCGGTGGAGTTTTGTGAGGAGAGTGTTCAGTGGTGGTTAAGTCTCCTGTGTTGCCTTGTGTGTTGCTTTGAGAAGTTTGGTTGTTCTCTTTTCGCCAGTTGAAATTTCGAGGACGAAATTTCTTAAGGGGGGAGAGTTGTAACACCCCAATTTTGGGCTTAGAAGTTTTGGGTTTGGACCGGGCCGGTCAGAGTGCGGTTCGAATATAAAAGGTGATTTTTAGGAAAGCCTAGTTCGGGTTGCATTAAAAATATGGAAAAATGCCTTAAAATCCTCTTTTATTATATATAAGAGAAAGGTGAAATCAATTTTACAAAATGAGGTTTGGAAGAGTGACATTTTGGGTTAGTGACCAAAATGTAATTTTTGAAAACTGGGTGACTGTTTTAAAAAGGATTGAAACTTTGAATCTTTAAGGAGCTACTTACCCAAAAGAGTTTCTCCAGATTTTTCTTAATATTAATCAATTTAATTAATGGTTTTAATTAAGTGTAAAAAGGAGGGAAAATATATTTTGGCATTTGTGACTAACTTTTCTCTAAATTTCCATTTTCTTTTCTCTCAACTTTTCTCTCAACCTAAACACATTTCTCCAGCAAAATTCCCTCTGATTTTGACAACTAAAGATGAGATTTCAATCCTCATTTGATCTCTAATCAATTCTACAACAAAACCTTGGCATTAGCTTATTGGATTTTCAAGAATCTTGGTTCCAAAAAGGGAGAAACTCAAGTTTAGAGGTATGAACGTCCTTCTCCTCTAAATTCTCAGTTCTTTAATGAAATTCCCAAGTTCTCAATCCTTGATTTGAGTTTTATTAAAGGTTTTGATGTTGTGATCTTGATTTTGGCTTAAAATGCAAGATTTGGATTTAATTTTGAAGAAATTCGTAATAATTGATTGGGCTCTGTTTTGAGATGTCTTTTTGATGTAATTTGGATGTCTAAATGATGTATAATTGAGGTTTGATCAATGCAATCCCGGATAGGTTGATTTTCCTAAGTTTTTACTTGTGAAAATGGTGGTTTTTGGGGTGATCTTGGTGTTTTGTTAATGCTGGAGGTATAAGGACGTGGTTGGGATCATTTTGGATGTTAATTGATGTTTAAAAATGGTTAGAAGTGATGGATCTTGGCTGGGTTAAGTTTTGGAAGTGTTTGGAGGTGATTTCGGTTGTGTTTGGTAGCCGAAATGTTGGATTTGCAAAGAGCAGCGAGTTTAGGTGTGTTGCTGGTGTTTTTAATGCATGATGATGCATTAATTCTCTGTTGTTATGTGCTTGAAACAGGGGAGAATGGTCCGTGAGCAATAGAGGTGGCGTTGAAAGTTTCGGATGCTTGGAAGGCTTGTTGACTAGCCTTGTTTTGCGTATCGGTGAGTGAAGTTGGGTTTTCGGCTTTAAAACCAAGGTTTGAAGGTTTTGGGAGCTTAGTTTAAGTCTAAACAACTTAGCTAAGCTCAAGAGTAAGTAAATGAAATTTCTCTCTTGGTTTGTGTATAAATTGGTTTTTAAAGCACTTGTGATTGTTGGATGCAAAGCATGTGATTTGCATGTTTTAAATTATGTTTTGGAAGCATATTTTAGCATGGTTTAATGCTGGTTTTGAAAGCCATATGTGAAGGATGCTCAAGGTAAGAGATCTTTGGTTTTGTACATTGGAATTGTGGAATTGTTGCATAGTGTTGCATGTTGTTTAATGGCTTTGTGTAATGCTTCAAAAACAGTGGATTTATGATGGTAATTGATGGTTTTGGCATTTTGGTTATGCTTGTAAAACAATGGATTAATGTGGAAAAATGGTTATATTGGCAAGTGATACAAGTGGTTCTTGGTTACTTGAATCGGATATAGTTAGCCGGCTATAGGATTGGGTGCACCGTGAATAAAGTCGCCTTGGATGTGGAGTGGTTGTGAGTGAACCGGTAACTCCATCCAAGTACACTAACGAGATGGTTAAGAACACCATGGTGGTTAAAATTCCATGGGTGGGTCTTGTGTTAAGGTCATATGGTGGTTAAAATTCCATATGAGGACCTTGTGTATGTTAAGGTCATAATGGTGGTTAAAATTCCATTTGAGGACCTTGCGTATGTTAAGATCACAATGGTGGTGTAAAGTCCATGTGTGGATCTTGTGTTGTATGTCCCGGATCTCGTTAGTGATGTTATACAACTACCAATGAGTGATGTTAAGGTCATATGGTGGTTAAAATTCCATATGAGGACCTTGTGAATATTAAGGTCATATGGTGGTTAAAATTCCATATGAGGACCTTGTGTATGGTAAGGTCATAATGGTGGTTTAAAATTCCATTTGGGGACCTTGAGATTGGTAGTGTGTATGAAGCGTGGGGACAACGCTTGTAATCCGCGTATCCGATTGAGTCTTGCGTTATGATGGTTTGTGAATTATCACTTGGAAGCCAATATAATGTTCTTGAATATGATGAAGCATGTAATGCTTGAAATGATGCATGGTTGCATGAGAAGTGTTTGTGTAATGTGTTATGAACGCATGTTTACTTGTTAGCTTGAACAAGAGTTTATTATCTATTGAGAATGGTGCATGTGTGCATGAAGTCTCTTTAGTGCATTGAAGTCTTGCGAAGACTTGTTTTTAAAGGCATGTGATGCAAATATTGGTTTTGTGGTTCATATGTTGCATTTGTTTAATGCATAAGATAGATTGAATGAGTAAGTGGTTTCTAAGGTTTCTTGCTTTGAAATGATTTTCAATGTATGAGAAAAGTATGACGTGAAGTGGAAGTGTTTTCCAAAGATTTTGCAAGGTTATGCTTTGAAGTGAATTACTTAGCTTTCCTAGGCTAAGGGTTGGTTTCATGTTTGAGCAATGCATGATTTAAAGCATGTTGTTAAAAAGGGGTTTTCAAACATTGCTTTGGTTTATCAGATTGTGTGGGTTTTAAAAGAGGTTTTATGACTCGCTGCATTGATGGTGTTTTGGTTTTGAGCATTCCTCACTAAGCATTATGTGCTTACGCTCCTTTTTGTCCATCAATGCAGATATTTGAAGTTGGGTCAGCGAGAAGCAAGGGATTCAAGGAGAGCTCCATTTGAGATGTATGTCTCGGTTAGTAGCTATAGATAATAAAGGCAATGGGGGGAGAATCTCTTATGTTGATGTTTAATGAGATTGTGTATGTTGGACAAGTTTGGTTTATGATTTTGAACTATGTGGTTTAACGCTTGCAACGTTTGAATCTCCTTATTCATAAGTCGCTATGTTATGCTTCTTGTTTTAAAAGCATGATTAAGTGTTAAATGTGTTGGATGAGTTGGTGCACCTAGGGGTGGTTTTGTATCTAGATTTTGATGCAATTTGGTAGGTATGATGTTTGACATGTTGTTGATTTATGGTGGAATGGTTTGGAGCATGTTTGATGGGGTTTAAAGGTGTTAAAGCAGGCCAATCTGCTGTTTCTGGGCAGGGTGTTTCGAAACACCCTTGCCTGTTTCGAAACAGGCCCTTGTTTCGGCTAGGGTGTTCCTGAACGGCCTAGCCCGTTTCTGAACACTTTGACTACTGCCAAGGGGTGTTCCTGAACGGCCTAGACCCGTTTCGGAACACCTGACCGTTGGGCATAAAATTTGAATTGTTTTGAGGTTTGCAAGCTTTACGTTTTAGTCCTGATTCTTGTATGTGCAATTGCTTGAGTTTGAGATGTCCGTTTGAGATGAAATTTGGCAGAGAGGCATGAAACATGACTAATTTCATAATGGTAACTTAATAATTGGTAAAGTCCTTTTAATTTTCAGAATTTACAAATTGGTCCCTAAATTCGTATTTTGTGCAATTGGGTCCCTTTTTGTTTTCCGATTGCTGTGATTTTTGAGTATGCTTATCTCAAGAGTATGCCTAGGTTTAATGTGCATCTAGACAAGTTTAAAAAGAAAAAAAGGGTCGTTAATCAAGGTTGACTTTCGGGTTGACTTTGGTTTTCCCCGTGTAATCTTCGTAGTTCGGGTCAACCGTCTAGGCCGGGCTAAGGGGGTTACAAGGTACCTCAGCTTGATTCGGACAATGTTCGGAAAAGCAAGGGAACAATTACTCCTGCTTTATGGTAGCAATTGATTACTAGAGAAGCCAGGGAGAAGGGAAAAGGGAAAGCTTCTGAGCCAATGTTCGCTACCAAGACGCCAAAGGCAGAACCTGTCACGCCAATGCCAACTGATACCTTGGCATTTCTTTCCCAGATTTATCAGTGACAAGAGCTTATTCTCTAGAAACTTTAGAAAGCTGAGGAGCAAAGTTTGGTGCTCTGGAAATGTGTCAAAGCTAGGGATTAGGCCCTTAAGGTGACTATTGAGGACATCACCACCAATCCTTTGCCACAGTTCCCTGAGTTCCCAGTTGAGTTCACTGTACTAGAAGGAATGCCACCTAGCCTATAGCCTGTTCACACTTTGACGCAACAATCTGATGCCACTATCGCTATTTCACCTATCTAAGTTGAATATGATCAAACGGAGACTCCATAAGGGTATGATGAGGAAGTCCTTGCCAAGACCAACGTGCCAACTATTGCACCTGCTTCTTCTACCGCTCCTATAGCCCCCGCTACATTTGAGCCGGTGAGGATAATTGAGGAAGTCCTCCACGATGTGAAGGCTTCCACTGCCGCATCAAAACCAAAAGTTAAGAGGAAGAAGTCCATAGCTCCAAATCATGGGAGCTTTATCAAGAGGAAGACATGAGTCTCGCGCATCGAACATTCCGAAGGGGAGTCTTCTTCCCTTTAACTCATTTACTTGCATATTTTTCATTTTTATCACACATTTCATTTGTATATAGATTAGGTTTGGGGGTTTGTGTTGCCTCACATCTTTTGCTATGACATGCATCCATTTTTATATTTATGTTTGCATTTTGTTGCCATATAAATTAGGTATAACATGCACACCAAACCATTAAAAAAATATATTGCCAAGGCTTGATTGATCTAATAAATTTGCCAACATAATTGCTAGCATCGTTAGAGTTTGTACTAGTATACTTTATCCGATGATGAAATTGGAATCTTTAGTTAGCACGAGCCATCAGATTAGTAATACCAGGTAGCTTGGCAATTGATCTCTAGTTTAGGAAACTTTAGTCTCACTTAACACATAGTATGCATTATGTTCCCAAGACAAACTTAGGGTTCTTGAAACTGAACTCAAATTAAAGAAAAAAAGGAGAAAAAAACGATACCAGGGTAAAAAGAAAAAATAAGGCAACAATGTTTTGCCAAAGGCAAGAAAAAAATAGAACTGTCCTATGCCTTAGAGATAATAACTAGCTTGGGGCTTCGTGGTATGCTCCCTCTTACATTTGAATACATTTGTTTGCTAAACTGTCTAAATTTTTTCACTACATTACCCCTTAGTCATTTTTCTTAATCTACAATCCAAAATAATGTCAACATCACACATTCAAGAATTTGGACAACCCCATCAATAATATAAGAAAAAAAAAGAAAATTTACAGGAACCCATCGGTAATATGAAACGTGTTTTGAACATGAAGCCAAGCCCAAAGTATATCGTTCATTCTAAATTGGTTCTTAAACGTTTTGAACATTTTGATTTCATCCTCAAATTATTATTTATGTCACATAATATTATTACATAATACATATCATTGCTTACATGACAATTAATATATTTTTTATAACGGTTTTATCAGCATGTGATATGATTAATATATATTGATAATTTGGGGATGAAATTTTCATGTTTGAAAGTTTAAGTATCAATTTAGATAAGAGTTATAGTTTGGAGATGGAACTATAACGTTAAAAATTTTGAGGGTCAATTTAGAATGAAGATCACATGTTGAGATAAAATTGAAATGTTTAAAAATTTTAGGACTAACATAAAACGAGAATCAAAGTTTGAGGACGTGTGGTATAATTAACTTTAAATTTATTTATAATGTTATTGTCTATATGTAAAATAAGTGGAAACTACATAAATAGTCACAGAATTTTAGGACACTTTTATTTTGGCCACCAAACAAACTTGCGATATAGTCATTGAACTTCTAATCTGTTTTCATTATTGTCACTCCCATTAAAAGCTGTTAGAAAACACTAATGTGCCACATTAGATTTCCTTCTTCCTTTCTTCTATTTTTTCTTCTTCAACTCTGTTTTTCTTCTATACAAAAGCAACTTGATAAATATAGAAACACTAAATCTAATGTTTTGTAAACTTCACTGAACTATGGCTGAGCTCTTAACTTTTTATTATTTAAATTGAAGATATAGAACCCAAAATGCTTAGGTTGTAATATGCAAGGTTTTGATATCCTTCTAAGTAGGGCCATAAATGAACTAAACGTTCAACCAACTATTTATGAACCGTTCGGCGGGAAGTTTGTTTATGTTCGTTTATTTATTAAATGAATGAACGTGAACAAGATTTTCTATTTGTTTACCTAAATGAATGAACACGAACAAAGGGCTCATTCGTTCATTTACGTTCATCAACGTTTGGTAATCTTGTAACACCCTCGGCCCGGATGCAACATTTGGGCCTCAAGCCCAACCCGCGATCATAATTTTTTTTCATAGTTTAGCCAAATCCACATCCATTTAATAAAATCCATTGAGTCCAAAAAAAATTAAATCAAAATAATTGTTAAAACTTTTACGCGAGAGCTCCAAATTAAAACAAGTATTTAAATCATTCGACTTATACAATGCAAATCCAAAATACATGTTACAATACAAAGTATAGGGTCCTATGAATACATAACCCATTACATCTAAGTATTATACTCTGAAAAAAGTCAATGTTGAAATCCTACATCCAATAGTGCTCCACTGAAGCAACGATCAATCTACTGACCTGCGAATGAAAACAACGATTCTGAATGCTGAGCTAACAAATCATAAATAAAATCATGCAACAAGATATGATATCATGGCATATAAATACAAGTGGCGCTACCATAATCCCTCAAACACATAACAATCAACAAGTACATATACTCATAAAGCATCATATGCACAACCACAACCTCAAGTGCGTCCTTGTGTCATGTAGCCTCAGGATCATACACTTAGGGTGAGACTCAGTACCACATAGCCTCGAATCAAGCACCCATACTTGAAATCTCTTATCGAGTATCAATGAATGAGGTCTAGTGTCAGACAATCTCGAATCACACATTCGTTTCCACTTACCATGGTGTTGCAACATGCTCACTGGGTATCCAGATCACATCAGCCAAAGGTGACTCGACCAAACAAGATGTCTCTATCATCACATAGAATAGATACGACTACCATGCAGCATACAACATCACCCGATCCACTAAGGATCTCCTATGGTTGCAATTACAAAAAGTCACCCAAGGTTTTACCAAGTTATTACACATTATGCTCGTCTAAGAGAGTGATATTTCGATTTCTCAATTTTACAATTCATTTTACCACATTAGAAGTTTATTGAACCATATTCCTCGATTATCAACCCGTCGAACTCAAATTCAGCATTTTCGGGCAGATTGCCAATGGGTATTGATACCCAACCATGAGTACCGATATGGCACTCTGGGTACTAGTAATTTCCCCTAGCATACTAGTACTCAGGTTTCATATGAAAAAGGGTTAATCCTTAACCCTGTACTAATACACAGACTATGCGTACCGATACCCCTTTAGTACTCATACGCCCCCAAGCGTACTAGTGTGAAACTTTGCTACTGGAATTCTATCAAAACAGGGGGTATCAATATGGCCTGAGCTCGTACTGATACACCCTTCAACACTTGCTTGTGTTCGCCATTTAGAACATATGGTACCGATACGGGTTAATCCCGTATTGGTACTCGAGCCCATAATTCGAATTCTGGAGCTCGAAAATCATTTCCAACACCTTCAAACCTTCATGGAAAAATCCCAAATCGAACCTACAAGTTATGGAAAGTATTTTAAGTGGTTTCCTACCATTTTTATGCCATTTTAACACAAATTTCAGATTTAGCCATTAGAGAGGTCTCAAGCACCCAAACAACCAAAACATCAAACCAAGCAAAAAGACAATCAAAATTATGATTTCCATGAACACAAAGAGTTAGTAGTATACTAACCTTGATTTCTCAATAGGAAAAGAAGCTCCAAGCCAAGCTCCTCAAGCTCATTAGAAGAATCTCCAACTCCTTTAACTACAAGGAAATGTTGTAAAACAAGTTACAACATTGCTGGGAGATTAAAAGAGACTAAAAGTATGATTCTAAAACAAGAAATGGAGTCAAAAATCCCATTTCCGTCCTTCTTTCTCATCCCCACCAAAACTCAATTTTCACCAAACTTGATGATTCTTACCTCAAAATGTAAATCCTTGAATGTAGATTCCAACACCCTTGACTGAAAATTCAAAAATCCAACTCAAAACCACATAGTTTCAACCTTTGCTTGAGTGTGGGAGTTGGGGAAATGGAGAATGGTTAAGGGAAAAAGACATGGGGGAACAATGGTGATATCACCTATCCCTTTTTTGTAGAGGGAATTAAAAACCCCTTTTTTCCTCTTCAAACATGATATAAATTACCTCTTTACCCATCATTCATATTCTCATCTCATAACCAAACCCAAAGACTCAAGCTCAACAACAAAAAAACAAGCCCACAAAGGCTCTCATAGGCATCCACAAGCCCAAACTCTCGACCTAAACGTAAAGTCCACGTTTCGGGTTAAACCGACCCACTGATTTTGAAATCATGGTCGTTACAAATCCATTCATCTATGTTCGTTTAAATTTATCCATATATATCTATTTATATTTATTATTTTTGATAAAAAAGTATTATATTTTAAGAAATTAAATTTATTCATATATGTTTCTTTGTTTATGTTCGTTTAAATTTATCCACATATGTCATTTTATGTTCGTTCGTTTACATTCATTTATCATTTTAACGAACGAATATGAACAAACTACATTTCTTAACAAACGAACACGAACAAGAAATTATGTTCATTTAGTTGTTCGTGTTCATTTATTTGTTCGGTTAAAATTAAACGAACGAACATGAACATACCTACGTTCGTGCTCATTCGGTTTGTTAATATGCCTACATCTAAGGGACGTAAAGTTGCTTTTTTAGTGCTTAGATATTTTGAAACCTATTGGTTTCACTTTATTTTCCTACATTTTTTATAGTTCAGAGCTGATAAGAGTTCATTTCCACAATCTTTTGTAAAATGGTTGCAATTATGATGCTTTTTGTACATGCAGATCGCAGAGGAGACTATGACACCTAGGGCTATTGTTGGCACTCCAAAAGTACTAATTTTTATGCTTATTTCACATGCTTTTCCTTGTCTTTTAAGTACATTTAGTTTCATTTAGGTCGCAAAATCATGCATTGCAAAAAGAGTAAGGATTCAGTGTTATGTCAGTGTGAAGGGTTGTTTTTGGCACCTTTTTGCAGGTTGGCATAGCAGCTGGTAGAGCAGGAGCATATTAGCCCAGGAAGGAGACGACGCCAAGTAGCCATTGGCACAGAAAGACCTTTAATGCCAAGCACTGGTTGGCAGAGAAGAACATTTGACGCCAGACCAAGAAGATGTTGACCCCGAAAAAATAGGAATCAGGCTGTGAGAAAATAAGGATTGGATCAATCTCTAAAAAATAATAGACAAGAAGCGTCAAGCATGGTTGGTAGTACCATGCCAAGCTGCGATGCCAGAAGAGAAATGGCACGATGACGTCAGCCCTAATCTGATCAACCTTAGGATTCAAACGCTGGATAAGATGATCACCTCCCTTATCCCTGCACGTTCAAATTCAAATCCAAGCTAATCCTAGGCTATCCATAGAGTCCTATTTAAACCCGATCAAAGCAAAATTGAAGGGTGCAAACAAGGAAGGAGACTGATCGAAGATAAGGTTCAACATTCGACCAAGAGCCTGGCTGTGAAGAGCTGTATCGAGAGACCCTCTTCTAGCCCATCCACTTTGTTTTTATTTTATTTTTACTTAGTTTTAATGATGATGGATGTTAAAAACGATAATGGTTTTTGGTTGATACCCTCACCATGAACTAATTTCATAGTTGGTGACGGGTGGTTGTGTTTGAACGCTATGTTTTTGTTTAGTTTTTAATAAATCGACACTGCCTCCGCACTATTTTTCCTATCTGGCACGTTTACTATTTTTAAGTGTGCTGCCAAGCGACAGCTGACACTGCCTTTTTAAAACACTATGACAAGCGACGACTGGCAAAGTTAGCTTATTGCAACTCAATATCATAACTAACTTGGGTGGAACGATCAGATGCTAGATTCTGAGGTAAGATGCTTCGAGAGAAGATGTTCAAGTAGATGAACCTACTTCAGGAGTGAAATCTACCCCTTAGGAGTAAAGATTTGTACTTAATCAAATTGATTTATAAAAAAACATTCACTATAGACATATAGGGATTTTTCCGTGATTAATTTAGGGCAATGCTATCAACAGAGGCATTGCTAACTTTGAATTTGCTCGACAAACAATGCCAAGACAAGATTTATTAAAGGCTGGCATGGCTTGAATAGCGTGAAAACCAGGCACTCCTTGCCAACGCTCGTCATTTGCTAAGACACCTTCTTTGCCAATGTTTTAATTTACTTTTCGTGCTTTCATTATCTTTTCATTTTCTTTCAAAACCAATCTACATCAAAAACATCTTTTTCAGAAGACAAGTAATTAGCAAAGAGATCAAATTCCAAACACAATCTCTGTGGGATCGACACTCAGCTTAACCACTGTATTACTTGTAGACCGAGTATACTTGCACGCAATAGACTTTCTTGGCAATGTTTTTACATTTTCTACACATTTTAAGCCCTATCGCCAGCAATTATTCATCCACGCCGAGATTCTACAAGTTTTTGGTGTCGTTGCCAGGGATTGCAACGGATTTGATTATTTATAGGTTTTTGCTTGTTTCGTTTTTGTTTTTATTTTTTTACCAGTGTATGACCAGGAACCGTACTGAAAGGAAGCTTGCCCATTAGACCCTGAGATTGAACGCACTTTGCGTAAATTGAAAAAGAGAATTCAAGAGATGAATAATGGAAATCAATGAAACACAGAAGCAATTGGTGTTAATAACAATCAGAACCCACCGGGGAATAATAACCATGCCGCTTCTCATGCTGAAGAAGAGAGACCCATTCGAGATCAATCAGCACAAGAAATCACATGCTTAATGCCAGGAGTTATTGGCAAAGAGGTAAATGCATAAAATTTTGAACTCAAACCCACTATGATCTCATCTTTTTTGAATGTAGGACAATTCGATGGAGCATTGACTGGAGATCCAAGGCAGCATTTAAAGCAATTCATGGAGATATGCCAATTATTTCAGCAACCAGGAGTATCTGAGGATACCATGAAGCTGAAACTATTTACTTTTTCTTTGAGAGATAGAGCAAAGACGTGGCTCAATTCCTTGCCACCTGGCTCAATCACTTCATGGGCGGATCTATGCCAAAAGTTTCTAACACGATTTCAGCCTCCAACGCTCACTAACAAGCTATTTATGGAGATATGCCAGTTATTTTAGCAACCAAGAGTATATGAGGACAAGACCTTGTATGATGCCTGAGAAAGATTTAAAGACTTGTTGAGAAGATGTCCTATGCATGGGTTCCCAAATTAGACCCAAATACAAACCTTATACAATGGATTGAACACAAAGACAAGGACTGTTATTGATGGCTCAGCATCCGGATCATTGCTTGACAAAAATTATACAGAAGCCGTTGGCATCCTTGAAAGGATAGCCAACGATGATTTTGAATATCCTGTTACTAGACTTGGGACTGGAACCAAAGCCTGTGAGAAACTACAGTTGGATGAGCTAACGTCCATCCATGCCGAGATTTCCAACCTCACCAGCATGGTGAGAACTTTACAAAAAAATGAGTCCCAAGTAGGTAAAGCATTGGAGCCATTTTGCACTATATGTGGAGAGAACCACCATGTGGATGAATGCCCTGCCAATCCCGAGTCAATAAATTTCATTGGCAATTCTGGATGTTATTATAATCCTAACTCCAAAGCTTATAATACAAGTTGAAGGCATCACCCTAACTTAGCTTGAGGGAAATCAAGGAGGAAACCAGTACAATGCACAACGCTAGAATGCCCAGAGGCAAAACCAGAATGTCAGGCCAGCATTATGTTAAAATACCATACCGCAGAGAGTTCAAAATAATTTCCAGCAAGGGCAAAGACTCAATCAAGGAGGCAATCTTACAGACTACACAGAGCAGAATGATGTCACAGTTCATGGTCTGGCAGCCTCAATACATAATTTAGAGATCCAAATGGGACAAATTGCGATTGTACTCAACAATCGTCCACAGGGAGCTTTGCCAAGTGACACTAAAGATGCTCGACACAAAGGTAATGAGCAGTGCAAGGCCATAACCCTTCAAAATGGTAAACATTGTGAGGCAGAAACGACTGCCAAGTTAGAAAACTAGTGCCATCATATGAGCCTGGGGAATTAGAGAAAGAGAAAGCCAAAACAGATGATGCGAGTGGTGATGCCCACAATGATGCCAACACTCTTGCCAGTTCCAGTGCCAACGATGATGTTAACAATGATGACGAGCAGACTAAGGCCAAAAAGCATACTGATGCCAAAGTGGATGCCTGCACTTCCTCGGCAAAGCCGACAATGCCAGCATATGTGTATCCACCACCACCATTTTCGGCCAGACTTCAAAAGCACAAGCAAGGCCAACAATTTAAGCGCTTCTTGGAAGTGCTTAAGCAATTGCAAATTAACATTCCATTGGTAGAGGCCCTTGAGCAAATGCCCAAGTATGTAAAATTTATGAAGGACAACTTGTCCAAAAAGAGGAAGTTGGGAGAGATCGAGACTGTTGCCCTCACACAAGATTGCAGCGCCATGATCTTGAATCGACTGCCACCAAAGCTTAAAGATCCAGGGAGTTTTACTATCCCTTGTACAATTAGCAATAAATTCATGGGTAAGGCATTAAGTGATTTAGGAGCCAACATCAATTTGATGCTGCTATTTGTTTTCAAAAAGGTTGGCATAGAAGCAAGACCTACCACAATGACACTCTAGTTGGCAGACTGATCCTATGTACATCCCAAGGGTAAGATTGAGGATGTGTTGGTAAAGGTAGACAAAATTATATTTCCAGGTGATTTTTATCATTTTGGATTATGAAGCTAACACTAATTTGCCAATTATTTTGGGTAGGCCATTCCTTGCCACGAGTAGGGCATTTATTGGTGTTCATAAAGAGGAACTAGCCATGTGAATGAATGACCATCATGTTACTTTTAACGTGTTTCAAGCTTTAAAATGTGCCGATGAATCAGATGAATGTTAAGCCGAGGAGATGATGAAGGCCATTTATACTTTGGACATGGCATAGTTGTGGCAGGATGTATAATTTGATGCCAACATGCTTGACGGCATAGCTGAACTGTTTGGGGAACTTGAGGAACCAGCCTTGGAGGGTGAAGATGTGAGTTACTTTGAGCCACTCCAGTTAGCTGGCAGAGAGATAAAGAAACCAAAACCATCAATCGAGGAACCACCAGAGTTAGAGCTTAAGCCACTGCCAGAACACTTCAAGCATGCCTATCTAGGTGAGCACTCAACTCTGTTAGTGATTATTACAAATAATCTCACTAATGATCAGGAGGCAAGATTGTTGGAAATATAAAGACCTATAAGAAAGCGTTGGGATGGACCTTGGCAGATATCTGAGGTGTAAGCCCAACCATTTGCATGCACAAGATTATTTTGGAGGAATATCATACCAAGACTATTGAAGGTCAAAGGATGCTGAACCCGAGCATGAAAGAAGTTGTAAAAAAAGAGTTTATCAAATGGCTTGATGCCGAAATAATCTATCCCATATTCGATAGCTCTTGGGTTAGCCCAGTGCAATGCGTGCCAAAGAAGGGTGGCATGATTGTTGTCCAAAATAGCAAGGATGAGTTGATCCCCTCCAGAACAATCAGAGGATGGAGAGTGTGCATGGATTATAGGAGGCTGAATAAAGTTACGAGGAAGGACCACTTCCGTTTGCCTTTCATCGATCCGATGTTAAATAAACTTGCATGTAAATCTTTCTATTGTTTCTTAGATGGTTATTCAGGTTATAATCAGATTGCAAAATCCCTTGACGACCAATAAAAGACCACATTCACCTGTCCATATGGGACATTTTCCTTTAGAAGGATGCCATTCGGTTTGTGCAACGCGCCGACAATGTTTCAACGTTGTAGGATGTCTATTTTTTCTGATTTGATTGAGCACAGCATGGAAGTGTTTATGGACGATTTCTCAGTGTTTGGTAACACATTTGAGGAATGCATTCCGAGCTTGGAGCAAGTTTTGAGGAGATGCATTGAGACCAATCTAGTCCTGAATTGGGGAAAATGCCATTTCATGGTAAATGAGGGCATTGTTCTCGGGCACAGGGTGATCAAGAATGGACTAGATGTTGATCCAGCAAAAGTCGAAGTAATCAAGCAGTTACCACCTCCCACAAGTGTTAAAGGTGTAAGAAGTTTTTTAGGTCATGCAAGTTTTTATCGACGATTCATTAGGGACTTTTCTAAAATTTCTAAACCTTTATGCTTGTTATTAGAAAAAGATGCCGCTTTTGCATTTGATGATTCTTGTTTGAGAGAGTTTCAAGTCCTTAAAAAGAAGCTGATTAATGCCCCTATAGTCGTGGCACCATACTAAAATGAGCCCTTCCAACTCAAGTGCGATGCCATCGACTATGCCATCGGAACAATGCTTGGACAGTGACGTGGCAGAGTTTTTCACGCCATATACTGTGCCAACAGAACACTCAATGAAGCACAACTTAATTACACCACAACTGAGAAAGAATTTCTAGTAGTTGTATTTGCCTTTGATAAATTTAGATCTTATTTGATAGATAATAAAGTTGTTATTTTTACAGATCACTCAACACTGAAATACCTTTTGGAAAAAAAAGATACCAATCCGAGATTGATCCGATGGACCCTCATACAACAAGAATTTGATCTCGAGACCCGGGACAAGAAGGGTAGTGAAAACTTAGTAGCTGACCACCTATCACGACTAGAGCATCACCGTGAGGATGACAAGGTTAAATTTAGCAGAGATGAGTTCCCATACGAGTATTTACTCACAATGGATGTCGTGCCATGGTATGCCGACATCGTTAATTATTAGGTGAGCAACGTCATGCCACCAGATTTGGACTACAATGTAAGGAAGTGTTTTTTGTGTTATGTTCGGCAGTACTATTGGGATGAGCCTTTCCTGTTTAAGCAATGTGCTGATCAAGTGATCTACCGTTGTGTGCCAGAAGATGAGCAACATTCTATTTTGCAATCATGCCATGCCACGCTATATGCTGAACTAAAGACTACTGCCAAGGTGCTTCAGTTGGGGTTTTATTGGCCTACACTGTATAAGGATGCTCTTGACTATAGCAAGGCATGTGATCCATGCCAACGGACTGGGAATATCTCTGGCAGACATCAACTTCCGCTCTAGAATATCATGCCGATAGACTTATTTGATGTTTGGGGGATAGACTTTATGGGTCCATATATATATCCTTGTGGCAATTCAATTATGTTTCCAAGTGGGTAGAGGCTATTGCCCTGCCAACAAATGATGCCAAGGTTGTTGCCAAGTTTTTGCATAAGCATATCTTTACCCGTTTTGGTGCTCCTCGAGTGATCATTCATGATGTGGGCACCCATTTTAAAAAGCACTCTAATTTCTAAAGCTTTGTGCATGTATGAGATACAACAAAGGATAGCCACGACCTATCACCACAAACAAATGGGCAAGCTGAGATTTCCAACAAGCAAATCAAGAATATCCTAGAAAAGACTGTGAATCCATTGAGAAAGGATTGATCTTTGAGACTAGATGAGGCTTTTTAGGACTATAGAACTGCCTTCAAAACTCCGTTGGGCACTTCACCTTTCAAGCTTGTATATGGTAAACCATGTCATCTGCTAGTAGAGCTTGAACATAAAGCCTATTGGGCAATCAGAACACTTGACATGGCATGGGCTGCAGCGGGAGAAAAACAGGATGCTAGACCTCAATGAGTTGGAAGAATTTTGAGCACTCGCCTATGAGAATGCCAAGCTATATAAGGAAAAAACCAAATGTTGACATGACAAGAAAATTCAGCCAAGACATTTTGAGGTAGGTCAACTTGTTCTTCTTTTTAACTCACGACTTAAATTATTTCAGGCAAGCTTAAGTCAAGATGGTCGGGCCCTTTTGAAGTAGTACAACCCTATGCCCATGGTGCTGTGGGGAAAAGAAATTAAGGTGATTTAAATTCAATTTAATTACCTTATCACTCCATATCTTATCACTTTAAATCATATCCTTATCACTTTTCATTTCCATAAACTATAACATTATCCCTCTTTCCTCTCCCCAAAACACGCCACCTTTCATCATTACCTTCTTTAAATCGTTCATAATTTCTTTTACCCTAACACTTATCCTTTCCATCTTTCAATCCCTTCATTTTTCTTTCCTTTTCTTTTTCACTTCATCTTCTTTACCTAGCCGGTTAATTCTCTCTCTCGTTCCACCCAAGAAATTCAAGCTTTTCTTTCTTTTCTTTTCAAACCCTTCCATGGCATCTTCATCTAAACCCTTCAAGACCTTTTTCAACGATGAGATCCAAAAGAAGTATGAAGATCACTTTGCTTCGAAGACTTTTTTCTTTGAGAGAAACTTTAGCTCCAAGCACGAGAAAAATCAGGTTTTTCCCTCTGAGTTCATGGATATCTTCACCAAACACAAGTGGAAGACGTTTTGCCAACAGAAGGGTGAGATCTTTCCAAATCTTGTCCGTGAAGTTTATGCACATTTAACTACTAAAGCAAACCTGTTTTTGATGATTAGAGGAGAATGTGTGCGATTTGATGAAGGGTTTATCAATATACTGCTCAAGTTGGATGGGGAGGATAAGCATGCCGCGTTTGTTGCCAACATGACCGCTGCCAAACATAAGACGCTTTTGGAAGATTTGTGTGAATCAGACTCGAAGTGGATCGTATCCTCAAAAGGACACTGAACAGTCAAAAGAGTGGCCATTAAACCATAAGCAAAGGGCTGGAACCATTTCCTCAAGGCAAGTTTGATGCCGACGACCCACAATGAGACCGTTTCAGAGGACCGGCTGATTTTATTGCATTCTATGCTGACGAGCTGGAAAATTAATGTTGGCCGAATTATAATCGATGAGATATACAAGTGTGCTTTCAAAACAATTGGAGGTTTGTTCTTCCCTCTTCTAATTTGTAATATTTTTATGCGATACAATGTGCCCACGACAGAGGAAGACATTGCCCTCGAGGTAAAGGGCTACACAATTATGCCAGCCAGCTGGAGGAACCTCACTGGCATTACTATGAAGGATACGGGCAAGGCTAAGAGCAAGGATACCACGCCAACACCGAAGGCCAAGGATCTAAAGGCAAAGCCAACAGCCTCAATGCCAGCAGAGACGACGACATTGCTCGCCCAGATATATCACCAACATGAGATAATTCTTCAAAAATTAGAGGAGGCTGGGGAGCAGAGGAGGAAGCTCTGACGATATGAGCGTGCCAGAGACGTTGCCATCAAAGAGACCTTGGTGAGCCTTTCTCTAGGAGTCATGCCAGCCTTCCCAGAGGAGATCTTTACCGATGACAGTGCAATGCCAGCTAGCCCAGTGCCCAGTCCAGTACCGTCCATTGCCACATAACCTATTTCCCCTTCCAAAGATGAAACTACCAAGTCTACTATGCCACAAGAATCTGATGATGAAAGTGAGAAGAAACCTACTACCCTTGCCGAGTTTGCTGCTACACGAATTTCATTTGAGCCGGTGAAGGTTGTGAAAGACATCCCTGCCTCCACTACCGCCCAAGGGTGGAGCAGAAAAAAGAGGATGACTCATGACCGTGGAAGCTTATCCCAGAGAAAGACTCGAGCCAAGTTAGCAGTTGAAGCCCGTGCCGCCCAAGGAGGAGTCTCTTATGAAGGGGAGACTTCTTCCTAACTCTTTGCATTTCATTGGCATTAACATGTTCATGCATTTTTATTTTTCTATTTTTTATATATATGTGTTATTTCATGCATTAAGGACAATGCACATCTTGGGTTTGTGGGTATGCATTTTCTCGCATTATGTCATACATTCTATGTTTAAATTTTTGTTGCTATGCCATGCAATTCATATAGTTTAGTTGCATACCGAACCATTAAAAAACTAAAAGTGAAAATAAAGTTTTGTCTCGGTCGATTTTTGAAGCATGTTAACATTTGTTAGGCAAGTTTAATTTGACCTAGGTGTATGTTCGATGAGGAAATTTAAAATCTTTAGATGCCTATGCCATCATGATAGTATGCCGAGATTGCTTGGCAATTTATCTCTAGTTATCTACTTCCCTAGCAAACTTAGACTGTTTGAAACTATGCTCAGATTCTAATAATAAAAAAGGATAGTGTAATAGGTAGGAAAAATTCCTCTAGCTAGGAAAAATTATTAACTAGGGGCTTTATGGTTTGGTCCTTCTTAGTTCTCAAGACAACATGGGTTAAGGTGTGAGTGTAATAGGTTAGTAAGTGATGTAATCTGGATTAACGTGGGTATTCGTGGTATGATCCCTCTTATATCTCACGCCAAACAGTGTATGACGCTACCCTAATCTAATGCCAGCATCTGTTGAAATGCCAACCAACACATTGTCGAGGTATCATTTTCATCATTTTAATTTTATTTTTCATTACTTGAGGACAAGCAATGAGCTAGGTGTGGGGGAGTGTTGACGCTCCAAAAGTACTATTTTTAATGCTTATTTCACAAGCTCTTCCTTGTCTTTTAAGTAAACTTAGTTGCATTTAGGTCGCAAAATCATACATTGCATAAAGAGTAAGGATTCAATGTTATGCTAGTGTGAAGGGTTGTTTTTGGCACCTTTTTGCAGGTTGGCATAGCTGATGGCACAACATCTGGTAGATCAGAAGCAGATTAGCCCAAGAAGGAGACGACGCCAAGGAGGATGTCGAGTAGTCGTTGGCACAGAAGGACCTTTAATGCCAAGCACCGGTTGGCAGAGAAGAACATTTGATGCCAAACCAAGAAGATGTCGACCCCAAAAAAATAGGACCAGATAAGGCTGCGAGAAAATAGGGATTAGATCAATCTCTGAACAAATAGCAGAGAAGCAGTGCCAAGCGCGGTTGGTAGTACTATGTCGAACTGCAATGCAAGAAGAGCAATGGCATGATGACGTCAAACCTAATCTGATCAGTCTTCAGGATTCAAACGCTAGATAAGATGATACCTCCCTTATTCCTGCACGTTCAAATTCAAATCCAAGCTAATCCTAGGCTATCCATGGAGTCATATTTAAACCTGATCAAAGAAAAATTGAAGGGTGCAAACAAGGAAGGAGAATGATCGGAGATAAGGTTCAACATTTGACCAAGAGCCTGGCTGTGAAGAGTTGCATCTAGAGACCCTCTTCTAGCCCATCCTCTTTGTTTTTATTTTATTTTTACTTAGTTTTAATGATGATGGATGTTGAAAACGATAATGGTTTTTTGGTTGATACCCTCACCATGAACTAATTTCATAGTTTGTGAGTGGTGGTTGCGTTTGAACGCTATGTTTTTTTTAGTTTTTAATAAATCGACACTACATTGACACTATTTTTCCTATCTGGCATGTTTACTGTTTTTAAGTGTGCTTCCAAGCGAAAGCTGACACTCTCTTTTTAAAATACTATGCCAAGCGATGGCTGGAAAACTTATCCTATTGCAACTCAATATCATAAGTGACTTGGGTGGCGACGATCAGATGCTAGATATTAAGGTGAGATGCTTCGAGAGAAAATGTTCATGTAGATGAACTTGCTGCGGAAGTGAAATCTACCCCTTAGGAGTAAAGATTGATACTTAATCGAATTGATTTATGAAAAAACATTCACTATAGATATATAAGGGTTTTTCCATGATTAATTTAGGGCAATGCTATCGACAAAGGCATTGCTAACCTTGAATTTGCTTGACAAACAATGCCAAGACAGGATTTATTAAAGGCTGACATGGTTTGAATAGCGTGAAAACCAGACACTCCTTGCCAACGCTCGTCATTTGCTAAGACACCTTCCTTGCCAACGTTTTAATTTACTTTTCGTACTTTCATTATCTTTTCATTTTCTTTTAAAACCACTATACATCAAAAACATCTTTTACACAAGACAAGTAATTAGCAAAGCGATCGAATTCCAAACGCAATCTATGTGGGATCGACACTAAACTTAATGTTGTATTACTTGCAAACCGTGTATACTTGCATGCAATAGACTTTCTTGGCACTGTTTCTACATTTTCTACATATTTTAAGCCCCATTGCCAGCAATTATTCATCCACGCCGAGAGTATACAACTATTCATGGTTAACCAAAATACTACCACATTTAACTTATAAGTTATGTTCATAGTGCAATTAGATGATAATGTCTAAAGATAATGTGTTCTAGTTACTTTAAGAACAGAACCTACATGTTAATTGTTATAGTATTTTAGTTAACCATGAACACCCACACATTGAATAAACATATTTAATGGAAAATGATGTTTTCATATGAATGCAAACTTGTGATATAGGTGGACAGATTTTCTAGTTGATTTCGACATTGGAACATTATAGTTATAGTCATAGATTAAAAACCCTATCCTGATGTGGAACATACTTCCTTTTTACTTCTTTAATGCCTTTCTTCCTGCTTCTTTTAGCATGACACTATTGGAACATGATTGACTTTAAAGATAATCTCCTTTTAGTGGTAAAATTCTAATATGATTTAAAGTGCTTCATTTAATATAAGTATTTGTTGATGCCAAAATGAGAAGGCATCGAATAAGGGAGGAGGAGGAGAAGATCAAATGGTTGATGGTGATTTCAGGTAGTTAACTCCCTATAGGTTTGGGGTGGAGAATTGCGGTTAATGCGATAGACGAAGTGAAGAAGATGAGAAGAGAGAGGGGTACTGATAGGGAAAGCGGAAGCTTGGATTGAATAGTCCCTTTAATATAGATCTGAAAAAGAAAGCAAGAGTTAAAATTTATTCCCAAAGGACTCAATAAAAAAGGTACAAAATTAATGGAAGGCTTAAATAAAAAATAAAAGGACAATGAAAGTAAAATGGATATGAGAACACCTTATTCTAAGATCCTGCCATAGACAAACGTGCATCTGAATTTGGCAACGCCTAAACCTCTAAGGATCCTGCCCTTAGCAACCTAGACGATGGAGAAGGACGACAAATATTCGTTGTTATTCAATTGGACACTCGCACTCCGAAACAAGAACAAGATGAAAATCTTGAACAAGAAGAAAGAACTCACAGGAGAACTTTAAAAGAAATAATTGTATTGAACTCAACTGAATGGATTGTACAAAGTAAAGGAGCCTATTTATAGGCTAGTAAAACCCTAATTACAAAGAAAAAGAAGTTCAATTTAATCCAAATGGCTAACTAGATAAATAATAATCATGATAATAATAATAATAATAGAATATTATATTATCTTAATTAAAAGAGATAAGAATATTATCTCAATTAAAATAAATAATATTATCCTAAAAAGAAGATAATACAATTATCCCAATTAAAAGAGATAAATAGAGTCTAAATAACTGCATAAAGCTATCCAAAATGTTCTCAAAATTGAATTTTAGTTATGGGCTTTGACTGGTGGATTTGGACGCTAATTTTGGGTTATTTTGGCATCTTTTTAGCTCCTCTGGCCCACATTTGACTTGGGCTAACATTAAGACCTTTATTATGAGTTGGATTTGCAATAAATAGTCAAGTCTACCTTTTTCCTGGATTAATCTTCTAAGACTCTAAAGTGAATCCAATGAACATCTAACATTCCATTCGAAGCATCTTTAACAAGGTCAATTTCCTTCAATTCTTTAGAAATGAACTTTTGCACAAACATGTTAAACTTAAATTTCAGTTGTTTAGCTTTACTTCTTGAAATTGGGCATGTTGGAATCGTTAGATCAAATATGGACTTGGACCCATGGTGCTCGTATCATTACCCCTTCCTCGAAAGGATTCAAACTTGAATCTTAAACATTAAAAGGGGATAAATCAAAGACATTGAAAGATGCACTAACACCATACTCACCTGGAAAGTCTATGCAATACACGTTTTCATTGATATGTTCTAAGACTTGAAAAGAGCCATCTCCTCGAGCATTGAGCTTGTTCCTTCTTTTTGAAGTAAATCTTTCTTTGCGCATATGAACCCAAACCCAGTCATCGGGTTCGAAGACAATGTGTTTGCACCCACAATTAACTCTATTAGCATTTGATTCATTTTTTTTCAATTTGTTTTCTAGCCTTATCATGAATCGATCTCACCAATTCTTCCTTTTTTTCACCTTTTAGGTTACAAAGACCCTGCAGTGGCAAAGGTACTAGATCGAAAACTTTGAGTGGGTTAAATCTATAAACAATTTCAAAAGGAGGAAAACCCTTGAAAGAGTGAATAGAGCGATTATATGCAAATTCAAAAAAAGGTAAACAATCTTCCCAAGATTTTATGTTTTTACCCACTATAGCTCGTAGTGAAGATGTTAAAACACGATTAACCACTTTAGTTTGCCTGTCAGTTTGTGGATGACAAGTCGTGGAATATAAAAGTATAGTACCTAAGTTACCCCACAATACCTTCCAAAAATGGCTAAGGAGTTTTACATCTCGATCGGACACAATGGTTTTAGGGACTCCATGGAGGCGCACAACTTCCTTAAAGAATAAGTCAGCCACATGTAATGTGTCGTCAGTCTTATGACATAGAATGAAATGTACCATTTTAGAAAATCTGTCAACAACAATAAAAATACTATTTCTTCCCCTTTTTTGTTCGAGGCAAACCTAGAACAAAATCCATCGAAATATTAGTCCAAGGAGAAGTAGGAATAATTAAAGGAGCATATAAACAATGCAACATAACTTTAAATTTAGCTTGTTAACATGTAATGCATTAAGAACAAATCTTTGTAACTGTTTTTTATATGAGGCCAAAAGAAATGTTCTTGTAGTACATCCAAAGTTTTAGTTATTCCTAAGTACCTGATAAGTTCGCCACCATGTGATTCCTTAATAAGTAATTCACGTAAAGAACAATTAGGATGCACAACTAATTTTGTCAAAATAAGAATCCATCCACTCTATAAAATTTATCAAAAGAAGCATTCTCACATGCATCATATATAGTAGCAAAGTCCTTATCAGTCACACATAAATCTTTGATATGCTCAAATCCTAATAATCTAGTATTTAAAGTAGAAAGCAAAGAGTATCTACATGACAAAGCATCAGCAACAATATTATCTTTACCTTTTTATATTTAATGACATATGGAAAAGATTCGATGAATTCTATCCACCTAGCATTCTTTTATTTAGCTTACCTTGTCCCTTTAGGTGCTTAAGGGATTCATGATCAGTATGTATGACAAACTCCTTAGGAAAAAAGATAGTGTTGCCGAACCTCAAGTGCTCGAACTAAGGCAAGTAAATCCTTATCATAGGTGGAATAATTAAGTTGTGCACATGCAACTTTTCACTAAAATAGGCAACATGCTTTTGGTCTTGGATCAACACAGCACCTATACCAATACCTAAAGCATCACATTCAAGTTCAAAAGTGTTCGAAAAATAAGGTAATTTCAATATTGGTGCACTACACAACTTATCTTTTAAATTTTGAAAAGCCTTTTTTGTTTTTCACCACAATGGAAAGCAATGTCTTTCTTAATAGTTTTAGTCAAAGGGGCAACAATTGTGGAAAAATCTTTCACAAAACGTCTATAAAAACTAGCAAGTCCATGGAAAGATCTCACCTCAGTTACCGTTTTAGGAGTAGGCCACTCCTTAATGGCTCTTACCTTATCTTCATCGACATGGATACCTTGTGCACTAATAACAAAGCCCAAAAATATTAGTTTATCAATACAAAAGGTACACTTATCGATATTAGAAAAAAGTTTCTCATTTCGAAGAACATCTAAAACAGATCTAACATGGGAAACATGATCATCAAGTGAAGTGATATAGATTAGAATATCATCGAAGTAAACAAAAACAAATTTCCCTAAAATAGGTTTCAAAATATGGTTCATTAAGCGCATAAAAGTACTAGGTGCATTAGTTAAGCCAAACGACATTACCAACCATTCATAAAGTTCATGTTTAGTTTTGAAAGCCGTTTTTCATTCATCACCTTTATGCATCCTAATTTGATGATAACCACTTCTAAGATCAATTTTAGTGAAAATACATGCACCATACAACTCATCAAGCATATCATATAGTCTAGGTATTGGATGTCTATATTTAACAGTTATCTTATTAACCACTCTACAATCTACACACATTCTCGATTTACCATCTTTTTTTGGAACAAGTAGTATAGGCACGACCCAAGGGCCAAGACTCTCGAATGTGGCCTTTGTCCAATAGATTATTAATTTGTCTTTGCAACTCCTTTGTTTCCTATGGGTTGCATCGATACGCAGGTCTACTCGGAATGGGTTGAATCGAAAATGGCCAAGAAAGGGGTGAATTGGCTTTTTAAAATTGAAAGAAGAAAATTGAAAGATTGGAAATTGAAGACAAGACAATTTATAGTGGTTCAAGCATAGAACAAGTTCTACATCCACTACCTTAGCTCCCACTAAGGATTTTCAACCAATTTCACTAGAAATATGTCCCCTTTTCTCAGATTAGGAGGAAACCTTACAAATCGGTTAATCTTTCTACCCAAAGATTAACCAAAAACTCTCTCAAATACAAAGAAGATTGACAATCTGAAAAATGCCTCTCACAAGGTTGATAGATTGCCCAATTACACTTAAACACTCACCAAACTTGAAATAAGATAATACAATGAAAGATTACATAAGTGGGGTACAAGAATTTGACTTTATGAGCTCTAGGGTTTGGATATGTGCTTGGATTGTTGCAAATTAGTTCAATAGTTGTTGTTGTAACTTTTGAGGCTTTTTTATATACCCTTTCATTGATTTCTAGTCATTCTGGTCGTTGAGATCATCAATAGAGTCGTTGGGCTTCATTTTTCCCGCAATAAATGCACTTCTGCAACCTACCATATCGGTACTCAAACAAGGGTATCGACACCTGTCTCAAAATAGAAAAAGCCGTTGTGCACATTTAAGAGGGCGTATCAATACGCTATAAGGGCATATCGATACGCTATAAGGGCGTATCGGTACCTGTTCAAAACAGAAAGAGCCATTGTGCACATTTAAGAGGGCGTATTGATAAGCTATAAGGGCGTATCGGTATGGGTACAGTGTAAAAAGAGGGACGTATCGATACTTTAAGACCGTATCGATACGATTTTTGCTCACTGGAATCCTGAGTAAAACTTTAGCAAAAAGTGTATCGATACGCTACATGGGCGTATCGATACGGTCTAATGACCGTTTGAAATTTTGTTGAAATCATAACTGACAAGTAATGATCAAAAACTTTAAATGCAAAGATTTATCGAATCAGATCAAATCGTATCGATACGGGTACAATCGTATCGATACGCTATGCCTTAAAGTTAAGCGTAGATAAAATACCATATTGATACGGGTATAATCATATCGATATGCTTTTTTCGATTAAAATTCTAGAACCTATAAATCGTATCGATACGGCTATAGCGTATCGATACGCCTTAGCGCACAAGAATGTTTTGGGCTATAACACTTAGGAAAAATTTGTTTGAACAATTTATTTGGCTTAGAAACATTTTTTGTTCAAATTTGCTTGTCAATTTGTAAGACTTTGAAATACTTAAAAAATCTATTTTCTTTCACAAATAGGTCCTTAGACACTTTGTTATATTAAAATCAAACTAGGTTTTACAATCTCTCCCTTTTTGATATAGCAAAACCAAAGTAAATTTTTAAGTATTTTTAAAACTTTGAAAAGTTTACTCCCCCTTAATTTAAGATTGGTTTTCAAAAGTATGTAAAAATTTATGTTTTTACACATCACCCCATTTTTGTTAGATCAAAATCAATGCAACAATTCAAGAATATAGACAAGATATAACAATAAAGCACAAGGTATAATCAAAGCATAATAAGAAACATAAGATCATTAAAGTAAAAATTAAAATACAAAGCAATAATAGCTCAAAACAACTTCAAACTTAAATCAAAACTTAATCCTAAGAACAAAATCAAAGCATAGGGTTCCTAACATAAAGGTGCATAATAAAAAGGAAATCCTAATATGATATGTAATGATATGCTCAAAAACTACTCGTCCCCGTCGTCTTCGTCCTCTTCATCTTCATCATCACGACTGGCTTGAGATTTTCGAGTATGATTGAGCCAAGCACCATGGAAGGTAGTGAGAGAGACATCCATAGAAGTTTGTTGTTGTTCAAGGGCTTTAACTCGATCCTCCAACGATGTAAAGCGAGTATCAATGGTCGTAAATCCCGCATCCACATTATTCCCTAAGGATATGAATTGCTCATTGAGATACGCCATGAGTCCATCCATGGATGATTGAGCTTGTTGGACTTGAGGACCTTGTGGAGCGACCGAAAAAGTTTGATCATCTTGAGAAGGAGGGTGATTAACATGAACCCACTCATGATTAATATACTCAAAGTGAGCACGAGTAAGGGAGTGTTCATCGATCGGCTTGCCTAGAGGCTCGAGGACATTATTGGAACAATCGATCTCCAAGGAATGGAACAAGAAACTCAAAGTCGTGCCATGGAAAAAGGACTTGACTTGATCGATGTGACGGTGTTGAACAAGATAGACCAAGTCGACACACATAATTTTGAAAAGGTTTGGGTGCTTACCCTCTCGGAAACAACGGAGCAAAAAAGCATCAACTTGGCGAATGGTCGAGAATTTCCCACTAGAAGGACAAATCCACCAAGAGATGATGAGATGAGGGATACAATCATGGGCATCAAGAACGGTTACAGAGCCAAGTTGAGAATGCCCCAATGAGTGTTCATCATCAATTCCCAAATTTTCAAACCCAAAAATATTGCATAAAACACTTTGGTCAATACGAAATTTCTTGCCCATAAGATAAGATTCAATGACAATTACACTTTCCCTTCCTTGATCAAGGATGCAACGAGCATTAACAAAGAAAATCAAAAAGAGATTTCAGTACAAAATTGGGGGAACACTTAGAAAAGTTATTAATTTCCATTGTTGTAACAACCCAAAATATTTGAACTTAAAACGTTTAGAGTTTAGAAAAGGGTTGAAACAACTCTTTCATCCCGAATTGAAAAATCTTGGTATTGTTTATAATGGGCCATAGCCGAAGGGGATTAAAAACTATTTTGAATAATAAAACCAAGGTTCGGTTTAGTAATGCCCTCGTTTTCCGAATTGGGATTGGATGAACTAGAAGTCAATTCTTTATTTTGTCTCTTTTTCAGCCCCATAATAACCTGAAAAACATCAAAACCATTCGAAAACAATGTATGCAATTTTCATCACATTCGATCCAATAGACATTCCAATAGTTCAATGTATTGATAAAAATACTATATTTTATATGTTAAAATTATATACAAGTATAAAAATTCATTTTAGTAAATTTTTTTTGAAAAAAATCAGTTTACAAAAATATAAGATATGGTTATATATTCGAAACAAAAATTTTCAGATTTTAAAGAATTTTTGCAAAAACTTCAAAACCCATACTATAAATATACTAGGTATACAAAAATTAGTTGAAAACAATGAATAAAATTAAACGAAAATTAAGAAGAAAGAAAAAGGGTTTTATACCATAAGTAATGGATTTGGATGAATGAAGGATGATTAATGCACCAAATTGATAGCAAAGCTTAGCCTTGATATGTTGATGAAAAACCCTCAAAGAATTTTGAGTTTGGTGTGAAAAATCAAGGGTTTGAGGAGGTTTTTATAGATGAAAAATTGGCTAGGGTTTTGAGAGAAAAAGGGTTTGTGTTTTAATTAAAGTGAAACACCCATTTAATGCCCCAATTAAGCTCCAGCGGCTTACCATATCGATATGGTGACGTGTCATATCGATCCACCATATCGGTATGGTTTTTATACCATATCGATATGCGTGACCGTATAACTGTATCGACACCCATTAAGCAACTCGTATCAATACACTGTGACCCGTGTCAATACCTTTTTACTAGAAATGCATTTTTGAGCTGACTTGAGTTCAAAACTTGGATTTTAAGCGGTCGTAAATGCATGTGTAAGATGAATGAGCAACATTTATGGACTAAAACAGATACATACTCCCCCTAGCAACAAGCATAGATGCATCAAGAGGCAAAAATACATAAACAATATCATCATTCAAATTCAAGCAAAATTTTGACATTTAAGGGCTCTAAAAGGTCAAGATAGGCTAGTTAGACCCAACACTCTCCTAAGATTCCAAAAATGCTCTTTGTCTAATGGCTTTGTAAAGATATTTGCTAGTTGGTTTAAGGTATCAACATATTCTAGAACAACATCATTCTTGAGGACATGGTCCCTAATGAAATGGTGTCTTATCTCTATGTGCTTGGTTCTAAAAATGTTAGATGCGATTCTTAGTGATACATATGGAACTAGTGTTGTCACACTTAAGGGGTATGATACCTACATCAATTCTATAATCTAGAAGTTGTTGCTTCATCCAAAGGACTTGACCACAACAATTTCCAGCCGATATATATTCTGCTTCGGTGGTAGATAAGGCTACACTATTTTGTTTCTTAGAGAACCAAGATATGAGCATACTACCTAGGAATTTGCAAGTGTTGGAGGTATATTTTCTATATAACTTACAACCCCTATAATCTGCATCGAAATAAGCATGAAGATTAAAGAAGAGTCTCTAGGATACCAAAGACCTAAACAAGGTGTGTCTCTAAGGTACCTAAAAATTCGCTTAATGGCTACAAGGTGTGATTCTCTAGGGATAGATTGAAACCTAGCACACAAGCAAACACTATACATGATATTGAGTCTACTTGCGGTAAGGTAAAGCAAAGAGCCAATCATAGAATGATAAAGCTTAGAATCAACACACTTACCTCCTTCATCTTTGTCAAGCTTAATTGATGAACTCATTGAAGTAGCTTAAGGCTTCACATTCTCCAAGCCAAACTTCTTGAGCATATCCTTGATGTACTTAGATTGATTAATGAAGATGTCATCCTTCCTTTGCATGATTTGGAGCCCTAAGAAGAATGAGAGCTCCCCCATTATGCTCATCTCAAACTCACCTTGCATTAACTTAGAAAATTCTTGACAATAAAATTCATTAGTATAACCAAATATAATATCATCAACATAAATTTGCACTACTAAGATTTCATTACCATTTCTTTTAATGAAAAGTGTAGTGTCCACCTTCCCTTTTTCAAAATCTTTTACAACCAAAAAGTTTGAAAACCTTTCATACCAAGCTCTAGGAGCTTGTTTCAAACCATATAAAACTTTAGTTAATTTAAAACATGGTTTGGGTAAATTGGATCTTTAAAACCGGGTGGTTGTTCAACATACACTTCTTCATTTATAAAACCATTCAAAAATTCACTTTTAACATCCATTTGAAAAGCTTGAATTCATGATAACATGCAAATGCAAGAAGCATCCTAATTGATTCTATTCTAGCTACGGGTGCATAGGTTTCATCAAAATCGATTTCCTCTTCTTGAGTATAACCTTGAGAAACAAGTCTAGCCTTGTTCCTCACTATGTTACCACTTTCATCTAGTTTGTTTCTAAAGAGTCATTTAGTTCCTATAGTAGACTTATTACTAGGCCTATAAACTAATGAACAAACTTTACTCCTTTCAAATTGATTAAGTTCTTCTTGCATGGCCAATATCCAAAAATCATCTTTTAATGCTTCTTTGATATTTTTAGGCTCAATTAAAATAAATGCAACATTATTAAGCAATCTAAGAGAGGATCTAGTGGTTACCCGCTTGGATGGATCACCCAAGATTTCACCATCTTTGACATAGTTGAGTTCTCTTGGGTAGCTCACTTACTTTTCACCAAGATTCATGTCCTTCGAGGATTCTATGGTAGGATCTTGTGCTTCTTCTTCTTTGGCTGGAACCTCATCCACCTTTGATGATTGTCCACCATCTTTGGTTTTAATGATCCCTACATCATCATCATCACAAGAATCTTTCCTCGGAAGAAGGTTATCATCGAAAACACAAGAATAGACTCTTCTACAACTAAGGTTCTTTGTTAAACACTCGATATGCTTTAGAGTTTAAAGGATATCCTAAGAAAATAACTTTATCACTTTCTGTATCAAATTTACCTAAATGATCTTTTCCATTGTTTAAAACAAAACACTTACATCCAAAAGGATGAAAATAGTTAATGTTAGGCTTCTTTGACTTTAAAATCTCATAAGGAGTTTTCTTTAAAATTGGCCTAATCATTACACAATTTTTTAATATAACAAATGGTGTTTGCGGCTTCCGCCCAAAAATACTTAGGTAGATTGTTTTCACAAAGTATGGTTTTAGCCATTTCTTCTAAAGTACGAAATTTCCTCTCAACTACCCCATTTTGTTTAGGAGTGCGAGGTGCGGAAAAATTGTGGCTAATACCATTAGAGTTACAAAAATCCTCAAAACCTAGATTTTGAAATCTCGTTCCATGGTCACTTCTAATATGAGTTATGTTTTGACCAAGGTCATTTTGAGTAACTTTTGAAAATGTGATGAATTTTCTAAAGCCTCATCTTTTGTACTTAAAAAGAGAACCCAAATGTATCTAGAGAAATCATCAACTAAAACATAAGCATATGATTTTCCACCCAAGCTAGTTGTCCTAATAGGCCCAAAGAGATCCATATGGATCAATTGTAAAACTCTACTAGTTGAAACATCATTAATGGATTTAAATGAAGTTCGTTTTTGTTTACCCTTAGCAGAAGCATCATAAATTTTATCTAAAGAAAATTTTAGCTTAGGTAAACCTCTAACTAGATTTTGGGAAACAAATTTCTCTAAAACACTTATGCTAGCATGTCCTAGTTTCTTATGCCATAACCATGCACCATTTTCATTTTGAGCAACCAAACATGTATGTGACGTATGAATGTCATCTAGATGCACCATTTATATGTTACCTATGCGATGACCAATGAGCATTATCTTATTTGTTTTAATGTCCACAATTTTTGTAACATCCCAGTTTAGGGTCTAGAAGATCCGATGAGGTTTCGAGGTCCGAAAGACCGGTGTTGAGTGTTTTGGGTGAGTTCAGGGAAAGAGGTCCTCGGGTGTTGGGAAAAATATGGAGTAAATTTTTAAAATCCTTTTTAAATATGTAAAAGGTTTTGGTAAAATCAATTTTGGAAAAACGATTTCTAAACCATGACATTTTGGTTTAGTGACCAAATTGTAAAGTTTGTAAAATCTGTTTTAGTGACTATTTTGTAAAAGAGTCAAAACATTGAATCTTTAAGGAGCTATTTTGGCTGGGCCAATATGGTTATTATCACCTTTTATTTTGACTATTAAAATATTTTAAAATGGCCTTTATGATTTGATTAAAATAAGGTTTTATCTAAAATCTCATTTTACGTCAAAAACCATATTCAAGCTTTCTTATCTCCTCTCTTCATCAAATCCACATTTGAGCTTGATATCCTCAAGGTAAAAGTGTTTTCATATTAATCTATTATTGCTAAATGGTTCTCTTACCTTGATTTCCTAAAACCCAAGTCTATTTCATTGTTTTTCTCAAGGATTTTTGCCAAACAAGGGGAAATAGCTAGCATTGGGGGTGAGCAACGTGATTCTCCTCTAATGTAAGGTTCTTTAATGAAATTCTCATGCTTTGATTCTTTTAAATGCTAAGGTTTTATTCTCTTGTCTTAATCTTAATGAAATTTAGCTAAAATTGATGAAAATGAGCTTTTGGTAAGATTTTTGGGTAAGATCTGTTTATGCTGGGTTTGTTGATGTCGTTACCTTTGTTTTGATATGATTATTGTGTTGAGATGATGGATGAATGGTAGGAATCCCGAAATGGGGTTGTGTGTTAAATTTTGAAGTATGAAAAAGTGAGTTTTGGATGGATTTTGAGGTGAATCAATAGCTGGTGTTAATCTGATGTTGGGATGATGTCTTTAGATGTTTATCTATGTGTCTTGATGTTATCTAATGCTGGGTTTTACTGGAGATTATCCGAATTGGGTCTTTTCGATGTTTACGGCTTGTATTAGATTTATTCGATAGGTGTTTTGATTGGGTATTTGAATCTCTACTTTCTAGCAAATTAGAGTGTTGAAAGTATCTGTAAATTCTTTGTTTTGGGTTGGTTAGAGGTAGGGATTAAAGATCCGGAATTGTTGAACTCAATTATGGGCGAACTGGAAAGCTAGAAAGGGGTTTCGGCTTGTTTTGGTAATCGTTGGTGAGTGGAAATGATTTTTACTGTTTTATCAAGGTTGAAGAAGTGATTTAAGGAATTGGGTTGAGCCATTAGGCTAATCTAAGCTCAAGGGTAAGTTTTGGCGTTGTTTCGGCTTTTTCGCCTTCTTATAATTGATCATGTTTTGGATCGTGTGCATGCCATTTTAAATGATGTTTCCTCTGCTGTTGTTATGCATTAAATGCATGTTGTTATTGTCCCATATGAATGCCATGTGATTTATTGATTGTTGGTTGAGTTCATGATATGCATGAGCTTGGGATTATGGCTTTTGGGAGGTGTTTATCCCCGGTGAAAATCAGTGGTTTTTGATGTTGCGATAAGTTTATTGACACATGGGTTATATCGGATATAGTGATCGATCAATAGGATGTGAAGTGCACTATAATTATGAAATTCGCGCGTGAGAAATTTTTCGGTTTCACAATAGGGGTTGTGCTATTGTGATGCGAGTGGTAGGGGTTGTGCTATCACCAATGGGCAATGCGGGTAGTGGCGTCCCGGCCGAAGTGTGTTTGTGGTGAGGGTTGTTTCACCATGTGACTTGATGGGGGTTGTGCCATCAAGGTGTCCGCTTATCCGAGCAACGTGTCAATGATGTCGATATACTCATTCGCGATGGTTTCATATGAACTTGATAAACTCATATGGTTATGTATTTGTGCTTGAGGCATGCGAAATAATTATGGAGCCGGTAGGCTTGGTTTGCATATATGGTTCATAAATGGTTTATGCATGGTTGATGCATGTTCATTGCCTATGGCATGTGTGGTTGCATTGCTTAAGCTTGTTTCAAGTTAGCATGTTAAAAAGAAAATGGTTTTTGAAAAGGATTTGTGAAAGAGATTTTGAGAAACGGTTTTGATTTCCTAAATGATGATTGTTTTTAAAACTGCATTGTTGTAGTTGGGTTTTGAGCTCCGCTCACTAAGCTATATAGCTTACGCTCTTTTTCCAACAATGCAGATGCGTAGACCCTTTGGAAGGAAACAGTGCAAGGGAAGTGAACCAAGTGTCCACTCTTAGCTCAAGTATGACCTTGCTTAGATAATAGTGTGTGTGGCTATGAGGGTGAACCTTGTTTATGTCTCGAGAGTGTTTGTAAACTCCTTGTGTTGAGATCATGTTGATGTTTGCCTTGTTGGTTGTTTCTTACCTTATGTCTTGTGGTTATGGTTTGGATCGTGTTATATATATGTTTGATCTTGAGGCTTTCTCTTTTAATCGCATGTAAAGCATGTTTATGTTTCCCTTGATCTTGGATATGTATGATGGCTGATTTTTGTGTATGTATGTCTTCTTGTCATTGCTCTGATGTATGTGGTGTTTGGAACCAAGTTAAATACCCTTAGAGATGCTTAAATTGAAGTTTTGTTGTTTCTACAGCAGGGTGTTTCGAAACAGGCTCGAACGTTTCGGAACAACCCTTGTTTTTGCCTTGGCGTTTCGGAACGTGTATCGAAACGAGCTAAGCAGAACCGGAACGGTCTCAAGCCGTTCTGAAACGTTTCGCCACTGTGCAGCACCGTTTCGATACTTGTATCGAAACGGGGGTCGTTGAAGTTAGTTAAAGGCATCTTTAAAGTTATTTTTCTTGCGTTTTGGTCCTAGTTTATGCTGTTTTCAATTGTGGATGCTTTTGTGCACGTTTCATGTTGCATTTCATCATGGAAGCATGAAATGGGTTTAATTAAACAAAGATCGCCCTAATTGCATCTTAGGTCCTTATATTATGCTAGTTTTGCATTTTGGTCCCCGGTTGCCTTTTTGTTCGGATCAATGCTCGTTTTTGTTGTTCTTTCTTCCGCTGCATGTTTCTAAACATAAGATTAACTTGAGCATCTAGAAAAGATAATAATCAACGCATTTAGGGTTGCTAGTTGGAGGGAAATCTTTGGATTCTTCTTCGATTAGTCCCGTGTAGTCCACTCGATACGGTCTGGTGGCTAGGCCGGGTCGAGAGGGTTACAATTTTGCAACCATTTATGTCAAAAAGAACATTAAAACCTTTATCACATAATTGACTAATGCTCAACGGGTTATCTTTAGACCTTTGACATATAAAACATTTTCAATAAGAATAGAAGAGAGATTACCAATGGAACCTATACCCGCAATGTGGCCTTTGGTTGTCATCAAATGTCACCACTTCACCACTCTTTGGCTTTAGCTCCATGAATCTACTCTTGTTGCCGGTCATGTGTCTTGAGCATCCACTATCAAGGTACCAAGTGTATAATCATGTTATACCGAAAATTCTGAATGATCATGGTGTATAATTCTCGAATACTTGGATGAAGTCGATAGTTATCGAATTCCTTCAAATAAGGTGCTTGATCTTGAAATCAATCTAGAAGATTATAGTTCAGTGTTTCATTTCTACGTTTATCAAGGACCTCTAAGTGATAAATTGGACCATCTAGTGTGTACAGTGTATACATGATTCATGGGTCATGATACCTCGATTCCAAGGATTAAACACCGGCCTGTACTTTGATTCCTACATATTGCTGCTAATTTCTAATATAATGATTATCGTTCAAGACTATTTTACCAGGGTACTTATGGGATAAGAAGAGAAGTTCCTCATAAGCACATGTGCGCACAGACCTCTTGTTAGGCTCTTACGCCTTTTGTTAGGCTCTTATACCTTCTGTTAGGCTCTTACGCCTTCTGTCAGGCTCTTACGCCTTCTGTCAGGCTCTTATGCCTTTTGTTAGGCTCTTACGCCTTCTGTCAGGCTCCTACGCCTCCTGGGACCTAAGGTAACCCCTTAGGTCGGTACCTACGCCTATTGAGCCTGGGTTAACGCCTGTATAGATGCAGTTCTAGGGAACTTTATACTGGTGTTCGGTTGGAGGGTAGTTAGGCTAATACTAAAGTTTTCCTTCCTCCTCCTTTGCCTCTGTCAAAATTCTACAGTTGCTTGAAACTTTTTGTCAATCTTTCTCGATCTGCAATTGTTTGGATACACCAAACTTTCTGGCTCAATTCCTCTAAATTCTCTCTTTTCTAATTCTTCTGGATTGTAGAATTTCCGACTGATACTCAAAAGTTCAAGTACTGATTAACCATGATGCCATGATTGATATTTTGGTTTCATGCTTTGCTTTATAGCTGCATGTGCTTACAACATTTTTTGGTAGTTTTGTATTACTAAACTTTTCGGAGCTCATGTTGTTTTTACTATCGCATGTTCTAAATGATTGAACATGGTCAGTTACCGACATGTGTATGGGAGTTCTTTTGGCACTACTTGCGGAGTACGGTACCTGTGTAATTAGGGGAATGTATGTCACGTCTTGTTTCATAATATATATTTATGAGCACTGTTTTGTTGAATGAATAATTTTTGGGACTTATATTTTAAAATCAGAACTTGTTTTATGGTTTTCAATGATTTGAAAATTTGTTTATCCGAATTTTAATGTGGTTCGCTTCGGTAACCTTAATGTTACCTCCTAGAATCAGGTGTAACGCTTGGGCGGGTCTAGGGGGTTATATGCTTGGACTGAAATCAAAAACAAAGTTGAATTGTATAATAGTATCGTTTTATAGTACAATAATATTTTCGATACACATATTAAAAATTAATTGTATTTCATATAGTTTACCCTAAAAATTATATCAATACAAACTTTAATATCAAAACCCTTATCATGATACAAACGTAACTCGGTGGACAAAACAAAAAAAAATGATGAAATAGTTTCTATATAAAGTTAAATTGCAGCTTAATCTAAAGACTCAAGTCATTAACCAACAATTAATTGATCTAGTAAAATAAATATTAGGTCTGTTTACCTCATTTATTAATCAAGAATACTAAGTCCGTTAAGTAAAGTTAGAAATTTATAAATGGAGAAAATTAAATTGAAAGATTCATCGCAGTAATAAATTTTTATAAAATTTAATCTAAATTAATCGATCAGTAGATCGAAAACCTATGGTTCAATCCAAAGAAAAAGACTGAAGTCATCGACGTGTACTGCAAACCAATTACGGACATGCGTGTCCCTTTGGAATCATCTGTTTCCTAATCCAACATGTGCTTCTTTTGACTTCTCTACCAACAAGTCGAATCAAATTCGAAATAAAAAAAATCGATTAAAAAAATTCTATTATACAAATAAGAAAATTGATTTTGATATAATTTTTCTAAATATTATTTGTATTCATATACGATTTATGATTTTGAGTAAAATCGATTCGACCGGTTAATTTTGTATTCAAATAAGAAAATTTCGTAAATTTTCTTCCACACATTAGTATATTGGGTAAGTAATATTATTAGTCACTAAACTATTATCGTTTTTCTGTTTTGGTCATCAAATTATTATTTTTGATAAAACCATTATTAATGTTTCGTTTTTTTTATTTTGGTCACTAATGCTATTTCTCTTGTTTTGGTTAAGAATCTATTACTTCTTTCCTGCTCTGTTCACCAAACTATTGGTTTATCGGTGACTTTTTTAACGGCGGGCGAATAATATAAAATAAAACAAGTAATATTGGTGATGATCTTGCAAATGATCAAAACAGACAATCAAGAATAGTTTAGCGACCAATAGTATTATTCACCCTAATATATTTAGTTTTAGTTTTATTTTAATTCGATTTATTTCACGAAAAAGAAAAAAATGCAAAAAAGGGTCCAATGGGCTTTGGGCCCCACTCATTCCCAACCACAAAGTCCAACCTGTTTCTGCTAGGGTTTGTTTGTGCATGCTGGAAATTAATGGAAAGGTTCTGAGTTTTCTTCCTCTCTTACCTCGATTCCTTTCCGATTCCATACCGTTCTATCTCATTTCTTTTAGGGTTCCGATTTAGCCGATATAAAAAGAAATTTGTTTTCTTTGGGGGGCCGGGGGATTGGATTAAGAGAAACAGAGAATGGTGGGAGGAGGGAAAGGGCGGAAGGAGGATCCATTGGTGATTAACAGCACCAATGTTTTTGCCGCGCTCGGGAGTTTGAAGAAGAAGAAGAAGAAGGGAAGCGAGAAAGAAAATCTGGGTTCTTCTTCTAAGACCAAAGGGATGAAAGGGTTGGGGAAGGAAGCCGAGAAGAAAGAGGTGTTCTGGGCCCCTTCACCTCTCAAAGTCAAGTCTTGGGCTGATGTTGATGAGGAAGACGATGATGATTATTATGCCTCCACGGCTCCTCCTGGCTCTGCTTGGGGCATTCCTAAAGAGCCTGAGCCTGTTTTAGAGGTTTGAACTTTGTGTTTTATGAACTTTTGTTTTTTATTTATATTTTTGTGGTATTTGGATTTCTAAGTGACGAGAAGATTTGATGTTCTGTTGATCATGTTATAGGATGCAATGTATGTATGTTCATGAATGTGATATGTATCCATTGTTTTAATGTTAGTTTTGGATGATATAAATGTGTGTGTGTGTGTATTATATCAGAATTCAGAATATGATGGATGATGATTATGCTTCCTTTTCAAGGAAATTGTTTTAGCTGGGATTTTTTTTTTGAATTATGTGTGCTTTTGATCAAAATTTCTTGTAATGGTTTAAGCTTTGTCGTGCCAGATACGAGGAACTAATCTTGTAATGTGGATGCAATAATGCTTGTGGATTTTTTGAACATCATAATGAACTCTGTATGGAGGGTCCATATCCTGTTAGGCATGGTCTTCAAAAGCACAAGTTTCTTCCTTTTCTTTTAGTTTTTGTTCAAAGAAGGATGTTTCCGTTTAAAGGGAACAGTTTATATGTTTAATGAGAAAATGATTGTGATATTTGATAGTATACATGCTGTATGTAGTTGCAAAGTTGGAATTTTTTTCTTCTTTTTGCCTCCGGATCTTTTAGGAGGTTGTTGAACCGTAATCTCGATTTTATCATTATTCTGGTCTTAAGTTAACTGAAATTGAACTCGTTTCTTGAAGTTAACATGTGTATGGTGTGTGTTTGAGGTTCCACTCTACTTGTTATACACGTGCATTCAATCTTGTCATTTAATCATATGAAACTAAACTTGATTATTCAATAAGCACGCAATTAATGTGCTGTGTTTGACGGTTGAATGCCTATTAGTTTTCTTTGCATTTGCATTCAATTAATCATATTTAAGATGCATGCAAAATTTTGGATGCCTTCCCAAAGTGAATCTTTGGAACTTCAACCGTTGTTGTATTTGAATGCGTTTAAATAATTTAAGAAGTATATTCTTACAACTGTATTGTCATTTCTTACAGCTGTATTATCAATTGACGTTAACAAACTTCTTTTACTAATGTGATAATGATGTCATTGACCTTGTTTTCAGTACCTAAAAGTTTTCTGAGTGCCATCAGTACTATGGCTTAATCAGCTAGTTATGTTTAATTTTACTTTGCATTACAGGAAAGTGAAAGCGACGAAGATGGTCTTGACGAAGTGGATGATGACATTGAAGAAGAGCATGAAAACGAAACTGAGACACCGGCAGAAGTGCAGCCGGTTATTAGCAAGCCTCCTGAACCCTCTCCGGTCAATAAAGAAGCAGAAAAAACGCTTTCAAAGAAGGAACTAAAAAAGAAAGGGCTTGAGGAACTTGATGCGGTTCTTGCTGAGTTAGGATATACAAAACCGCAGATAGGTGGCCCGAATGACTCCCAAGGTAATTTATATGATCCCACTTGCTTATTAGTATCTCACTCCAAGGAAGATCTATGGTTTCATTTATTGCAATGAGGTAAATTTTAGAGCTGAAATTGCTAGAGGAAAACCTATATCAACTATGATAAATTTCCTAGTTCAACAATGACAATTCAGGAAGATTTCTCTCTTGAAGTCATTTATTATATTCCGTGGTTCATATGTTTTATGTCCGGAGCTTCGTCTGGTCAACGTCAGCTCTGGTTACTCCTAATGACAATTCAAAATAACTTTTTTTGGCTAGTATCTTCTTTAGCATTTATCTGAAAATGCAATGAGTTGAAATCTTAATCTTCTAAAGGTTGAAGTTGGAAACGGGAATGTTGATCTCTGTAGGAGACTTGGGTTCAAGCAGCTTTGTCTGTAAGGTATGCGTGTGTTTTATTAAGGATTAAAATTGAACAAATACTACCATGAGACCACTTTAAGAATGCTAAAAAAATAAAGGTTGAAGTTGAAAATTGAGACTTGACGTTAAGTGGTAGTTGTTTTTTTTCTGTGCTGGATTATCTTATTCTTACTATTTGCTGTTTATTTCTTCTTGATTGATTTCTTGGTACATTTTCACTTGATCTTACATGAATCGATCTTTTTCCGATTGCAGGCAGTGAACAGGGGAAAAAACCAGAGAGCAATGGGGAAATTGAAAAGAAAGAGAATGCTCCTTCTGAGAGCAAGAGTTCCAAAAAGAAGAAAAAGAAGGATAAATCATCGAAGGAGGCAAAAGAATCATCGCAGGGACCTCCTGAAGGCACTGATGCCGGAAATGATGGCAAGGAAACCGGTGAAACAAAGAAGCCGGAAGAGCCATCTCCTGTGGATGTGAAGGAGAAGCTGAAAAAGGTAGTTCCGCCGAAAAAGAAGAAATCGAGTAAAGAGATGGATGCTGCTGCACGAGCTGCTGCCAATGAGGCTGCTGCCAGGAGTGCAAGGCTTGCTGCTGCAAAGAAAAAAGAGAAGAACCACTACAATCAGCAGCCGGTACGGTAAAGTGGCGCAAGAGCTTCAATTTTATTTCATCATTTTAACCTCGGATATGAACATTTTGCCCTCTCCGGTTCGTTTTATTAATTCGGAATAAAACATCAGTAAATGGTTTTTGTGAATTTGACTCTCTTTTTTATCATTGCACTTCTGTTCCCAGAGAAAAATGAAATCTGTTCATTTTAGGCATTTGGTGTTGTTTCATCTTTTTCCCCTGTATGGTAGCAGAAAGTAGTTTATGTGTATGCAGCAGCCCAGATTTAGGTATTTTATACGGATGGTTGCTACCTTGTCCCCGGTAGTTCTTTTTAGTTAATATTTGGACCTTTATTGTCAATAAAAAAGGAGATTGAATTGTCACATTTTCAAAAGTATATGAAAACCCATTATAGTATTCAAAGATTGAGAAACTATCATGGTTTATCTATTGATTTTAAGAAATGAATCGAACCATGGGTTTCTTATAGCAACTTTAATCTCATGGTTTAACTATGCAACGCTTTAATGAAGGGATTTTATTTTTTTTAATACTACACCGTATTATATATTTATTAAAAGGGTTATTGGCCATTTTAATTTATTTGTTGTTTCTTTCAAACAAAAGCAAAAACAACCCTCTCTCACTCTCGCCTACTCTCTAATATCGATCACCATCACCTAGCTCCGACGAATGTTTCAAATATATTACCTTTCTTCTTTGTTTCTCTTCCCTGAACTCAACCCCAACGTTAGTTTTCTTAAAAAATGAGTATATTCAAGTAGATCTGAAAAAAAAGAGTTTCAAAACTTTGAATGGTTTTACCCCTTGATTTTAAAATCTTACCGTTGGATCGCGTCGATTTTCGAGTATGTTGGTCTACTTCTGTCCGCGAATCTCTTCATCGTTCGAATCTCACAGTCGTTACTTCATTCGTCGGGAATCAAAGATAAACAGTTCGACTTCTCTTTCCTTTTCTGATCTCAATCGAACTAACTATTCTTTTTGCTTCTTTTATGCTTGTAGATTCGAATACCCACTCGGTTTCTAATCGTCTTCCCCTTTTCATTGTTGGTGTGCTCAATATTTATAGGAGACTATGAAGTGTTCCCCAAGCCGTTGCAAGGCTAACAAACTCGAGATATCGTGGCGTACGACGTAAAAACCGGGCAATTGGGTGAGTGACGAACAAGGTTGCTGAGAACATTCTCGAAGACATAGAGATGACGACATTGCAGTAGGGTTTTCAAAGTAGATTTAGGTTTTTTGGGGGCTTTTTTTAATTTTGTTATTTTTTAATTTTATATATTTATTTACTTATTATTATTTTAATATTCAATGGGTCTAGGCCAAGTATGTGGCCCAACACAAAATTGATGCGTACAACTACCCCTCTTTGCTCATTACTTGAACGAGAGAAATAGAGCAAAGTCTATAAGCAACAATTTTGTCCGGTAAATGTTGAACTTTTTCATAATGACACTCCATCTTGGAGGTTCGATGATGCTCATCTTAAAGGTAAATGGTGGCACTCCATCTTAGAGGCGAATGGTGACACTCTATCTTGGAGGTGAATGGTGGCACTCCATCTTGGAGGTGAATAGTGGCACTTCATCTTGAAGGAAAATGGTGGCACTCTCACTTGGAGGCGAATGGTGGCACTCCGTCTTGGAGGCCGATTGTAACCCCCTCGTCCTGGTCTAGCCAACAGATTGAACCGGACAGGTCACACGGGGAAAACCGAAGCGAAACCCGCCAAGATCTCACTCCGATTAGCAACTCTATTTTTTTATTTATCTTGTCTATATGCTTCATTCGACCCCATGTGAGAAAAGCAAACAGCGGAAGAGCAACAAGAATACGAACCAAGAAGATCAGACAATAAAAGACAAGTTTTAGCCATTTACCTCATGCCGTATCGATACTCCAAGGGACCGTATCGATACGCCTTCAACGGTCAACCTTCCCCAAAGTCAACTTTAAGAGTCCGTACAAATACCCTACAAGCTGGTATCGATACGCACTCAAAGGTCAACACTCCAAAGTCAACTTCAGAGGACCATATCGATACACTCAGGCCCGTAACGATACCCTCAATTTCTCGTCAATTTCTTAGATTTTCAATAGTAAAATTGGTATCGGTACGCCTTCCCGTGTATCGATACGTTTGGCTTAAAGCATGAAGACCGTATTGATACAACCCCAACCGTATGGATACCCTTGACTCCACAATGCAGAAATTTGTTGGTTTAAGCCAAAAAGTAACACCATAACACCAACTTAAGGCCTCTAAACATGCATACATACACGAGCCAACATAGAGCAATTAAGAAACACTCATTTAAGGCAATCAAACATACATCAAGGCTCAATTCACCCAACAAGGTTTAATAAGCAACCAAACATGCTTAACATCCACCAAAAAGGTCAAAAGCCAAACCAAGCATACTTCAACACTTTAAACATGCTAATAACATTAACAATAGCAAAACATAAGAGTTTGGACACCAACTCCATAGCAACAAGTCTAGCATTTCCATTGCATAAGCATTATTACAACTAATAAAACCATACTTTGAGCTAGCAAAGAACTCCAAGAAATCCTCCATTGCCCCGCTTTCCTCCGAAGCTACTAACGATCTGCATTGTTGGAAAAAGAGAGCGTAAGCTTAAAAGCTTAGTGAGCGGAGCTCTAAAACACACAACAACAATGCAATTCAAAACACACACACACACACACACACACACACATATATATATATATAGTTTTAAAAACAAAACCATTTAAGGAGGAAGTACAATAAAATGGAAACACAGACAAAACATGGTATGCACATGCATAACCAAAATCCGGTGGGACTACACATCACCGTATTCAACAACAACTAGCCATCACGTGAGGCTTGACAACAACTACGACAACACAACAACATTAAAAAGTAAGGCAAAAGCAAATGCATTTCAACAAACAACGTGTATAAACACATTCACCGACACTTAACAAAACAAGACACGAAACAACTACACATACACTTGGGTTTAGGCTGGCCCCTAAGGCTCCACCCAAACCCCATGAAACTTTCCTTGAACATTATAAAGCTTCAAACAATTTCCACTCACCATCCAACGTACGAAAGATGATCGAAATGTCGTTTCAAGCTTCCTCAATACTCGGTGTTGCGTCCAAAACCATTTCCCATGTTTCTAACCATTTCAAACCAAAGTATCAATACATATTCTAACACCAAAACTCAATGAAAAGCAGCAATCCATCAATTGTCACATTTACTCAATCAAAACAAAGCCGAAGTCAACCGAAACGTTGCCAAAACATCATCCAAACACAATATGACTTTACCCAGCATTTTTAAACTTTAAACTACACCAATTAATATCTAAAAACACCCATCTTAGGTCCGTATACCTCCAGCCCTCGTTTTACCACAAAACTAAGCCAAAAACACCACTTTCCCCTTCAAAACTTACCCACTGAACCTAGTTTCAGGTTTTATTGATTAAAACCTCATTTCAACACTTTATCAACACCAAAATATGATTTATAACCACCCAAAAACACAGAAATCAAAGCCCACTTGAAAATCATCAAAAACTCATCATTTTTGAAATAATGGGTTTTAGGGAAAACTTAGAAATCATTGGGTAAATGAAAAACTAAGTTGAAATCTATCTTAATCTAGTAAAGGCCAATAGATTAATAAGTTTACCTTGAAAAAATCACCACAACTGAAGATTTGGTGAAGAAATGCTTGCTCTTGAAAAGTTACGTGTTTTTGCCTTTGAAAAAGATGATAGCTCTTTTGATTTGAAAATAAGATAAAAACCCTTTTTATTAAACTTTAGGCAACCTAATAAAAGAGCTTTAGGGAAATTACACTAGTAATCCCTCATCAACCCTTTTTCCACAAAAATCCCTTTTTAAAATGTTTTTCATTTAAAAATAGTCCTGAAACATCATTTTAAAAACTGAAACTAATTTACAACCCGCCCATTAACTTCTGAGCCCTAAACCCGGGGCGTTACACCGATGGTGGCACTAAACTTGAAAGCAAATGGTGGCACTCCGACTTGTAGGCAGGTGGTGACACTTCATCTTCATGGAAAATGGTGGCACTCATTCTTGGAGGCAAATTGTGGCACTCTCTCTTGGAGGCGAATGGTGGCACTCTCTCTTGGAGGCGAATGGTGGCACTCCGTCTTGGAGTTCGATGGTGGTACTTCATCTTGAAGGCGAATGGTGGCACTCCGTCTTGGAGGCCGGTGGTGGCACTTCATCTTAAAGGCAAATGGTGGCACTCCGTCTTGGAGGTGAATGGTGGCACTCCGTCTTGGAGGCCGATGGTGGCACTTCATCTTGAAGGGAAATGATTTTATGTCTCGAGGGAGACGAGATATGTTTCAAGGGCAACAATCTCAAGGAAGACAAATTTGTGTTTTAAATATCTCAAGGGAGACAAAATCATGTTTCAATGGAAATGGTCTCAAGGGAGACAAAGTTGTGTTTCGATGCAAACAATCTCAAGGGAGATAAAATTTTATTTATAGAGAAACGATCTTAAAAACATATAGAGGTTTTGAAAATTAATATCTCAAGAGAGATTTTAGAAAATGTCCTCATGAGAGGAAAATCATTTACTAAAGAATCATTCTCTAGGGAGATTCGAAAAAGTGTCCTCAAGAGAGGAAAACTATTTCTCTGAAGAAAACACCATCGAAAGAGGATTGTGAAAGTTTGAAGCAAAATTTTTAAAATGTCATCAAGAGAGGCTTTGAAAATGAACGTATCAAGAGAGATTCAGAAAAGTGTCATCAAGAGAGGAAGATCATTCTTTGAGAAAAAAAATCCTCTAAAGAGGATTGCGAAAGTTTGAAAACGTTTCACAAAAGTGATTTTTGAAAAAATTGTCCTCGAGAGAGGAATATCAATATTCAAGAGAAAATATCTTGAAGAGAGGATTTGTGAAAGTTTGAAAACGTTTCACAAAACCATTTTTTTAAAATTTCCTCAAGAGAGGAAGATCAAGATTTTTTTGAAAATGTTTCAGGAACATCTTAAATAAGTCTTACAAACATCAAACCTTAAAATTGGAGGGCCTTGTACAGGATCGTAATTGTAAAGTTCAAGTAAACGTTCTCCTGCTAATTCATCAATGATGTAGATGTCATGCATGTTTTGGTGGGTGTTTGATGTAATGCATGTCAACGATGAATGCACGTCAATGATGCATGCTCTTAATGATGCATGTGAAATCTTTCTTCTTCATGAATTTATTCTTTCTCCAATTGGGAAGTATCTTCATTACTTTTGGATTACGGTAACTCATTTCTGCCCTGACGAATCATGCCCCACAAGTTTTCATCTTTATTTGCCTCATTCTTGATTCTGAGCTTTTGAGTCGAGGCGACTCTCATCAATTTCAAAAAGTATTATCTATTCTCAAGAGAGATTGTCCCAAAAACATTTTATTTTTCAAAACAAGAAAAGTTTGTGAAACCATTTTTCAAAATGAAATGTTCCCCTCACTCTAGGCTCACAATTGAAATACTTCATAAAAAAGTTTATTGAAGGTCAAACAAATCAAATAATCTTTTAATCTTTCCAAGTTATAATTATTTGACATGTGTCAAGACTATTTTTGGTTTCAAGGTGTGAGATGACTTGGGGAAGGAGTGTGTTTTGAATATTGGCTCATGATTCTTCAAATGTTCACTGGTTTTTTTCCAGAAATGATCAAGTGATATCGACTACTTCGTGTGCGACTTTTGAAATTGTCCACTGATCTCAAATTCTTATGAATACTTTCAAGGTTAGTGAGACTTCATCAAACATTTGGGGAATCACTTCTCATGTGTCAGCCATGCAAAATTGTTTTTCCTATTCGAGTCGCCTTTTCATATTTTCAACTTGAATCAACCATTGGTCCCAAGATGCCCTTTGTGGGTTTTCATATTGAGCCCTCATTTTCTTTCCTCTTTTTTATTATCCTATCATGCATGAGAGATTTAGAAGCCTTATGAAAATAAAAGAATTAACACCAAGAGGTGACACAGATTCCAAAGATAAACTCTTTAACTCAAATATTCATGTATGATAAAAAATAAACTTTATAGGCACGTAGCGTATGCTATGGTTCAGGGTTATGAAAGAAAAGATATATAGGCTCAAACAAGTGTTTAAGGGTGAATAAACCAAAGATCAATCATTCCAGATGAAATCTCATTCCCACTTTGCTCGACTTGAATCTGGTTCCACATATTTTTGTTTTATTTCTTGGATCGTTCTAGACTGTCCATTTATGGGTTTTCACCCTAGAGTTCATTTCCTTCATCATAATATCGTCTTCGAGGATTCATGAACTTTCCATATTGGATCTGGAGCTTCGAACAATATTGTGTTACATATCTTAACTAGACTCAAGAGAGTCTTCTTTACGAGGGACTCCAAATGCGTGCTCCTTATTCTATTCATTTCATGTTTTTCCTTTTCCTTTTTATTTTTTAATTTTCTTTTTGCCTTTTTTCTTTTTTTTCATGAATGAATCAGAACTTTTTTGATTTGAGCACAAATAACCTCTTGTGGCTGAAATATGCCTTCTTATTCTTTGCCCCTAGTTCATAAGGCTTCATCCTCGTGGTGTGATCAGAATCGACTCGTGTGAGAAAAATCTCTTTGCTTCCCCCTAGTGAGAAGAGTGGTCATTGGTTAAGATTTATTTCAAAGAAAAATACATTAGGCTCAAAGGGGACAACAATAGATAATTTTCTCTTTTTTTGTGAAAGGGAAAATGAAAGAATGTCATTCATCATTTCATACATAAATATCTTCGTAAAAGAGTTATCATTAGAAAGATCAATATTCAGAGTTAACTCATTTATTTACAGAATCATCTAAACAAAAATAGTGCATGATAATCTAATCTTTCTTTACTCTTTCTTCTTCTTCTTCTTCTTCTTCTTCTTCTTCTTCTTCTTCTTCTTCTTCTTCTTCTTCTTCTTCTTCTTCTTCTTCTTCTTCTTCTTCTTCTTCTTCTTCTTCTTCATTTTTTGCTTCTTGTATGCCCCAACAGTTTGGCTTACTCATAGAATCATCACGAGATTCCCCACCTTGTCTTATTGTGGGAAGATTCACACACCAATGGACATCTCTGAATTTCATGCCTTTGAGGTGTATGTTGAAAAAAATTTGGTTTTGTGCCTAAGGAGGCGAAGGTGTGACCTAGAAGTCGGTGGAAGCGACACTCCGGCTGAACCATCAATACTCCCCTCTAGAGTAGAAATCAATGAACCCCTACGAACCCTCAGTCTGGATAACCCGACCGTCCTTCGCCAGCTGATTTGAAGCAACTCTCTCAGTATCCCTTGAAGTAGGGAACCTCCTAGATATAGCCTAATAAGGACCTATGATGTCTTAGGTCCCCACAAAATGGCCTCTAGAATCCTCAATCTGACTCGGTGTCGAACCCTGAAATCGTTCAAGTGCCTTCACACTATTGGCTAACTCGGAAAATGTCCCAAGTGGACCCAATGTCACGTGCATCTAAAGGTCAACCTTCAATCCATGTCTGAACCTCTTATACCTCAACTCCTCGGTGGAAACTAACTCTGGGGCATAACGGCTCAACTGTAGAAAATCTTGCTCATACTCAAACACTGTCATGTCCCCATGAACAAGATGTAAGAACTGATCTCTCATATCATCCATATGAACCTCACTGATGTACTTTTTCCTGAACTCGTCCAAAATGATATCCAATGTCGGAAGTGCAGGATGTAGCCCCAACTCAATAGTCTCTCACCACTTATGTGCATTGCTCTTAAGAAGGGAGACAATTCAATTGAGATCATCCTCTGGACTCTCTCTCATATGTCTCGGAATCCTCAGAGTGTCTCTTAACCACTTGTTAGGCTTGATCGGCTCATTTTCACCCAAACCTTCAAAATCCTTTGGCGCAAAATAGTGAAGCCTCTCAACAAGGGTCTTGTGAGGCGTCTCAGATTACCTCATGATGGCTTGCACCACTTAGAAGAGAGTAGAGGTAAGATCATGAAGGTGGCTCGCCTCTCCACTTCTGGTATATCCTAGAAGGCTTGTGCCCTAACATCCGGGATAGACTCCTTACTGAAGTCTTCCACTTGAGAGACATGGAACTCCTCACGACTCTCCTAGTCGCGTTTGGCTTCACTCGTCATCGAACTTCCTGAAACACACGGAAACAAGGCAACACCATAAGGATTCCCATCCCTGGTAGAGTACAACTTAACTTTAGGGGCTGATATTCACTAAAAATCTTACTACGACCTCTATACCACCCGGGGTTTCCTAGAACTGGCTAAACCAAAGCTCTGATGCCACTAAATATAACTCTCTGATTCTGATTTGGATCTGGAGTACTATATTCGGGTCATCCAAAACTGACCCATCAAAAATTCCATTTTAAAATCATAAGTTTAGCTATTTCCAAATTATCAAAACATCAATAAATCTATGAAATTTAATAAGCATTATAATTAATATTACAACACATGAGCTACAAGTTCAAAACACTATACATCAAAATAATATTTTAAATAGTTACAGACTCAACAGTGGCAAGGTTCTATGAATACATTAGCCCAAACTAAAATAACAAGTAATGTACTCTGAAGTGAACGCGGTGTTAGGAAATCCTCGTCGATGTGCTCCTCCAAAGGGTGACCTGTCAACCTACGTACGGAAAAACAACACATCCGCCCGCTGAGCTAACAAAGCTTAGTGGTATATTTCTACTCTACCACAATTTGTGATTATCATAAAATAAGCATGCAGGATAATATAGTTTAGAGAGCATAGATAAGAGGCTTTACTATCTATGAGCTATCATTTAGCCTACGCAAGCTAGAGTTCTTAGATCACCTATCTCAAGGTATCATTAAGTCTACAACAAGTCTTACATGTTTCCACAAGGCTTTGCCATACTCGAGGTCATATAGCCTATTGAGTTACTCGAGCTCACTCAGCCCATCGAGTTAATACAAACTGTACCCTGATCACTCAGCCATCGGGTAAATAAGCTATCATCTAGAGCATCCACATAGCATACATAAATACATCCATTCATCATCTACATAGTGTCCAATGAAGCCCTACTTTACCCATGCTCACACAGCCGTCGAGTTACCGGCGTTCACATAGCTGTTAGGTTAAACGGACCGTATACGAATCACCAATGCCACGAACACATCCTAGACATACATGGATTACATTAACCACAAGTAGTCTTTACATGAGGTCACTCAGCCAAATCAAGTTACTCAAGTTCACTCAGCGATGGAGTTTAATACCTTATAAGGATCACCATAGCCACAGATAGGTTTCTAACCGCACCTAGATCACTCAGTCTGTAGGTACGTCGGATGTACTTGTTCACACAGCTTGAAGTGCGCATCCCATTATATAAGTATCGTAGTACTGATTGTAGGACATTTGGATTCCTTTACCAAAATCATAAGATAACACATGCTCCCCGAGCACTCATACACCTCGCCAAAAGGTAAGTGACACCAAGCCAAGCCAATCACAATGCCCCAAGTCATAACACTAACTATCATGGTTATTTCAATTCATCACATCAAGCTATTACATGATACACTCGTTTAATAGGGTTAAATCTCGGTTTCTTAGTTTTACAATTCATTTTATCACCATAGAATCCTATTAGGCCTTAGCCATTGAATTATAAGCCATAAAACTTAAAATGTAATTTATGGGCAGATTGCCTAGTGGGTACCAATACCCACCCAAGTGTACTGATACGCCTCTGTGGGTATCGATACTCACCCTATGCGTATCGATATACGGCCTCACATGTGTAAGGGTTTTAACCAACATCCCGTATCGGTACACAGGTGTCGCGTACCGATACACCTTCAGTACCAATACACCCCAAGCGTACCGATACATAATTTAGCTACTAGAATTTGGGTGAAGCAAGGGGTACCGATAAGGCCTAAGCCTGTATCGATACGCCCTTCAAAAATAGCCTGAGTTAGTTACTCAAGACACAAGGTACCGATACCGGTTCACCCCTGTACCGGTACACGAGCCCAAAATTCAAATTTTGGAGCTCTTAAATCACCCCTAAACTTTTATGGAAAAATCCCAAATCAAACCTACAATTTATGGAAGGTAGTTTAAGTGGTTTCCTACCATTTTTACACATTATTAACAAGTAATCCGAATATCACCATTAACAAGGCTTTAAGCTACCAAGAACCCAACTTAAGCAATCATAGATCACAAAATCAAGCAAAGAAACCACTTTATGATCTTCAAGAAGTGTAGGAGTCAGAGATGTATAGACCTTGAAGCAAAAATCTCGAATCAAGCTCACCCACTTAGCTCATTTAACTCCTCTCTTTGTTCAAGATTGAATGAACCACCAAAACACTTCCTTTAACCAGAAGATTATGAAAAATGAATCAAAGCTTGAACCAAAGGTTATAGAAAGATCTACCATGAATTTACAACTCTTAAAATCAAAGGAAGAACTCCAAAAATACTTAAAGCTTCAAATTTTCAAAAAAAAAAAAACCCAAAAATGGCTATCTTATCTTTCCACCAAAAGATTATACTTTTCTTGAAGCTTATGAAGAGGAGATTATCATACTTGAATCTTGAATCCCGAAAGAAAGAAATGGTAAAGAAAGTTTGAATCTTTGGTGGATGAAGAGAATGGTGCCTTGGGAGAAAGATGGGAAAAGAATGAAAAGAAAAGGTTGAAGACAAATGGTGATATCACCCACACTTTCTTGTCCCCTTTTTCCCATTCCGTGACGTCCCCAAATTTTAGAGAAGGATGATAAGCCTTTGTCTTTAAGAAGGGTATAATTACCCTATAAAACCCCTTACTTTCTCCCTTGTCCCAAAATGGTCACTTTCCAAGCTTATATGATCTAATTCTCATCCAACAAAGCCTAAACTTGGCCCAATAGGTCTAATTACTCCAACCAACATGAAGGTCCATAACCTGGGTCAATGCCCAAACGTTGACTCGGAAATTCAAGTGTTACCGGTTATCTGGGTGGAAATCAAATTCACTCTCTTTTGGTGGAAGAATTACAATGATCAGATCGGTTCTCTCGTGCTTGTCATTTTACTTTCTGTCACTGTTTCGGATGCCTAATGCTTGTCGGTTAACATTCGCCTTAGACGAAGGTTGTTTGATTGGGAGCAATCCTAATGGAAAGACCTTTGCGGCTTGTTAAATAGTTTCGTTGGTTAGAATCTTGATCATGACTGGGTAAAATGGCTAGATTTGGGCGATGGGATGTACTTGACTAAGTCAATGGTCCAGTTTCTTAATCATGTGTCCGACTCGGAGTTTAATTAGAAGAAGATTGTATGGATGGAAACGGCACCTTTAAAAGTTGAGGCTTTCGTATGGCTGGTTTTACATAGGAGAGTCGCGGTAAATACTGAACTTTCAAAAAGAGGGGTGTGTCTGAACTCATATAATAGTTATAAGCTTATACTCGAAAGTGATTGTTCGCTGGCAGTGGGTTGGATCCTCAATCCATCTTCTTCTCCCTTGGTTTTCAGAAACTTGATCCAAAGGATTGCTTCAAAAATTCTGCATGTTGCATGTTGGTTGGTCGCTAAAGTTTATTCTAATGGTTTGCAACGTGGATGCAGATTCGCTGGCCAAAAGGGCGTTGTCTCTATCATCTGTAGGGTAACGTTCCTGACTAATGGTCGATGTTGATCCGTATTGAATGTTCCCCTGAGTATTATTTAATCGTTAAGTTTTTTGGTGGTCATTAGCTCGAACGAGGCTTTTCTTTCATTTAGCTCTTAGAGGTTGGGTTTAAAAAGATACTGGTGTAACGTTGGCTTGGAGCTAAGGTTAGGTACTACGATACAGGGTTTTTTATGATGTTGGCATGTAGATAAGGATGGGGTAATGGGGTTAGGTATTGAAAATGGGCAGGCACAAGGAGCTTTCTAGTCTTGTTTTGCCTATGCGGGGGTTTGGTTTGATTATGTAAGATTTTATTCGGTTGATGTCGGTGTTATGTACACCATGTGCTCGGATGTAAGGGCATCAATAAATTTCTCGGGCACCTTTTTCTTCGTTCGCAATCTTAAATCGTTTTTCAGTTTTAGATTGGCAAAATTAAATGAAAGTTCTTAACGAGACCCTACTATTACCTTTCAAAAAAATATTTTATTTTTTTATTAAATTAAATTTATTTCAAAATTTTGTATTCTATACGTCAGCAATTTTTTTCACATCATGGGTGACATGGCATACAGTTGGGACTGGTTTCGCTGCTGGTGGAGAGTGTGTTTACCGCTGCCGCAAACGTTGTCCGATTTCTTTTTACCCGACTTCCATTGCTCGCTTTCGGGTACGCGTCGCTGCATGTGGGTGTCATGCGTAGCAGCGATGTTATGGTCGATTTGGTTAGCACGGAATGAGATGGTTTTCAACAAGAAATTCTTACCGGTCGAGGAGGTATGCTTCTTGATTAAGTTGCGTTCGTTTTATTGGATGCGTACTTTGAGGAATGATCTATGCATAGGCGAGGCGATGTGGTGGGAATGTCCGAGTCTTTTCTCTGAGCCATCACATTCGCGATCAGCACGGCTTGGTATTTGTTGGGAACCACCATCGCGGGGGATCTTGAAGTTTTCGGTGGATGGTTCTGCACGTGGTAAGCCGGGTCCTGCAGGCTTTGGAGGCGTGTTACGCGATGAGCATGGTAGTATATTGGCGTTATTTTCTGGCCCTCTTGGTTGTATTGACTCAAATGAGGCTGAACTGAGAGCGATTGCTTTTGCGATATCGTACTTTCGGAAATCAGCTTGGGCAGCTCTTCCTTTGGTAGTAGAGTCGGATTCCATGGTCGCTATTAGTTGGGTGTTACATATGGACAAACGACCATGGCGTTTTTGGGAGGTTTTTCGTGAGGTTGACAGTTGCTGCTCTACGTTGCATTCGATATGTTTCTCCCATATTTCCGCGAGGCGAATGGCTTAGCAGACGCGTTGGCAAAGGAGGGGGTAACGCGGATTTCATTATTTTGTGCCTGTTAGTGTTAGCGTTTTGGTTTTGTTTCCGATTGTGGTTTGTTGGACCCTTGTTTTACCACATACGGTTCGTACTCTTTTCCTCCGTTAGGCTTTAGGGAGGTTTTTAACGAGGCAACCGTTGTGGCTTTTTTGGTTGTATATTGCTTCTTAATATACGACATCATTGAGCAAAAAAAAAAACAACGACCGGCGTAAAAGTTGATGGTTTCTGTCAGTCAATGTTGATCAAGGGGAAAATTTGATGCACTTTGCGAACTGAATGACCTAATTGAATGCGAATCGCACGAGAGGCAACATTGCTAATTTGGGTCGAACTCAGGGGAAAAAATACCCCATTGGCCTTAATCTTTTAATTCAAAATTGAAAATTTAGAATTTAACATAATGAAATTGGGGTATAGAAATTAAATTTATTAACATATGATTGGTGATGGAATTGTGTAGGATATTGCAGCTTGTACATAGATTAGGATTAAATCTCCTAAGAGTTAGTATTTATCTAAACTTATTGTATTATGTAAAGATATTAGAATTAAAATCATAATTAGTCTAGAGTTATCTCTAATTTAGTATAGAGTTAGAAGTTATTTTTTACTAGGAGTCTTTATCATAGTCGAACTCCTAAAGACTCTATAAGAGAGTCTCTTGTTGTAATCTTTTCAGATATCGAAAAACAGAAAAAAACCTTCTATTTTCATCTATTTCTACATGGTTTCAGCTGGGTTTCGGTTCCTCAACCCTAAATCAACTTCCACATCACCCAAAATAAAAAGAAAATTCCCTTCTCGATGACTACGTCTTCTTTCTCTTATTCTTCTTCGACCTCCGACATCAATTCTCCACCAGAATTTAATTCTAGTTCTGACGACCTCAATGACTTTTCCAATCTCCCTATTACTTGTCATCGGTTAATGGGTAATAATTATATGGAATGGTCTCAATCTGTTAAAATTTTTATGTCGGGACGAGGTAAATTGGGCTATTTTATTGGAATTCTCAAACAACCAGAGGTTGTTGCTGATGGCTATGCGAATTGGATGCAAGAAAACAGCCGTGTCATGTCTTGACTCCTCAATTCTATGGCTCCTAATGTCGGCAAAAATTTTCTACTTTATCAAACAACAACTGAAATTTGGTGTGATGTCCAAGAGACATATTCAAGCACGGACAACATCTCGGAGTTGTATGGTATAGGAGGACAAGCCTCGATTCTCAAACAAGAAGGAATGTCAGTCACTCTCTATTATAATACTCCCAATGCTCTTTGACAGCAAGTCGATCTCTATGAACAAAATGATTGGGAGACACCAGTCGATTCTGCTTTATACAAGAAGCTTACCACCCAGATGAGGATCTTTCAATTCCTTCATGGATTGAATAAAGAACTCGATGAGGTTCATGGTCAAATTCTTGGCAGCTCTTCTCTTCCCTCCATCCGAGAAGTTTTTTCTACTGTCAAGAAAGAAGAAAGTAGGCGCACAATCATGCTCTATGAATTCAATCCTACTGAAGGTTATGTTCTCCCCACTCAAACCAATTCTGGTTCAACTAAGAAGGGCAGACCTTGGTGTGATCACTGTAAGAAACTAGGCCACTCCAAAGAAAAGTGTTGGAAGCTTCATGAAAAATCTGCTGATTGGAAGCCAAAGTCTTCTCGCGATGCCCAATCAAATTTAGCGGTTGCCTCAAGTGTCACCAGTTTTACCCCAGAGCAAATTGTCAATCTTCAAAAGTTGTTTGGAAAACTGCCAAGTCCTACTGAGACGAATCTGGCCATTAGAGTACCTTAAGGTACATCCTTCCCTAAAGCCCTCTTATCTACATAGCTCACTCCAAACTAGATCATCGACTCTGGGGCATCTGACCACATGACTGGTAACAAAGATTTGTTTCTCCGTTACTCACCATACTCTTCTGGTAGATCAGTTAAAACTGTCGATGGTTCTCTCCCCCAAATTATGGGTTATGGCTCTATTATTGTTAACCAAAGTTTGGTGCTTGATGATGTTTTATTTGTACCAAATCTTGCATGCAATCTCATCTCTATTAGTAAGCTTTTGACAGCTTTGCAGTGATCTATGCTATTTACTGATTCTGGTTGTTTTTTACATGCTTTGAACTCGAAGAAGACGATTGGCACTGCTAGATTGCAAAATGGCCTATATGTCCTCCATAGCTCCCCATCACCTTGCAACTATATCTATCCTTCCTCTTTTACTGCTTTAGGACAATTTGATGATGTTTTATTATAGCAATTTAGGTTAGGTCACCCTAGTTTTCAATATTTGTCAAAAGTATATCCATCTTTATTTATCAATAAAAAGCCAAGTTTTTTTAAATGCCATGTTTGTCCCCTTGCTAAACAAACTAAAGCATTGTATCTTCCATCTACTTATAAACCCTTCTCACCCTTTTTCTTTGATCCACAGTGATATTTGGGGTCCTTCAAGGGTGAAAAATGCCGACGGTAGTAAGTGGTTTATTACTTTTATTGATAATCATAGTAGGATTACTTGGACTTATTTGATGAAAGAAAATCTGAAGCTGCGAAATTCTTTGAGAGATTCTATACAATGGTCCTTACTCAATTCCAAACTAAAATTCAATTGTTCAAATCTGATAATGGGAGTATTTTTTTTGCTAAATCTTTAGGTGATTTTTTTTCAAAAGATGGGTATAGTCTAGATTAGTTCTTGTGTTGATACTCCACAACAGAATGGAATTGCCAAATGGAAAAACAGACATCTTCTTGAAGTAACTCATTCCCTTTTATTTTCTAGCTATGTCCCGAAATACTTGTAGGGTGAGGCATTGCTAACTAACACATACTTAATCAACTGTATGCCTAGTAAGGTTTTGAAATCCCAAACCCCTCAATCTATTTTCTTGACGAGTTACCCCCATTTTAAGCCCCTCTCTTCTGTTTTACCTCTTAAAATATTTGGTTGTATTGTCTTTATTCATAATTCATCACCTAATAAGCCCAAGTTAGATCCTAGATCTTTGAAGTGTGTTCTTGTCGGGTATTCTTCACTCAAGAAGGGCTACATATGTTATCATCCTCTTTCTCACAGATTTTTTGTTACTATGGATCTTACCTTTTTTTAAACAGGATCCTTACTTTTCTCATGCTGCAACTCAGGGGGAGAATTGGGATGATTTTCAGCCTTCCCTTTTTCAACCTTCTCCTCAATAACAGGTAATAGCTCTCAATACTTCTATTCCAACTGAGCCTTTATCCCCTAATTCACATTTGTTATCTAAACCTACATCTCCTTTACCAACCTCTTCTAAAACATCTACTCCTTCCCATACTCCCATACCTCCTCAAAACTCCTAAAAAACACCTACCCCAAAGGAGGATCTTTCCAATTTACCTACTCCACCTCCGAAAAAAATTTCAGACGTATATAAGAAAAAAAAACCATACATGAGGCAATCATGCAATCTGACACTTGCCGAGAGTTGGATTTGTCCATTAGTCAATATGGAGGAGGAAGGTAATATAATCAGTGAGCCTACTATCCCTAATCTTGATGATTTTCCTATTGTTATTGGAAAATGGGTTAGAAAGTGCACTAAACATCCTATTCAAAAATTTGCTGGCTACAGTTCATTGAGTCTATCCTTTAAAGCCTTTACAACAAGCTTAGATAAAGAGCGGATTTATTCTACATTTGATGAAGCATTAAAGCATCCCAAGTGGAGAAAGGCTGTCGAAGAAGAAATCAATGCTCTTGAGAAGAATAGTACATGGACAATAACTGATCTTCCCCAAGGTAAAAAAACACATTGTTTGTAAGTGGATTTTTACTGTGAAATATAACTCTAATGGTGGTGTCCAGAGATACAAAGCAAGGCTTGTGGCTAAAGGCTATACATAGACCTATGGGATCGACTACACATAAAGTTTTGCTCTAGTGGCAAAACTTAACACTATAGAGTATTATTGAGTCTTGATGTAAACTCTGATTGGAAGCTACAACTAACTAGATGTGAAAAATGCATTTCTGAATGGAAAAACTTGAGGAAGAAGTTTATATGAATGTCCCATCAGGTTTGAGATCAATTGAAGGTCATCGAAAAGTTTGTAAGCTCAACAAATCAATGTATGGCCTTAAGCAGACTCCTCGAGCTTGGTTTGACAGGTTCACCAAAGCAATTTTGAAAGATGGATACAAGCAATCACTGGTTGATCATATACTCTTCATTAAGGTAACTTTGGGAAATAAAAGAGTTATCTTAATTGTCTATGTAAATGATATAATTGTGACAAGAGATGATGATAAGGAAATCAGATCCTTAAAAACCCTTCTACAGAGAGAATCCGAAATAAAGGATTTGGGACAGGTTCGATACTTTCTTGGTATGGAGGTAGCAAGGTTAAGTAAAGGGCTGGTGATTAATCAAAGGAAGTATGTCCTTGATTTACTTAATGAAGCAGGGATGCTCGAATGCAAACTAACAAATACACCAATGGAAGATGGATTGAAATTCACCAAGGAAACATATACTTTAGTCGACAAAGAGAGATTTCAAAGGTTAGTGGGAAAGTTAATCTATCTATCCTTTAACTACACCAGACATTACATTTCCTATCAATGTGATTAGTCAGCATATGACAATTCCAAATGAAGAACACATGACAGCAGCAAATAGAATCCTGAGGTATTTGAAGAAAACTCCTGGGCATGGTTTACTGTTTAAAAAAACACAGAACATATCTATCAAACTCTTTACAGACTCAAATTGGGCACGAGAACTCACAGAAAAAAGATCAACAAGTGGATATTGCACATTCGTTTAGGGAAATCTTGTGACCTGGAGAAGCAAGAAGCTATCGGTTGTATCCAGAAGGAGTACTGAAGCAGAATTTCGAGCATTAGCACTAGGAATGTTTGAAGGAATTTGGAAACTCAAGTTGCTAAAGGAATTACACACTGACCAAGAAGACACATTTGAGATTCTTTGCGATAATCAATCAGCCATTCAAATTGCAAAGAAACCAGTTCAACATGACAGAACAAAACATGTTGAGATAGGCAAACATTTTATTTCAGAAAAAATTGTCAATGGGGTAGGAACATTATCATATATCCCAACAGGAGGCCAACTAGCAGACATACTCACAAAAGCCTTACCCAAAACTGTCTTTGATGAATTTTTATCCAAGCTGGGACTATACAACATATACTCACCAGCTTGAGGGAGAGTGTAGGATATTGCTGCTTGTACATAGATTAGGATTAAATCTCTTAAGAGTTAGTATTTATCTATACTTATTGTATTATGTAAAGAGATTAGAATTAAAGTCTTAATTACTCTAGAGTTATCTCTAATTTAGTATAAAGTTAGAAGTTATTTTGTACTAAGAGTCTTTAACCTAGTCGAACTCCTAAAGGCTCTATAAGAGAGTCTCTTGTTATAATCTTTTCAGTTATCAAATAATAGAAAAAGCCTTCTATTTTCATCTATTTCTACAAATTGTACCACTTTTAGTGGCGGAACAATCCGATGTTGTATATAAATGAGTAATAACTGCTTTCTGTGTATAGGTCTCAATCTAGTGGGAAAATGGAGAAAATCGTGCATATGCATACATAAATCTATTTTTTATAATTTTTATAATTTCATTGTTATATTTTATTAATAAGGGCGGATCTTGATATAACAAGTTGAGGTATCAATATAATTTTTTTATAAGTTTTAGAAGACTAAACTAAATTTTAAACAAAATTAAAACATAGTGAAAATTTTTCAAAATTTTAAAAGATGACTTTATTAAAAATATTTTGAAAAATAATAATTTAATGGGAACATCAAATTTTTTAAAAGAGAAATTAGATTTTTTTTAATAGCTTGGGATGAAAAATGTAAATTTTTCGAAATTGGAGGCTAGGACTTTTTTAGCCCTCGCCACCATTCGCCCCTACTATTCATGTTGATCATATATATTAGTGGAGAGGGGAAGATATCAACCGAAAATTTTTAACTATTGTAGAAAGAGTAGAAAACAGAATACTTTTTCTGTTATTCGATGATTTAGAAAGATACAACATGAGACTCTTTTATAGAGTCAAGTAGGAGTTCAACTATGATAAGGATTCCTAGAACTACAAAACTTCTAACTCTATACAAGGCTTAGGATTCTTTAGGAGTTTTAATCCTAATCTATTTACATATAATAACAAACTCCTAAGAGTTTAATCCTAATCCAAATACAAGTGCATTATCCTACACTCCCCCTCAAGCTGGTGAGTACACTTTGTATAGTCTCAGCTTGGATAGAAAGTCATCAAAAATTGTTTTGGATAAGGCCTTTGTGAGAATGTCAGCTAGTTGGCCTCATGTGCGAATATATGACAAAGTAGCTATCCCATTGACGATTTTTTTCTGCAATAAAATGCTTGTCTATCTCAACATGTTTTGTTCGATCATGTTGAACTGGATTCTTTGCAATCTTAATGGTTGATTGATTATCACACAAAACCTCGAACTTGTCTTCTTGGTTAGTGTGTAATTTCTTAAGCAACATGAGTAGCCAAATTCCTTCACACATTCCTAGAGCCAAAGCTCTAAATTCCGCTTCAACACTGCTTCTAGATACCACCGATTGCTTCTTGCTTCTCCAAGTCACAAGATTTCCCCAAACAAATGCACAGTACCCACTTGTCGATCTTATGTCAGTTAGTTCTTCTGCCCAACTTGAGTCTGTAAAGATTCTCACAGTTTTGTCATGTGTCTTTTTAAACAGTAAACCATGTCCAAGAGTTTTCTTCAAGTACCTGAGGATTCTGTTAGCTGCTGCCATATGTTCTTCATTAGGATTCGTCATATGCTGACTAATCACATTGACTGGAAACGCAATGGCTGGCCTCGTCAAGGATAGATAGATTATTTTTCCCACTATTTGGAATCTCTCTTTGTCAACTAAAGTGCATGTTTCCTTAGTGAATTTCAAGTCGACTTCCATTGGTGTATCTGTTGGTTTACACCTGAGCATCACTGCTTCATTAAGCAAATCAAGGACATACTTCCTTTGATTAATCACCAACCCTTCACTTGATCTAGCAACGTCCATTCCGAGGAAGTATCGAAGTTGTCCCAAATCCTTTGTTTCAAATTCTCTATGTAGAAGGTTTTTCAAGCACCCGATTTCCTCCTCCTCATCTCCTGTCACAATTATGTCATCTACATAGACAATTAAGATAACTCTTTTGTTTTCTGGGTTACCTTAATGAAGATAGTGTGATCCGCCAATGATTTCTTGTATCCATCTTTCAGAATAGCTTTGGTGAATCTGTCGAACCAAGCTCGAGGAGACTGTTTCAGACCATAAAGTGACTTGTTGAGCTTACAAACTTTCTGATCTCTTTCAATCAATCTCAGACCAGGTGTAATCTTTATATAAACCTCTTCCTCTAACTTTCCATTAAGGAATGCATTCTTCACATCAAGTTGGTGAATCTTCCAATCAGAATTGACAGCTAGACTTAGTAATACCCGAACAATGTTAAATTTTGCCACTGGAGCAAAGGTTTCTGTGTAGTCGACCCCATAGGTATGTGTATAGCCTTTAGCCACAAGCCTCGCTTTGTATCTCTGGACACTGCCATCAGAGTTATATTTCACAGCAAAAACCCACTTACAACCAACAGGTTTTTTACCTTGGGGAAGGCCAGTTATTATCCAGGTACCATTCTTCTCAAGAGCACTAATTTCTTCTTCGACAGCCTTTCTCCACTTGGGATGCTTTAAAGCTTCATCAACTGCGGAAGGAATCTGCTCTTTATCTAATCTTGTTGTAAAGGCTTTAAAGGATGGCTTCAATGAACTGTATCCAGCAAATTTCTGAATAGGATGTTTAGTGCACTTTCTAATCCCTTTTCTAATAGCAATAGGAAAATCATCAAGATTAGGGATAGTAGGTTCACTGATTATATTACATTCCTCCTCCATATTGGCAGATGGACTCAAATCCAACTCACAACAAGTGTTAGATTGGAAAATAGCCTTTGGTATAGTTTTCTTTTTCCTTATATATGTCAAAATTTGTTTAGGAGGAGGAGTAGGTGTTTTTGAAAAGTTTTGAGGAGTTTTAGAAGGAATGAATGTGTTTCGAATAGGTGTAGGTGTTTTGGAAGAAGTTGGTGAATGAGATGTAGGTTCGGATAAAGGTGAAGTAGTGGATTCAAAATCTGGTGGTACAGAAATATTGGGAGAGATTATCTGAGGGTGAGAAGGTTGAAAATCATCCCAAGTCTCCCCCTAAATTGCATCCTGAGGAAAGTAAGGGTCCTGCTCAAAAAATGTAAGATCCATAGTAACAAAAAATTTGTGAGAAGGAGAATGATATCATTTATAGCCCTTCTTGAGTGAAGAATAACCAACTAGTATACACTTCAATGATCTAGGATCTAACTTGGACTTATTAGGGGCTGAATTATGAATAATGACAGTACAACCAAATATTTTAAGAGGTAAATAAAAGAGATAGGCTTAAAATGTGGATAACTCTCCAGGAAGATAGATTGAGGTGTCTGAAAATTCAAAGCCTTACTAGGCATGCGGTTGATCAAATATGTGGCGGTTAACAAGGCCTCACTCCACAAGTATTTAGAAACATTACTAGTAAATAAAAGAGAACGAACAACTTCAAGGAGGTGTCTGATTTTTCTTTCTGTAATTTCGTTTTGTTGTGGAGTATCAACACAAGAACTAAGTTGAACTATTCCATGCTTTTGAAAAAATGCACTCAAAGACTTAGCAAAAAATTCACTCCCGTTATCAGACTTAAACAGTTGAATTTTGGTTTAGAATTGAGTAAGAACCATGTTATAAAACCTCTAAAAAACCCTCGCAGTTTCAGACTTTTCTTTCATTAAATAAGTCCAAGTAATCATACTATGATCATCAATAAAGGTAATAAACCACTTACTGCCATCAGCATTCTTCACCCGAGAAGGACCCCAAATATCATTGTGGATCAAAGAAAAAGGGTGAGATGGTTTATAAGAAGATGGAAGATAAGATGCTTTAATTTGTTTAGCAAGAGAGGAAATATGGCATTTAAATAAACTTGGCTTTTTATTGATAAATGAAGATGGATATAACTTTTATAGATATTGAAAATTTGGGTGACCTAACCTAAAATGCCATAATAACACATCATCAAATTGTTCTAAAGCAGTAAAGGAGGAAAGAGAAAAAGAGGTGCAAATTGATGGAAAGCTATGGAGAGCATAAAGACCATTGTACAAACTAGTAGTGCCGATTGTCTTTTTTGAGTCCATAGCCTGTAAAATACAATCAGAGTCATTAAAACTTGCAGAATACTTCAAGATTTTCGAAAGCTTGCTAACAGAGATAAGATTGCAGGAAAGATTTGGTACAAAGAGAACATCATCTAGCCCCAAATTGGGATTAATAATAATAGAACCAGAACTCACAATTTTTGAGAGAGAACCATCAACAGTTTTAATTGATCTACCCGAAGAGGAGGCTGAGTAAATGAGAAATAAATCTTTGTTACCAGTCATGTGGTCGGTAGCCCCAGAGTCGATGATCCAAGTTGAATTGAGCTGTGTAGACAATAAGGCTGTTGTGAAGGAGGTACATGTAGGTTCTTTTATGGACAGTTTCGTTTATGTAGTTCTTGCCAACTTGAGGTCGTCAGAACCAGAAATAAATCCTGATGAAGATGAGATATCGATGGTTGAAGAAGAAGCAGCCATCGAGTAGGAGGTTTTTCTGGTGATTTGTTTTGATTTAGAAATCGACTAGAGTTGAGGAATCGAAACCTCAGCTGATACCATGTAGAAAAAGTAGAAAACATAATACTTTTTCTGTTATTCGATGATTTAGAAAGACACAACATGAGACTCTTTTATAGAGTCACGTAGGAGTTCAACTATTATAAGGATTCCTAAAACTACAAAACTTCTAACTCTATACAAAGCTTAAGACTATTTAGGAGTTTTAATCCTAATCTATTTACATATAATAACAAACTCCTAAGAGTTTAAACCTAATTCAAATACAAGCGCAATATCTTACAACTACATGCTCTAAAAATTGTTGACATAAATCATTTTTTTAAAAGGCTTTCTATCATTAAATATGTGTCTGTAATGTATCATTCTATATTAATATGTTAGAGATATCAAATTAATTTTTTAATAGAAAATATCTCATGCACTGGCGGTGAAAACGAAAAGTTTTTAAAAGTACCTTAATTTTAGAATCTAAGGACTCGGTTTAGGCTTAAGTGTAGGGGTTTAAAATTTAACGTTTAAATGTTAAGGTTCAGTTTTAGAATAATATGGTTAGGGATTTAAGTTTTAACCTATAAACCCTAAATTTTAACCATGCACCATAAATTCTAACTATACTCCTAAATTCAAAACTCGTACACTAAAACCCCAATACACTAGACCCTACACAAAATCTTTATGTAACACCCGTGTTTTGGGGTTGGGAGTTCGATGAGTGTGTTGAGTTTGAGTCGTCTGAATCGGTTTAATTTAATGAGACCTTGGTTTTATTTTAAATGAGCCTAAAATCCTCATAATGGCATTTTTGTAATTAAGTTAAAATAATGAAGACAAACTTTTTGAAACAAAAAGAAAAAAGGGTCTTCTTCTTCATTCCTATCTAACATGAAAACCCTCCCTAAAACCCCAAACCACAATTCTATTGAGGTGCTTCACCATTTCAAGGGATTTTCACAAGGTAACCTCGTTTTTTATCTCTTCTCCTTATTCCAAGCATCTCCATGGTTTTAGATTTCAAAATGGATCATCTTTTAAGTTTTTCAAGTTTTTCAAGAAAGTGTGAAACTTGAATGGGTTTTCAACTTGTTTTGGGTTGTTTAGTTAAGTTTTGAGTTAATCTCACCTTAATACTCCTTATATTTCGAAATGGAAGGATTTTGATAAAAATCCTGAAATGGGTCTTGGGGGCTTTTTTGAAAGTGTCAAAACTTGAAATTTTGATGTGTTTTTGTGTTGGGTTGAAGGGCTGATGGTGTAGGGATGTTAGGAAAGTGTTTTGGAAGTCTTTAAAGGTATTTTGGGTGTTGGAAATGGTGGATTTCAGGGGCATGTGTTTCCAGTGGATATGATGGAGCTACCATTTTATGGCTTTGATGTGATTCTGGGTATGGACTGGCTCACTGAGCATAGGGCTAAAATAGACTTTGAGACTAAGAGGATTTCTTTGAGACTCGCAGATGATTATGAGATAGTAGTGGTAGGTGAGAACGTGAAGTTCTTATCAAATGTAGTTTCAGTTCTAGAGGCTAAGAGGCTAGTTGAGTTGGGATGCGAGGCGTATTTGGCCTATGTGATGAATCCAAACATGAGTGAGGTTAGACCTCAAGACATCCGGACAGTGTGTGACTTTCCAAGTGTGTTTCCGGAAGAATTGTCGGGTTTACCACCTGATAGAGAGGTAGAGTTTGCTATAGAGACTTATTCAGATTCAGCTCCGGTTTTGATTGCTCCGTATCGCATGGCACCGAAAGAACTGAAAGAGTTGAAGACTCAATTGCAAGAGTTAACAAATAGAGGCTTCATTCGACCGAGTTCTTCACCTTGGGGCGCTCCAGTTTTGTTTGTAAAGAAGAAAGACGGAAGCATGAGAATGTGTATAGATTATAGGCAGTTGAATCAGTTAACAGTGAAAAACAAGTACCCGTTGCCGAGAATTGATGACTTGTTTGACCAGCTGAGAGGGGCATCAGTCTTTTCGAAGATCGACTTGAGATCCGGTTACTACCAATTGAAAGTAAGAGAAGTTGATGTTCCGAAGACGACCTTTAGAACTAGATATGGTCACTGTGAGTTTTTAGTCATGCCTTTTGGGTTGACTAACGCATCGGTTGCCTTCATGGATATGATGAATAGGATCTTTCATCAGTACCTAGATCAGTTTGTAGTTGTCTTCATAGACGACATCTTGGTGTATTCGCGTACCGAGGAAGACCACGACCGACACTTGAGGTTAGTTTTGCGGACTTTGTTAGATAATCAGTTGTATGTGAAGTTGAGCAAGTGTGAATTCTGGATCCGAGAGGTAGTCTTCCTAAGGCACGTAGTGTCAGCCGATGGGATTAGAGTTGATTCGAAAAAGATAGAAGCTATTGTTGAGTGGAAGCAACCGAAGTCAGTAACAGAGGTTCGTAGCTTTCTAGGCTTAGCTGGATACTATAGAAGGTTCGTAGAAGGTTTCTCGAAGTTAGCCGCTCCATTGACACAGTTACTTCAGAAGAGTGTTCAGTTTGAGTGGTCAGATGCAAGACAGCGAGCCTTTGAGAAGTTGAAAGAAGCTTTGACCCAAGCACCGATCTTGATTCAGCCAGAGTATGGGAAGGAATATGTAGTTTACAGTGATGCTTCCTATGTAGGCCTAGGTTGTGTTCTCATGCAAGACAAAAGAGTGGTGGTTTATGCCTCAAGACAGTTGAAGACTTACGAGCGTAACTATCCGACCCACGACATAGAGTTGGCTGCAGTTGTGTTTGCTCTGAAGATTTGGAGGCATTATTTGTACGGTGAGAAGTGCACAGTGTACACAGATCACAAGAGTTTGAAGTACATCATGACTCAGCGAGAGTTGAATCTCAGACAACATAGGTGGTTAGAATTGCTAAAGGACTATGATCTTACGATTGAGTACCATCCGGGTAAGGCCAATGTAGTGGCCGATGCTTTGAGTAGAAAGGTACTTGTAGATTTGAGAGTCATGTTTGCTAGATTGAGCTTGTTCGGAGATGGTGGCTTGGTGGCCGAGCTACAGATTAGACCTACGCTAGGTCAGTTGATTAGGGAGAAACAACTCTTAGATAGATCTTTGGCACCTCACGTGCAAGACATAGCCGAGGGTAGACCTTCAGACTACAGTTTCAGTATCGATGGGGTCTTGTGTTTCAGAAATAGGATAGTTGTGCCATAAGACAGTGACTTGAGACATACGATCTTGACTGAAGCACACAGTAGTCCGTTTGCTATGCATCTTGGAAGTACGAAGATGTACCGAGATTTGAAGAATGAGTACTTTTGGTTTGGTTTGAAGAGAGATGTGGTCGACTTCGTGAGTAAATGTATGATGTGTCAGAGAGTGAAGGCGGAACATCAGGTTCCCTCAGGTTTGTTGCAACCATTGAGAATTCCAGAATGGAAATGGGAGAATATCACCATGGATTTTGTTTCGGGCTTGTCTTTGACTCCTACGAAGAAGAACTCAGTTTGGGTTATAGTAGACCGTTTCACGAAGTATGCTCACTTCTTAGCAGTCAATACGACTTATACCTTAGATAGATTGGCCGATCTGTACATTGGTGAGATTGTTAGACTTCATGGTGTGCCAAAGTCTATTGTGTTCGATAGAGATCCGAGGTTTACAGCTCGATTTTGGGAGTGTCTGCATACAGCTTTGGGTACCCGTTTGAATTTCAGCACGTCATATCATCCTCAGTCAGATGGTCAGTCAGAGAGGGTTATACAGATTTTAGAGGATATGTTGCGTTATTGCATCATTGATTTTCAGGTACATGGGAGGAGCACTTGCCTCTAGTTGAGTTTGCTTACAATAATAGTTTTCAGTCGAGCATTCAGATGGCTCCGTATGAGGCCTTGTATGGTAGAAAGTGTAGAACTCCAGTTTGTTAGGCTGAAGTGGGACAGAAGTTGTTACCTATGCCAGATTTGCTTAAGGGGACAACCGATAAAGTGAAATTGATTTGCGATCGCTTGAAGGCAGCTTCGGATAGACAGAAGTCCTATGCCGACTTGAAAAGGAAGGAAGTTGAGTTTTCAGTAGGTTAGAAAGTATTCCTAAAAGTGTCTTCGTGGAAGAAAGTGATGAGATTTGGCAGAAAAGGGAAGTTGAGTCCGAGGTACATAGGACCATATGAGATTGTGAAAAGGGTTGGCCCAGTTGCTTATCAGTTGCGTTTGCCATCCGAGCTAGAGAAAATACACGATGTGTTTCATGTTTCGATGCTCCGTAAGTATAGGTCAGATCCATCACATGTTATGCCTGTAGAGGAGATTGAATTGAATCCGGATTTGACTTATGACGAAGAACCAGTTGAGATCTTGGCTTCAGACAGCAAGGTGTTGTAGGGTAGATCGATTGAGTTAGTAAAAGTGCGGTGGCAACGTCGAGGGGTGGACGAGGCCACTTGGGAGAGGAAGGAGGATATGGAAAGGCAGTTTCCTTATCTCTTTCAGTCAGGTAATTTCGAGGACGAAATTCCTTAAGTGGGGGAGAGTTGTAACACTCGTGTTTTGAAGTTGGGAGTTCGGTGAGTGTGTTGAGTTCGAGTCATCCAAATCGGTTTAATTTAATGAGACCTTGGCTTTATTTTAAATGAGCCTAAAATCCTCATAATGGCATTTTTGTAATTAAGTTAAAATAAAGAAGACAAACTTTTTGAAACAAAAAGAAAAAAATGGTCTTCTTCTTCATTCCTATCTAACGTGAAAACCCTCCCTAAAACCCCAAACAACTATTCTATTGAGGTGCTTCACCATTTCAAGGAATTTTCACAAGGTAACCTCGTTTTTTATATCTTCTCCTTATTCCAAGCATCTCCATAGTTTTAGATTTCAAAATGGATCATCTTTTAAGTTTTTCAAGAAAGTATGAAACTTGAATGGGTTTTCAACTTGTTTTTGGGTTGTTTAGTTAAGTTTTTAATTAATCTCACCTTAATACTCCTTATATTTCGAAATGGAAGGATTTTGATAAAAATCCCGAAATGGGTCTTGGGGGCATTTTTGAAAGTGTCAAAACTTGAAATTTTGATGTGTTTTTGTGTTGGGTTGAAGGGCTGATGGTGTAGGGTTGTTAGGAAAGTGTTTTGGAAGTCTTTAGAGGTCTTTTGGGTGTTGGAAATGGTGGGTTTTAGCTGGGTATTTGGGGAGTACGAAAATGGGAGTTTTGTGGTTAGTTTGGGTTTGAAACTATGAGGTTTTGGCTTGTGTTTGTGGGTTGAGATTGTGGCTGAGTTTGGCAATGATTTGATTGTTTAATACCTTGTCTTTTGATTGGTTAGAAGCAATAGAAAACATCGGAGAAGGTTCGGGATCGAATCCGGAAATTGTGGAGGCTTGAGTAGCTTTGCTTGGTTTTCTTAGGGAAGGGTGGTGAGTGAAACTTCCAAATTTGTTTAAATTGGTTCAAGTGTGTGTAGATGAGGTTTAGGGATGTGCTTGGTAGGTCATTCCAAGGTAGATTTTAAATTGGTAGTTTAACTTCTTGTGTGTTTACAAGCATTAAATGTTTATGCCTATTTTATTCTTGTGAAGCATGAATGTTGAGATTTTAGGGGCTCGATTCGATCAACCGTTCTTGCTCGCCAAGTGTGGAGAAGTTGGATAATTGGGTGTTTTAGTGGGAGGTGAAAATATGGCAATTTGACACAAGGATTTATAGTGGTTCAACCTTCTAACCAAGGTCTACATCCACTACCTTAGCTCCCCACTAAGGATTTCCAACAAATTCACTAAGAATTTCGTCCCTTTTTCTAGGATTAGGAGGAAACTGTTACAACCCTCAAAGCTTTCTACCCAAAGCTTGAAGGAACACTCTCTTTACAAAGAAAGACTTAGCAAACTAGAAATCCCTCTAAAAGGTGTTTGTTTGCAATTCTAAGCACTCACCCAAAACCTAAACACTTGAGCAAATTTAAGAATGTAAGCTCACAAGTGTTGCCTAAGCAAGAAATAAACAATTAAAGCTCTAGACAAATTTTGACATCATAATGTTGTAACAATTGAAGCATTAACTTGTTCTTGATGCTTGGAAGTCCCTTTTATACTCCCAATTGAGTTTGTAGTCGTTACTAGCCGTTGGGGATGAATTGGAGCCGTTGAGGACTTTATTTCCCTTCATAAATGATGTTTTGCAGCTATCCGTATCGATACGCGTGGAACCGTATCGGTACGGCCTTCATGAGGAACTAGTCGTTGGGCTCTTGCCAGCCTAGGCGTATCGATATGCTTGAGGGCGTATCGGTACGGGTTCACATTTAAATGGCCGTTGGGAAATAGCCGTTGGGGTTGGTTGAAAGGGGATCGGTACGCTTACCTGGCATATCGAAACGATCCCGATCCGTATCGAAACGGCAAGGGCCTGTATCGATACGGGTTTTGACAGTGGCCAAACTGGGGCAAAAAAGTATCGGTACGGGTACAACCGTATCGATACGGGTACTTTGAAAACACAAGTTTGGCTATTAAAAACATGAAAAATCTTTGCCAAAAACCTCTTAAAATACCTCAAACATAAATTCAAGTTGTTTGGACTTAAAACCAAGTTTTAAATTCTTTTCAAATTAGTCCAAAATATTTTTCAATTATTATATCAAAACATTAGTTCTACAATCTCCCCCTTTTTGATATAATAAAACTAACTTGAAAAATTGTTTGGGATTCTCCCCCTTTATCTTAAAAAAAATGAATAAGAGATTAAAGATATGAAATCAAATAAAGCTCCCCCTTATTCATTTGAAAATTCAATTTTTCAAACCATTTCTCCCCCTTTTTGTTATATCAAAAAGAATTTAAAACATTAAGTTTCAAAATAACAAAAAAATGACACATTTTAAATTTTGGTTTGAAATTGGCTCCCCTTACTCAAAGCATCATAAGAATGTTAGTTCGACATAATATGATTACCTAGTTGACTTAAAAGAAAATTAATCAAATAAAAAGCAAAAACCAACTAGATTTTACCACACTTGAACTCAAGGGAGGATGTGAAGCCTTCCTTCTTCAAGTGTTCTTCCTATGTGTGCATGGAGCTCCCCCTCAATTTTTGACTTGTTGATCACTCTCCATCACACCTAGCAAAAGACAATCAAGTAATTTTTGGTATCCAAATTGCTTTGGATCCATAGACATTAGTAGCACAAAATTTAGTCCCCTTAGGAATCCATTTTTTAATTTCATCATTTTTAGTTGAAGTGGTTAGTCCTTTTGGGACCCAAACACTTCTAAAACATTTACCATTTATAAATCTAGGGGCACTAGATTGTCTTACATAAAAATTTGATTTTCCAAAACTATTTTTCTTTTCAAGTTCATTGGAAATCAAATCTCTTTCTTTTTGAACTTTAAGAAGCAAATTTTGTAAATCAAGACATTTTTGTTCAAAATCTTTCAATTTTGCTTCAAGTTCAAGATTTGTTTTGGAAAGCAAATCATTTTCAATTTTTATTTTTGAAATCAACTTTTTGTTCTTGGAAAATGATGCCTTGAATTCCAAAAGCAAATCATCATAGGCATCTTGTAACTCATCAAATGTATAAGAATTTGAAATATATGAGTTAGAAGTTACCTCCCCCTCATTGAGGGCAATCAAGCATAGGTGGGCAACTTCATCATCGGTGGAGTCTTCATCACTCCGTGTGGCCACATATGCTTGTTTTGAAGATGAACCCTTCTTTTTGGATTTGTGGGAGTCCTTCATCTTCTTCATCGATTCATGCTTGGATTTTTCAATTTTGCTCTTCATGAACCAGTCAAATCTGTTGAAGAGATAGGCCATCTCTTCATCTTCACTTTCCTCCTCACTTGAATCTACATTATGGCATGTGGAGGATTTGAGAGCTATGGCACTAGCATTGATGCCTAGCTCCATGATCTTCTTCTTCCCCATCGCTCTAATATCTTCCTTCTTCTTCTCCTCTTCTTTGTTTTTCTTCATTATTTGGTGAGTGAGAAGAGACCCCATGAGTTCATCAAGCTTCAAGGTTTTGAGATTTTTGGCTTCGATGATGGCGGTCCTCTTTGAGTCCCATGACTCGGGAAGGGTGTAGATGAGCTTTCGGACAAGCTTCTCTTCCGGGATGGCTTCTCCATAACCTTTAAGACCATTGGTGATAGTGGAGAACCTATCAAACATCTTCTCGATGTTCTCTTCCGGATCCATCTTGAAGTTCTCATACTCTAAGGTTAGGAGCCCAATCTTGGTCTTCTTGACTTCATTGGTTCCCTCGTATGTGACTTCAAGCTTGTCCCATACCTCTTTGGCACTCTCACAAGAAGACATCTTCTCATAGATGGTTGGGCCAAATGCACAAAAGAGCATGTGCAAGTCTTTGCAATTTAGCTCCATCTTCTTGAGATCGTCAGCACTCCATTCCGCTTTGCTTCCTTGAGGCACGAACGGACCATCTTCAACTATGTCCCATAACTTGTAATCACTTGACTTCAAGAAGAATTTCATCTTTGTCTTCCAATGGGCATAGTGATTTCCGTCGAAGAAAGGCGGTTTATCGATTGAATGTGCCATTGAGCCGGTTGATGAAAAAGTGATCGAGCTTGCCGGATCTTCTCAATAGGATGTGAATCCCCTTCGATTGAGCCAAGCTCTGATACCAATTGTTGAGATTTTAGGGGCTCGATTCGATCAACCGTTCTTGCTCGCCAAGTGTGGAGAAGTTTGATAATTGGGTGTTTTAGTGGGAGGTGAAAATATGGCAATTTGACACAAGGATTTATAGGGGTTCAACCTTCTAACCAAGGTCTACACCCACTACCTTAGCTCCCCACTAAGGATTTCCAACAAATTCACTAAGAATTCCGTCCCCTTTTCTAGGATTAGGAGGAAACCGTTACAACCCTCAAAGCTTTCTACCCAAAGCTTGAAGGAACACTCTCTTTACAAAGAAAGACTTAGCAAACTAGAAATCCCTCTAAAAGGTGTTTGTTTGCAATTCTAAGCACTCACCCAAAACCTAAACACTTGAGCAAATTTAACAATGTAAGCTCACAAGTGTTGTCTAAGTAAGAAATAAACAATTAAAGCTCTAGACAAATTTTGACATCATAATGTTGTAACAATTGAAGCATTAACTTGTTCTTGATGCTTGGAAGTCCCTTTTATACTCCCAATTGAGTTTGTAGCCGTTACTAGCCATTGGGGATGAATTGGAGCCGTTGAGGACTTTATTTCCCTTCATAAATGCTGTTCTGCAGCTATCCGTATCGATACGCGTGGAACCGTATCGGTACGGCCTTCATGAGGAACTAGCCGTTGGGCTCTTGCCAGCCTAGGCGTATCGATACGCTTGAGGGCGTATCGGTACGGGTTCACATTTAAATGGCCGTTGGGAAATAGCCGTCGGGGTTGGTTGAAAGGGGATCGGTACGCTTACCTAGCGTATCGAAACGATCCTGATCCGTATCGAAACGGCAAGGGCCTATATCGATACGGGTTTTGACAGTGGCCAAACTGGGGCAAAAAGGTATCGGTACGGGTACAACCGTATCGATACGGGTACTTTGAAAACACAAGTTTGGCTAATAAAAACATGAAAAATCTTTGCCAAAAACCTCTTAAAATACCTCAAACATAAATTCAAGTTGTTTGGACTTAAAACCAAGTTTTAAATTCTTTTCAAATTAGTCCAAAACATTTTTCAATTATTATATCAAAACATTAGTTCTACAATGAATTATGTATGTATGAATATACATTGATGTGTGTGATGATAGATGTGTGCTATAAATGATGGTTGTTATGATGTGGTTTTGATAGTATTATTGGCACTAGTTAACTTATCGGGTATAAATGATCGATCATTAGGATTAATGTGCACACGGTTGAGTCAAATTCGCGCGTGACCTTGGTGGCGTTAAGCCATCGAGGAGGAGTACGGTGATGAAATATTCCACCAACAATATTTATATTATACGTGATGATGAGTGGAATCCCATCCGTAGGGCATGTGATGATGAGTGGAATCTCATCCATGCAAGGTCCGGTGATGAGTGTAATCCCACCGAGGTAATGTTGTTGTTGAGTGTAACCCGCGTATCCGGGTAAATCTAATAGTGGCCAATGTACTTAATCATGAGGTTATGTTGCTTAGATAAATGCATTATCTTGTTGAGCTTAATATGAAGTAAGATGTTATATTATTGTCTCTTGTGTTGCAAGCTAGATTGCTATGTTGATGCTTATGTATGTTTGTGTGTGATGTAAGGATTATATGCTTGAACCATGCATTGTCGTTGTTTTTTATTTTAGAGCATTCTCACTAAGCTTCTAGCTTACGCTCTCATTTTCGACAATGCAGATCAATAGCGTGGAGTTAGCAAGGAGCAAGGAAAGAGGCATTCCAAGCTTTTGTAGTTGCTCAAGTATGGTTTACTAAATAAAGTAGTAGTTTAGCAATGGGGCTACTATGTGGTTGTATGAGCGTTTTATGACTCATAAATGTTGAATGTTGTTTATGTTATGCTTTGGATTTGTAAATCATGTTATATTTTGGTCGAATGCTTGTGATGAAAGGATATGTCTTTGGATGCTATATGTTGTTTTGGCAAGTATGTAAACCTTGTGTGAAGATATGTGCCTTTTGGCTTTTAAGCTTTTGAGTATGCTTGTTATGAATATCTATCTTTATGTGAATGCTTGTTGGATATGCCTCGTTGATCACCTAGATTGCTCTACATGCTAGTTCTTGGTTGTTGAATGTTGTATGAATGCTTGTATGTGGCTAGGGAAGTCTTAAAATGCATTTAGTGTTGAGTCTTGTGTTGTTTTGCTGCAATTTGGTGTCTTGCAGTGCAGAGCGTTTCGATACGCCTAAGGGTCGTATCGATACGGTCCTACACTTTGGGACACAGAATTGGCTAAGGGTACCGATACTTGGGGGCGTATCGATATGCCAAATCTCTACTGGAATTCTGAGATTTTCACGAGTCTTTGGCGTATCGGTACGGGCTCTAAGCTTATCGGTACGGTTATGTCTCGTTGACTGCGAGATGTTGACCGAGAAGGGTGTATCGATACGCCCAAGGACTGTATCGATACGGTCTTCTTGAGTTGACTGAAGGCAGTTGACTTGGTCAAGGCGTATCAATACTCTTGACTGGTGTATCGATACGGCCTGCTCTGTGACTTTAAAATGGGCTGCTAAACATGTTGCTTTAGTTTGGTTGCTTTTACCTCGGGATGTTTTCCGCTGTCGTGATCACTTATGAAATATTATGCCTTTAGACAAGATCTAATTAAAAGAAATTTTCTAGGGTTGCTAACCGAGGTGGGACCTTAACGGGTTTCACATCGGTTTTCCCCGTGTAGCCTACTCGGACCGGTCAATCGACCAGACCGGGACGAGGGGGTTACACTTTAAACCCTAAAACTAAAGCACTTGTGCAAACAAAATTTCCCCAAATACTTGTGCATGGAATAATTATCGGTGTTATTTGAAAATTAGAAAACAAGACACAATAGCCAGACAGAACCTTCATTAAGTCATTGTCCCCGCTCAACTTGTTGCACAAATAAGACGTTGTGGTAATAGCTATTTAGATGGATTTCTCACATGAAAATCCATGCAATTAAAGCCATCAACACAAGACAATTTCCTCTAAGAAATACCTTCACTTTGTCTCCACTGTTGCTGCTAGGGGTTGCCTCGGATACCGAGTTTGAACTCTTCCCGGGCAATGAAGTTGAAGAAGAGCTTGAATAAAAACGTTAGGAGTTTATTAACTCTCTTGTCTATTAAAATTGAATAAAAAGGTTGATATCAACAGATTGAATTCAAGTATGACAGATATTTATGTACAACCTTTTGCATTTTAGATTTCTCCTTTCCTTTTTCCCTCTTCTCATTTTTTCCACCATTGCTGACCCGATTCGGTTGCAGAGGGTGATTACGCACTACTGCAGAAATACAATTAGCAAAAACACAGACTCTTATTTCTTCGACAAAATCGTGCATTTGCAAAGCGGACAGAGTGCTTTCATCTTAAGCCATTTATCTACGCAGGTTTTATGGAAGACATGAGAGCAAGGGAGCTCCTTCAGCACATCATTGTCCGCATAACTTGTCAAACAAATGCAGCAAACCTGCATAATGTTGATATAAATTAAGCTGATCTCGGTCAAAAACGAAACAATCTAAAGTATGTGATCATAACACTTCCTTGAGCACCAAGCAAAAGTAATTAGTCTTATGAGTGAGGCATCCGAGAACTTACAGCATCATCCCCTGAAATTGCATGGTCCTTTTCGGTTCCTGCTGCTTCAGCGCCTTCTTTGACTTCAGAATTAATTTTCTTTATGCTGCCACTACAATCTTTCTGCAACTTGAAAGTGTACGTTGGCAGAGATTCGATGCATTCTGAAGGGGCTCCCCTAATTAGACCAAGGTCCCCACAGCAGCATGCTAAAACCACACACAGGATGAAGGGCATAGTAAACTCGAGATAGCTAAAGGCAAGAAACATTATGCATAACCTACAATGGAGTCAAAAAAATCGGTTGATTTCAGGACAAGAGAAAAACCAACTAGTATAATACTCATACAGGCAAGTGTTGACACCTGTGCAAATGTGAAGCCCCTGAGAATGAGTAACCTCCAAATAGCCAAACATTTCCGACAATAAACCAGACAAAAAAGTAAGCTTTTAGCACCCATTTGAAGTGCTCCAATAATCGGCTAAGCCTGTCAAGTTATCATGCAAAATGCATCAACAATCACATATAAATTAGATGGATTAAAGTTATGTATAAAACACTCAGAAAAGCAAATGTTAGGACCAAACTAAAAAGAACTCATAAAAAGCAAAATATAATACATACTCTCTGAGGCGTAACTACAACGCTTTATAGAAAGAAAAGAAAAAAACACTACTCTCATTGAAAACATACAATGTAAAACATAAAAGATGTTCATACGAATCAAATGCAAATTTTCTTCTGATACTAGACATTCTAACACGCATGAATATAATCGGTACAGCACTTTGCGATACAAAAATATGACTGATTCCTAGAACAAGAAACAAACTTCAAGTCTCAAGCTGAAATCAAAAAGTTCAGAAACCGAGACATGTAAAGGAGATCATGCAACAATGAAGCCAACTGTTGTTATGTTGAACAAAATTTCCAAACCTCTTAACTAAAGGAAAAGTAAACGAAGATATATAATTCAAGCAAATGATTCCACACCAAGAATAATAGAACACCGAGAAGCATCTTAAAGTACAAACGAGCTAATAACGAACATCAAGTACTAAGGATTTTAGCATCGAAAAATGTCAAACAAATACGGTAAATGCTTACGTAGGATACGGAAGAAAACAATGGTGGAAAAGGATGGGAATACAAGCAGCACACCCTGCGGCGTAACCCACGATCCAAGTGGACAATGGAGCTTGTGGCTTCTCATTCCTGGAAACTACAAGAACAGCTACCGATGCAGCAATCTGACTTATATTGAAAACTAGTCGAATATAAACCCAAAAGCAAAAGGATGATAAAAAACTTCCATGACTTGATCCCCGAGAAGGAGTCAGCCGAATCACAGGTTCTTGAGAACTTCTTGATTCAACATAATTCCCAAGTTGACCATCATTTGGTATATCAAGGACATGATCATTTCTCTCGTGGAGATTCTCAGGTGTCTGCTCCATTTGGTAAGGTTTTTATTTTTTTATTAACTACTGAAAGTCTTTTGATTAATTGTTCTTCATTTTGAATCCATCATATCAGCTGTCAATATCTTCAGGAAACCAACAAAAATCAGTCCTCGGTTAAGCCTCCAATGCTCCAAAACAAAGAAAGTATTCATAGAAAAAATAAAATATATTTAAAAAAAGAGATAAATTATACATCTTTTTTTTTCTTCCCTAGAATTTCTCAGCAAATCATCCTCTTAGCTTGGAAAAACCGCCAGAAAAAACAAGAGTCTTTAATTCTAGTTACAAAACTCAAATGAATGCAAAAAAAAAAAGAAAAAAAAATCTTTTTTGGGTTATCATTCGTTTTGTTTTCCCAGCAACCAAACATGTTTCCAATTTCTCAGGACTGAAGAAAAACAAAAAACTCTTAAACTCAAGATGGTGATCACAAGCTCAAGACTTGTAGCATACTTGGATTAAACGAAATTTCCTTTCTTTTTCCCAGTTTTCTCAGCATCCAAACATCAGGCAACAGCTTACATGTACTAAAAAATTAACTTAAAACTACATAGGAATTAAGAACTTACCCAACACCAGAATTGAAAGGAAACAAAAATAGTAAATTTACATATATAAAATTTAACCCAAACAAAAAGGACTTACAGTATCAAATTTGGGTTTTTTTTCCCACTTGACCATCCGCTGTTTGGTGAAAGAAAAATAAAAAGATAGCAAAAGACTTTGATCAACATATACAAAGAAAGAAGAAAAGAGTTGAAGAATGCAAAACGGTGGGAATGTAACTAGTTATTTGTCGTTTTGAGGTTGTTTTCTTGCACATTTTCCTCCTCTCTTTTTTACAAATCCAAACAGGGTCTTACTATAATGATACAATACTTTTTAGGTAAAATTCACAAATGATAGCTAAACCATTTCAAAATTTCATTTTAACCATCTAACTTTCAAAAGTTACGTAGTGAATATTAAACTTTAGTTTTTGTTGTAATATAGTCACTAAGACGTTAACGGTCCTTAACAGAATGGTTAAAAAAATTGTATAATAACACATTTGATCCTCCTATTTATACTTTCAATCAGTTTAAGGCTAATTCAAAAAAAATGATAAATTTATTTTTTTATTATGTATACAGTTTTAGTTTGATCTTATTTTAAATTAAAAATAATTTAATAATCCTTCGTGTGATGATAATACTTAAGGAATGATGGTAGATCATATATTTATGATTTAATAAATTTTTAAACTTAATGTTATATTTTAATTCATTTATATTTTGAATTCATATATTCTTATACGAATCTTGATTAATTAAACTATCCTATGGATATTTAAAGCCACTAAAATTCAATACTATATGTGAGCCCAAAAATATTAAATAATTAAGCTAATGATTGAAATAGATATTTGAATTTAAATTCACTATTTTTGAAAATAAATGTGTTATATTTTGATATACAAGCTGTGAAAAAATTACACAACTTTTCATATTTAAGCTATAATATCTAAAATTTAAATCCCTAGCCTTAACCCCCTAAAACTTAAACCTTAAACAAACTCTAAACTCTAAATTCTAAATTCTAACCATAAACATTAAATTCTACATCATACAACCTAAACCCCCTAAATCCTAAACCACAACCCAAATCTCTAAACCCTAAAATTGAAAGGTTTATGTAAATATCAAAGTATTTAACAAAATAAATTATACTGAAATAAATGATATCCAAATATGAATATGGGTAAATTTTTTATACACATGCCGTGTAAAATTTATTTTACACAACATTACATATTTACACTATAAAATTTAAATCTTAATTTCTAGCCATAAATCGTAAAAAATTATACCCTACATTCTAAACCATATATCCTAAATTTTAAACACTAACCCTAAAACTTAAACCTACACTTTAAAACCTAGACCAACCCTTAATCCTTCAAACTAAAAGGCTTGTGTAAACTATACACAACATGTGTATCAAAATTTTTTCCATCTATTATCAACAAAAAAATTTTAAAACCTGACTTGAACTTTTTTTTTAATTGTACACAACCTAACCCAGGCCCGACAGGTAGGAGGAGCACAATGAGCAACCACTCATGGCCCTAAAAATAATTATTCTTATCTTTAAAATTTATTTTTATTATAATAAATTAATTAATTAATCTAACAATAAAAAATAATTATCAACAATTAACTAGTCTAGTGGGAAAAGACACTAGATCTCTTAAGTAAGGTTAGATGTTCGAATTATAACGTTGTGAATGAAGCAAATTGGGTTAGGAGAGTCGCCACATAATGGGTCTCTACAGTACCCGATTCAGATTAGTCAGCCAACGAGTTGGATATCGGTGATTAAAAAAACAATAAAAACTAATTATATTTCCTATCATTTAATTTTCTTTCCCAAATTTGATTTTCTTTTTAAATTCAATTCCTTTTTTATTGTTCTCCAGTCTAACGATAAAAAATAAATGATACAATATTCTTTAAATTATTTGTATTTAATGCTTAAAATCAAGTTTTTTTTATAAAAGGCCGATTGGTATTATTTAATAATAAAAAACAGTTACAAAGCAAAACAAGGGTAAAAACTCAAAACCAGAAAAAGGAAACAAGGGATAAAACATAAAACGGAGAAGATAAAGCAACCGGCAAGCTCTTCCACAGATGGAGCAGGTTCAAGTGAAGGTACCGTGTAGAAGATAAGAGATTGGGGATAACCAAATCGATTAAAAGATAAACCCCAAGGATACGATTCGAAACACCCAACAGACTAAGGGGGATCGAGAAGGCGGAGGTCCTGAGCGGCAAGGAAGAGGACGGAATCAGGCGCGTCCTCTACCCACGACCGGTCACCGAGATGGCGGAGACTTTCCGACGCAAGTGCATGTGCAGGTTTGTTGCCACTTCGACAGATGAAGGAGAAACGATAGGAGGTAAAGTTTTATATCATAACAGTTACACACAATTTAATTCCTTGAAAATATTTGTTAAGATATATGTTTTGATATAATAATTGAAAAATTGATTTGGACTAAATTGAAAAAGGTCTCAAAATGTTTTGCAAGTCTAAACAACTTAAAAACATGTTTAAGGGTTTTTACAAGGCTTTGAAATAACTTAAAATGTTTTAAAGTAGCAAAAACCTATGGTTTTAATGTTACAGTGCCGATACGGTGTATACCGTATCGATACCCCTAGAGTTTTAGCTATAGGAAACTTTTAGTAGCCAAAACTCATACTGTAACCCCCTTAACCCGGCCTAGACGGTTGACCCGAATTAAGAAGATTACACGGGGAAAACCAAAGTTAACCCGAAAGTCAACCTTGATTAACGACCCTTTTTTTTCTTTTTACACTTCTCTAGATGCACGTTAACCCTAGGTATGTTCACAAGACAATCATGTTCGAACATCATAACAATCAGAGAACATTCAGGGACTCAATTGCACAAAATACAACTTTAGGGACCAAATTGTAAATTCTGAAAAACATAAGGATTTAACCCAAATTAAAGTTACCAACTTGAAATTAGTCAGGTTTCATGCTTCTCTGTCAAATTTCAGCTCAAACGGACATCCCAAAATCCACTCACCGATTCCGTTTCGCCTCTTGCCGAAACACCAAACAAGCTTCCGGATCACCACCTCAAGGATCCAAAGATGACTCCCCTGTTTTACACACATCAAAGCAGAGGATTAATGCATCATCATGCATTAATAGCTTCAATGAAAGCACCTAAACCCGTTGCTCTCATCCGCACTCCATTTTCGGCTATCAAACACAACCGAAAATGCATCCAAACAACTTCACAACACTACCCAGCCATGATCCATCAAATCTAAACATTCTTAAACATCAATTAACATCCAAAATGGATCTCAAAACATCCTCATACCTCCAGCCACAACAGATCAACAAGATCACTCCAAAAACCATCAAAAACACAAGCTAAACTTAGGAAATTCAACCTATCCGGGATTGCGTTAATTAAACCTCAACTTCTAATCAATTTAGCATTCATTTAACATCAAAAACACACCTCAAAACCCTGCTTAAACAGATCATACGAATTTTCATCGAAAACAAGCAAATCTTGCATTTTAAGCCAAGAATCAAGAATTCAACCATAAAACCTTTTATAAATCATCAATTAAGGATTGAGAACTTAGGAATTTCAGTAAAGAACTGAGAGTTTAGAGGAGAAGGACGTTCTTACCTCCAAACTTGAGTTTTCTCCCTTTTTGGAACCAAAATCTTGAAAATCCAATTAGCAATTGGTGAGGTTTTGTTGATGAGATGATTAGCAATCAAAAGAGAATTGAAAAGAGGTGTTTAGGTGACAAAATCAGAGAGAAAAGTTCTGGAGAAAGATGTTTGGTTTGAGAGAAAATGAGAGAAAAGGAAAATAGAAGATTTGAGAGAAAAGTTAGTTAGAAATAGGAAAATATCTTCCCTCCACTTTTCTTTTGTTTAAAAATCAGAAATAAATCAATTAATATCTTAGAAAAATCTGGAGAAACTCCCTTTGGGTAAATAGCTCCTTAAAGATTCAAAGTTTCAATCCTTTTTAAAACAGTCACGCAGTTTTCAAAAATTACATTTGGGTCACTAGCCAAAATGTCACCCTTCCAAACCTCATTTTGTAAAATTGATTTCACAGTTCACTTATATATATTAAAAGAGGATTTTAGAACATTTTTCCATATTTTTAATGCAACCCGAACTAGGCTTTCCTAATTTCACTCTTATATACTCGAACAGCACTTTGACCGAACCGGTCCAAGCCCAAAACTTCTAAGCCCAAAATCGGGGCGTTACAACTCTCCCCCCCTTAAGAAATTTCGTCCTCGAAATTTACCTGAAGGAAAGAGATACGGAAACTGCTTCAGCATGTCATCCTTCCGTTCCCACGTGGCTTCCTCAACACCACGGTGCTTCCACAACACCTTTACCAGCTCAATGGTCTTGTCACGAAGAACCTTGCTATCCGAATCCAGAACCTTCACCGGTTCCTCATCATAGGTCAAATCCGGATTCAATTCCACTTCTTCCACAGGCATCACATGCGAAGGATCAGATCTATACTTCCGGAGCATAGAAACATGAAACACATCATGAATCTTCTCCAACTCTTGAGGTAACCTCAACTTGTACGCAACAGGACCCACACGCTCAATCACCTCATATGGTCCAATGTACCTAGGGCTCAACTTACCCTTCCGGCCAAACCTCATCACCTTTTTCCAAGGTGAAACCTTTAGAAACACACGGTCACCCACCGCATACTCAATCTCCTTACGCTTCAAATCCGCGTAAGACTTTTGCCGATCAGAAGCTGCCTTCAAACGCTCACAAATGAGCTTCACCTTCTCGGTGGTTCCTTTCAACAAAGCCGGCATCGAAACCAACTTCTGACCCGTTTCAGCCCAACAAAGAGGAGTCCTACACTTCCTCCCGTACAAAGCCTCATAAGGTGCCATTTGAATACTTGCTTGATAACTATTGTTATAAGCAAACTCCACCAAAGGCAAATGTTTCTCCCAAGAGCCTTGGAACTCAATCACACAGCACCTCAACATATCCTCCAAAATCTGGATAACACGCTCGGACTGACCATCCGACTGAGGATGATAGGATGTACTGAAATTCAACCTTGTACCCAAAGCTTGATGCAAACACTGCCAAAAACGCGATGTAAACCTCGGATCCCTATCCGACACAATCGACTTAGGCACACCATGCAGCCGCACAATCTCAGCAATGTACAGCTCCGCAAGCTTATCCAAAGAGAACGTGGTATGCACAGGCAAGAAATGCGCACACTTCGTCAGGCGATCCACAATCACCCATACTGAATTCTTCTTCGATGGTGACAAGGGTAAACCAGATACAAAATCCATGGTAACCCTTTCCCACTTCCATTCAGGGATTCTCAACGGTTGCAACAACCCTGAAGGAACCTGATGCTCAGCCTTAACTCGCTGACACACCATGCACTTGCTCACAAACTCCGCAACATCTTTCTTCAAACCCACCCAATAGTACTCATCACGAAGATCACGATACATCTTAGTACTACCAGGGTGCATAGCAAAAGGACTACTATGACCTTCAGTCAGAATAGCAAGCCTCAACTCAGCATCACAGGGCACTACTATCCGACTCCCAAAACACAACACTCCATCATCATTAAAACAGAAATTCGAAGGCCTACCCTCCGCGATATCCTGAACATGCGGTACCAAGGAATCATCCAGCAACTGCTTTTCCTTGATCAACTGAACCAAAGATGGTCTCACTTGCAACTCAGCCACAAGACCACCATCGCGCGAAATACTCAAACTGGCAAACATAGCCCTCAGCTCAACAGCTACCTTCCTACTCAAGGCATCCGCAACAACATTAGCTTTTCCAGGGTGATACTCAATCGTCAAATCATAATCCTTGAGCAACTCCACCCAACGTCGCTGCCTAAGATTCAACTCCTTCTGAGACATCAAGTGCCTCAAACTCTTGTGATCCGTGTACACAGTACACTTCTCACCATACAGATAATGCCTCCAAATCTTCAAAGCAAAAACCACCGCAGCCAACTCAATGTCATGCGTAGGATAATTGCGCTCATGCACTTTCAACTGTCGCGATGCATAAGCCACCACCTTACCCTCTTGCATCAACACGCATCCCAACCCAACATAGAACGCATCACTGTAGACCACAAACTCTTTCCCTGATTCAGGTTGAATCAAGATAGGAGCTTGCGTCAAAGCTGCCTTGAGCTTCTCAAAAGCCTGATGTCTCGCTTCCGTCCACTCATACTTAACATCTTTCTGCAACAGCTTCGTCAAAGGTGCAGCAATCTTAGAAAACCCATCCACAAACCTCCGGTAGTAACCCGCCAAACCAAGGAAACTACGAACCTCATGAACAGACTTAGGAACCTTCCAATTCATCACCGCCTCAATCTTCTGAGGATCAACACGAATCCCTTCAGCAGAAACCACATGCCCAAGAAAAACCACTTCACTTAACCAGAACTCACACTTGCTCAGCTTAGCATAAAGCTGATTCTCCAACAAGGCTTGCAAAACAATCCTCAAATGCTCTTCATGCTCCTCCTCAGTACGCGAGTACACGAGGATATCATCAATGAACACCACAACGAACTTGTCCAGGTATTCATGAAACACACGATTCATCATGTCCATGAAAGCTGCAGGAGCATTTATCAAACCAAACGGCATCACAAGGAACTCATAATGCCCATACCTTGTCCTGAAAGCTGTCTTAGGCACATCCACATCCTTCACCTTCAACTGGTAATACCCTGACCTCAAGTCAATCTTAGAGAACACAGCTGCTCCCCGAAATTGATCAAAGAGATCATCAATTCTCGGCAAAGGATACCGATTTTTGATAGTCAACTTGTTCAGCTGACGATAATCAATGCACATTCTCATAGTGCCATCCTTTTTCTTCACAAACAAGACTGGTGCACCCCAAGGTGACACACTTGGCCGAATGAACCCACGATCAAGCAACTCTTGCAACTGCGTCTTCAGCTCCTTCAACTCTTTAGGTGCCATTCTATAAGGGGTAATGGACACAAGAGTTGTATTCTCATACAGCTCAATCCCAAACTCCACCTCGCGACTAGGAGGTAAACCAGGCAACTCCTCAGGAAACACACCAGGAAACTCCTTCACAACCCTGATATCTTGCACACGCAACTCCTTAGAGCTAGGATTCATCACAAAAGCTAGGTAAGCTTCACAACCTTGCCTCAGCATCCGGCTCGCCTCCAAGGTAGACACCACATTGGCAAGAAACTTCACATTCTCACCAACCACAACCACCTCATAATCATCCGCAAGCTTCAACGAAACTCGCTTATTCTCACAATCCACTACAGCACGATGCTCAGCAAGCCAATCCATACCAAGGATTACATAAAAACCATAGAAAGGCAATTCCATAAGGTCAACATGAAAAACATGATCTTGAACAACCAAAGGACACCTTCTATACAACTTTCGAGTCACAACAGTCTCACCAAAAGAACTAGTGACACGCACACCAACATCCAAAGACTCGACAGGCAAACTAAGCAATTCAGCATGCTCACGCAATATGTATGAATGCGTATATCCAGAATCAATCAAGGAAAGTAATGACAAGGATTGCAAAGTAAAGGTACCTGCGATCACATCCGCGTCATTCCTTCCCTCCCGCTGAGCATACACCCTGGCTTGACCGCCACCCTCAGGCTGAATAGCCACAACATGAGCCACACCTCGACCACCTTCCTCTCTCCGCTGGAAATTACCACGGTCGCGCCCACGACCTCTCTGTGGTGCAGCAACAACAGGAGCACGCACTTGGCCACCAGCCAACATAGGACACTCTCGCCTCATATGATCCGCAGATCCACAATTCCAGCACCCATTACCAGCTGCTGCAACAGGAGCTTGCACCTCCCTCACAGCTCGAGGACAATCACGTTTCATATGACCACGTGATCCACATGTCTAACATGCACTCGGATCAGCTCTAGCATTGCCTCCACGAGCAGGTGCACCTCCACCTCGCTTAACTGAGGACTGATACTTCTGATCACGTCCCCTCTTGTTCCGTCCACCACCGGAACTATACTCAGCAGCTCGCTTTCCAGCACTAGAACCAGCACTCTTAGCAGATAAACCCAAGTTCATCTCAATGTCCTTTGCTCGGCCCACCAGCACATCGAAATCACTATACTCGGTAGCCAGCACATACATCTTCACCTCCGTCACTAAACCATAACGGAACCTTTCACACCTCTCCCGCTCATCCAGAACAAGCTCAGGTGCATACTGACTGAGTCGAACAAACTGCACTTCATACTCAGCCACAGTCATGCTCCCCTGGGTAAGAGTCATGAACTCCCGCTTCTTTTCATCTAGGTACCTCACACCTAGATACCTTCTCTTGAACGCATTCTGAAAGAATGTCCAAGTTATGTCAACCTCCGCCATCCCAGCAATAGTGGTTGTCCACCATGTGTAAGCATCCTCCTGAAGCAATGACACTACACAACCCAGCTTCTGCACATCAGTGCAACTCATCTGACCCAAGATCCTCTTGGTACTCTCTAGCCAAGCTTCAGAACCTTCAGCAGACATACCCCTGAACTCAGTCCCGCCTAGACTGCGTAAGCGTTCCAAGGGTAGTCTAACACCAGCATCTTCCTGCTGCCCAGCTCCTCGAGCTCCAGCTACTGCGGCTTGAAAAGCTCCAGCAATAGCTTGAATCAACACTGTCATGTCAGGAACAGCTTGCCCCTTACCAACCTCAGGTCCAGCGACCCCAGCACCAGCTGCAGCTTCAGCTCTTTCACCCTCAGCACCACCACCACCAGGTGGAGGAGGTAAAACCGCACTCTCAACATTCTCCTCATTCTCATTTTCATTTTGAGCCGCAGCTCGCACATTACTCCTTAACTCTCTACGAGGTGCCATACTCTAACACACAATCACAATGCAAACAAACAAAGTCAGGCCCAACAAGGTAAGCAATCCAAGTACTCAAGCTCATTTTCACTTAAAAACAACATCATTTCATTAGCTTTGATTTGGCAATGGGTACCCACAACATGCCTCACCACAACATACAACTCAATTGCAACATATCACAATTCATTCAATTATGCTTTCACTCAACAAGCATACAAAGCATACATGCATAAATCATTCACATAAACATTCCCAATTACTCGAGAACTCAGCTCTGATACCACCAAATGTAGCCCCCTTAACCCGGCCTAGACGGTTGACCCGAATTAAGAAGATTACACGGGGAAAACCAAAGTCAACCCGAAAGTCAACCTTGATTAACGACCCTTTTTTTTCTTTTTACACTTCTCTAGATGCACGTTAACCCTAGGTATGTTCATAAGACAATCATGTTCGAACATCATAACAATCAGAGAACATTCAGGGACTCAATTGCACAAAATACAACTTTAGGGACCAAATTGTAAATTCTGAAAAACATAAGAACTTAACCCAAATTAAAGTTACCAACTTGAAATTAGTCAGGTTTCATGCTTCTCTGTCAAATTTCAGCTCAAACGGACATCCCAAACTCTTATAATTGCATATACAAGTTTCAGGACCAAAACGCAAACATTGCAAAACATATAACCATCAAATTCAGAGCCCAACGGTCGAGTGTTCCGAAACAGGGAAGACCTGTTTCGAAACATGGGACCGTTCCGCAACGGGTTCTGAAACACGGCCTGGCAGTAGCCAAACTGTTCCGAAACAGTGCCTCCCGTTTCGGAACGCCCAGGCCATTTCAGGCCCCTGTTCCGATACGGTAGCACCTGTTCCGAAACAGGTTGCCCAGATTTCAGCAAATTTGCTGGTTTATCATGCAATTGACCTATCAAACATGTTCCAAATGCCACCAAACTTTACCAGCAAGTCATACAACATACAATGAACATAATCGCATCAACCAAACATCAACATGGCATCAAATATGAAAAACCCCAATTCAATAGGCATACTTCCTACTTAGCAACCATTCAAGCATCAATTTGATAAAACCAATTCATAAAGGCCAATTACATGTTCCAACAATATTAGCAACATAAATCCAACTTAAGGAGTCCAAAACATCTCCCAAAACAACAACATAGGTCCCCCATTGCCAAATTACCAAAAGCTAATAGTGTTTAAGAAAACCTTCACCATACATGAGCTTTGTTCACCACTTGGATTCTTCACCACCTTGCTGCCCTCAAAAGCACTTTAATGTTCTGCATTATTGGTTTAAGAAAAGAGAGAGAGAGCGTAAGCAAAAGCTTAGTGAGGAATGCTCATTAAAACCACGCAATAATGCATTTTTAAAACATATACACAAGCCTTAATTCAAATCATCATTTGCACATGCTCATAGGCAATTATATCAAGCAATTCATGCTTCAAGTTCATATCATGACATATTGGCAACAAGTGATACAATTCACATAAGATCCACACATGGACTTTTAAACACCATTGCGATCTTATAGTTTCCAAGGACCGCACATGGACTTTTAAACACCATTGTGTCCTTAACCCCATGGACTTTTAAACACCATGGCCCATGGACTTTTAAACACCATGGCAAGGACCACACAAGGACTTTTAAACACCTTTGTGTCCTTAACAAGAATCATCCAAGGACTTTTAAACACCTTGATGTTCTTAAATAAACAAGGCTTACACAAGGAATTTTAACCACCTTTGTAACCTTAACCAAGGACCAATCATGGACTTTTAAACACCATATTGTCCTTAAATAAACAAGACTCATCCAAGGAATTTTAACCACCTTGATGATCTTAACCGAGAACCAACCATGGACTTTTAACCACCATGTTGTTCTTAAATAAACAAGGCTCACACAAGGACTTTTAAACACCTTTGTGACCTTAAACATCACTTGCCAATATGCATCATTAACATCAATATTCCACTGTTTTAAAGCATTTAAACCAAGCCATAACATCATGCATCTTTAAGCATCAAACCACATTAAAACAATGTTCAAAACAAGGATCTCTTACCTTGAGCATCCTTCAACACATGGCTTATAACATCAGCAACTAACATGCTAAAATATGCTTTCAAAACAGAATTTAAAACATGCAAACAACACATTGCATACAACCAATCCATGGTCCATCATCAAGAGAGTTTTTCTGAAAACTTACTCTTGAGCTTAGTTAAGTTGCTTATACTTAAACTAAGCTCCCAAACCTTCAAAACAATGGTTTCAAAGCTGGAAACCAAAATCCACTCACCGATTCCGTTTCGCCTCTTGCCGAAACACCAAACAAGCTTCCGGATCACCACCTCAAGGATCCAAAAATGACTCCCCTGTTTTACACACATCAAAGCAGAGGATTAATGCATCATCATGCATTAATAGCTTCAATGAAAGCACCTAAACCCATTGCTCTCATCCGCACTCCATTTTCGGCTATCAAACACAACCGAAAATGCATCCAAACAACTTCACAACACTACCCAGCCATGATCCATCAAATCTAAACATTCTTAAACATCAATTAACATCCAAAATGGATCTCAAAACATCCTCATACCTCCAGCCACAACAGATCAACAAGATCACTCCAAAAACCATCAAAAACACAAGCTAAACTTAGGAAATTCAATCTATCCGGGATTGCATTAATTAAACCTCAACTTCTAATCAATTTAGCATTCATTTAACATCAAAAACACACCTCAAAACCCTGCTTAAACAGATCATACGAATTTTCATCGAAAACAAGCAAATCTTGCATTTTAAGCCAAGAATCAAGAATTCAACCATAAAACCTTTTATAAATCATCAATTAAGGATTGAGAACTTAGGAATTTCAGTAAAGAACTGAGAGTTTAGAGGAGAAGGACGTTCTTACCTCCAAACTTGAGTTTTCTCCCTTTTTGGAACCAAAATCTTGAAAATCCAATTAGCAATTGGTGAGGTTTTGTTGATGAGATGATTAGCAATCAAAAGAGAATTGAAAAGAGGTGTTTAGGTGACAAAATCAGAGAGAAAAGTTCTGGAGAAAGATGTTTGGTTTGAGAGAAAATGAGAGAAAAGGAAAATAGAAGATTTGAGAGAAAAGTTAGTTAGAAATAGGAAAATATCTTCCATCCACTTTTCTTTTGTTTAAAAATCAGAAATAAATCAATTAATATCTTAGAAAAATCTGGAGAAACTCCCTTTGGGTAAATAGCTCCTTAAAGATTCAAAGTTTCAATCCTTTTTAAAACAGTCACGCAGTTTTCAAAAATTACATTTGGGTCACTAGCCAAAATGTCACCCTTCCAAACCTCATTTTGTAAAATTGATTTCACAGTTCACTTATATATATTAAAAGAGGATTTTAGAACATTTTTCCATATTTTTAATGCAACCCGAACTAGGCTTTCCTAATTTCACTCTTATATACTCGAACAACACTTTGACCGAACCGGTCCAAGCCCAAAACTTCTAAGCCCAAAACCGGGGCGTTACACATACCGATACGCTTTTTCCGTATCGATATGGAGAGCTTTAAAACACCCAACGGCTAGTCGCGTACCGATACGCCTTAACTGCTCCAAACAGTCATTTTCCCAAAAACTATTTGAAATACAAGTCACACTGATACGCTCGTAAGCGTATCAATACGCATATGATGAAGTAGGCTTAAAAGCTAGTTTCCGAGAAGGTTGTATCGATATAGTGACACGAGTATCGATACCCTACAGTCCAGAACTGCATTTATGGAGGGAAATTGTTGAGTTGTAGGGTGCTCGATTCTTTCAACCGATCTTGCTCACCAAGTGGTAGAGAGGAGAATTTTTGGTAGGGGTGGGAGAAAATACCCGACCCGATTGACCCGACCCGAAAATTCGACGACCCGAAACTAAAATACCGGGTAATTCCCGAAAAAAATTACCCGACCGGGCCAGGTACCCGACCCGGCAAATTTCCCGGGACACGGGCCAAAAGTTTTCCCTTACCGAGTACCCGACCCGACCCGATAAAATTTTATATATATTTTTTATATTTAAAATTATATTTTTATTTTATGTTTCTTAATATTTTCACTCTAAAATAAAGTTTAAATCCCTACATTTTTTCTATGTTTGTATTATATTCTTTTAAGTTTTAAGTTTAATTTTTTAAAATATTTTTGTGTTTAAAATGTGATTTTTTTATTTTAAAATTAAAAAAATTAAAAAAAATAGGAACCGGGTACCCGGATATAATGGGCCGGGATACGGGCCGTTTAAAGAGGTACCCGACAATTCCCACCCCTAATTTTTGGGTGGATGTGGTGTAGAAGCTAAAACAAAGATGACACAATGATTTTAGAGTGGTTCAACCTTCTAACCAAGGTCTACATCTACTACCTTAGCTTCCCACTAAGGATTTCCAATCAATCCACTATTGATTCGTCCTCTTTTCTAGGCTTAGGAGGAAACCCTTATACACCGATCAAGTGTTGGAAAAATGTGAGAAATTGGAAACTTTGAGCCATATTTACTAGTGGTAAAGGTGGATGTTCGAATGATAAATTTATTAATTTATATTCTACTCCATGAGACCTTTACAACGATATCTCATATGCTCAAAACGGTTGAGAAATGAATGAGAAATTGATGCTCAAAGTGAGGTTGTTATGAATTGTGTTAAGGAAAATATGAACCCCTTATCCCACATGGGTGGGATAACAAACTTGGGAATGGTTTAAATACACCAACCCACTTGGGAGTCATTGAATGACTTGAATGAACACTATACCTCGCGCGCAGGCGCAGGGGGGTGCAAATCGAAGCTCGTCGAACCCATTCGGGTTAGGGCGCGCTCGCACGTCGTTGGCGACGCGAATGTCCGGACTGGTCGGGTTCTACTTAGAACCTGCGGATATTTTACCCAAATTAATTTTTTTCCTTATTTAACACATATCTTTTTGAATATTCCGAATTTAATAGAATAATTTGTGACTTTCATTAAATCGGATATTAAAAGGTATTAAATCAATTCATAAGAAATATATCCGTTTAAATAAGGCATTAATTGATTATTTCCGATTTTGCTCGGGTATAAAGTCAATGACCTTAATTCGGAATATTTACCTTCCATATTTTTCCTCCTCCACTCCCCTATATAAAGAATGCTTCTCTTCAGTTTCAAATCACTCCAAAAAACGTTTTCTCTCTCGTTTTTCTTTTAACCGGTGATAGGCTAAGACAAGGCTCTAGTTCGAGATCTCTTCAGTTCGTGCTTCTGTCGAAGATCTTCTTGTTGTTGTATCCTGGGAGACGAACGACCAACCAAACTCAAGCACCGCGGAGTGGTCGAAATTTGTCTTAAGGAAACTGCTCTTCGCAGGCCTCAACTTTAATCTGGTTTTAGAATTCTTCTCTTCTTATTTGATTAAAGTTATTTCTTTATTTTATTTTCTTTTATTATCGTCTTGGATTGTATACTTTGTAACAATCTTAAGACAAATCTCTTCTTCTACCTTTCTTATAATCCGAGACGATATAATCGTGATAGAGATAGCAAATAAATTGGTTTCAAGATTTATCCTGCCGTTTTAACGGATTTGCTAAAATCTCAAAGTTGGACAAATCTGTTTACAAAAATTGTCGATAATAAACGAGAAATTAATTTTCTGTTTATTGGAATAATTCCTCTTTGTTTCTTTTGAACAGAAACGATGACTATTGGAGATTCTGTTGATTCTACTGCTAAGGTCCTTGCACCTGCACAGACTCCGAAACAACAGATACTGAATCTGAATGCAACGGCAGTGGCAATGAGTCACAATGAGAAGCCGTCGAAATTTTGCGGACAGAATTTTAAGACATGGCAACAGAAGATGCCGTTTTATCTGACCTAGCTGAATCTGGCAAAGTATCTAAAGGAAGATCCCCCAGTTGTCGCCGTAGGGGATGGAGAAGGAGAGGTGGATGATCTCACCGCCTTCAGTATCACAGAGTCTTGGAACAATGCTGATTTTCTGTGTCAAAACTACATCCTCAACGGACTACAAGACTCGTTGTATCCGGTATATGATGTGTACAAAACAACAAAACAGCTGTGGGCAGCACTGGATAATAAGTACAAAGCAGAGGATGCTGGGGCTAAAAAGTTTTTAGTAGCCAAATTTTTTAACTTTACTATGGTTGATTCAAAACCAGTAGTAAATCAAGTTGAAGAATTCCAACTAATCATTCATGGAATTATTGCAGAAGGGATGACTATCAGTGAATCTTTTCAAGTAGCTGCCATCACGGAAAAGCTGCCTCCCGGATAGAATGACTTCAAAAATTATTTGAAGCATAAGAGAAAGGAAATGTCAGTGGAAGAACTGATCACCAGACTTCGAATTGAAGAGGACAACAGAGGTAATGCCAGGAAACTTGCTTTCAAAGAGGCCAAGGCAAATGTTGTCGAAGTCAAGAAGGGTAAGCAACCCCAACATCACCAGGCCAAGTCAAATCTGAGGCCCAATGGCGGAGTCTCCAAAAAGAAGAAATTCAAAGGGTCGTGCTTCAACTGTGGCAAGATGGGGCACAGGTCCTCTGAATGCAGACATCCGAAAAGAGCTAGAGCTAAGGAGGCCAATGCTATGGAGGATGAAGATCTGTGCGCGGTGATTTCTAAAGTCAACCTGGTTGACTCTAACCTGAGGGAATGGTGGCTTGACACTGGAGCCACTCGCCATATATGTTGTGACGAAAATTCTTTCTCTGAGCTGATACCTTGCGACAATGGGGAGAAGCTCTACATGGGAAATGCTGCGACTTCCAAGATCAAAGGGGAGGGAACAGTGGTCTTGAAGATGACTTCTGGAAAAGAACTCAAGCTGCAGAATGTATTGTACGTGCCTGACGTATGCAAAAACCTTGTTTCTGGAACACTTTTAAGTGTTCATGGTTTTAGAATGGTTTTTGAGTCCCAGAAGTTAATTCTGTCAAAGGGGGGATGTTTGTGGGTAGGGGATATGTATTGAATGGAATGTGGAAACTCAATGCTATCTCTGTAAAATCTAAAATAATGAATAAGAATGCAGCTTCTTCTTCTGCTTACATGCTCGAATCATTTAATTTATGGCATGGTAGACTTGGACATGTTAATTATGATACCTTACGTAGGTTAATTAACTTGGAACACATCCCTTCATTTCACATTAATTATAACTATAAATGTGAAACGTGTGTAGAAGCAAAATTAACAAGGTCTTCTTTTCAAACAATTGGAAGAAGTACAGAACCACTTGATCTAATACATAGCGATGTATGTGATTTGAAATTTGTTCAAACTAAAGGAGGAAATAAATATTTTATTACCTTCATCGATGATAGCACAAAGTATTGCTATGTATATTTGCTTAAAAGCAAAGACGAAGCTATAGAGAAATTTATACTCTATAAGCAAGAAGTTGAAAACCAACTTAATAAAAAGATTAAGGTGGTAAGAAGTGATCGTGGTGGTGAATATGTTAATCCATTTGGTGAATATTGTTCACAACATGGAATTATTCATGAAGTAACACCACCATATTCTCCCCAATCTAATGGAGTAGCCGAACGTAAAAATCGGACACTAAAAGAAATGATGAATGCTTTGTTAGGAAGCTCTGGGTTACCACAGAACATGTGGGGGGAAGCAGTTCTTTCGGCTAATTACCTTTTGAATAAAGTTCCTCGAAAGGAAAAGGATAAGACACCATATGAGTTGTGGAAAGGTCGAAAGCCTTCCTACAAACACTTGAAAATGTGGGGGTGTCTTGCCAAGGTAATGGCTCCATTACCAAAAAAAATGAAAATAGGTCCAAAAACTGTGGATTGTATTTTTATTGGTTATGCTGAACATAGCAATGCTTATCGATTTCTTGTGTATGAATCAAAAAATCCTGAGATTCACAAGAACACGGTAATGGAATCAAAGAATGCATCATTCTTTGAAAATACATTCCCTTATAAATCTAGGGAACTTGATCAAAGTTCAACAGAACAAACTTTGGATGAAATGATTCCAAGTAATCAACAAGAGGCTAAAAATGAAATAGAGCCAAGAAGGAGCAAACGAGCAAGGGTAGAAAAATCCTTTGGATCTGATTTCTTAACCTTTATGCTGGAGGCTGAACCTCTAATGTATAGTGATGCTATACGCTCCTCTGAAGGCACCTTATGGGAAGATGCCATTAAGAGCGAAATTGATTCCATCATGCAAAACCATACATGGGAATTAGTGGACCTTCCTCCTGGAATTAAACCACTAAATTCAAAATGGATTTTTAAAAGAAAAATAAAAGCAGATGGAACAATTGATAAGTACAAGGCAAGGTTGGTAATCAAAGGATACCGACAAAAACAAGGCCTTGATTACTTCGATACATTTCCCCCTGTATCAAGAATAACATCCATAAGGATGATACTCGCAATAGCTGCTCTGCGAAATCAAGAAGTACATCAAATGGATGTTAAAACAGCTTTCCTAAATGGAGATCTTGATGAAGAAATTTACATGGAACAACCTGAGGGTTATGTAGTTTCAGGTCAAGAAAGGAAAGTATGCAGATTGGTTAAGTCTCTTTATGGACTTAAACAAGCGCCAAAACAATGGCATGAGAAATTCGACAATGTCATGATGACTAACGGTTTCAAAATAAATGAGTGTGACAAATGTATATATGTCAAAACTATAGACATTGGATATGTCATTCTATGTTTATATGTTGATGACATACTTATTGTTGGAAGCAACAATGAAATGGTAAAACGTACCAAAAACATGTTAAATTCGAAATTTGACATGAAAGATATGTGACTGGCCGATACGATTCTGGGCATCCAAATCAAAAGGTCACCGGAGGGTCTCATATTAAGTCAGTCACACTATGTGGACAAGATTCTTGAGAAATTTAATAAGGAGGATTCTGGCATAGCCTTAACTCCGTTAGATCCTTGTTCACATCTATCAAAGAATCGTGAGGAAAGTATCCACCAAGTAGAATATGCAAGAGTCATAGGCAGCTTAATGTATCTCATGAGCTGCACTAGACCAGATATCGCTTTTACTGTGAGTAGTTTAAGCAGATTCACAAGCAATCTAGGGAAAGATCACTGGAAAGCAATTGTGAGAATACTGAGATATCTAAGATATACTCGAGACTACGGACTGCATTATTCCAGAGACCCCGCTGTCTTAGAAGGATACTCTGATGCCAGTTGGATATCTGATATTCAAGATACCAAAGGCACAAGTGGATATGTATTCACTTTGGGGGGAGGGGCCGTGTCATGGAAATCCTCAAGACAAACTATTATAACCAGATCCACAATGGAATCTGAGTTTGTCGCTCTAGACAAATCTGGAGAAGAAGCAGAATGGCTTCGTCAATTCCTTGAGGATATCCCTGAGTGGTCGAAACCTGTGCCCACAGTATGTATACACTGTGACAATCAAGCAACAATTGCTAGGGCACAGAGTTTCATGTATAACGGTAAGTCAAGGCATATGCGCCGTCGACATAACACTGTCAGACAACTGATCTCAAATGGAGTTATCTCTATTAACTTTGTAAGATCAAAGGATAACATTGCTGATCCACTAACCAAAGGATTGAATCGAGATCAAGTTGAGAAAACATCCAAAGGAATGGGACTAAAGCCCATGAGAATTAAAGGCACTATGTGAAGGAAAACCCTACCTAGCTGACTGGAGATCCCAAGATCTAGGTTCAAAGGGACAACCTAATTACATAGACCTGTGCGATCACTGTGGGGATTTTTTCCCAAGTCCATTCCTATGATGCAAACAGTGATAAAAAGCGGTATAGGTTAAGCAAAGCTTTTAATGACCATTGTGTGCTTCGGTGAGCCGAGCAACATAAGTCACCTATGTAAGAGTGAAGTGGGGCCGCTTCAAGGAGACTATTGGGCATAGTTCTTTTAAACTCTTGCAGAACCAGGCGATGTCCACGGCCACATGGACATAACCATGAGAACTAATAATCTTGTCAGAAAGGTAGTTGTGTGAAGTATAACATCGTTTACACAAACAGCTGAACAGTTCAAGGACATCACGCCTACTGATTAGCTAGTAAAGTAAATATACTTTCATAAGGGAAGGTTCAAAGGAGGAAACCTACCTATCCTATGCAACTATCAATCGTAGATCCTATCACCACATCGAGTCAAAATATTTTGATAAAAACATCAATTTCATTCATGTGGGGGATTGTTGGAAAAATGTGAGAAATTGGAAACTTTGAGCCATATTTACTAGTGGTAAAGGTGGATGTTCGAATGATAAATTTATTAATTTATATTCTACTCCATGAGACCTTTACAACGATATCTCATATGCTCAAAACGGTTGAGAAATGAATGAGAAATTGATGCTCAAAGTGAGGTTGTTATGAATTGTGTTAAGGAAAATATGAACCCCTTATCCCACATGGGTGGGATAACAAACTTGGGAATGGTTTAAATACACCAACCCACTTGGGAGTCATTGAATGACTTGAATGAACACTATGCCTCGCGCGTAGGCGCAGGGGGGTGCAAATCGAAGCTCGTCGAACTCATTCGGGTTGGGGCGCGCTCGCACGTCGTGGGCGACGCGAATGTCCGGACTGGTCGGGTTCCACTTAGAACCTGCGGATATTTTACCCACTTCGAATTAATTTTTTTCCTTATATAACACATATCTTTTTGAATATTCCGAATTTAATAAAATAATTTGTGACTTTCATTAAATCGGATATTAAAAGGTATTAAATCAATTCATAAGAAATATATCCGTTTAAATAAGGCATTAATTGATTATTTCCGATTTTGCTCGGGTATAAAGTCAATGACCTTAATTCGGAATATTTACCTTCCATATTTTTCCTCCTCCACTCCCCTATATAAAGAATGCGTCTCTTCAGTTTCAAATCACTCCAAAAAACGTTTTCTCTCTCATTTTTCTTTTAACCGGTGATAGGCTAAGACAAGGCTCTAGTTCGAGATCTCTTCAGTTCGTGCTTCTGTCGAAGATCTTCTTGTTGTTGTATCCTGGGAGACGAACGACCAACCAAACTCAAGCACCGCGGAGTGGTCGAAATTTGTCTTAAGGAAACTGCTCTTCGCAGGCCTCAACTTTAATCTGGTTTTAGAATTCTTCTCTTCTTATTTGATTAAAGTTATTTTTTTATTTTATTTTCTTTTATTATCGTCTTGGATTGTATACTTTGTAACAATCTTAAGACAAATCTCTTCTTCTACCTTTCTTATAATCCGAGACGATATAATCGTGATAGAGATAGCAAATAAATTGGTTTCAAGATTTATCCTGCCGTTTTAACGGATTTGCTAAAATCTCAAAGTTGGACAAATCTGTTTACAGAAATTGTCGGTAATAAACGAGAAATTAATTTTCTGTTTATTGGAATAATTCCTCTTTGTATATGCATGAGTAATTGAAAGTGCACAGTTATAACGCGAATCGACTTCACACCATTTCCAGAAGTATCAACACCTACCACCTTAGTTTTGAGCATGAATTTCATCTTCTTCTTGGAATTGCTTGCGGATGAAATGGGGTTTTAGGTGAAGATGCCGATGAAGTGGAAATAGATGATATTGAAAACGGGGTTTTCAATGAATAAACGGTGGTCTAAAGTTGGAGAAGAAGATGAACAGTTGGTGTTTGCTAATTTTAGGGGCTAGATTGAATAAATATAAAACTTGAGAGACTCAACATGCTATTTACTCATTTTTATTAAACTCGGTCAATTTTTTGGTCAAAAGAGCCACATGGCGCGATCTAATCGGACCATTTTTTAAACAGACGTTAGATAAGAGGGGCCAATGGAAGTCACGATTTTTAGTTTAGGGGACAAAATGTCTCAAAAAATACTTTAGGGATTAGTTCGGTATTTTGTGTATACTTCAGGGGCCAAACGGGACTTTAAGCCAATAAAATTATATAAAGTAAGGTAAAAAAAATTCAACCAATTAATTCGGAAAATTAAAAGATACAAAGATATCATTGTCGACGGTAAAGGATAAATATTGTCAAAACTTACATCGTAATAGAACACGACAAAAAAAGTCAACAACTGACTTTATCATTACTTAAATATAGACATGGCAAACTTGACTCGAGACCCAAAATTGACCCTAACACGATGACCTGAACTCAATCTGAAACCCAAAATAAATCGAATCAAATTTTAGTTGAACTGAAAATGGACTCGAACCGATTTTTAACTGAATTGAATGGACCTGAATCAATTCTTAACCGAACCGAAGGCAACCCAGAATAAAGAAAAAATATTAAAATAAAGAAAGAAATATGACATGTGAACTGTCGCACAACTCACCAAAATGTCAAATATACATGCTATATAAAGTCATAAATAGGGCAGAAAAAACCAATCGATCTCGTATTAACCCGATTTAGCCGACCCGAAATCAACCGACTCGATATTAACTTAACTAAAAATCAATCGACCCGACCCGATACCCGAACTACCAAACCAAACTCGAACTGAACTGAACTAAATATAGTCAGATTTGAAATGACTCGAACCGAACCCGAATGACTTGTTTGGCACCTTTACTTAAACATGACATTTTTAGCTTGTTATGAGCACCTACTATACAATAAAATCAGCCCGAGAGTTTAAAGTGGAATAGATCACACGATATTATTAAGGGTAAATTAACTCAATGACCACCATATTATGGTAAATGTATTAAAATGGTCACATTAAAAAAATCGACTCAATTGACCACCCAAACTATTGAAATTAGACCAATGTGACCACCAGCCGTTAATGGGCTAACGGAAGGTGACGTGGCAGTTAAAAAATTAAAGGTATAATTACACATTTGGTCTTTACTATTTACACATTCTTTCAATTTAGTCCTAATTTTAAACTAATAAAATAAATTAATTAGGTATAATTAAATTCCTCCAATAAGGTGTTGACACGTGTCACCACCTAATTAATTTATTTTATTAGTTTAAAATTAGGACTAAATTAAAAGAATGTGTAAATAGTAAAGACCAAATGTGTAATTATACCTTTAATTTTTTAACTGCCACGTCACCTTCCGTTAGCCCATTAACGGCTGGTGATCACATTGATCCAATTTCAATAGTTTGGGTGGTCAATTGAGTCGATTTTTTTAATGTGGTCATTTTAATATATTTACCATGGTATGGTGGTCATTGAGTTAGTTTACCTTATTATTAAATAGACGATGTTAAATTTAATTTCGAAAAAAAAGCTTGTAAAAGCAAGATAAAAATGTACTATAAGTACAGACAAACGCATTGTGTTATAATGACAAAAAAGATTTAAAGTGAATGAAGAAATATTGAAAGATAAAAGGGCTGACGATTTAAAGTGATGATATTTTTTTTTGGAATAGTAAAGTGATGGTTTTTATATAGGGTAAACTATCTGTTTGACCACCAATCTATTGGGAAAGTTTTAAAATGATCACCATAGAAAAAAACGCGTCATTTGACTACCCAAACTATTAAAATGGGATCAATTTGGCCACCTGCCGTTAAGAGGCTAACGGAAGGTGACGTGGCAGTTAAAAAATTAAAGGTATAATTACACATTTCGTCCTTACTATTTACACATTCTTTCAATTTAGTCCTAATTTTAATCTAATAAAATAAATTAATTAGGTGGTGACACGTGTCAACACCTTATTAGAGGAATTTAATTATTTATATTTAATTTAATAAATTTATTTTCATCCCCCAATCAAGTGGTGACACGTGTAAAATGCAAATAATATATATAACTCATACTTAGAGAGTCATCCCATACAAGATCAAGAGTTGCATCAGATGTGGATACTTAACTAAAAATACTAGATTTATCGCATATGAAATGATTTGATTAAACCATAAATATCACCTAAAGAAATTGCAATAGATCATTCCTGGATAAATTCATCAATAGTTCTGAAGGAATTAAAAACCATGCAACTTTGAATGACAATCAAATCCCCAAACCTGTTCAATTGCCTCCTCAGTGAATGGGAACCAATATCGCATTCCAACATATACATTGGCACGCACATTCTTAGCCTCCAAAGCCATTCTAAGAGCATCCGCCTGCAACAAATTCTTCATGCTATAAATACACCAAGAAGATGCAAACAAAAGCTTCACCATAAAACACAAATCGAAAACATGGTTCACTTCAGGACAAATATCGCATTCCAACATATACATTTGCTAATCCAGATCATGTGAAAATTTTACACAATCCAACAGTGTAAACTTGATGGGTGTATTTACACTCACAGCTTCAGTTCATATTTTCATTGTTTAAAGCTGTTCGATGAAATACGTGACTGAAAGAAGAAGAAAAAAATATTTCAGGTGAGGCATGCACAACGAAGGCACAATCTGGAAGCAGAGAAGTGTCGAGATCCATTAACATCGTTCGAATATTTGGATGCAGAACTATCTCCTCTAGGCTGGCAACAGGTGAGTAATCAGATTCAGAGCTGAACCAATTTTCCTCCATAAATGACATTTGTAGCAGTAATTTTCTTCTCTTTACTAGGTTCGTGATCAACGAAAAGATATTTGTTCAAGTGGATTGGTAAAGGGGATTGAAGTGGTGATTTCTTCACCCATGTCAAGGTAGCCGGAATTTTGTCATCTTTTGATCAAAGATGGCTTAAATGAATCTCTCAACAATTCTGGGTTGATGTTTGTAGGACACTGCAAACAGCTGTTGGGATCTTTCATGGTAATGATGAAGAAGCAACAGCCGTGAATGGACCTGGAATCATAGCACATGAGCTTTGCCGAGAACGACTGGTATGTTGTTCACATATTATAATAATTAATAATTAATATAATTATTTGCACTTTGTATCACAAAAATTGGTTTTAGCCCAGTGGCTTTGCTATGTTGCATCTTGCCCAGGTTACCCAGCCACCCAGGTTCAATTCACGCTGGGTGCAAAAGTTCCATTTATTTTCATCCTTCAATCAGGTGACACGTGTCACCACCTGATTGGGGGATGAAAATAAATTTATTAAATTAAATATAAATAATTAAATTCCTCCAATAAGGTGTTGACACGTGTCACCATCTAATTAATTTATTTTATTAGATTAAAATTAGGACTAAATTGAAAGAATGTGTAAATAATAAGGGCGAAATATGTAATTATACCTTTAATTTTTTAACTGCCACGTCACATTCCGTTAGCCTCTTAACGGCAGGTGGCCAAATTGATCTCATTTTAATAGTTTGGGTTGTCAAATGACGCGTTTTTTTCTATGGTGGTCATTTTAAAACTTTCCCAATAGATTGATGGTCAAACAGATAGTTTACCCTTTTATATATAATGTATTGTGATTTACAAACCGTGCAGAATTGTTTGAGCGAAAGATTTTTTTGAACTTTTAGTATATAATATTTTAAATTTTTTATTACTTATAAATTAAAAGATATTGAGCGTTTAAACGTATTTGATCTTACACTTTTATGTGTATTATACCAACAATAATGTTAATTAAATTATACTTAGTTTTTTTATATAAAGAAAATCCAAATTATACTTAGTTAAAGGTATATATATTTTTTTGAATATACTGGTGTGATGCAAGGGTAGCATCTGTTCAATTTTCTTAGTCTTTTCAGAGACGACACACATAGCATGTATTACTGTGCTCAAACCTAGATTCCAAAAAATAATTACCATCTACCTTTGCCATCAGGACACAAAGGGATGAACAAGTATATAATTATTTTGAAAGGTACAAATCGTACATGAACTTATATATCATCAGCGACAAATATTTAAACACGTACTACTAAATTTATTTGGTTGTACCTCATAAATGAGGCAATTAATTTAGACCCGAATAAGATGGAAAATTTACATAGATATTGTTGTGGGATTATTTTTTCCCCAAAATATTGCATGTTCATTTTTATTTTCTAATATATTGCACTTTTTACAGTAAAAATAAAGAAGGATTCATCTGAGTCCGATTTTGAACAATGATTTCAATTTTCGAATAAAAAAATTAAAGACTCACCCAGATGAGTCCGACTTTGAACATTAAAAAAATTTAAAGACTCACTCAGGTGAGTCCGATTTTCAATAGTGAAAGACTCACCCAGGTGAGTCCCAATATATTGCATTTCCACTTGAGTCCCAATATATTGCATTCTACGTGTCTTTCACTATTCAAAGTCGGACTCACCTGGGTGAGTCTTTAATTTTTTATTCGAAAATTGAAATCACTGTTCAAAGTCGGACTCAGATGAGTCCTTCTTTATTTTTACTGTAGAAAGTGCAATATATTAGGAAATAAAAATGAACATGCAATATTTTGGGAAAAAAATAATCCCACAACAATATCTATGTAAATTGTCCCGAATAGGATATATCACTAAATTTATTTTGAAATTCATCAATTTTCATCTGTTATCACGATCCGATCTAATCTAATCTTTATGCATAATATATTGTGAGTAGGGGTGTTTAAAAATATCTGATCTGACAGATTTGATCCGATTATCTGTTGATTCGATTCAAAAATTCGAATATCCAATTCGATTTTAAATTTTTCGGAATGGATACGGATTGCAATATTTCAAGTTTCAGAAAATTCGAAAATTCAAAATTCCATGAATATTAATTTTGTTATTTTTAACAATTTGATGCTTGTTATATCCGAAAATAAAAAAATTGAAATTTTCATAGATGTGAATCTTGTTATATTTAGCAATTTGTTGTTTGTTATGTTCAAAATTTTAAAATTCTCATAAATCCAATCTTCAAATTCGAAAAAATAATTAAATCAAAATATATTTTCGGATAATCGGATATTCGAATATTCGATCCAATTATCCGATATCCGAATATTCGCATATCTGAATTTTTTTGGATCGAATACGAATCACTATATCCTCGATCCAAAAAATCGGATATCCGAAAAAACTGGATCCGATCCGATATTCGACAATGAATACCCCTAATTGTGAGTCCTTTATGATGGTCAGACGGGTTGGGTTAATTTGTAATCTAAAACTAGGGATGACCTTTTGATCCAGACCCGATGGGTTTTGACCCGACCCAACCCGATGGGTTCTGACCCGACCCGACTTTATAGGGTCGGATTTTTAAATAAAATTTTAGGCTCAGGTCGGGCTTTCTAGGATGAGATTAATTTGATTTGCGTTCGGGTTTATGGTAGAAAATATCTGCCCCGAAACAATAAGTTAATTTTATTCTAAATATTTAGGTATAATTGCTATAATGATCATCTCTTTATATATTTTTTTCAATTATCTTCATATTATGTCTAAATAGAAATTAAATAATTATTACAATCCACTCTTTATTTGTATTTTTTTTAATTAACTCCGAAATTAATTGAATAAAAAAATATTTATGTTGGACTAGTTCGGGTTCAATTTTTACTCTAGAATTTGATTCAGGTTCAGGTTGGGTGGAACGTCATAAAATATCGGATTGAGTCTGATGAAGGTGTTAAATTTTTAAATCGAGTGCGAGTCAACCAAAAACCCGACCCAACTCAACTCATGATCATTCCAACGTAAAACGAAATTACTAATTAGTTGGTGGTTTTTTTTTTCAGGCATGGCCTTTTGAACAAATGTTGCAAGCAATGCTGCAAAGGGGCATATCGTTGCATCAATGGCGTTTGCAATTGCGAACAACAGCTGCATGTTTACAATCACCCAGATATGCATTAAACATGCAAATTATATCCATTGAAATATATTTACATTTAATAATTTCTTTTCTTCTACTGACTTCAAGTGCCAAAGCGTAAATTTGCTGAATGGATTTACTTGTAATATTTCCAATACCCATATAGAATTTGGCCCAAAGGGAAGATGGTAACAACTAACAAGGTTTAAGAGTAATTGGACATGGCTAACATTGTTATTGGGCCACCACAAATGACCTCTCTACAATGAAAACTAATATTTATTTGAATAATTAAGGTCCTATTCTGATTTAGTCCCTCTACAATGTTAAAATTTGATCTTTCTATTTTAATTTGACATAATTTAACTTCTTTTATGATGTTATTAGTGTATCCAAACTGATCACAAAATTGCTTGTTGTTGGGTTATTTTGGAGTGCAGCAGGGTTACGGTACGATTAAGGTGCAACACCAATCGAATGTTACAAAACACAGAACTTAAAATATTATATTTTTTGATAACATTTTAGGTTGGTGACAAGTATTGAAATTTAGCTCCGAAGTATTGATTTTTGTCACTTATGATAACATTTTAGGTTGATGTTAAGTTTCGAAACTTGTCTCTAAGTATCGATACTTTTCGTGAGATCACCAACCTAAAATGTTATCAAAAAGTGTAACATTTTAAGTTGGTGGGTAACACTTAAGTTCTGTATTTCGTAACATTTCAGTTGTATCGTACCATAGCCTTACCGTCACCCTACTGTACGTTAAACTCATCAAAAATCAAATCAACCAGATTTAACTTGTTGGATTAGAATCCGCAATTGTGGGCACATATGTATAATGTATGATGCTATTATAAAGTATGACACAAAATTAAGTGTCAATTATGTTAGGTGTGTCATAGGTATTAAAATGTCATGGAAATAAAAGTGTAGATACCATAAGATATATTTATAATTCAACGAGGGACAAAATTATAAATACCTAATAGTTGATTATTAAATCAACCATATAAAGAGGTAGTGGTCCCCAAGAAATATGTTGACTTATTTTTCTCTCCTTCTGCGTCAGAGAGTTTTACATCAAGAGATAAAATATCATCTTGGAAGATCACAACCACCTCTAGACGATCTTCATCAAAAGATTCAAAGTTTTCAATTTATCAATTAATTCAGGTATGCTTCCGCATCTAGTATTTTATTCTTGATGATTTGGCATGATAGATCATAGGTATTAATTTTTATATTGATTTATAATTTGGTTCTAACAAGTAGCATCAGATCCTCGTCATGTTAAATATTGTGATTTAACATGATAGATCCTGAGTATTATATTTCATATTCATTCTTAATTATTTTGGGTTTAATATTGTGACTTGGTGTTTGAATTAAAGATTGATATTAAAATTTCCAAGGTTTAATTTTTATAATTAAAATCCCGTGGGTTTCTAAACGTTGTTCAATCCAACTTGGCTTATTGATTTTATTATCTTGAATTAAAGATTGATATTAAAATTTTTAGGACTCATTATCAATGTTTGATTACTGTACTAATATATCAATTGCAAGCTAATGTTTTGTCCAAAGATAAAATATTAATGTAGTGTTTGGTATCTTGATATGAGGTTTACCTTTATTCAAATTTATTATTATTTTGGTTATCTTTTAATTTAATAGAAAAGATAAAATTAAGATAAATATTTTGAAACAAATAAATTCATACTTTGACTTCAGATGTCTAATATTTTAATAGATTAATTGAAACATAATGTCACTAAAATAACATCTTTTGTGTAGATTAATTTATTTAAAATATCAAGATGATTATATGCTTATGTAATTCATGCATTTATTAATTGGCTCAAAGGAAGGTTAATATTTGGCAGAATTACAACGACAATTGTGGTGATAAATGTGTGATAATTATAAAGTATTTTATGTGAGCAATACGTTAGTCCAAAGATTAATCTATTGTGTGATATAGTTTATTGTCAATGTTTGATTGCTACAACAAGAGTACCACCTATAGTTAATATTACTGTCCAAAGACTTGATATTAATATTGTGATTGGTATCTTGATGGTAACTAATCATTATTTTGAATTTATTGTTTATTTATGAATAATGATGTTAGCTTGTTTTTATTTATTTATTTATTTATTTCTATATCTAGCTAATTTATCTTTTGTCGTCATAATTAGGGTTATAAATGAGATGGGACAGATCACGAGTTACTTGAGTCCGACTCGGTCAAAGCTCGACTCGATTGGACTCGACTCAAGCTCGAACACAGCTCGAGTTCTTAAGGAATTGAGTCGAGCTACTTGATACCCGACTCAAAAAGCTCGCGAGCTACTCGAAAATATAATATATTATTTTTTATTTTTTAAAATTTAAAATCTAAATTCCTAAACATAAACCCTAAAAATATATCTTAAACCTTAAATTCTAAACCCAATAACCTAAACCTCTAAACCCTAAATTAGCACAATAAACCCTAAAATTAACAAGATTAAGTTTACGCAACTTGTGTATCAAAGTTTTTTTCCCTAATAGGGTTTTAAATGAGATACGAGAGATCGCGAGGTACTCAAGTTCGACACGGTCAATGATCGATCAACACTTAACTCGATTGGGATCGAATCAAGATGGAACTCGACTCAAGTTCTTAACGAGGCGAGACGAACTCAGATTTCTCAAGCTCGTTAAACATTACTCGAGCTCAAACTCGACTCGAAATCTTAACGGGTTGATTCGAGCTCAACACTATTCAAGCTCGACTCAGCTCGTTTACACCTTTAGTCATAATATTTGTTAATATACATTCTACACTTAAGTTTAATGAAACTAATTTCAAGGAATATAAAAGATACTTACATAGTATTTGGTTGTATGAATATAGACTTTGTACTAAGGAAAGAATACGGCTAAGACCGTACCGATATGAGTGGTCTCGTACTGATACGGAAGTATCGCGTACCGACACCCAGTGCAAAAATATTATAACAGCTCTTTCTACTTTAAGCAGGTACCGATATCCGAAGTTGTGTACCAATACCGAAGGTTGCAAAACTACATTTAATGCTAAAATAAAGTCCCCAACGACTAGTAACAGCCACAAACTCATTGGAGGGTTTAAAAGGGACCTTTAAGCAACCATGGAACAACAAGAAACGTTAATGTCAACATTCTTTGTATAGAGAAATTGTTTTGATGCTTAAATTGTCAAATTCCTTGTAGAAAACACTAGTGAGCCAAATTGTCACATTTGCTCAAGTTTTTAGGATTTTGGGTGAGAGCTAAATTATGCAAACACTTTGCCTTGTGAGGTTTTTCATTGTTTGCTCATTTGTATTCTCTTAGTGAGAAGTGTTTCAAAGCTTTGATGTATAAGCTTTGAGGGTTTGTAAAGGTTATCTCCTTGAGCCTAGAAAAAGGAAAGAAAAATTAGTGAATTTGTAGAAAATCTTTAGTGTGGATAGCTAAGATAGTGAATTTGTAGAAAGTTTGAACACTTCAAGGATTGACTTTAAGATATTAATCTGATGTAGAGATGAAGCTCTTATACCAATTGTTGTGCTCTAACGATCAACCGAATATGCCAAGAGGGTGTAAATTGGCCTTTGAGTGATTATGCAAATTTTTAATTTCACATTGCTTCCACCATAATCACTCAAAGGCCAATTTACATCCTCTTGGCATATTCGGTTGATCGTTAGAGCACAACAATTGGTATAAGAGCTTCATCTCTACATCAGATTAATATCTTAGAGTCAATCCTTAAAGTGTTGAAACTTTCTACATCAACCGAAGCTAATGGCGCAACCCATCACCAAGCCTCCAAACTTCAATGGTGTCGACTATTCTTATTGGAAGAATAGGATGATGATCTTCATTCAACCTGTTGATTACAAGCTTTGGGAGATCATTGGAGATGACCCTAAATATCCACAAAAGAGGGTTGGAGACATTCTTATCCTCAAGGATGGGAATTAATGGAGTGACCAAGAAATGAGACAAATACAACTCAACTCTAAATCCACACATATGCTCTTGGCTTGGAAGAATATTCCAAAGTCTCCTATTGTGATGATGCCAAAGAAATATGGGACAAGCTTGAAGTCACATATGAAGGAACCAACAAGGTGAAAGAGACCAAGATAGGACTTCTCAACCTCAACTATGAAAACTTCAAGATGGACCCAGAAGAAGATACCAAAGCTATGTTCAATTAGTTCTCTGTCATAGTCAAGGAGCTTAAAGGATTCGGAGAGGTGATTCTGGAGGACAAACTTGTGAGGAAATTGATCTATTCACTTCCCGATTCATGGGTTTCTAATAAGACCACAATCATAGAAGAAAAGAATTTGAAAACGTTCAAGCTTGATGAGCTAATGAGATCTTTGCTCACCCATGAAATAATGATGTCCAAGGGGAAGAAGAAAGAAGAAGAGAACAACAAAGAGATGAACGTTTCTCTCAAATCCTCCATAAGCCGACAAGAAGATTCAAGTGGAGATGATAGTGAAGAAGAAGAGATGGACAAACTCTTTAAGAAGTTTGCAAGATTCGTGAAGCATGGAAAAGAATAATCAAGACATGAATCTAGAATGGAAAGGGATCCCATTATATGCTTTGAATGCAAGAAGTCGGGGCACATCAAGTACGATTGTCCAAAGATGAAGAATAAGATATCAATCCATAAGAAAAAGGCATTTTTGGCACGTGGAGTGATGAAGAAGACTCCAACGATGATGAAATAGCCAACCTTTGTCTCATGGCCATCGAAGAAGATTCAAGGGTAACTTCTAATCATATACTTTAATTTCATATACATTTGATGAATTACATGATGTCTATGATAAATTGGTTTTAGAATTTGAAAATCATATTTTGAAAAACAAGAAAATGGTTTCAAAATTGAAAGTTGAAAATGATTTGATCTCTAAAATCAAAGATGAACTTCGTTAGGCTTGATTTTCTTCAATCGATTTAGCTTGTCAAGTGGTGGAGAAGTTAAGCTATTTGAGTAATTTGTGGTGGAAACGAAAAATAAAAAGACACAAAGATTTAGAGTGGTTCAGCTTTCTAACCAAAGCCTTCATCCACTACCTTAGCTTCCCCTTCTAAAGATTTCAACTAATTTCACTAAAAAATTTGTCCCCTTTTCTAGGATTAGGAGAAAACCCTTACAACGATCAAAGCTTTCTAACCCAAAGCTTGATCAAACCTTCTTTGCAAGATATAAAGATAAGCAAACTAAAACCCCTCTTACAAGGTTGATGTTTGCACTCTTAAGAATTCACCTAACCTAATACATTTTAGCATGCATAAACATTTGAGCTCAGAAGAGCTTTGTCTATACAAGAATGACACAATTAGGAACTAAGACATTTCTTTGATCATAATATGTTGACTTGTGGATCATTAGTCTTCTATGGATGCTTTGAGGTCCCTTTTATACTTCCAATTGAGCTTCTAGCCATTAAAGACCGTTGGGATTGAATTGGAGCCGTTGGGCGATTATTATGTTCATTTTCTTATTCTGGTGCAGGGCGTATCGATACACGGGATACCCATATTGATACGATCTCTTTGGGAAAGAGTCATTGAGCATTAAATAGCCTGAGCGTATCGATATGACTTATCATTTAAAAAGCCGTTGAAATCAGTCCGTTGGGGGTAGTTGAAAGAGCCGTTGGGATAAAACAAAGGGTATCGATACGCTTCGTAGCGTATCAGCACGACCCTACTCCGTATCGGTACGCCCAAGCCGTACTGGTACAAATTTTGGCTACTAGAATTTTCCTGTAGCTGAAATCCTAAGGCGTATCGATACGGTGTATACCGTATCGGTACGATGGCTTGAAAAACAAAGGTTTGGCTAGTTAGAACACATTTTAAACCATTCTAAAGCCTTGTAAAAATTCATCAAACATATTTTCAAGTTGTTTGGACTTATAAACATTTAAAAACTTTTCAATTATTATATCAAAACACATATCTCAACAAACTTAAAGCAAAGCTCAAAGATTTTGAGGAAAAGAATTTTGATTTACAAAACTTACTTCAAAAATTTCATAAAGATCAGCAAAACGAATTGGATGATCTTAGAAAAAGCGATTTGATTTACAAAAGTTTTGAAAATAAAAATGGAGATTTCTAATTTTTTTTAATTAATTTTTTATCAAAGATAATCTAGTTCCTCTAAATTTTTTAAAAGAAAATTAGTTAGAAATATTTGGGCCCCTAAGGGACTAATTTCTTCAAAGAAAAGGGAAGCCATCGAATAATAGATTCTAAAGGGAACTAAAATTTATGTGACTAATGTCAATGGATCCAAAGCAATTCAGATATACAAACAAAAATAATTGTATCTTGCAGGTGTGCTTGAGCATTGATGATCAAAGTCAAAATTTTGGGAGCTCTTGACACACAAGGAGAAATGACACTTGAAGAAGGAGGGGCTTAACATCCTACCTTGGTTCAAGTGGTAAATTTATTTTCATGCAAATTGCTTGATCATGGACTAATTGTTTGATTTATATGATGTTCCAAGAATATTTTTTCAGTGACTCTATAGTGCCTTAATTGCATATAGTAAGCGGGAGTCTCAATTGCATGAGTTACATGTTTTTGGCCTATTATGCTCACTTATATGTTTTTGGCCTTAAACTTGTAATGTTTAGTTGAATTTGGTGAAATTCATGATTGTTTTATTTTAAATGTTGTATTTTATGGAGCATGATGTTAATTTATAGTAAAAATGGTCAAAATGTATATCTAGGACCTATTATAACCTTTTTTATGAAATTAAGACTAAGTTATAAGGCTTTTTGAGTTGATTTTACTGCATATTTTTACTAGTTCGTGCTCTCGATACAAGTACAACCCATACCGTACCGATACGACATTCAACCAGTACTGATACGGTCAGTACTATACCGGTACACAGAGTAAAAAAGGGACAGTTGTGTCTCCTTTTTGCCAAGCTTTGTGTGCTTGTTGATATACATGATACATAACATGTTTATTGAATTTCTTGTTTTATTTAATTTATTTATTTTATGAAATTCAATATATTTCTCTTGATGAACTAACATTCTTTTGTTGCTTGACTAAGAGGGAGCTATTTTTTTATAAAAAAATCATGATTTAAATATTTATAATTCTACTCACCTTTGTTATTTTGTACTAACATTTGGTATCAAAATTTTATTTGAGTTATTTTTGATATAACAAAATGGGGGAGAGATATGTTTGAAAAATTCAATTTCAAAAAGAAAAAATGGGAGCTTGTAGAACTAGTGTTTTGATATAATAATTGAAAAATGTTTTGGACTAATTTGAAAAGAATTTAAAACTTGGTTTTAAGTCCAAACAACTTGGAATTATGTTTGAGGTATTTTAAGAGGTTTTTGGCAAGATTTTTCATGTTTTTAATAGCCAAACTTGTGTTTTCAAAGTACCCGTACCGATACGGTCCAACCCGTATCGATACCTTTTTGCCTCAGTTTGGTCACTGCCAAAACCCGTATCGAAACAGGCTTGGCCGTTTCAATACGGATCGAGATCGTTTCGATACGCCTGGTAAGCGTACCGATCCCTTTTCAACCACCCCAACGACTATTTTCCCAACGGTTATTTAAATGTGAAACTGTACCGATACGCCCTCAAGCGTATCGATACGCCTATGCTGTCAAGAGCCCAACGACTAGTTTCTAATGAAGGCCGTACCGATACGGATCCAAGCGTATCGATACGGATGGTTGCAGAACAGCATTTATGAAGGGAAATAAAGTCCTCAACGGCTCCAAATCATCCCCAACGGCTAGTAACAGCTACAAACTCAATTGGGAGTATAAAAGGGACCTCCAAGCATCTTGTAATGGTTAATGCTTCAATTGTTACAACATTATGATGTCAAAATTTGTCTAGAGCTTTAATTGTTCATTTCTTGCTTAGACAACACTTGTGAGCTTAAATTGTTAAATTTGCTCAAGTGTTTAGGTTTTGGGTGAGAGCTTAGAATTGCAAACAAACACCTTTTAGAGGGATTTCTAGTTTGCTAAGTCTTTCTTTGTAAAGAGAGTGTTCCTTCAAGCTTTGGGTAGAAAGCTTTGAGGGTTGTAACGGTTTCCTCCTAATCCTAGAAAAGGGGACGAAATTCTTAGTGAATTTGTTGGAAATCCTTAGTGGGGAGCTAAGGTAGTGGATGTAGACCTTGGTTAGAAGGTTGAACCACTATAAATCCTTGTGTCAAATTGCCAAATTTTCACCTCCTACTAAAACACCCAATTATCCAACTTCTACATACTTGGCAAGCAAGAACGGTTGATCGAATCGAACCCGTAAAATCTCAACAATTGGTATCAGAGCTTGGCTCAATCGAAGGGAATTCACATCCTATTGAGAAGATCCGGCAAGCTCGATCAATATTTCACCAACCGGCTCAATGACACAATCAATCGATAAACCGCCTTTCTTCGACGGAAACCACTATGCCCATTGGAAGATAAAGATGAAATTCTTCTTGAAGTCAAGAGATTACAAGCTATGGGACATAGTTGAAGATGGTCCGTTCGTGCCTCAAGGAAGCAAAGCGAAATGGAGTGCTGACGATCGCAAGAAGATGAAGCTTAATTGCAAAGCCTTGCACATGCTCTTTTGTGCATTTGGCCCAACCATCTATGAGAAGATGTCTTCTTGTGAGAGTGCCAATGAGGTATGGGACAAGCTTGAAGTCACATACGAGGGAACCGATGAAATCAAGGAGACCAAGATTGGGCTCCTAACCTTAGAGTATGAGAACTTCAAGATGGATCCGGAAGAGAACATCGAGAAGATGTTTGATAGGTTCTCCACTATCACAAATAGTCTTAAAGGTTATGGAGAAGCCATCCCGGAAGAGAAGCTTGTCCGAAAGCTCATCTACTCCCTTCCCGAGTCATGAGACTCAAAGAGGACCGCCATCATCGAAGCCAAGAATCTCAAAACCTTGAAGCTTGATGAACTCATGGGGTCTCTTCTCACTCACCAAATAATGAAGAAAAACAAAGAAGAGGAGAAGAAGAAGGAAGAGATTAGAGCGATGGGGAAGAAGAAGATCATGGAGCTAGGCATCAATACTAGTGTTGTAGCTCTCAAATCCTCCACATGCCATCATGTAGATTCAAGTGAGGAGGAAAGTGAAGATGAAGAGATGGCCTATCTCTTCAACAAATTTGCCCGGTTCATGAAGAGCAAAATGGAAAAATCCAAGCGTGAATCGATGAAGAAGATGAAGGACTCCCACAAATCCAAAAAGAAGGGATCATCTTCAAAACAAGCATATGTGGCCACATGGAGTGATGCAGACTCCACCGATGATGAAGTAGCCCACCTATGCTTGATGGCCCTCAATGAGGGGGAGGTAACTTCTAACTCATCTATTTCAAATTCTTATACATTTGATGAGTTACAAGATGCCTATGATGATTTGTTTTTGGAATTCAAGGCATCATTTTCCAAGAACAAAAAGTTGATTTCAAAAATAAAAATTGAAAATGATTTGCTTTCCAAAACAAATCTTGAACTTGAAGCAAAATTGAAAGATTTTGAACAAAAATGTCTTGATTTACAAAATTTGCTTCTTAAAGTTCAAAAAGAAAAAGATTTGATTTCCAATGAACTTGAAAAGAAAAATAATTTTGGAAAATCAAATTTTTATGTAAGACAATCTAGTGCCCCTAGATTTGTGAATGGAAAATGTTTTAGAAGTGTTTTGGTCCCAAAAGGACTAACCACTTCAACTAAAAAGGATGAAATTTAAAAATGGATTCCTAAGGGGACTAAATTTTGTGCTACTAATGTCTATGGATCCAAAGCAATTTGGATACCAAAAATTACTTGATTGTCTTTTGCTAGGTGTGATGGAGAGTGATCAACAAGTCAAAAATTGAGGGGGAGCTCCATGCACACATAGGAAGAACACTTGAAGAAGGATGGCCTCACATCCTCCCTTGAGTTCAAGTGTGGTAAAATCTAGTTGCTTTTGTTTTTTTTATTTGATTATTTTTCATTTAAGTCAACTAGATAATCATAAATGTTGAACTAACATTCTTATGATGCTTTGAGTAAGGGGGAGCCAATTTTAAACCAAAATTTTAAGTGTGTCAATTTTTTTTACCTCAATTGTTATTTTGAAACTTAATGTTTTAAATTCTTTTTGATATAACAAAAAGGGGAGAAATGATTTGAAAAATTCAATTTTCAAATGAATAAGGGGGAGCTTTATTTGATTTCATATCTTTAATCTCTTATTCACATTTTTAATGTTAAAGGGGGAGAATCCCAAACAATTTTTCAAATTAGTTTTATTATATCAAAAATGGGGAGATTGTAGAACTAGTGTTTTGATAGTGTTTTGATATAATAATTGAAAAATGTTTTGGACTAATTTGAAAAGAATTTAAAACTTGGTTTTAAGTCTAAACAACTTGGAATTATGTTTGAGGTATTTTAAGAGGTTTTTGGCAAGATTTTTTATGTTTTTAATAGCCAAACTTGTGTTTTCAAAGTACCCGTACCGATACGGTCCAACCCGTATCGATACCTTTTTGCCTCAGTTTGGTCACTGCCAAAACCCGTATCGAAACAGGTTTGGCCGTTTCGATACGGATCGGGATCGTTTCGATACGCCTGGTAAGCGTACCGATCCCTTTTCAACCACCCCAACGGCTATTTTCCCAACGATCATTTAAATGTGAAACCGTACCGATACGCCCTCAAGCGTATCGATACGCCTAGGCTGTCAAGAGCCCAACGGCTAGTTTCTAATGAAGGCCGTACCGATACGGATCCAAGCGTATCGGTACGGATGGCTGCAGAACAGCATTTATGAAGGGAAATAAAGTCCTCAACGGCTCCAAATCATCCACAACGGCTAGTAACGGCTACAAATTCAATTGGAAGTATAAAAGGGACCTCCAAGCATCTTGTAATGGTTAATGCTTCAATTGTTACAACATTATGATGTCAAAATTTGTCTAGAGCTTTAATTGTTCATTTCTTGCTTAGACAACACTTGTGAGCTTACATTGTTAAATTTGCTCAAGTGTTTAGGTTTTGGGTGAGAGCTTAGAATTGCAAACAAACACCTTTTAGAGGGATTTCTAGTTTGCTAAGTCTTTTTTTTTGTAAAGAGAGTGTTCCTTCAAGCTTTGGGTAGAAAGCTTTGAGGGTTGTAACGGTTTCCTCCTAATCCTAGAAAAGGGGACGGAATTCTTAGTGAATTTGTTGGAAATCCTTAGTGGGGAGCTAAGGTAGTGGATGTACACCTTGGTTAGAAGGTTGAACCACTATAAATCCTTGTGTCAAATTACCAAATTTTCACCTCCCACTAAAACACCCAATTATCCAACTTCTCCATACTTGGCAAGCAAGAATGGTTGATCGAATCGAGCCCCTAAAATCTCAACAGAGCTTAAATATTTTCTAAAAATATTCCCTTTTTCTAAAATTATTTTTTAAGGGGAAGAAATTTCAAAAACAATTTTTCAAATGGTTTTGTTATATAAAAAATGGGAGATTGTTGAGATATTTATTTTGATACAACTTTAATAAAAAAATGTTTTTGGACTTCAACCAAATTTGCAAAAAATAATTCAAAGTCCAAATAACTTGAAAAATGTGTTCTAAAGGTTTTTGAAATGTTTTTAAATGTTTTTGATTTGATTAAATGCTTTCAAAATAACCCAAGAGTCAAAAACAGACTTTGAGTATCGGTACGGTTTTCCTCGTACCAATACCTAGAAGAGCCCGTTCTGGTACGGTTTCTCGTGTACCGATATGCCCTTTTGAACTGATACCCGAAGTTGCGTACCGATACCGAAGGTTGCAAAGCTACATTTAATGCTAGAAATAAAGTCCATCAACGACTAGTAACGACCACAAACTCATTAGAGGATTTAAAAAGGACCTTCAAGCAGCCATAGGACAACGCGAATCATCAATGGCGACATTCTTGGTATAGGGAAATTGTTTTTGTGCTTAAATTGTCAAATTCCTTGTAGAAAACACTAGTGAGCCAAATTCTCACATTTGCTCGAGTGTTTAAAATTTTGGGTGTGAGTTAAATTGTGCAAAAGCTTTGCCTTGTGAGGTTATTCATTGTTTGCTAATTTGTATTCTCTTAGTGAGAAGTGTCTCAAAGCTTTGGGTTATAAGCTTTGAGGGTTTGTAAAGGTTATCTTCTTGAGCCTAGAAAAAGGAAAGACAAATTAGTGAATTTGTGGAAAATCCTTAGTGTGGGTAGCTAAGGTAATGAGGGTAGACTTGGTTGAGAAGTCAAATCACTATATATCATTGTGCAAATTTTTAATTTCCTACTGCTTCTGCCACAATGACTCAAACGCCAAGTCACACCCTTTTGGCGTATTCGGTTGATCGTTCAAGCTCAATAGTGACAAATTATGTTAGGTGTGTCATAGATATTAAAGTGTTAATGGAAATAAAAGTGTAGATATCGTAAGATGTATTTATAATTCAATAGAGGCAGAGTTATAAATACTTAATAGTTGATTCAATAATCAACTATATAAAAAGGTAGTGGTCCCCAAGAAATATGTTAACTTGTTTTTCTCTCCTTCTCCGTCACAGAGTTTTACATCAAGAGATAATCTATCTTCTTAAAAGATCACAACCACCTTCTAGACGATCTTCATCAAAAGATTCAAAGTTTTCAATTCATCGATTAATTTATGCATGCTTCCGCTTCTAGTATTTTATTCTTGATGATTTGACACGATAAATTTTGGGTATTAAATTTTATATTGATTTATGATTCAGTTCTAACATAACTTGTTTATTACGTGTCAATAGAACACTTAGACTTTTTTTTTCATTTTAATTTCTCAGTCATCAAACAACAATTAGCAATAGGATCAATTTGGACCTACTCGTTTCTGGGAAGGTTAGGAAAAAAATTATTAGGCTCGACAAATTAGCTTAGACGAAAAAGAAATACACCGTTTAGAATATGAGTTGGGTTTGGGCCTTCAATATTCAAGACTCAGACCAATTTTATAATATGTTATTTTTCTTCTATTTTTATATATTATGTAATTTATATTAAATGAAAATTAAATAAATAATAAGGTAATGTAAACTAAATTCTGTCACACCCACAATCTAAGTGGCAGAAACATTTTATATAAAATACACGTTTACAAAAATATTCAGCAAATTATCAAAGGCAAACCCAAAAAAATCCTAGCCGCTAATTCTTTCCCAACTAACCCATTTTGTTTTGTTTTATTTTTATTTTTATCTTGTTTTGATCGATGATAGGTGATTTTAATCTTAGTGTTAATCGTTAGTCGCGATGTTCAATCTTCTCTATATTTTCTTACATCTCACTTAAGTTTTTATGCTTTTAGTTATTTTTAATTTTTAATATAATTTTATGTGTTTTGATTATGTATATTTCGCAAATCTTGTTGCGTTTATTTTTCATTGCTTTTGTGACACGTCTTTTCTCTGTCTTTATGGCATGTCTCCGTCTTATGTCATGTCTCTGTCTTATGACACGTTTTCTGAATACCTTTACAGTTGTTTGATGCTCGTGTAGTGTTCCCCACGACATTTGTTCTTGATTTGGGTTTGTCAGTGGTCTTGGATAGCTTCAACCCCTTTTGTGGTTGTTTGCCGATGTAATTAGAACTATGTAACAGATCGGACGGAGCCTATGGAACCGACGTAAAAGGTATTTTCAGTTTTCTATTCGGGATTTTCATTTAATTTGTATTTTGACAACTCCCAAAGAACTCTTCCTTCAATGGACTTTAGAGATTTATTGTGATACAGATTAAAAGTGTCTAATTTAGCCGAAACAACCCTTTATTTTTTTTTTAATTTTTACTATTTTTTTTGGATGTTTGAATCCTTTAATAAGTTATGTTCTTAATTTTTTTATTAATAAAACTATCTGGTTACTAAGTTAAAAAAACAAATTATCAAAGGCGGAGTGGTAAAGAATTTGTAAAAAAATATTATAATACTGTATTTAATCCTTAAATAATGATTCTAGGCCGTTTTATTGAAAGATTGTATAAAAAAAGTATGAAAATGTTTTTGAATCATAAAAAGGGCATTTTAAACTTTTCTCAACCGAGTTAGTACATTGTTACAGTACTACGAACCTAAATCGAATATTTACTAAAAATATATAATTAATAAGCTCGAAATAACTTTAAATATGCCTATCGAAGCTTGATCTACCGCCTCTTCAAATTCTCAGGAACTCGCATTTCGCAGAACGCGAGTTTTTCTTAAGTTCGTTATTCTGAAAAGTGTTGTCACATATGAAGAACTCGCTCTCTGCGTAGCGCGAGGTCGTGTCTCGCTATTCCCAAAACGTGAGTTCTTCATACATGACAGATTTGGAGGTCATTTTTTTAAATAAATATCTATGGGGCCATTTTTCTAGATATTGAATAAAAAATGTTTTTGATGTAATAATGCCTTGTAAAATTAAACCTAAACTCCTTTAATTTTTATGGTTTAATTATTTTTTAAGACCTAGTTTATTTTAAAATTAATTGGTCTGCTCTCCTTGTAGTTCAATCATGGTTTCGTATCTAAATTCAGACATGGGTCAAAATTAAAAAAATAATAACACGTGTACTTTTGTAAGAATAAGAAATGACATGAGTGGCTGTAAATGGACTTGGATTAATAATTTATAAACATAAATAAACTTAGAGATTTACTAATTGTTCGAGTGATTAAAAGATTTATTAATTGTTCAAGTGGTTAAAAATATTCACGTTATCTCATTTTATATCGATTAAAATCTTAAAATTTTCAAAATTATATTTAATTTTCTGCTTAATCAAAAAAAAATATGGATAAGCTTACCTAGAATTGAAGGTAGAAGTATATTAAAGGCGGTAGTCATTTTCTGAGGCATTAACGTTTGCCGAATTAGCAGATGACAACAGGTTTCTTGCCCACAACAATATACGGCCATGAAATGAAGGTAGGCAACCTTCTTAATCACTAATCCCATGCCTACGTAAACCTAACTCTTTCCCTACGTTACCGCTCACTGAGGGACGTAGTTTCGATTTAGAGTTAAAAAAGACAAAATATAAATATTTAAAAGTGAAGAGTAAATTTATAAATAAATTAATTTTAAATAAAATTATATAATAAGATAAAAGTGAAAAAAGAATTGGGATGGGGGCAATCGCACCACCCCACCCCTTAATAGCTTCGTCACTGGTTGACTATTATTTTTCTTAACCATCAATATCCTATCCATTGGTCGATTAATTTGGATCAAATTTTGTAAAGATTTAATATGGAGACGGCCCTTCCAACCTAATTTTCTCTATTCTCAACAAAAAAGATTTCATCTTTCGCACGTAAAAAGTTTAGAGAATTTCATTAAAAATATTCAAAAATTATAATTTTAAGTTGATATTTTTAAAAAGTTGTGTGGGTCAAATTAATTTTTTTATAAAAATTTAAAGGAATTATTATTAATTTTCCTAATTCTAGGGGAACCTTCTACTCCGTCACTGGTAGGGGAGTCCGTTAATCCACCAATTTTGTTCATATACCAATATATAACGATAATTATGTAGCCATCAGTTTAGCTAAATAATAAACTCCGGTGGCCCATTATTTAAATACCTCTCTCTAAGTTTGGAGGCATTATTTCTCATCTTTTATTCATAATAATAAAAAATAATTATATCTAATTCTTTCGGTTAATTAATGTTGATGTGGTTTTCAACATTAATAAATGGAAATGGAAATAAAGATTTAACTAGGAATTAGGCACCTAACCTGATGTGTTGGACTATATACATCAAACATCAATTGATCTGCTTCTAAACAAACGAGAATTTTACATGTGATTGATGCATTATTTGGTTAACACATGCGGGATAAATGCAATCGTTTGTTGTCAATTTTTTATGAGACATTTTAAAATTGTATATATAAACTTTGGTTCAACTTATAATACAATATGAATTTATATTCGATACATAATCGGTGGAAACATAAAATTTTTATTAGTACCCTAGTTTTAGGGTTTAGAGTTAAATTTTAGTGTTTAAAAATTATGGGTTTAGGTTTAGAGATTATTGTTAGAATTTAGGGTTTGATGGTTAGTGTTTAGAGTTTAAGGTAATATGGTTAGGGATTTAGGTTTTCACCTATAAACCCCAAATTATAACCTCAAACCCTAAATTCTAAATTACTAAACCTAAATCCATAACTTCTAAGCACAAAATACTAACCCTAAACCTTAAAATTAAAGCGTTTGTGAAAATTTTTTATTTTTCACCACTTGTGTATAGAATAATTACCTATACAATGTGGATTTTTGAAATCTTTACACTTATTTATATAAAATTTTAGTTTGATTCAATTCAATACAGCTTTTGATTTTTCACCACATGTGTATAAAATAATTACCCATATTATTTGAGATCTTTACAATTATGTATATAAAATTTTATTTTTCCAAAGACAATATGTTACTTTAAGCTAAAGTATGAATGTGTAACACAAGCATGATATCACACCTAAGAAGAGGCGGTAATATAATCTTACATCGAAATAGAAAAGGGAGGTCTTAAGGTATAAAAACGATGGCGTTGTACATCCTATCAGACATGTCTTTTGGGAAGAAAGTAATGACCCCGTGACATCTAATATATCAGAGCAACTATTTGACTATCTGATTTCACGTCAAGTACTAAAAAAGTAAAATAAGTAAAATGAACAATTACGATAGTGGCCCATCACGAGATCAGATGACATTGTGACGAGGTCTTCATGAGATTAAATGAAAGAGAACGTTGAGCATCGGCATCACATGGCCGAATCCTGCCCACCTCCAAGGATTATGGTTGAACAAACACTGACCTACTCTCAAACACGGGATTAATTATAATCACATTATAGATTCTCATCAACAAGAAGAAACGAGAATGAATGAGAGAAGGCAAAGTTAGTTGTGGGCTTCAACCTCACTTAAAACTCTATTTTGTGAACCACGAACTCTGTGGAACAACCAACTGTTCTTGAGTTAATGCAACCCTAACCTAATTCCTACACCATATAAGTTATACAAAAAAACCACGTATATCTTCACCTAATTTGTTATGCAATTCATCTTTTCATGCTATAATTTATTATATCCATATTGCATGTAACTGTGGGGTTTTGAACATGTGCAAGTGGAGTGACCGCGCACGGCTCCCGAAAAGAAGGGCCCTAAAAATAAGGACTAGATATAAATTAGATAGTTATAAATTTGTATATTTATAATTAACAACTTACGGAAAAAATACTCAAATTAATTGCAAAATACGAAAATTAATATCTCTTAAATTTAGAATTGAATATTTCTTGTATATTGTCGATCAAGCCATTATTTCTTTGGATAAGAGATATGAAGTTCTTCAATTATATGAGAATATTTTTTGCTTCTTGTTTCATTATGATAAATCACTTTCATTAATAATTTTGAAAATGCTCTTAAGAAGGGCAAGTTATCTGATGTTGATGGAAATACATCATCTATTGAGCTGGAATTATTTAGAGAACTTTTACTTAAGGAAAAAAAGAGAGCAATGGATTTATTATGATTTTTAAAACGTTTTAATTGCTTTCCAAATGTGAAAAATTTCTTATAGAACCTTGTTGACTATTCTTATTATTGTTGCTTCTACAGAACGAAAATTTTCAAAATTAAAGTTGTTGAAGTTATACTTACGGACAACTATGAGGTTAAATGAACTTGCTTTGATGACAATTGAGAGTGGTCTTTAGGAAGAAATTGATATTGAAAATGTTGTAAATGATTTGCTTAAAACATGTAAAAAGAGCGACACTTTTTAGTTGTTTTATAAGTGAGTTTTTATTGTTCAAGAGATTAATTAACATTTTTTTGTATTAAGATAATTTTTTTAAAAATATTATTTGAATTATAGATTAAGGGCCTCATTTTAATAAATTGCACAGGGCCCCGTAAATCTTTGAACCGCCCTTGGCATGTAAATACAGAGTCGTCTCAGACATTTTCGAGACTATGAGCGAAAACTCAAAAAAGGATCTCTATAGAAGAAAAATATGTGTCATTACTTTGAACAATTAATTTAATATTTTATTATTAAACCATAGAAACATGATTAAATTTATCAAATACATTATTATTATTGTTGTTGTTGTTGTTGTTTTGTTAAAAAATACCATAAATACAACTAAAAAAATAAGAATCAATCACTAAATTACTAGATTATCACTTAAAAAATATGTGAAATGATGAAGGTAAAATGTGGGAACCCTAAACAATCGCTCATACTGCTATCCTTGTCAGGCGCCACTATATATATTCGTAACTAAATCATTATCCTTAAGTTTATCGATATGTGCAGTAAAAGTGTTATGACTAAGATTATATCCACATCAGCATTGGATCCACGTTCCACTAGACTGACGGTTACCTTGGGCTACAAACCAGCTATACGAAGCAATTCTCAAGTGATGAAACTTCCTACCAAGTATACTAATTTTGGGCTACTGCCACGCCAGCCTTGAGGGCAACAAATGACCAAAGCAGTGAGTATTTAGCAAGGGATGAAAAGAATTCTAGTACAATTGGGTATTTTTTTCTCATCTTATTCTCTTTGTAATTCTATCGTTCTTCACGTTGGTTAATATAAATTCCTTTTCCTACATTTCTCCATATCGATTCACAACATTGGTGCTTTCATTGATCCGCGACAAAGATGGTCAGCGATACACAACTCAAGAAACTTGATGACCACGTGAAAGGCCTACAAGACTCTCATTTCTAGCTACGTCGTGCTTTTGATGAAGTCCCGTCTTCTCTGGTGGAGCGGTAGAGGATGCTTCAGGAGGCCTGTTGAGTTTTGTGGTGCTCGATTTCCTTCAACCGATGTGTTTGCCAAATTTGGAGAAGATTGGATTTTTGGGTGTAAAAGTGGAAGCTAAAAGATTGGAATTGGACGCAAGGATTTAAAGTGGTTCGACCTTCTAACAAGCACCTACATCCACTACCTTAGCTCCCCACTAAGGATTTCAACCAAATTCACTAAGAATTTCGTCCCATTTTCTAGGATAAGGAGGCAACCTTTACAACACTCAAAGATTTATACCCAAAGCTTGAGTAAACCCTCTTTACAAAAGAAATTCTAAGCAAACTTGAAATCCCTCTAATAGGTGTTTGTTTGCACTATTTAGCTCACACCCAAAACCTAAGCACTTGAGCAAATTTAACAATGTTTAACTCATAAGTGTTGTCTATACAAAAAAATGGACAATTAAGCTCTAAGACAAAATCTTAATCATAGTGTTGTTGACAATTGAAGCATTAGCCTTCTCTTGATGCTTGGAGGTCCCTTTTATACTCCTTATTAAGTTTGTAGTTGTTACTAGCCGTTAGGGTTGAATTGGAGCCGTTTGAGACTTTATTTCCCACCATAAATGTTGTTTTGGTGCCTACCGTATCAGTACGTCCTTCTTCAGAACTAGCCGTTGGGTTCTTGCCAGCCTATGCGTATCGATACGCTAGGGAGCGTATCGATACGGTCTGCACTTCAAAAGACCGTTGGGAAATAGCTGTTGGAGGTTGTTAAAGTAGGGATCGGTAGGTTTTAAAGGCGTATAGGTACGACCCCTCTCTATATCGATACGGGCAAGCTAGTATCGGTATGGGTTTTGGCAGAATCAAATCTGGAGTAAAAAGGTATCGATACGGGGTATACCGTATCGGTACAGTAGTGATGAAAAGCCATGTTTGACTACTTTAACACATTCGAAACTTTGCCAAAAACCTTTTTAACTACCTGAAACATATTTTCAAGTTGTTTGGACTTAAAGACATGTTTTAAATTCTTTTCAAATTAGTCCAAAACATTTTTCAATTATTATATCAAAACACCTAGTTCTTCAATCTCCCCCTTTTTGATATAATAAAACCAACTTGAAATTTTGTTTGAGATTCTCCCCCTTCAAGTTTAAAAATTTGAATAAGAGATGAAAAATTTAAAAGTTAGATAAAGCTCCCCCTTATTCATTTGAAAAAGAAAATGTTCAAACCAAACTCTCCCCCTTTTTGTTATATCAAAAAGAATTTAAATGACTTTAAGTTCAAAATAACTTACGAGGTTAAAAGTAATTGACACAAATAAGAATTTTGGTTTTAAAATGGCTCGCTCTTACTCAAAGCATCATCAAAAGATGTTAGTCCAACATATATGATTAAACTAGTTGAATTAAAAGAAATAAAACTAAATAAAAAGAATTCAACTAATTTTACCAACACTTGAATCCAAGGGAGGATGTGAAGCCTTCCTCTTCAAGTGTCTTTCTTTGTGTGCATGGAGCTCCCTCTCATTGATTGGACTTGTTAAACACCTACATCACACCTAATCAAGACAATCATACAAATTTTGGTATCCAAATTGCTTTGGATCCATAAACGTTAGTTGCACAAAATTTAGCCCCCTTAGGAATCCATTTTTCAATTTCATCCTTTTTTATGTGAAGTGATTAGTTCTTTTGGAACCCAAATACTTCTAAAACATTTTCCATTTAAAAATCTAGGGGCACTAGATTGTCTGTGGTAAAATTTTGATTTTCCAAAATTATTTTTCTTTTCTATTTCCTTGGAAATCAAAATCTTTTCATTCTTAAGATCATCAACTTCTTTTTGATGATCTTTTTCCATTGTTTCAAGCAAGTTTTGTAAACTAGAAACTTGTTGCTCAAAATTCTTCAATTTTGCTTCAAACTCAAAATTGGTTTTCAAAAGCAAATCATTTTCGTTTTTCAACTTTGAAATCAACTTTTTGTTTTTTGAAAATGAAGCCTTGATTTCAAAAACCAACTCATCATAGGCTTCTTGTAACTCATCAAAAGTATAAGAATTTGAAATGGATGAGTTAGAAGTTACCTCCCCCTCATTGAGGGCCATCAAGCATAGGTGAGCTACCTCATCATCGGTGGAGTCTTCATCACTCCATGTGGCCACATATGCTTGCTTTGAAGATGATCCCTTCTTGTTGGACTTGTGGGATTCCTTCATCTTCTTTTTTGGTTCATGATAAGATCTTTCCATTTCATTGTTCATGAATCGGGTGAATTTCTTGAAGAGATAGGTCATCTCTTCGTCTTCACTTTCCTCCTCACTTGATTCAACATATCAACATTTGGAGGATTAAGAGCAACGACACTCTCGTTGCTGCCTAGCTCTTTGACTTTCTTCTCCCCCCATCTTATTTATCTCTTCCTTTTCTTCTTCTCTTCTCTTCCTTTCTTCATGATTTCGTGTGTGAGGAGAGATCCCATGAGTTCATCGAGCTTTAAGGATTTGAGATCTTTAGCTTCGATGATGGCCGTCTTCTTTGAGTCCCAAGACTCGAGAAGAGAGTAGATGAGTTTGCGGACAAGTTTGCCTTTCGGATTGATTTCTCCATACCCTTTGAGTCCATTGGTAACGATGGAGAATCTTTCGAACATCTTCGTAATGTCCTCATCCGGTTCCATCTTGAAGTTCTCACACTTGAGGTTGAGGAATCCGATCTTGGTCTCTTTTACTTCGTTGGTTCCTTCGTATGTGACTTCAAGCTTGTCTCATACCTTCTTGGCATCTTCACAAAAAGACATCTTCTCGAAGATGTTGGGGCTCAATGCACAAAAGATGATATACAAGGCTTTGTAATTGAGCTTTATCTTCTTGCGATCATCCGCTCTCCAATCCGCCTTCCTTTATTGTGGCACGAACGGACTGTCTTCTACTATGTCCCAAAATTTTGTAGTCTTTGGACTTTATGAAAAATATCATTCTTGTCTTCCAATGGGCATAGTGTGTTCTGTTGAAGAATGGTGGCTTGTCGATGAATTTTGCCATTTGATCGATTGGTTGATATGTTGTATCGAGCTTCCTGGATCCTTAAATAGAATGTTAATCATCTTCAATTGAGCCTCGCTCTGATACCAATTGTTGGGTTTTGTGGTGCTCGATTTCCTTCAACCGGTGTGTTTGCCAAATTTGGAGAAGATTGGATTTTTGGGTGTAAAAGTGGAAGCTAAAAGATTTCAACCAAATTCGCTAAGAATTCCGTCCCCTTTTCTAAGCTAAGGAGGCAACATTTACAACCCTCAAAGCTTTCTACCCAAAGCTTGAGTAAACCCTCTTTACAAGAGAAATTCTAAGCAAACTTGAAATCCCTCTAATAGGTGTTTGTTTGCACTATTTAGCTCTCACCCAAAACCTAAGCACTTTAGCAAATTTAATAATGTTTAGCTCACAAGTGTTTTCTATACAAGAAAATGGACAATTAAGATCTAAGACAAAATCTTAATCATAGTGTTGTTGACAATTGAAGCATTAGCCTTCTCTTGATGCTTGGAGGTCCCTTTTATACTCCTAATTAAGTTTGTAGCCATTACTAGCCGTTAGGGTTGAATTGGAGCCGATAGAGACTTTATTTCCCACCATAAATGCAGTTCTAGTGCCTACCGAATTGGTACACGGGTACCCGTATCGGTATGTCTTTCTTCAGAACTAGCCGTTGGGCTCTTTCCAGCCTATGCATATCAATACGCTAGGGAGCGTATCGGTACGGTCTGTACTTTAAAAGACCGTTGGGAAATAGCCGTTGGGGGTTGTTAAAGCAGGGATCGGTATGCTTTAAAGGCATATCGGTAAGACCCCTCTCTGTATCGATACAGGCAAGCATGTATCGGAATGGGTTTTGGCATAATCAAATCTAGAGTAAAAAGGTATCAATTCAGGGTATATCGTTTCGGTACGGTAGTGCTGAAAAGCCAGGTTTAACTACTTTAACGCATTCCAACTTTTCCAAAAACATTTTTAACTACCTGAAACATATTTTCAAGTAGTTTGGACTTAAAGACATGTTTTAAATTCTTTTCAAATTAGTCCAAAACATTTTTCAATTATTATATCAAAACACCTAATTCTTCAAGGTCCTTGACAAGTTATCCGTTTTAACAACTCAAAAACAAGTGGTGATTCTAGCTCGAGATAAATTTAGTTATGGTTTCCTGGTGGAGCGTTTCGAGTTTTGTTCCCTGGATCTTGACGAATCAAAAGCTTTCTTTGCTAACTTGCAGCAAACTTCTAAGTTGGAGGAGGCAAAGAGCTTCGATCAGTTACCTGACCAACGACTTAGTGGTGAGAAAGGAATGGGTCGACCTTTATCGAGTAGTTCTAAACCCATTTTACCTACTTCTAAAATGGTGTTTTTTGTTGAAGTGCAAAGAGAAAATAATGTTTTTCAATTGTTTGATGAAATGTCAACAAGAGAAAATGACATTGTATTTTCTTCTATCAATGATGTTGTGAGAAATGAGTCATTGTTTAATCAACTTATCAGTTTGGTGGGATATTTTACATTGGTCTCGCTGCAAATTCAAGGTTGCCCTTTGTCGATTCAAGTTGCTATTCTTCAATCACTTGAAGGGGCACAACGTTGAATTCAAGACCTTTGTTGTCATTGCGTTGATGAATATACTTGGGATTACAAGTGCAAATATACTTCTCAATTGCTTTTGTTTGACGGTGATCTCGATCCGCCTCCAATTCCTCCACCGCCTGATCCTTCAATGAAAATCAATGAACTTTGGGTTGACACCTTCTCCACTACAGACATTCAAATTCACATAGTAATTTCCTTTAATGTGTTGGTTGGAGTTTATTTCCTACAGACATATTTTAGTGGCCATGTTCATGGTAAGCAGATGCGAGTCTTATTGGACGAGGGTAACACCCATACTTTTGTACAAACTCGGGTTGCTAATTTTATTCACCTCATGGTTGACACGGTGCCTCAATTTCTATGGTCATGTGCAGCGACAAGCCACTACTTTGTGTTGGTATTGTTGAACAGGTATCCTTGCCGTACCTTCCGGTTTGTTTTCATCTGGATTTGATGTGATGGTTGATATTTGTAATGCTAATCAGCACCAACTAGAAATGTTGGACCTTCAATTTAGATAAACCTTCTACTCTTTTGGATTATATGTGTCGGAATAGGTTTATGCTACTTCGCGACCGGCTTATAATTCCTTCTAATTTTCTGTTAGAGTATGCCCAAAGACCAATCATAAGATGAATGTAAATGACATTTGTTTTACCTTGTTTATTCATAAAGAGGCATTGCCATTATTATTTTCAGTTACAATTATGTGTGCATAAATAAACTGAATTATAATAAAGTCCTTAGAATAATAAGGTTATTCTAAAAAGTCCTTAGTCGAGTATTATTGTGGGCATGGACAACAATAATGCGTTAAGACTAATATGTAGTTCATTGATGACAAAGTGCTTTTATTGACATGGAGATGGCAAAATTAATACATATGTATGTATTAGAGAACGACATACTAGACTGACCCGCTATGAGCATGTTTCTTGGATTGTTACGTGACAGTCACAACATTGCTCGTAGTGATAACTACATGTATGATTCTCAAACTTGAGATCATCATTATTTCAACATCGTGACATATTTTGATACGGTCAAACGTGTGTCGTAACTAACTACATTATAAAGATTGATATTGGATATGTCGCAATCTATGTAGTGAAATATGGTTGATCAAGATAGGATTTGTCCCTCCTACATAATAGGAGTAATATCGTAGGCCACTTGATTGAGTGAGACTAGAAATGCATGACCATGCTTGAATAAGTTGATATGAGATATTATAGTTATTTGTTTATAATAGTCTACTCAAGATATCAAGAAATATTAGATGGACTATACAAGTGTGATTGTTCCATGACTTGTGTCCAATATAGATATAAAGAATAAAATGATGTAATACATAAATAGAGTTAATCACGAAAAGGTTATGTCGAATCATGATTTCTTGTAACTTAGGTCACAATGACATATTTCTAGATGTCACTCATTGTTTGCAATATTAGAAATGTTCTAATATTTACTACTAACATTACATGAACCTACAAGGTCACACCCACAGTTGAAATGAGCATATATATTTGATATATATAATTTAACTATTGGATAAATATTAAAAGAAAAAATTATTGTAATTATGCCTCTTTTAATGTATAAATAATATATTTCGATTTAAATCAATATATATTAAAATCCTAATTAATTTGAATTAAGATTATATATATATATTAAAATCCTAATTGAGTTGAATTGAGATTATATATATTTAATATATAAATATTGAAATCTCAGTTAAGTTGAATTATGATTATATATATTTAATATATATATTGAGATCCTAATTAAGTTGAATTGGGATTATATATATATATATATTAAAATCCTAATTAAAGTTGAATTAAGATTATATATATTTAATATATATATATATATATATATTGAAATCCTAAATAAGTTGAATTAGGATTATATATATTGAAATCCTAATTAAATTGAATTGGGATTATATATATTTAATATATATTGAAATCCTAATATGAGTTAAATTAGGATTTCAAAGGCTATATAAAGACATGAGATCTAGCAGTCATTAATGCTTTTTGTGAAGAACCCTCTAAATTGTTTAGAGAGTTTTTATATGCTCCTTCCCTTCTAAATGGTTTAGAGAACTTTTATATGCTCGTTTCAACCGGGTGAACTACGTAGAAGTCGAAGCGTTATCATTGCGGCTTAAGAATCGACATTGTGGAATCGTAATTGAATATATATCTTCTCCAAATTTAGAATTCCAGATTTTAAACAGGTAATTCTTCAACCTTATTCACCCTGATTCGTTCCTCGTACATGAATCTCTGGTGGTAATCGTCGGATAATTTTTTCGTTGCGCCATGGGGTGTACCGGCGTGACCCAACAGTGGTATTAGAGCCACTTGTACGATACAAATTCGGGTTTTAATTACTTGGGTGATGTAATTGTATGAGATACATGTTATTTTTTGATTTATTTAGCGAATATATGATATTTGTATCAGCAAATCTATTCAATTACGGTTAATCTGTTAATTTAGTTAAAAAATGTTCCTATTGATGATTAAAAGTTAATCATCAAGATTTTTGTCGATAGGGTTTGAAATATTATATGTCAATTTTTAACATGTTCAATATGGAATTTTAGGGTTTTAGATGTTAAGTGTTAACATACGCGAGTTATAGTTATATATTAGACTAATGGTTAGTCTATAGATTTCGTGCGGGAAAGTAACAAGTTGTTTTAGTAAAAACTTTGTGGATTTTAAAATCCTAAAAAACGCGATAATGTTGATAAAAGTTATCAAATCGTGAGGTTTTTACACATCAATTAAGATGTTGATCTTAAAAATATCCCTGTCGTTGATCGTGCATCGACAAGACCTTAATAACAAACCGTTTCGTTATTATGTTTGATATGCACGCTGATTTGAATGCATGGTTATAGCCCAATGACCCATTTAGTTTTATTTATAAGGTTTTATAAATACGATCTGCGTGTCGTGCCTTTCTCTACTTCTATTGTAATTCTCTTCACATCTTACTCCCTCGTATGTAAAACGAGTTTCTCAAAATTGTAATCTATACGAAGAAGCATCGACCTGAGGAATAGAAGTGTGAGCCGACAAAAAGATGCTTGAGAAGTGTTTTTATCCTAAGTATAATTTGGTTCTCCCATTGGCTTGGGAAGGGCCACCTTAGGATATGGGCTATAACTATTGCATTCATATTTAATGTATTTCATTAATGTGATAAAATGAATGTATGGGACGCATGCTAGTTAATTGATAAGATCAAATGTTAAATGGTGAGATAATAATAACAAAAACCCTCAATAAAATATTAAGTTTTTTTATTGTTTCCCAATGTTAACCCTCGTTAAAGTCTAGATCGATAAAAATGTAGGTTCCTCTAAAGCGAGGTACTTGTATCTATCTTGGCCAAACGCGAAGAATAAGCAAGTGATATTCGTTGGTTGTAATATTGGTTAAAGACTTAACTAGGTTACTCTAATATGATTAGAAAACCCTAAAAGTTTGTTATTTGGATAATCATAAGATTATTATGAACAAAAGTTTCTCACAAAATGAAGGAGTTACATTATATGTAATTAGCAAGTGTTGCTTACCTAGATAAACCATAATCTTAAGAGAAAAGTCAAAGCTGACTTAAGAGAATGTGAAATTTGGATCCTTTCCCACTAGAAAAACTTTACAGAAAGTATTTTCGACATTAATATTTGATGGTTATTAATTTTAATAAAAATATTGGGAGTATAAAGACCTTTTATAAACAAACTTGGTAAACGTACTCAAAATTCATATTTTATTGTTGTGGACTTATTATGGAGAATACAAATTTGTTATCATTGCGATCGGTCCTTGAGAAGGACGAGTTGAACGACATAAACTACATTGACTAGTCACTCAAAGGAAAACGTTTCCATTATAATAAGACATGTCATTGTAAAAGGAACTACCCCATTTATCTTGAAAAAAGTCAAGAAGGCAAATGAAAGCGGAGCGTTTGCCTCAGATATTTATGTTATTGATATTAATTTATCAACACCTACTCCTTAGGTATTGGATACCGTTTGTGGCTTCCATATTTTTACATTTTTATAAGAACTACAAAAGAGCAAAAATCTGAGAAAAAAAGTAGAGGTGGACCTACGAGTTGGTAATGGAGCAAGAGTTGATGCATTAGCTCTAGGAACATATACTTTATTGTTGCCTAGTGGACTTAATTTATGTTTAGAAGATTGTTATTTTGTGTCTAGTTTGACTGAAAAAAACATCATTTCGATTTCTTGTTTAGACAAGATTGGTTTTGAGATAATTATTAAGAATAATTATTGTTCTTTTATCTCCATAATATTTTCTATGGTGTGACATAATTAATAAATGACCTCTATATTTTGGAACAAGAGAATTCAATTTATAAAATAAATACGAAAAGATAAAAAACAAGCGACTCTAATCAAACTTATCTTTGGCATTGTCACTTGGGTCACATAAGTGAAAAACTCCATAAAGATGGATTTTTGGATTCATTTGTTTTCGAACAACTTGATTATATGAGCCTTGCTTATTGGGAAAGATGACCAAAGCTCTTTTTAATGGTAAAAGTGAGCGAGCAAGTGATTTATTGAGATTAATACATAGTGATGTATGAGGACCACTGAATACACAAGCCAGAGGAGGGTTTCAATACTTCATTGCTTTCGCAAATAACTTCAGTGGATATGGGTACATTTACCTAATGCATCATAAATCTGAAGTCCTTAAAAAGTTCGAGGAATTTTAAAATGAAGTACAAAACCAACTGGAAAAGGCATTAAGGCTATTCGATCAGACCGAAGAGGAGAATACTAAAGCTTGGAGTTTGGTGAGCTTCTTAAGGAATGTGGGATTGTCTCACACCTCCTGGTACTCCACAGTAGAATGGAGTTTCCGAAAAGAAGAAATCGAACACTGTTAGACATGGTTCGTTCAATGACGAGTCACGTTCATCTTCTAGTTTCTTTTTGGGGACATGCGCTAAAATAATTGCTTTCACACTAAATCACGTTCCATCTAAATCAATTCAAAAGACACCATATGAGATATAGAATGGGAAACATCCTAATATGTCTTTTATGAAAATTTGGGGATACGAAGCTTATGTTAAACATAAGATGTTTACAAAGCTCGAACCAAATCTCATAAATGTAATTTTGTGGATTATCCTAAAGAAACTAAAGGATATTATTTCTTCAATCCTACCGAGAACAAAGTGTTTGTTGCTCAAACAGGAATCTTCCTAGAAAGAGAATTTGTTTTCCGAAAAGGAAGTGGGAGAAATATTGAACTCAATAAAATTAGAGATCAACCACATATCATTGAACAAGAGATTAAACAACAACAAGTTCCACAAGTTGTTGAGAAAAATTCAACAGTTTTGGAAACACAACCACTGCGAAGATCTTTGAGAGAATGCAATGCACCTGAGAAATATGAATTTCTTGTCATATTGCATAGTGATGTTCTCTTCATGGATCAAGATGAGCCTTGGACTTATCAAGAAGCAGTGGTGGGCCTAGACTCTGAGAAATTGCTAGAGGCCATGAAATTCGAGATGGATTCTATGTCAGAAAACTAAGTTTAGACCTTGGTTGACCTACTTGAAGGGGTTAAGCCCATAGGATGCGAGTGGTTTTTCAAAAGAAAACCGACATAGAGAGTAATGTACAAACATACAAAGGGCGATTAGTCGCTAAGGGATTTCGTCAAATTCATGGTATAGACTATGATGAAATTTTTTCACCTATTGCAATGTTTAAATCCTTTCGGATCTTACTTGCGATAGCTGTTTTTTATGAGATATGGTAAATGGAAAATGAAACCGTTTTTCTTAATAGAAAAACCAAATGAGGGTGTGTACATGACACAACCTAGAGGTTTTATCAATCCAAAAGATGCTGAAAAAATATGCAAGCTACAAAGGTCAATTTATGGATTGAAGCAAGCTTCTCGAATTTGAAATCTTCGTTTTAACGATGCAACCAAAGAGTTTGGTTATATCAAAATGAAGATGAGCCAAGTGTTTTCAAGAAAATTAGTGGGAGCACTGTCATATTCTTGGTAATGTATGTGGATGACATACTAATAATAAGAAATGACATACCTAACTTACAGTCTGTAAAGATTTGGTTAGAAAAATGTTTTTCTATGAAAGATTTGGGTGAAACAACCTACATATTAGGGCCAAGATCTATAGAGAAAGATCAAGAAGACTCCTAGAACTAAGTCAAAATACATACATAGATAGAGTAATGAAAAGATTCAGTATGGAAGAATCCAAAAAAAGGATTCTTACATATGAAACATGGTATTTCACTACTGAAAGAATTGTGTCCTTCAACGCCTCAAGAAAGAGAGAACATGAGTAAGATTACATATGCTTCGGCCATTGGATCTATCATGTATGCCATGCTATGTACACGTCCGGATGTATCATATGCATTAAGTATGACAATTTGGTACCAAGTAGAACCCGATGAAGGTCATTGGGTTATAGTAAAAAAGATCCTTAAGTACTTAAGAAGAACTAAGGATACATTCCTTATGTATAGAGGTGAGGAAGTGTTAAGTATAAAAGGTTATACTGACACAAGCTTCCAAACCGATAAGGATGGTTCTCGATCGCAATCGGATTTTGTATTTTACCTTAATAGAGGCATTGTGAGCTGGAAATGTTCAAAGCAAGTTACAATAGTTTTCTACAAAAAACAGAGTATATTGTAGCATATGGTGCTGCAAAAGGTGGTTTTTGGATCAAGAAGTTCATATCTGAACTAGGGATTGTGTTGAGCATATTGAATGTTATAAATCTACGTTGTCATAACAACTTAGTCATCGCACCAGAAAAAGAACCCATATCTCACCAACGATCCAAACACATACTTAGGCGTTACCATATCATTCGAAAAATTATAGATCGATGAGATGTGAAAATATGTAGAGTACCAACAGATGATAACAATGTCGATCAACTGACAAAGCCTCTAACGCAACAGAAGCATGATCGTCACACTAAGTCACTTGGTATTAGATAAATGAGTGATTGGTCTTATTTCTAGTGGAAAATTGTTAGAGCATGCCAAAAGACCAATCATAAGATGATTGTAAATGACATTTGTTTTTACCTTGTTTATTCATAAAGAGGCATTGTCATTATTATTTTCAGTTACAATTCTGCGTGCATAAATAAACTGAATTATAATGAAGTCCTTAGAATAATAAGGTTATTCTAAAATGTCCTTAGTCGAGTATTATTGTGGGCATGGACAACAATAATGCATTAAGACTAATATGTATTTGATTGATGACAAAGTGTTTTCATTGACATGGAGATGTCAAAATCAATACATATGTATGTATTAGAGAACGACATATTGGACTAACCTATTATGAGCATGTTTCTTGGATTATTATGTGGCAGCCACAACATTGCTCAAAGTGATAACTACATGTATGATCTTCAGACTTGAGATCGTCGTTATTTCAACATCGTGAGTGACATATTTTGTTACAGTTTAACGTGTGTCGTAACTGACTGCACTATAAAGACTAATATTGGATATGTCACAATCTATGTAGTGGAATATGGTTGATCAAGATAGGATTTGTCCCTCCTACATAATAGGAGTAATATCATAGGCCACTTGATTGAGTGAGACTTGAAATGCATAGCCATGCTCGAATAAGTTGATATGAGATATCATAGCTATTCGTTTATAATAGTCTACTCAAGATATCAAGAAATATTAGATGGACTATACAAGTTTGATTTTTCCATGACTTGTGTCCAATCTAGATATAAAGGACAAAAGGATGTAATACATAAATAGAGTTAATCACGAAAAGGTTATGTCGAATCATGATTTCTTGTAACTTCGGTGACAATGACATACTGCTAGATGTCACTCATTGTTTGTAATATTATAAATGTTCTAATATTTACTACTAACGTTACATGGACCTATAAGGTCACACCCACAGTTGAAATGAGCATATATTAAACGAATTATATATGTACAAATTTGTTGTACACAAATTTAGTTAAATTAATATATATTTGATATATATATATATAATTTAACTATTGGGTAAATATTAAAAGAAAAATAATTATTGTAATTATGTCTCTTTTAATATATAAATAATATAATTCGGTTTAAATCAATATATATATATATATTAAAATCTTAATTATGTTGAATTGGGATTATATATATTTAATATATATTAAAATCCTAATTAAGTTGAATTGAGATTATATATATTTGATATATAATTATTGAAATCCTAGTTAATTTGAATTAGGATTATATATATATATTGAAATCCTAGTTAAGTTGAATTAGGATTATACATAGAGATATTGAAATCCTAATTAAGTTGAATTAGGATTATATAAATTTTATATATATATATATATTGAAATCGTAATTAAATTAAATTGGGATTAATATATATATTGAAATCCTAATATGAGTTAAATTAGGATTTCAAATGCTATATAAAGGCATGAGAGATCTAGCAATTCTCAAGTGATGAAACTACCTACCAAATATACTAATTTTGGGCTACTGCCACGCCAATATTGAGGGCAACAAATTACCAAAGTAGTGAGTATTTAGCAATGGATGAGATGTAATAGTGGGTTATGCAAATTCTAGTACAATTGGGTGTTTCTTTTCTCATCTTTTACTCTTTGTAATTCTCTCATTCTTCTCGTTGGTTAATAAAAATTCCCTTTTCTACATTTCTCTATATCAATTCACAACAAAAAGTGATTCTATTACATTTACATTCGTGAGTTTGAAATCCTAAGCTTGCGTACACCAGCAAAAGCTACACTAATATCTGCTATCTTTCACCTTAATATTTCTGGAGAGAACAATGTAGAATTTTTTTAAAATTTCATAATTTCTAAATAAAGTACAGAACAATTTGTCCATTTAGAGGACCAAAACCACCGCCTTCCGGTAAACCCTAATCTCTATCACAAAAAACATCAAAAGCAACAGAGAGATAAAAGATCCTCCCGACCAAAAATTGAACCACCATACCAAAGTGATATGTGTATCTTCTCACAGCCACAAGTTGAACCATCATAATTGTCTGAGTTAATTTAGCTATCTCTTGAAGTCCCAACGGTCACAAGGATGATTTCTTTCAGTACGTTTCATTTCGTACCATTTTATGTACTCTTCCAACTAAGGGGGACAACGGTTATACCTAGCATCTCCGCCTCCACTCTAGAAGCAACCTTAGTCCCTCCACACTTGGCAACTCCGAAGGTGGTCCTTGGAACCTTTCAATCTGAAGGCCTACACGATCTTGGGAACAAATTTTGTCAAGCGCTACAACACTCCGCCCATGTAACCAGACTGTAAAAGTTGGTACTTGGAAGTTGAATCTACCTTTGTCCACCCCCTTCATAGGCTGTCACTAGGCCTATAACTATTGCATCACCAACAGTACTAAAGGGCTAGAAATACCCACATCCTCGATGAGAGAGGGGAATCTAAAAATAGACACAATGCATCTGGCAAGGCTAAACTAAAAGTACAATACCCCTCTCTTCTTCCTCTCCACTCCGACCATCATCTTGTATGCGCTCTCTGTCTCAAATTTATAGAGAGTGAACCACCTGAATCCACCATCTTCCACCCTAATATTCCTCTCCTCCTTACTTATTTGATGCCTCCTCATTTCGACATCAACAAATAGCAACCTAATTTTTACATACATTAATCAATGGGTTTGACATCATAAGGAGATTTGACAAAAGGGATAGGCCATTTGCAAGAGGAAGTGATGTGAGTTCTAATTGTTGCTTTGCACCACATTTTGAATAATAATGAGTTGGTTGGAAGCTACTTCTTCAACCCTTAATTTCATCCATCCACTACTTTGCTTGCATTCTCCACATATTTATCTTCCTCAATTAGATCAATGTTTAATGTTAACATCATATTAGTGAGAGATAAAAAAAATAAGGCTTAACAGTCAAAAAGTGCCCAACCTATACCTTTTTTCTAGTTTGGTGCCTAATTTTTTTGGGGCCACTTTGGTGCCTAACATTTTATTCCGTAACTCAAATCAGGTTTTCCATGACATGCGTTAAAAAAATTTTGTTATCAAATAAGAACACGACACATGGCATATTTCTAGTATTTTGTTTGATTTTATTTTTTTAAAAATCAGAAAATCTTTAATTTTATAAAAAAACGCAAATCTTTAATTTCTCTAAAACCCCTATTAAATCTTAAAGATACTGATTTTTATGCCTATTTTACAATGCCTCTGCTTGCTTTTGAGTACATTTAGTTGCATTTAGTTGTTAATTTCATTCATTTGCATAAGGAGTTAGAAATTTTGACTATGCTAGTATGAAGGGTTGTTTTGTTGGAAATTTTGCAGGTTTGGCATAGCGGTTGGCAGAACACATCAACATAAAGAGGAATGCCAGAGAGAATACCGAGATGTTGTTGGCACAGATGGACCAAAATTGCCAAAGCATCGGTTGGCAGAGAGGAGGAATTTGATGCCCGACCAAGTAACTGTTGAACCCAAAAAAATAGGACCAGATCAGGGTACGAGAAAATAGCAATTGGATTAATCTCCGAAAAAATAGCGTATAAATAGTGCCAAGCTTGGTGGCAAAGCAGTGACGGAAGAATGACGTCAGCTCCTGATCAGCTCACATTCAAACTTTGGATAAGATGATCACATCCCTAATCCTTTGAGCATTCAAAATTCAAATTCAATAGCTCATCCTAAGTCTTCCTTGCACGCTTATTTAAAGAACGATCAAGCAAGCATTTGAGAGAGACTTTAAAGAGAGATCGAGTGATTCATTGACGACCGGCTGCACCAAGGAGATGTGGTTTGACCAGCTTGGTCGAGAGCCTGGAACTTGAAGGGGTGCATCGAGAGACCCCTTCTCACATATTCTCTTTGTTTAGTTGTATTTATTTTCTTTTAAATGATGATGTGTTTGGAAAACGATGAAGGTTTTTGGTTTGATACCTTCACCATGAACTAATTTAATAGTTGGTGGGGGATGTTTGCGTTGAACGTTGTTTTTATGTTTGGTTTTTAATAATGATAATGCTTCAACATTGTTTTCCGTATCTTGCATGTTCTTCAATATTTTATCAAAACCGTGCCAAGCGAAAGTTGGCATTGTTGGTTTATTGAACCTTAATATCTTAACAGACTTATAGAGCAACAATATGTTGCCAAATACTAAGGCGGGATGCTTCGAGAGAAGATGTTCAAGTAGATAAGCTTAGTTCTGAAGTAAATCTACCCCTTAGAAGTATAGATTGGGACTTAATCAAATTGATTTATGAAAAACATCACTATAGAAATATAAGGGTTTTTACATGGTTAATTTCAGGCATCGGCCATCAAAAGAGGCTTTGCCAACTTTGAATCTGCTCGTTAAATGATGCCAAGGCCCTACATTATTAAAGGCTGACATGACATGAATAGCGTGAAAACCAGGCATTGCTTGCCAACGCTCATCACTCATTTGACACTCTCTTTGCCAACGCTATTTTAATTTACTTTTCTTTTCTTTAAAACCATTTTCGAACAACTCTCAAATCAAACAATACTTTTCCCTTGACAAGTAAACATTCAAAGCATTCATACTCTTGGCCAATCCATTTGGAGACGATACTCAACTCACTACTATATTACTTGCGGACCGTGTATACTTGCACGCAAAAGACTCAACCTTTGGCATTGTTTTATTACTTTTCCAATACATTTTCTACCCTTTCGCCAAGTACTCACGCGAGTCAACACCCATAAACCCTAAATGTAACCCCCTAGACCCGCTTATGCATTACAACGGATCCTAAGAAGTCACATTAGGGTCACAAGAGCGACCCACAGTAAAATACACATGAAAACATTTTTCTTTCTCGAAACACTTATTAAACTGTAAAATCAACTTCTGTTTAAAATACTATTTCAGAAAATCCTTTAAACACATAACAGGAAATTTCAAAAAAAATACTTTACAGACTCTATCACAAAACCATACGTGACATTCATGACATACATGCCCGCTAACTATACAGAACCGTACTCCAGAGGCAACGCCGAGGGAACTCCGAACACTGATGTCAAACATTAGGTCATTCTATCTTCTTTGAACCTGCGATGGTAAAAGCAACGTGAGCTTGGAAAAGCTCAGTAATACAGAACTACCAAAAGATGCTATAAGCTCATGCAGATATATGGTAGGCATAACATTTTTACGATGTTCCAGACAATATTTGTCCCCATTTATGTTTCGCTAATTTAGTGAAGCACTATTCTTGAGGACAACAAGGTTTGTTCTTCCTATGTTACTGAGTATTAGAAGAGAGCTTATTGTTCAGAGAATCAACAGAGTGGCAGGTTGGAGAAGTTAAACCATGAAGCCTAGTGTGTTTCAACAAGTTGCAGATCAAACATACATAAGCATTTAACATCATATCATATGAGCACATAACAGATTAAATGCATATGTTAAATTTTCATACAAAAGTTTATAAGAACTACCCTCCAACCGAACTCCAAAATGCAATTCCCCTAAACTGCATACAGAAGGTCTTACCCTAGGCCTGAGGCGTAGGAGCCTACCTAAGGGAATGCCTTAGGTCCAGAAAGACTTACCCTAGGCCCGTGGGCGTAGGAGCTTAACAGAACAGCTGGATCAGGGCTGTGACAGACACTTCAATCTTATCCCAAGAGTATCCCCAAGCAGAACAGTTCAGATTATAACACATTATCATCAGATTTCAGTCAACAGAGCATATAGCATATCCATTATACGAAGATTCAGATATCATAAGTTCAGAACAGACCAAGATATAATCTCAATCATATTGCGCATACAAGACTTTTCCAACAGATATAATCATGCTTCTCGAACAGAATCATTCATACTTTTAGATTTCACACCCTATCAAATAAACATGCTTTTCAACTCAAAGAGCATCATATATTATGATCAGACAATCAACACATAATCATAATCCATATATATATACATATATACACAACAGAATGCAGCACACGTGGAACACACTAGACAAATAATTTTTATTTCTCAGAGATACCTGATATTTACAGAATGAGACACATTGAACTTTTGGCTCGAATCAGATATTCTAGGAGTTCATACATCCTGCTCTTTAAATTCAAATATATCGTGAACGATTTAATCATTTAAGCTCGCAAGGGTATTATGGTCATTTCGACGTTTATGGGCATTTTGGTAATTATGCCAACATTGAATAAGCAATGGTTCAGAGAACTCAGGTATCTTGTTTGCTCATTAATTTTCTAACCGGGCATTCAAGTATTTCTATATCAAGGTCTTTTAAGTTATCAGATGATTCTAGAGATGCTCTAATCATTTGGGCTAACATAACATTTTAGTTATTTAACTATCAGGACAATTTTTAAATATAGCACAATCATAACAGAACAACGATTATAATTCTCAGGGGCTCTAACAATTTATCAAACCTCTAAAATGTGTTTAATGCGGCATATCCCAATTTTACATTACTTACTAACATTCAGATGTGAATAAATTTGCGTGTATCAGAACTTAACATCGGCTGAATTGTATATCTGAACGATCACCTACATACTTTACTATAAGGTTTAGCTTTGAGTAATCAAGCATATAATCCTTGCAAATATTCCTACCTTACCTTGGTATGGTAAGCAATAGACATACACGAATCGTTTTTCTTAACACTTATGGGCACTTTAGCCATTTAAGTCTTATTAGAAAATTTCAGGATTTCATTGGGTGTATAACCACTTATTTAACTGAAAGGGGTATTCTGATCATTTTGGAAATTTGGGATAAAGCCACCATTCCTTTTTCTGAATTACTATTTGGTACCTCTATCATTCACGTACTCAGTAGAGATTAAGTCGTCTTAATCCCTAATCCCTCTGACCGTTATAGACGATTCATTAATTTCAGAACTTGAAGGTATAAACGTCATTCCAATTATTTAGACATTTAGGTGCTCGAGGGTACTACAGTCTTTTTGGTCATTACAATTATTCCAATTAATTCGCTCGTTACTGTCGTAAGGATCGACGTAGGATTACAACGATATTCTCAGATGATTCACCTTTATGTGTTATACAAAGTTTAGGGGGAAAGTCCAAGTTTGAAATCGCACGAATTTGTACAAAAGTGCCGGAGTCTTTCCAATAAATTATACATCTTATGTGGAGTAAAATTTGCTTAGTTAGACAGAATGCAGATTTCGAGTCATTTTTTTATTAGAAGGGTATTTTAGTTATTGTTATAACCCAAGAGTAATTTCGTAATTTCATAACCAGCATCTCATACTTCGCATTCTGAGCATTGGTTCTTAGACACCATTGATAGAGTTTCAGATTTAACTATATTATTTATTACTATTAGCACATTCAATACTCCCGGTCTATTAATATTCTTATCCAAATATTTTGATATTACTGATTCTCATACTTATTTTTCGTATCTGATTCGACTTAAGAAAAGTTCACGAATACACTTCATCACAAGCATGCATGCTTTAACCGAATATCAACATGATCATAAAGCATACCAGGGGTAGTGGTGTATTACCTTAGTTCCGAGTTATACCGGTTGACTCATGATGCTACATTCGATCGCATTTGAATCCGGACTGGATGTCCCATGACATCTCGAATACCAAGATACTTGCATACCTTCAATATACACAAATTAACATTTTAGTCCTTATCCAAAGAGCTCTTAACAAAATTAAACACATAAACAATTTCGGGTTCAAGGTCAGATTCAGAGGCCTTCGGGTCGAAATTTTGCAAAACGAGCTTCAAAATCGGACTCAGGACGTCGAAAAACATAAAATATGAGTTTTCGGAAAATTTGACTTTTTGGTCAACGGTCAAAGTCAACGCTGACGTCAGCAGGTCAACGATGACGTCAGCAAGTCAACGGTCAACAGGGTCAGAGTCAACGATGACGTCAGCAGGTCAACGCTGACGTCAGCAGTCAACTGATAAGGTCAACTGAGTTGACTCGGGCTGACTCGGACGAGTTGACTCGGCTGACTCAATTTGGGTTTTCGGGTCGAGCAGACGGGCCGGTCAACGGGTCGGGTTTTTGGACTCGGTTTTGGTTTGGGCCAGTTCAGACCGGTTCAGACCAGTTTAGACCGGGTTGAACCCGGTTCACTTACCCAATTATTCCGGTCATCGGACGACCGCCGGAAAAATCGTCGAAGCCGCCTAAACACCGCGATTCTGCCGAAAAAACATAGATCGGTCAACCACGATTTCAACCCATAATATAATAACACGAAACAAGCCGGAATCGAGCCGGAAATTACCTTAAATTGTGCGATTATGCCGGAAAATCACGAAGCTCCGACGAGGCTTCTCCCGACATCGGAACCGCGAACGGTCAGAGGGCTTTTGCTCGTCGCGGTGCGAGGAGCCCAGATCTGGTGGTGGTGCGACCAAGGGACGCCGGAGGTAACCGGAAAACGCATAAAACAGATGGTGCTTTTGGCTTCTCCGGCGAAGCTGCTACCGGTGTCGAACGGACGATCTACCGGTTGGGTTTTGGTCTCCACATCACGCCGAGCACGTTGGCGAGATCAGCGCGACGATCGGACACCATGAGCGGCCGGAATCGAAGATGGAATCTCAAGGTTTTCGACAAAGCTTCGAACACGCTTCTGCCGTCGGTGGTGGCTCAGTTACGCGCGTGTCAGGCGGCTGGTGGTTCGGTGTCGGACGACGCACATGATGGTGGTGGCGGTGTACGCCACAGAGCGACGGTGAGGCGGTCGGGGGTTCGATCAGACGAAGGAAAAGATGGGTTAGGTGAAGGAATTTTCTGGGTTGAAAATAAAATCTCGATAGATTCAAATGATCATTTGGGTAGGTGGAGAGTCAGATCGAATTTTATTATCTTTAATATAACCATACTAAACGTTTAATATTAATTTTTGGTATAATATAACCAAGTTATCAGCTTAGCTCAAATGGTTAAACCACTACAACCTTAACACCCGAGACCAAATTCCTCTCTTTTTTTTGTGACAAAACTCAGGGTGTTACACTAAATCCCTAAATTGCTCCCCTCCCACCACCGATTCAACCACCACCGTCCACCCTTGCCTTCTTCGGCCCTCACGACTCAAACCCCCATCATCCCGTCATAAAAAATCGACGAATGAATCTCGATTACTTCGTCGACGAACATCCAACAATGAAGAAAAAAAGAATGATTGGGCTTTTAATCGACAGCTAGAGGGTGGGGGATGTTGAACAGTGAGGTACACGACGCTTGGGTGGTGAACGGTGAACCACCGACGTATGGGGGATGTCGGACGATGAGGGAGATGTGATTTGAGGGTTTGATTGAAAGAAATTAAAACTTTGAGGTTTTTAAGAAGTTTATATTTTAAAGAATTTCAAGAAATAAATAAATAAAATAGGCAATGTGCCGTGTTTTGATTGGATAATAGAAAATTTTTAACGACCGTTGACGGAAAAACCTTATTTGCATTACGGAATAAAACGTTAGGCACTAAAGTGGCCCCGAAAAAATGTTAGACACCAAACAAGAAAAAAGGTATATGTTGGACACCTTTTGACTATTAAGCCAATAAATAAATAAAATTGTTGAATATACACCTGTAATATTTTTAATTTAAAACCTAGATTTATAAGCTTCTTGAACTTTATTTTAAAGAAATATGCAAAAAAAATTAACCGAATGTGACGTAATTCAAAGAAGGTGGAAACAATTGAAGTTAGAGATTCTAAATATAAAATGTAATGAGAGGGGGCACCCTCCTAAACCCTACCTAATCTAATATCCTTGCTTACCTTAATATGGCAACGGAATGTGACCACTTCCGCCCACAAAAAGTATTCATTTCACTTAAATTCAATTTATTAATTAATTAATATGATTTCATTATTGTATGAGTTTTATTATAAAAGTGATTTTTTAAAATATAGTCTACTCTATTTACACGGTCAAAATTTTGAAATTCTGATATTAATTTTTTAAAGAAAATGTCTCATCACCAAAGTTGATTTTCAGGCAGAGTTAGGGATGTGAAAAACTGACCCGACCTGGTAACCTGTCTGAAGCCCGATCGAGTCAGAACCTGGTTTGATTCGAGAATTCAATGACCTGAACCCGGCTTACACCCGACCGAAACGAACCCGAACCCGATTTCGGTGTGTTACTGTAGTAACCGAACCCGGCCTGCACCCGATCGAAATGAACCCGAACCCGAATTCGTTCTGTTACTATAGTAACAGAACCCGACCTGCACCCGACCAAAACGAACCCGAACCCGAGACTGACCTGCCAGATAACCGATTTAACCCGACTTGTTTGGACCCGGCCTGTTTTGAAACCGACCTATTTTGAACCCGGCATGTTCTTGACCTGAAATGATATTAACCTGAACTGATATTGTTATTTTATTTGTTGATAATGATAATTATCTAACATTTGAAGAAGTTATATTTAATGAATTTAAAATTTTAAAATCAATTTAAAATAATAAATAATTTTTTATATTTAGTAATAATTTTAAGTATTAATAAATTAACTAACTTAACTTTAATTAAAAGATAAATTCAATAAATAAATATCAAGTGGTAATAAATTATCTTTAATTAAAAGATAACTTTAATTAAAAATAATAAAAATAATCTTTTAAGTTAATAATAAATAATATGAGTAAATTAATGCTAAGTTAATAATAAATAATATTAATTTAACTTAAGATTAAAAATAACTTTAATTAACTTGCATTCATTTTAAGTTGAATGAATAAATATTATTAAATTAAATTGCCTTTTTAATTAACTTATTTTTAATTTTAAGATAACTTGAAAGATAAAATAAATGAAAATCTTTATACTTAATTAACTTAAATAATTTTATAAAAACTTAAATTAACTTAAGTAACTTAACACACTTAATTAACTTAAATTAACTTAAATAAGTTAATAACTTAACACACTTAGTTAACTTAAATTAAATAACTTTATAAAAAAATAAATTAATTAAGTTAAGTAGATTAAATCTTTATACTTAACACATTAAATATATAAAAACTTAAATAACTTTATCAAAACTGTTGAATATAATAGGTTTGTTTGTTTAATGCAAATTAAAACAAGGCAAATTCAAACTGTTAATTAACTTAACTTAGCAATAATGTTTGTGTTTAACTTTGGATAGAATAAGGCAAACTTACAAATTTTTATTGAAGTCAAAAACAGAATAAGGCAAACTTATACTCAATAATATAGAAGTTTAAACTTACAAACTTGTATTCAATAATGTAGAAGTTTAAACTTACAAACTTACAAACTTAATAATCTAAAAATTTCAATCTTTACAAACTGAAACTTTAAACTTACAGAACCCTAAACTTTAAGCTCTCAGATCTTATAACAAAGTTTTACAAACATAAAAGTTATACTTTGCTACCAGAAATATCGTCATCGAGATCTTAAGGAGATGAAATGCTACCATCAAGCTTTAATTATGGGCAACTTAACTTACAAAGTTAAGACATCAACACATTTAAAACAAGGGCAACCAACAACAGACTGCAACAAGCAATTAAACATCATCAGAAACATTAACAAAACAGAAGCATATAGAACAGAAACCAAACAAAGACAGAACAGAAGCATATAGAATAGAAACCAAACAAAGACAGAATAGAAGCATATAGAACAGCAATGTAAACAAGAACAGAAACCATACAAGAATAAAAGCATATAGAAACACTAACAGAACAGAAACATATAGAACAAAAACCAAACAACCGAAACCATACAAGAACATAAGCATATATAACTAAAACCAAACAAGAACAAAATCCATACAAGAACAGATGCATAGGGAATCTATACCAGAACTGATCATTGAATGTATAATAGAATATATATACACAGAAACCAGATTATGCAAACAAAAACCATACATAACATACATACAAGATTATGCAAACAAAAACCATACATATACATTGAATATATACGTACATAATACAAAACATGTTAAAAAAAGAACATACAAGATTAGTGAAGAAAAATAACTTACAGAATACTAAGTATAGAACTTACCCAAAATATGAACAAATTAGAAAACTTACCAAAACATCCCTAGCTTTTAACAAATCATAAATATCCCTAACCATTCAAGTGCTTCCTTGTTTTTAGGGTTCCCTACAAAAGAACAAATAACCAGAACATGACTTCAAAACAAATCAGGAAAAAAATAAGTTAAAAACTTACTCTGGAGTTGGATCTTCGTCAACTGCAGAATCTTTCAGAACAGAAAGATATTCTTCATCCTCTTCCTTAGGCTCAAACCCATACAATCAATTACGGGTTGTCACAAATATCTCAACATTTTTAGGCAAGAGTTTAGCCCTCAACTTATTTAAAATCCAACCACTCGTGCTAAATGAGAATTCGGAAGCAACTGAAGTGATGAGAATGGCTAAAACATCTCTAGCCATGATTGAAAGTATAGGGAAAGAAACGAATTGTGCTTTCCAGTACTCCAAAATATCAAAGTCTGAATCATCAACACGAGGGAGAAGGGATAAATTAATATAAGAGTCAACATCTGATTTCCCACTCCTTGAAGCAACTAAATTAGCATCAAAGTTCTAGCATTAAAAAAAGTCAGTAACTATAATTGAAAAAGAAAAGAAAAGTATAAGAAAAATGGGTAACTGAAATTTTAAAAAAAATAAACACTAACCTGAAAAAGATTAGACTTCTTAAATGTTCGAGGTCGACTAGAGATAGACTCGGATGTACTTTGAGATGAGTTACTTCGAACAGACGAAGAAAAAAGAGAGCAGAGAACAGATTTTGAATAATATATATACATATTGACAAATTCATTGTAAACAATACTTACCCTCCTTTCAACCCCATCCTCAACATAGAGGATAGCATACAACTCCTTCAGAAGTTGTAATTTATATCGAGGATCAAGAAAAATAGAAAAAGACAAAATGGTCGAGTGATCAGACCAATATTTCTCATACAATTCAAGCATAGGTCCTACCATTGCAGAAATGCCCTCACAAGAATCATTGTGAGCATCATACAACAACTTCTCAATGGCAACAACATTAGCCAAATAGAGGTTAGAAGTGGGATACTTAGAACTAGCAAACAATGTAGTTATTTCAAAAAAAGGCTTAAGGAAATCACAGATTAATTGAGCAGTTTTTCACTCAGAATCACCAATTAAATCTAAATCATTTTCCTTATTAACAAACAAGTTTATGGCTACTTTAGCATCAGTGGCCCTACGAAACATTAAGTAAGTAGAATTTCATCTAGTAGGGACATCTAATATTAATTTACCAGAAAAACAGAACCACAATCTTTAACAGCAGACTCAAAGCTACAAAGCCTAGCATCAGAAGAATCAATAAATTTAACTATTTCAAGCAATTTAATTACAGAAGAGTCAATTACCTTTAAACCTTTTTTGAACAATCAAGTTCAAAATATGGGCAACGCACCTTACATGAAAGTACTTACCATTGCATAGAAGGGGAGAAATTGCATGCAAATCATCTTTAAGCTTCTTCACCATTCTCTCATTTGCAGAAGCATTATCAACAGTAATGGTAAAAGCTTTTTTCTCAAGACCCCACTCACATATCATTTTTTCACAAACTTATAAATAAACTCACCATCATGGGGAGGGGGAAACGTCTAAAATTAAGTATTCTAGACTAAATTTTCCAGTTATTATCAACATAATTAGCAGTCAAAGCAAAATATGAACATGAAGTCCAAGCAGACTATCCATCGCATGTAAAACAAACACAACTAGGAATAGAATTCATAGAATCAATAAGCAATTTGTTTATGTTGGTCATGCTTTAACATGCAATGCTTAGTAATAGTATACCTAGAAATATGCTTAACAATAGGATTCAGATACTGATGCAAAACCCTAAGTTTATCATGCTCAACAACACTTAAAGTATAACCATGACAGAGAATAGCTTCAGCAAACATTTCACAATATTTTTTCTGATCAAAAGAAATTCCAGTACTACTATTGGCATTTTTAGCAAGAAAATCTTTATAAGCTTGGCATTTATCAGTATGTCTTTTAGGTGTAGAAGTACCAACATAAGAATCAACTTTATAGCTAGCGGTTTTGCAATACTTACATTGCACAATGACACCATCAACCTTTTTAATGAAGGTATAGTGATCCCAAACAGGAGAAGTTCTTCTCCCAATGTCCATTGTAGCCCTTCTCTTAGAGGAAAGAGCTACTTTAGACACTTGATCATTTGTTTCCTCTTCAAATAAACAAACCATGAGTTAGTTACTGAAACAAATACAAACATAGTAAAGACTAAAGAAAATAAAAAAAAGGAATGGAACATACTAGTTTCACCAGGATAGTTCATCTCAAAAGAAACATAATCCATGGCTATGTTAAATACTGAAATAAAAACACTGAGCTTTGTTGTTAGATAACTTATATACAAAAAAGAATACACAACAGAACAAAAAACATATATAGCAACAAAACAGAGAAAGGATTAATCCTCATACATGGCGTTGTTACACCAGCCCCCAAGGTCCTTTAAAAAAAGAACCTCATTTGGCATCAGTAGCATCGCAGGACGGGTTTCCAGCCTTTTATACTCGGATTAACCCATATGCAACACAAAACATACATACAAACAGAAACCATGCATGTAACAAAAACAGAACAAAACAAAAAACATATATAGCAACAAAACAGAGAAAGGATTAATCCTCATACATGGTGTTGTTACACCAGCCCCCAAGGTCCTTTAAAAAAAGAACCTACTTTGACACCAGTAGCATCGCAGGACGGGTTTCCAGTCTTTTATACTCGGATTAACCCACATGCAACACAAAGCATACATACAAACAGAAAGCACGCATGCAACAAAAATAGAACTTGCAAAAGAAACATGCAAAACACAGAAACAGAAACCATACTTGCAACAGAAATATTAACAGATATATAAAAATAATAACAAAACAGAAACATGCAAGCATATATATAAAACACAGAAGTAGAAACCATACTTGCAACAGAAATATTAATAGATATATAAAAATAATAACAAAACAGAAACATGCAAAACACAGAAACATGCAAGCATATATATAAAACACAAAAGCAAAAACCATACTTGCAACAAAAATATTAACAGATATATACAAATAATAACAAAACAGAAACATGCAAAACACAGAAACATGCAAGCATATATATATATATATATATATATATATATATATATATATATATATATATATATATATATATATATATATATATATAACACATAAACATTTATACAAATAAGGGTCAGAGGAAGAACATATACCCTAAACCCACACGCGGAAGTGGAAGAACACTCTTGCAAAACCCAAAAACGATCCTGAGATCAAAAGAGAACACAATTAGTAAAAAGACGTATTAAACAACTAAATAATTAAAGAAAAATGAAAGAGATGTGATGAACTTACCGAAAGACAGATGGAGAATACGAACAGTCTGGACAGTGGAATGAGAAGGGTCAGAGGATCTGAAGAGGTTAGTGGAGAATATGAAGAGATTTGGGAATTAAGGATTATGGTGTGTATATCATGGTTTAGGGTTTAAGGTGTATAGATCAAAGATTAGGGTCTATAGATAAGGGTTTAGGGTTAAGGGTTGAAGGCTTTGTGTTTAGGGTTTATGCTATATGAGTTTAGGGCTTGGAATGGTTTATGGTTTAGGGTAAATAGAATTTGAATTAGGGTTTAAAGGATTGAAAAGATGGAAATGTAAGAACACAAGGTTGTTCTTTAGGGTAAAATAAAGTATGTGTGTGTGTGTGTGTATGAGGATAAGACATGACCAGACATGACTAGACACGTCTCCACGACACCCACATGCCAACATGCAAAAGTCTAAAGATTCAGGAGTTCGACTTGTTATTAGACCTAACATTGTCTAATCATCTACAGTCCCATGGACTATAAATATTAGGGCTAACAAATAAATAAGGAAAGCCGAATCCTTAGGGCAATATCCTTCTTCTCTGTGAACTATTCATCTCTGTTATGGCTTTCATTGTCAATCAAGTTTTTGCGGCTCTCTGTCCCAAGTTAGCATGAGTGAACCGCTTGAATTTGTCACAGCCACTTTTGTTTGTCGTTTCTATATCCATTGTTCGGTGCCTCATCCTTTTTTGGTAAAGTACATGTTTATTTTATGGTATATGTTCAGAATTTGTGACTCTCTCTCTCAATAATGTCGTCTCCAAAATTCGAGATTTAGTTTTCCTATTGAAAGAGCAATGTGCCTTGCTATTGCATTCAACCCTTATTGGTAAGGTGTATTGCACTCAACCCTTATTGGTAAGTTCCTACTTGACATCAAGAAATCTGAATTTAAAATCTCGCCTTTTCAACTCCCAAGACGTTAATTATTTTAAATTTTCGAGTTAAAAACGAATCTCTCTCTAACTTTCTCAAACCCTAATCAAGCCTAATTTGGGTGGCACCGCTCTAAGCCTTAAGCGATGGCCACCCCCTCTCCTTCCCTTTTTTTCTTGTTGCTTTGTCCCCTTGTTTTCTTCTTCTTGGTTTTTTTATCTTTGCCGAAGTTTGTTTCTCTGACCATCCTTGGTTATTTTGCTGTAGAGTTGTCTCCCTGGTGCTCGGGGCCCTGTTCCGGTCTTCGCTTGGTGAGGGGAAGTCAAGAATGCTGATGAGAAGTGGGTTCGGCGCATGGCCTTTGTTTCTACCGGACTCTTTTGGTGGTGGTTCTCTGATCTGCCGCCTCATTCGGCGGTTGCCTTGACTCCCCCTCATGTTTCGCCCGCCTCTCAGTCATCGACGATTTTAGGTCCAGACGCGTTGACTCTGGTGGTTGTCTTGTTGCATCACCTTCATCGCCTTTTTCATTATGTGCCGTCGGAAGTGACCATCCAGATGCAAGATCGATAGCTGGCTGGCGTCTCTCCCTCATCCCCTCGTCGTTTCTGTCTTCCTCCTCCGTGGTGGGTGGTGACTGCCCTTGTTTCTCTGGTGTTTTGTGTTTCATTTTGTGTTGTTGTCTTGTTGTTGTTTCGTTTGTTTTTCTCTGTTGTTGTTCTGTTTTATTTTGTTTTGTTTTGTGTTGTTCTCTCTCCTTCTCCCATGTACATCTGTGTTTCCATGTGTTTTTTTTTTGAATGAATGCCGACTATATTTATGCTCAAAAAGAAATTATTTTCAAATTTCTCATGTGATACTGGTGATGAATTATAATATATATTATAGTTATGTTACATTTAAAATTTCAATTTTGATTTTTTCTTCACAAAAGCAAAATGTTGGTATGAGGTGAACTATTCATTATACTTAAAAAATGTCTCGTTTTCATAAGTTATGGAATTTCATTTCAACGATTCTAACAACCAAACACAAGGACGAACGCATGCCTTTATGTTACGGGCGAATCTATAAAATTTTAAGAGGGACAAACTTATAAAATTTCAGAGGGTGAAAATAGATTTTCAATAGAAAATACATAAAAAAATTTAAATCGTATAAGATTTTTAAAATTTTAAAGGGACGACCGCCCCTCCAGCTCCCTCCGGTCCATTCCTAAGTCGAAATCAATTTATCATAACTAACATTACAAAATACAATGACTGATAATCAAAGAATTTTCACATAAATTAAGATGAATTTAAACAAAAACACTCACGTACAATGAAACAGACAAAAAATAAACCTAGCATGGTTTATAATCCTATTCATTTTTTTGTTCAACTACAAATTCCGAGTTACTGGCCGACTAATTCATATCGAGTTTTGCAAATATTCATTATGGAGGCGACCTTCCCAACTCAGTTTTTTCCTGTCACAATGTCACTATTCGAACTTCTAACTCTGCTTAAGGGATTTAGTATCTCATCCTACTAGACCAACTTGTTGCTGTTACAATTCTATTCGTTTTTATCACATTATATCAATATGTTATTATATATAATAATAATCTTCAAGAGTTGAACCAACTAGATACTCATTCATAAAATATTTTAATCCATATCTATGAACCGATGTTTAGCTTAATCTAGTATTTAATTGAAGCAAAAAAAAACCCATGGCAGTGAACTTGACGTGTAGATCGTTGCTTTCTGTTTCATGTTGTTGAACTACTCTTTTTCCTAGTCAAATTTCGCTATTGTGAATAAATATAACAAAAAAAGAAAGAAAACACCAATTTGGGCATGATCTATACCTAACTTCAATTTATAGTTGGGTTAATTTTCATCTAAGTTATTGAAAAAAAACAAAATATTTTAATTTATTTCTTCTTCTACATGAAAAAAGAGATTATGTTCCACAAGTTATATATATATATATATATATATATATATATATATATATATATATGATAAGATAGTATCAGCTTATACAGTGTAAGAATTTTTAAGTTTTACATGTTTTTTAGATCGTTGGATAGATGAAATGAAAGTCTAATATTAACGGTAGAAAATGCGAAGATTATCACTTAGGAAAAAATTAAGGAGTTAATCGCATTCATCAATTTCAACCATTCAACAAACCAAAAAACGAGTAAAACTCATAGTTTTACCTTATGTGTAAGTGGATCCTAACACACACACACATATATATCTTTTTCTTCATCCTCTTCTTGAATCCATCGACTAAAGCTTGTCGCCTTATAGGATATATATTTGATGGATAGTTCCATCATTATTTGATTAATTCTTTAATGTTTTGATTTTACTCTCAAACTATAACTCTCAATTTAAATTGGTCTTTAAAATTTTGAACTTTTCAATTTCATCCCAAACTACGATTCTCATTCTAAATTGGTCCTAAACTTTTGAATATTCTAATTTCGTCTCCAAATTATCAGTATATGTTAATCATATCGCATGTTAAAAAAAGCCATCATAAAAAATGTTGATTGCATGTAAACATTAATGTGAATTATGTAATAATATGTATGATGTGGTATAGGTGATGATTTGAGGCTGAAATTGGAACATTCAAAAGTTTGAGGACTAATTTAGAATAAGGGTCATAGTTTGAGGATGAAACTAAAACATTTAAAAGTTTAAAGATCAATTTAAAATAAAAATCGTACTTTGAAGATAAATAATAATATTTAAAAATTTAAGGATCAACCAAATTCAACTATTGTATTATTCACTAAAAATTAAAGAAATAAGGATATAAGTGTTTATCTTTTCTTTAATAGTCTAAAGGTGATTACAAGTTAGTATTTGTTTATTTTTTTCTTCAAATGTTACTAAATGGTCCTTTTCATTAGTAGAGACCATTTTATAATTAAATTAAAAGTTTAATGATTATTTTGTAACTTTTAATACTTCAATGACTAAAAAGTCAACTTCACGTAGTTTAGTTATCTATAGTGTACTTTACCCTTTATTAAATCAAGCTTGGACTTAAAACAATGCGCCGAATTTTCGGGATTATGATGGAATTGAGACAAGAAAATGGATTTGGTTTCCATTCCAATGCCCAAATGCTCTTTTATACTCCCTCTGTCCCACTAAAACTGTCACATATTGACTTTTTTGGGTCAAACTTTTTCAACTTTGACCTCTTATAATTTAAAATTTATTATTGATAAAAATATAAAAAAAATATATTTTAAAAACTTTGAATCAACTGATTTTTAAATATATTTTTTATAATTTTTAATTAATTAAAATATTTAAATAAATTATAGTCAAAGTTGAAAAAATTTGACCAAAAAAAGTCAACATGTGACAATTTTAGTGGGACGGAGGGAGTATTTTATTTTGAATTATAATCCAATTTGGTGCATCGGTCTCTCTAATATTATTTTTACCCAACGTGAAATTAGTAAATTTCATAATAGAATATAATTTATTTATTTTAATTGAAAATAATCATTAATACTTAAGATATAATATATTTGTTTCTCAAGAGAATTTTTTTTACCATCAAGTGCGATAAAACACTAAATCTCTTAAATAATGTTAAATGTTCGAGCTCTAACATTGTGAATTAAGTAAGTAGGGTTAAAAGAGTCGCTCATTATTCTCATAATGAGTCTATACGATATCCAATCTAAAGTAACCAACTGAATGGATACTAATAATAATTATTATATAGAAAGATTTATTTATTTTTTTATAACTGATAAATTTATATATTCAGCTGCAATCACTAATAAGAAACTAGAGACTCATAAATTTACTCCCATAAATTGTATCCATCTTTTACATTTAATTAGGATCATAAAAAACTATTTTACCATTCTTTGGTACGCAAGTTATTATTTTCCCCCGAATCATTATGGTATGCAAGTTATTGTTCTCAAAACATTGTATTTACTCAAAATGACCATTATTTATTAATATTTATATAACAAAATATTCCTATTAATGTTAATAAATATGAATATACGGTAGCGGGATCAGTTATGGTGTTTGATCATCAACAACTAATATTTTTTTTCTTTGTTTTATTATATCACATTTTAACTTTTTCTTTTTAGTTTTTTTAATGAAATTAACTTTACTTTGTAACATGATTTTCAGTCTTTTTGACACGTTTCTATTTTTATTATTGGACGTTCAAACATTTTTTTCACTTTATTTTCTTATGGTTGAATTTTACGTTGTCTCGACGGATCAAGATGACACTTATTTGGTTATCTTGCTAATCTTTGTTGTTTTGACCCTTGAGTTGGATTTGGATACATTGTCTACAATTATCGTTTCTTGTTCACGATTGAGTTGCGGTAATGACTGTTTTGTCAAGGTGCCTTCATTGTCATATGTATTTTTATGTTATTGTTGATTGTTTTTTATCCTTCATCGCCGACTAATGGTGTTGTTTGTATCTATATTGTGTTCGAGTTTTTTAATTGGATTTTTAACCTTTAGATGTTTTTCTTTTTAATAAAACAAAAGACTACTATAAAACATTTTAAAAAATACGAGTATGCCTTGACATTTTTTAAGGAAAAAACTTAAATACACATGCTATGTAAACTTTGGTTTACACAAGCTTTTTAGTTTTAGGGGTTAGGGGTTTAGTTTATGATTCAAAATTTAGGGATTAAGTTTTAGGGTTTATAATTTAATTTTAGTGTTTAGAATCTATAGTACACGATTTAGAGTTTATAATTTAATTTTTTAAGGTTTAAAAATTTAAAATTTTAGTTTTATAGCGTAAATAGGCAGAGTTATGTTTACACCGTTTATGTATAAAAAAATCACTTTTTTTAATACAATTTCTATATATTATTTCACATTTTATACCCTCCATTTAAATTTTAAATAACATGATCATGTCAGGCTAAAAATGGGGAGACATTTAAAAAAAATATGTTGGTGTGATTATAAAGTAGTATCTGTTCAATTTTCTTAGCATTTTAATAAAGTATACACACCGTACTCGCCCGAGTCACCCAAATAAAATACATTATTATTTACCACTAAGACCACTTAACGCGTTCACATTCTTCTCAAAAATACATGTATAGGTTTAAATACATTTATATATTTTAAAAATTCTTATTGTTACCAGAAGATGTTATATTTGGTATTTTAATTAGGATTTCGAATGGAAATGATTAATTTATTAAAGGAATGTGTGAATGGACCGTTAACCCGGCTTATTTTTCAATTTCTCAACCATTTTTGTCAGCAATTAATTTAATTAATAATGGGGATATAAATAAATCTAACAAGGGGCATAAGAGTAAATAAGAAAAACACACTGTTTGTAAATTGAGAAAATGAGAAAAAACTTATATCACAAATAAGTACGTAAAATATACTAATTTTTTATTTAGATATTTAAAAGTATTTTTTTTCAAAATAAGTATCTAAAATATTTTTCGTCAAGGTAAGTACTTAAAGTATTTTTTGAAAAAAAAATATCTAAAATATTTCTTTTAGTCAAAATATAGGTTCTTAAGTTATACTATATAAGCATTTATTATCTAGAGAAAATAACACTAAAATTTTTAAGCATATAAAATATATTTTTTAGTCAAAATAAGTATTTAAAGTATATATAAATATTTATTTTTTAAGAAAATTTTAAATATTTAAAATATATTTTTCACCAAAATAAATACTTATATATGTTATTAGGTACCTAAATAAAAAAGTTAATATACTCCGTGTACTTATTCGTGATATTAAGCTAAAAAAAAAATAGGGGCGGGAGGAACAGAGACAGATGTAGAGTATAAAAGGACTCGGTGGACGCTACTTCTCTACAAACGCACTAAACCGCTGGCAGCCCCTTAATACTCCTTTCTCTCTTTAAACTTCAAAATTATAATAATAATAATAATAACAATAAATAAAGTATTTTTTCTTTGTGTTTTACCTTCATTTCTCTTGATTTTGATAGCTCCAAACGAGATTTCAAAAAGCGAGGAGAGGGATAGAGAGGAAGGGGGAATTCGTTGTAGATCGCAAGCCGTACAAGTTCCGAAAAGGATTTGTTGCAGATCCTAAATAACGCTAAAGTTTTCTCCAGAAAAATTTTCCTTCATTTATTCGCCATTCTGGTTTTTCGCTTTAAGGTACGGACGTGGAAGTTTTAGTTGTTTTTCTTCTCATTTTGGAGATGTTTATGCTCTATTTGGATGCCTATTTTGTTTTCTGTATTGGTGTTGAGTAATGGTGGCGGCCATGAGAGATCTAAGATTTTCTCGTTTCCATTTCTGTGTTGTTAATTGTAATTTTCTCATGAAATGGACCCGGGAAATGTGAAAGATCGTCGATAGGTTGTTCAGCTGTGCATAGGAAAGCTGAAACGTGTTCATCATTTGTTTGCTATTTTTCTATCTCATTTTTCCTTCTTCTTTTTAACTTTTAGATCCGCTTCGTTTTTCTCCTCTTCCTTTTGGCGACATATCTTCGTCACTAATTAGGAGTTTTTGTCATTTACAGTGACTTTTTCTGTTAAACTACCGTGTTTACATTATAATTTCTTTTGAGCCTCTGTTAAATACTTCCTTTCTAAGCAGATTTCCGGGAATGAAGAATTATTTTGATTACTTTTATTTTTTTCTCTGTTAACGGTTCACTTATGGCGAAAACTAAAAAGTATGCTGCGTGCTGTTTTTTTTTTTTTTAAATATTGGATATGCAATCTTCTTAGCCAAAATTTGAGGATTTTGTGATTATCTAAGTTTGTTAACGCGTTTGTTGGAAATATTCTGATTCTTTATCATGTATGAAACAGTTGGAGATGCATCAGCTTCCTTTCTAAAAAGCTCGATTCCGAAAGAGGGAATTTTAGTGGATAAAAAGTTGTTTTTAATTTCCAAAATCATGGTTGCTACTGCTGTTACATCCTCGTTCTTTCCCGTTACTTCTTCCCCGGACTCCTCTGACTCAAAAAACAAGAAGCTTGGAAGTGGATCTACTAACCTCGGAGGTATCAAGTTGAAACAATCCGCTTCCTCCGGAAGTTTGCAAGTCAAGGCAAATGCTCAGGCTCCTCCTAAGATAAATGGTACCTCAGTTGTGACTTCTCCGGTTGAAAGTTTCAAGAATGAAGATGGTGCGAGTTCTCCTCCTGCCAGGACATTTATCAACCAGTTACCTGATTGGAGCATGCTTCTTGCTGCTATCACAACCATGTTCCTGGCTGCTGAGAAACAGTGGATGATGCTTGATTGGAAGCCGAGGCGGTCTGACATGCTCATTGATCCTTTCGGTATTGGGAGGATTGTTCAGGATGGTCTTGTTTACCGACAAAACTTTGCAATTAGGTCTTATGAGATAGGGGCCGATGGTACAGCATCCATAGAGACGCTAATGAATCATTTGCAGGTTCACCAACAGTTAATTGGATACAATGTTTGAACAACTTATTTTAGGAACCAGAATTTATAATTACTTGCTTTTCCTGTGGATATGTTGCATAAACTTTTTTTTAATTAATATACCTGCAGGAAACCGCTATTAATCATTGTAAAAGTGCTGGGCTGCTTGGAGAAGGTTTTGGTGCAACTCCTGAGATGTGCAAGAAGAACTTAATATGGGTGGTTACTCGGATGCAGGTTGTGTTTGATCGGTATCCTACTTGGTAAGACATACTGTCTTGCTCATGGTTTGCTCTTATTGCAACAACTCATGACATGTCCACTTACGCTGTTCTCATGTGGTTATGGTTTTATACGCGGGTCATCATGATGCTATGTTGAGTTTTTCAATTCCACCAAAGATGCTTTATTTTTCGCTGGGACTTATTTATTTGTCTTGCAGGGGTGATGTTGTTCAAGTAGACACTTGGGCCAGTGCATCGGGAAAGAATGGCATGCGAAGGGATTGGCTTGTCAGTGATAGTAAAACTGGTGAAATTTTAACAAGAGCCACGAGGTAGGGCATTCAATTGTGTTCTTTCGTGATATAATCTGTGCCCCTTGTTCATCTCACAAGAAAAAGGCTGGGAATAGTAGCCAAAGAAACTATTGACAATTTCTGAAAAATTGTCTAGCATTTAAAATATTTTCTCAGAATAAATGTCCTTTTTTTGTGTGCCTGTACATTATCGAATGGTAATTCAGGACCGACATACCTGGGTTCCTTTTGATTTGATTCTGGTTTTGGTGATATGCAGTGTGTGGGTGATGATGAATAAGGTGACTAGAAGGCTATCTAAAATTCCAGAAGAGGTCCGAGGAGAAATAGAACCTTTTTTTATGAACTCTAATCCTGTTGTGGCTGAAGATAGCCGGAAATTAGTGAAACTCAATGAGAGCACGACTGAATTCGTGCGTAAAGGTTTAACTGTAAGTCCTTGATGCCCTTCTGTTGTCACTCATAAGTGTGTTTCTATCACTTGTTGCAGTCTTATGTAGAGCACTTCCAATTTGCAGCCGAGATGGAGTGACTTGGATGTCAACCAGCATGTCAATAATGTGAAGTACATTGGCTGGATCCTCGAGGTAGACTCGATCCAGTAAACATTAAACTGATTTTCATTTTGATACACTGCGTCTTAACCACAACGTAATATGACCGGTTGCAGAGTGCTCCATTGGCAGTGCTGGAGAGTCACGAACTTTCTTCCATGACACTGGAGTACAGGAGGGAGTGTGGGAGGGACAGCGTGCTGCAGTCACTAACAACCGTGTCGGACTCCGGTGTGGTGGACTTGGTGAATGCAGATGAAATAGAGTGCCAGCACTTGCTCCGACTCGAGGAAGGGTCGGAGATTGTGAGAGGGAGGACTCAGTGGAGGCCCAAGCATGCCAAAAGTTTTGGCAGTGTGGGTCACATTCCAGCAGAAGGCGCATAAGTTGTGAATCTAATCTCATTGATGTGTCACAATGATTAATGTAGAATCTAATCTTGTGTTCTATGGAGATATATTATATATATCTATATGTTTCTTCTTTATATATATATGCATATATATATTCCTTTGATTCGTGTTGAGAAATAATAATAAAAAAGGTTGTAATCTTCAGTGTAATTAGTTATTGCCTTAATCCTTAATATCTTGTCTCATACTCTCTTTCAAAATTGGAAGCCATGTGGAATGGAATAACAAGAGTTTGCTTTCCCTCTTTTCTGAATCCTAAATTCTAACCACACCCCTTAAATTAAAATTTTCTACACTACAACCCCTAAATACTAGACTCTAAATAAAATCTTTAAACCTTAAAATTAAGGTGCTTGTGCATAGAATAATTACCCTTTTATTATGAGAAATTTCTTGCATGGACGGTAGAAATGAAAAGTTTTCACAAGTGCCCTAATTTTAAGGTTTAGAGAATTAATTTAGGGTTTAAGTGTAGGGTTTATAATTGAGGCTTTATAGTTAGAATTTAAGATTTATGGTTAGAATTTAGTATCTAGAGGTTTAGGGTTTAGTTGTTAAGGTAATATGGTTAGGGATTTAGGTTTTAACCTATACACTCTAAATTTTAACCTAAATTCTAAATTCTAACTACACCCCTAAATTTAAAACTCCTACACTAAAATCCTAAATAAACCCCTAAATACTAGACCCTAAATAAAATCTCTAAACTCTAAAACTAAGACTATTATGAAAATAAAGTTTCCATAAGAACTATTCGATGGACAACCCACTTTTCATATCGATTCTCAAATATATAATTTTTTTGATAATAGTTGAGATACTACTACAAACCTCGTTAAAAACCTCCATACACCTAAATGAAAGAAAATATTACCATACGATAGTATTTACAGAAAGAGATGCGAGAACAAACTCGACTACATGATAAAAGACAAAAATAAAACCAAGCTAATAGCCACACAACCCGAAAGCACAAAAACCAAACATTGCAAAACTACAAATACACTCATGCTCCAGTATGCGCAGTGCTCATTGAATCGGTTCCAACAGGAACCGGCACTGGAGCAAAACCAAAAGCTTCCCTGTCAACAGTAGCAGCAATCGCCGAGGGGGGTTCCATAGTGGCCCACACCAATCGGAGCACCATGGCTCAAAGAAGCAAGACGATCAGCAACCCGATTCCTCCCACGATGAACATTGCAAGCACGCACGAGCCAATAATTCATGTATATCATCCACCAACGCACTATTAGCTAAGGCAGTCGACTCCCTACGAAGATTCACCCCATACGGTCCGTAGGGGGTGGGATAGCAACTATTTTATTCAGAATGTGTGAAGGTAGCATCGAGTGAATCCAATTCCAATCCATATCGCAAACCATCGTGGGAGGTGGAGGCAAAGCTGGAATAGAAGAGAAAATCAAACGATTCTCAGATCCTAACGAGTGGTCATACTAGAAATTAGTACTTCTCCCATATTTGATATGCTAGCAAACACTCTCTTTTATATCCTCCCACACAGCACAAATACCTGTCCATAGCCGAGATACGTTGCCCGTACGAAGGGGTAGCGGCAAGACATCATCCCAACCATACTTGGCTTTCATCACCCGCGCCCACAATTTGTCTTGATTAGTAACAAGTTGGAAACCCAACTTCATAATGGAAGCCTTATTCTGTTGGTGCAACTGCTCAAATCTCATGCCCTCATCTTCCAAGGAATTAGACATCTGGTCCCATCTGACAAGCGGCAAGCCACGATTACCATTACTTCTGCCCCACACAAACTGGCGGAAAATCCTCTCCAAATCATCACAAAAACATTTTGGAACCCAAGCCGACTGCATGATATACATAGGGATGGCCGACTTTGAAAGAGTAATTCTCCCAGCCAAAGACAGTTTTCGTTGCCCACCCCGACAGACGAGCGGTCATTTTTTCAATAAGATAGGCAAAGGTTGCCTTCGTCACTCTTTTCTGAAACAACGAAATGCCCAGATATTTCCCCAAATCATTTACCATCTCAAACCCAAAAGTATGCGCCAAATCCATGTGAGTATGCAAGCCACCGTTCTTCGAAAAATAAATTTGGATTTTTGCGACATTCACCTTATGGCTCGATTCATCACAAAAGACCTGCATTACCTCCATGACAACGCATGAGCTCCTGGACAAGAATAATATTATCAGTAATCTGTCTTCTTGGAACAAAACTTGCTTGAGTGCAATAAATCTACTTAGAAAGAAACGACTTCAACCGATAAACCAAAAGCTTCGAAACAATCTTATACAAAACCATGCATAAGCTTATCGGTCGAAACTGACTGATGAGCTCGGGATTGTCCACCTTAGGAATTAAAACCATCAAAGTTCGGTTCACTCACTCCTCGTGAGACCCAGTTTCAAAGAAATCCCCCACAAATTGATAGACCGAATCCCCAACTAACTCACAATGTCTTTGATAAAAAACAATAGGTATCCCATCCACCTTGGGGGCTTTAAGTGGCATCATAACAAAAACCACACCACGAACTTCCTCTATAGTCACATCAGCAAGTAACAGACGGAGCCCCGCGTCACTAAAACTATGAAACCCGCACGTCAAGTCCACCACACGAGCATTGCGCGGCTCACTAGTAAAGAGTTGTTGGAAGAACGAAACAACATGATTCTTTAGGTTGGATTGATCCTCACGTTAAACTCTATCAACCAATTTTTATCTACGAACCATATTACACCGCTGACGAGCCATCGTAGATGTGTGAAAATATTTTGTATTGTCCGAGAAAAGCCAAATAACCAGGATCCACTAGCATCCCTCAAAACCCTACCACCACCAGCCATATTATCCGAGCCACGCACCGTCCCATCATAATTCGCTTTGACCCAACCAATCGGAGGGCACTGCCAAACAAGCGGTGCACGGGAATAGACGCTCCCTCAACCGGCGCAAGTGATGCCACAAACTCTGTCGCAAGACAATCCCCTCTTCGCCTTAAATCTTCCCTTTGAGTATAGGCTGGGTCAAGATTCCTGCTACACCGATGCTTCCATAACAGCCAACAGTAAAGAGAAAACCTCACCTCCCAATTCGCCGAATCCGAGCAAAACGATCCATATTGCAAAGGTTCCAGTGCATCCAATCACCATAAGGAATTGACAAAAACTCATTCAAATGGACTGGTTGAATAACCTGGTGCCACAAATTGACAACCACCAGACAAAATGCAAAATATGATCCACACTCTCCAAACCAGGGATTTAAATAGCGTTCGCGGTCGCGTTTTCGGTCGCGTCGCGGTTATCGCGGTTGCGGACATAACGGAGGCTATTGCGGTCATTGCGGGTGTCGCGGTCGTGAATTTTTTTTAAATTTGCACAACTTAGTGTAAAATATAATAATTATAATTATAACTATAAAAAGTCATTTTTAATGATATTTACGTATTTTCTAAGCAAAAATAAATATAAATTAAAATGGATTAAAAAATATTTATTATAAATTATAATTGTGAGATAGGAGATTAAATTTCTTACGATTTTATTAAAGATTTTTTTCATTAGCAAACTCAAAAATAATATATATATGTTCTAGGTAAATACCTAATTAAAAAATATCAAGGTAAATATCAAAAATGAGAAATTTAAATTATAATTATAAAAAAATTCCAACACTTATAAATGGATTTAATTGAAAGAAAATAAGACTTAGAGGCTCAATTGGAAGTTTTGTTATGGATTTGATGACTTAATTGAAAATGGAATAAAATAAAACATCTTAATTAAACTAAAAATCTGCCTTAAAGGACTAAATTATAAGAGAACTAAAACGTTTAAGCCTCTCCAAAAATACATTAAAATTAGAACCCTTCTTCCCGCATTTACCCTTTTAATGTTATATCATCGTCTTCAACCCCGATTCTTTTTTTCTCTGCAACTTTTTCCTCCTCCTCGGCCACCATCCGCGATTGAGCTGAAAACGGGGATAGCGTCCCGCTATCGTCGCGACAGCCGCTATCGCGTTATTTCGCGTCCGCTACAGCCCGCTATCGTCGTGATTCCGTTTCTCACCGTGATTTCCTTCGATTGCGGTTTCGGACGGCGGCGTGACCGCAATTTCGCGGCCGCTATCGCGGTTGCGCTCCGCTATTTGAAACCCTGCTCCAAACCATTTAAGCAAAGAGAGCACTCTCATGAACTTGTGATATGCCTCCGCAACCGTTCTTCATTCGTTAATAAACGGTTTTGAATAGCAAGCCATAGGAACACTTTAACACGCGGTGGCAATTGAAACACCCAAATCTTCTTCCACGCAAGCCACGGTTACCATTACTTCCGCCCCACACAAACTGGTGGATAATCCTCTCCAAATCATCACAAAAACATTTTGGAACCCAAGCCGATTGCATGATATACATAAGGATGGCCTAAAACACAGACTTTGAAAGAGTAATTCTCCCAGCCAAAGAAAATGTTTTCGTTGCCCACCCCGACAGACGAGCGGTCATTTTTTCAATAAGATAGGCAAAGGTTGCCTTCGTCACTCTTTTCTGAAACAACGAAATGCCCAGGTATTTCCCCAAATCATTTACCATCTCAAACCCAAAAGTATGCGCCAAATCCAGGTGAGTATGCAAGCCACCGTTCTTCGAAAAATAAATTTGGATTTTTGCGACATTCACCTTATGGCTCGATTCATCACAAAAGACCTGCATTACCTCCCTTGCAACATTCATCTGATGCCTACTTATTTTGTAAATAAGATCATATCATCTGCGAAAAAGAGGTGCGATAAGCCCAGACCCCGATGAGCTACCCTTATCTGCTTCCAATCTCCCGCATCAATCCGCTCCATAATAGCCTGAGAAAGCCTCCCCATACATAGCACAAACAGGTATGGGGACATAGGATCGCCTTGGCCAATACCCCTGATATGTTTAAACTACGTGGTTAACTCGCCATTTCAAAGGACCTGCGTCCACACCGACCACACATAACACATAATAAGGGATATGAACTTAGTAGGGATGCCAGCAGCGTAAAGAGTCTTCTCAATATAGTCCCACTCCAACCTATCGCAAGCTTTTTCCAAATCCACTTTAACCGTCATCCAGCTCTTCCTGCCAGTTTTATTGGCCATAGAATGCATGAGCTCCTGGGCAAGAATAATATTATCAGTAATCTGTCTTCTTGGAACAAAACTTGTTTGAGTGCAATCAATCTACTTAGAAAGAAACAACTTCAACCGATAAACCAAAAGCTTCGTAACAATCTTATACAAAACCATGCATAAGCTTATCGGTCGAAACTGACTGATGAGCTCAGGATTGTCCACCTTAGGAATTAAAACCATCAAAGTTTGGTTCACCCACTCCTTGTGAGACCCAGTTTCAAAGAAATCCCCCACAAATTGATAGACCGAATCCCCAACTAAGTCACAATGTCTTTGATAAAAACACAATAGGTATCCCATCCACCCTGGGGGCTTTAAGTGGCATCATAACTTCCTCTATAGTCACATCAGCAAGTAACAGACAGAGCCCCACGTCACTAAACCTATGAAAGCCGCACGTCAAGTCCACCACACGAGCATTGCGCGGCTCACTAGTAAAGAGTTGTTGGAAGAACGAAACAACATGATTCTTTAGGTTGGATTGATCCTCACGTTAAACTCTATCAGCCAATTTTTATCTACGAATCATATTACACCACTGCCGAGCCATCGTAGATGTGTGAAAATATTTTGTATTGTGATCACCCTTCTCAACCCAATTAACTCTAGCTTTTTGGTGCCAAAAGCTTTCTTCCCGAGTAAGAACCAAATCAAGCTCATTCTTCAAGCCCACTTCTAATTCTAACAGGAAAGAGTTATCCGAATTCTCCAACGCTTCCTCAATTCCTCAGATATGAGCAAGAAGCAAAGACTTCTGGTGACCAATATGTCTAAAAACATCACAATTCCAAACACGACTCTGGTCTTGGAAATCCACAATGTTTTGATGAATCGATTTATCTCTGGACCAAACACTCTGTATAAAAGAATTGAAACTTGAATGTTCATTCCAAGCCTCTAAATATCGATAAGGCCGATCACTACTAGAAACCTTACAAACATCAAGGCCAAGAAGAAGCGGGAGATGATCAGAGCCCATTTGCTGCAAATGAACCACTTTAGACAAAGTAAAGCCCTCATACCAAACGACATTACATAAGCACATGTCAAGCCGTTGCGATAGAGTACCACGTTTCCATGTAGATTAAGGCCTCGAGAAACCCATATCAAGCAAACCTGAATTAAACAAAAAATCATAAAAGCGCGGACACACACCCGAGCAATAAAGAGAACCCCCATGTCTTTCCGAGATACTAGCGTTGTACATGTGATGTCGACCGGTTTGCCTTCGACCGATGCACTAGGGGGACGTCCTCCTAATGATTTGGTTATTTTGGATAGCTCGGTGGTGCTTAAACGGTCCAGTTTTCCGCTACCGGATGAGAAACAACGCGTGGGAAAGAAAGGGAGGAATGAGGAAACTCCCTCCGCTTGTGAATATTATGTGGCTCTTGGTTCGATTGTGGTAAATGATACACTCATGGGAGAACTTCTGAGGGTGATGGTGCGACAGCTTCCCAGAGCGCTATTCCAGTTGGCCATATTGTGGGGACCAATACACAAGAGAGAGAGGCAAGGTTACCGATTCCTGTACATGGTGAAATTGTAGTTCCTGAAAAACAATCCTCCCGAGATAAGTTGGTAGGTGATACTAGAGGCTCCAAGCCTGCGCGGACAATTAGCGAATAAGATATGGAGGTGCGTGCGGAGTATGTTCTCCTTGGTGGGGATAATGTGGTGCCAGAGGTTAGATTTTTTTGACCGTGTCGATGATGCTATTGATGCGAAGCTTGCTACTTCTATGATTATCTAATTATTGGGCAAATCAATAGGTTACCGTGCTCTTTTGAACCGAATCCATGCACTGTGGAATTTGTGTGGTGAAATTAGCTTGATTGACCTTGATAATGAATATTATCTTGTCCGCTTTTCTCATCAGGAAGACTTTGTCAAAGTTCTTTCGGGAGGGTTGTGGGTTATTTATAGGAGTTATTTAACTGTTCAGCCTTAGAGTAGGAACTTCACTACGTCGGTGACATACCCGTCGTATATAACGGTGTGGGTGAGACTCTATAAGTTGACTTATCGCTATTATACTAAAAGCATGTTTCGACATATTGTAGGAACAATTGGACAGGTGGTACAGATTGTTTATAACACTACTAAAGGGCGACGAGGACAGTTTGCGAGATTATTGGTAATTGTGGATCTTGATAAACCGTTGAAGTCAAGTATTGTTATTGATGGTTTGAGGGTGGATATTGAGTTTGAGGGCTTTCCTTCTATTTGTTATTCTTGTGGGAAGTTTGGACATGCCAAGGAAGACTTTGGCCAAGTTGATACAACGAGGGATTTAGTGGAAGGGATAGATCTTAAAGCATATAATCTTGAGGAGAGGTTCGGCCCTTGGATGCAAGTGGTCAATCGAAGGAAAAAAGAGTGGCTCGTAATTAACCAGTTGCTGCGAGTAGTGATCCTAGTACGAGTCACCAAATGGGCTCTAGATTCTCTTCCTTAATGAAGGTTCCTGATGAGCCTAAGGCCCGTGTGAGTATGAGGCAGGATGTTGGGGATGGTTCAAATGATGGGGAGCAACGTGGTGATATGTTGGGGAAGGCAAAGGTTGCGGGCCATTTGCAAGCGGATTCGAGTCAAAATGGTGGGAGGAAGGGTTTGCAAGGTAATGTCTCAGTTGCTAGTGGGGATGTTGGCTCGGTAATTCAAAATGCTAGTGGTTCGGTTAATGGAAATGATGTGGGAAAGGGGGCGCAAAATCTAGTTTTGCAAAGCAATGCGATTTTGGCGTCGAAAGAGAGGGTGGTGCAGGTGGATTCTAATTTGAACATGGACAAGCATATTGCAATTCAAGTTGGAAGTGCAAGTGATAGGCCAGCTCTTCATGAAAGGAATGGCCGTGTTCTCCCACACTCAATAAAATGTACGAGTAGTAAAGGGTCGACTAAGTCAGTGCCTAGAATTAAAGGCTTATAAACGACGAGTTCGAAGTCCAAAAAGAGCTCAGATAGAGGTCCACCTAAACTTGGTTTAGTTTGAGTGTGTGACAACTTTAGTCTCGGAATTGGATCAAGCTAAAGCTGCGACGTATCTTATTTTTCTTATTTGTTTTAATGGTTCAAGCTATTATATGGAATATTCATAGGGAACTCAACTATGAAACTAATAGGTATTTCAGGTTATTGGTGAGAAAGCATAGTCAAGATATGTTCACGATTATGGAGCCACGTATTAGTGGCCTTTTGGATGATAATTTTATTCGGAGAGCTGGTTTTGACTCATCCTTTAGGGTTGAAGCTAATGGTTTTTCTGGTGGTATTTGGGTCCTTTGGAAAGAGTCCGTTCAGTTGGACATTCTTGTAGTTTCTAATCAGTTTGTGCATGGCATGTGTTCGTCGGGGAATGTTGTTAGCAGCTTCTTTGTTACTTTTGTTTATGCCAATCCACATGTGGTTCAACGACGTGCTCTATGAGACCAACTCATTGCTTTAGATCTGGGTTCGGATCGTCCTTGGGTCTTGGGTGGTGACCTTAATGTTATTGGTAATATCTCAAACATATAATTTGATATCCTTGTTTTTAAACCTTGTATTAAATCAAGACAAATTCGTAAGCATAAAAAAGAAGCGAGACAAGTAGACAACCAAAAGTAAGGTGGCATTCGATTGAGTCGAGTAAAAAAAATTTAAGTTAGTCGAGTTGAAGAGCCCTATTTTTTAAACTCAAACTCTATTTGAAATTTTTTTGAGTCGAGTTCGAGTTGAACACACAAACACACACATATGTCATGCATAATTGAAAGGGAAAATATATGATGCACTAGATGTGGAAACATTTTGTTTCCACAAGCGCCTTAATTTTATGGGTTAAGGATTCAATTTAGGGTTCATAGTTTAAGGGTTTATGTTGAGATATTTATTTTAATATAGCGCAATGAAAAATATTTTTGGACTTGAACAAATATTGCAAAATTAATTCAAAGTTCATTCATCTTGAAAAATCATTTAAAAGGTTTTTGAAAAGTGTTTTTGACTCAAACAAATATTTTCAAGTATTTTAAAAGTCCTTAACGGCTAGTTTTCAACGTCTAGCTTTTTCATTCCACACTATAAATAGAAGTCAATGACACTTGAAGAATGAGAGGATAGACATCCAAGCTTAAAGATCAAGAGAGTAGAGTTCTTTATTGTCTATTTTGTAATCTCTTGTAATTTAGTCCAATCCTAGTGAGCCAAAATGTGTAAACACCCACCTAGAGAGGTAATTAGTTTACAATGTCAAGACCTTATTGTTGAGGGATAGATTTTAGTCGATCCTTATAAAAACTCAGTGGATTGGAAACATGGTCGGGCAGAAGTGCTCTGATGCTAATGTGCAGGCATTGGGAGTTTGTAAAACCTGCCATAGTTCTCCACAACAGAATAAGGAAGCAACTCACCTATGGTCATCCATGATGCCGAATAGCATGCTCTATATGCCCAACACTCATCACAAGTTGTAAAGTTAGACATTGCCCCAACAGTCTACCTAAGGGAAATATGTGTCGAAATGATGACCGAGACTTCTTGAATATGGGTTCAAACTATGAGAAGCATTGTAGGAAGTTTGATTCCGAAGCCATTTGAAGGACATATGCAGATTACACATCTCTTTGCAAACATACGTTAGACCTGTATTCTAATGAAATCATACCAGCCATGCATCTATTCATTCTTATGGATGCAAGGTTACAGACTTACAGACTTCAGAATTTATGATGTTTCCCAGGAAACTTCATGTAAAGGAGAGTGCAACAAAACATAAGCAGAAGACTCATATTTCAAGTGGTTCAAAGAATGGAATCTGTTGCATTTATAGAAACCTGCCCTGGAGCTGGAAATACGTACATGATCTGAAGTGAAGACCTGAAATTTGGAAGAGAAAAATGGGACCTAATGCGCGAAAAGTGCGACACAGGAGGACTAAGGGCGAATTACCCCCTAACCTAGACCTAAAAAAACTCTATAAAACACCTCCCTTTAGACCGAAACAACCCTTTGCCTCTGTGAAACCTTACCCTCTCTAACAAAACCCCTGACCTAGACACACTAAACGTCGGCCGGCGCTAATCGCCGTCCGATGAACTCAAAACCACCCCAAAAATCCCTTTTTGATACGAAAACCCTAGACGACGACCTTAGAAAACAAACTCTCGCCCTTTACTTTTGAAAACCAGAAACTCCAAAACCCCCTTTTCTAGACCTGAAAACGGATATGAAACAAAAAAGAGGGGAAACACTTCATATCTCCTTCGACTGACTCACCATGCAAAGCAACGAGAGGGTCAGGATTGTCGTCTGCGAAAGACCAGAAGCCGTTTTGAAGGAAGAAGGTGAAGAGGTAAAAAAACCTTTTTTTTTCTTTTTTGTTATCTGTGCGATGCGATGATGAAGATTATGAGAATAGATTACCTCTGCAAAAATGCTCTCTACTCCTATTTCTCTTTGCATTCAAAAAGGAAGAAAAAAAGCCCTTTACATGTTCGTTCTGATTCGGCTTTATAGCAGGATACTACATGATTTTCTTTTACATGAAATTGCAACGAATATAATCTAATGGTTCGTGCGATTTTTGGTCGGATTCATGCGCGACTCTGCTCTGATTTCTGTTATTCCTCTGCCATTTTTCAATTTTTGCCTCAGCCTTGTTTTTATTCTGACCCTTTTCTGTTTCCTTGCATGCGTGGCTCGTACGGTGGAGACGAGAGGCGGGCGTGAACGCTGAGTTGGCTTCGGATGTGGTCGTCGTCGTACTAAAACGATGACATGGTGTTAGGCCACTGGTCTCAGGGGAAGCCGTAAGGGCGGTCGAGTGCGCTGCACGCGCGCGTGGAGTGATCCCAAACGTCGCGCGTGGGCGCGTTGGGAGCGGAGAGGACAACATACGAGAGTGGAAAGGCCACGCGTGGAGGGTGTGGGGCTTCTGGAATCTTTATCGCGCGTCTGGACCATTAGATCATATCTTGATCTAACGGTCGAAATCCATGTGGCGCGAGCCTATTAGATGGGCATTAGGGCTACCGCGAGAGGGGTGATCTGGACCGTTAGTGCCTCCTCAATCTGACGGCCACGATCCTTGCGGCGCGGAAAGAACAAAGTTCCCCTAGGGTTTCTTTTCCGTGATTTCATCTGGACCGTCAGATCTTCATCTAGATCTAACGACTGGGCTCGAGCGGCTGCAAGATAAACAGATGCATATTAGGGTTTTAACCATCAGATTAGGGCTTGGGTCTTTTGGGCCATGTAATTTGTTTGTAGTGGACTTTATTAATAGACTTGGGTTTTAACCATTATGTATTGGACTTTATTTAGTTGGGCATGTATATATATATATTGATTTTGTATTTCTAGACCCACTTCAAGACATTAATAATAATAATAATAATAATAATAATAATAATAATAATAATAATAATAATAATAATAAGTATAGAGAGTAATAGTAATAATAATAATGCAGTAATAATATTAACAATAACGCTAGTAGTGATAATAATAGTAAAGGTAATATTAATAATAACACTAACAATAATGATAACCATAATGTGGTAATAATGACATACATATATATCATTTATATTTTGGGTTTTAATGAAATGGTATCTTATTTAAATGAAGCCCACTACACGCGTTCCTTTATTTAAATATGATGATAAAATAAACCTACCCCGGACAAAATTAACAATTACAGTTTGGACTATTGATATTTGAATACTTGTTTCCCTATCTTTTTATAAACCTTCTTGTGTTTGCTACAACATTAATAAATTTGATTCATGAATTTTTCTAGCTTTCTTGTTTCTTTCCCTATCCTTGTTAGCATCTTGCTTTGAAATAAGGATTAATGAATTTGACAATCATTTATATATGCAAAAGATTTTTTAGCATTACTTTAGGAATGTTTTGAAAAGTTCAAGGACTATGAAGTGTTCCATAATTATTATTTGGGGTAAATGTTTAAAGAAGAAAATGTAAAGCCTTGTTGTAAAACTTTTTAAAAAGAAGAAAATACATATGAATGTATGGGCGCTTAAACAACATTTCTTAACCACCAACTTTCCTTACATGACGATAGGAGCAACTTTACAAGGTCAAAACTTGACTTAGGGTGTACATCCCTGAATACAAAAATGTCAATTGAGAAGATAGATAGGGATTAAATGTTTCCAATAAAGTAAGAATGAGGTTGAACCAGACATTAGAAGATCAGAAAATGAGGAAGAGTCAGAGTAGTTCATAACTCATGAGTGATTTCCAAAGCAAAGGAAATGGCCTTATCTCAGAGAATTGTGAATTCAAAGCCAAAAAGCCAAGAAGGGTTGAAAGAAGAGTGAAGCAAATTGTTTTGATCTACACAAGTATAGGAGAAAGAGTTCATGATTAATCTGGTTGGCCTCGATAACCAGGATTTCATCAAAATTAAGAAAATGATCTAAGCAAAAGGAGTTTTTTTTAAAAAGAAAACATGTCATGCATTTATGTTTTAGACATCCCTAGGGGCATGCACGTCATATTGCATGTTGCAATTTGTTTTTTTTCAGGTACATGGAAGACCTATTCAAATAGAAGTTTGCTTATTCATCCAAGCATAAGGTGGATGAAGTTTTTTTTAGAGGATTCGCCTATCCGTTCAGGCATAAGGAGAATGGAGTTTGCCTATTCATCCAAGCATAAGGAGGATGAAGTGCTTAAGAAGATTCACCTATCCGTTCAAGCAAAAGGAGAACGGAGTTTGCTTATTCATCCAAGCATAAAGAGGATGGGGTGCTTAAGAAGATTCGCTTATCCGTTCAAGTAAAAGAAGAATGGAGCCCACTTATTCATCCAAGCATAAGGAGGATGAAAGTTTTCAGAAGATTTGGCCTAATTGAGCATTTGGGAGGACAATTCGTTAAGATCAATGCTCCTCTGTAAAAGGCCTTTTTAACGGCATAAGGTCCTTTCTAATTGGGCATCCACTTCCCTCGGAAATCTCTTTGAGTCAATAGGATCCTTTTAAGCACTAGATCTCCCTCTTAAAATTCTCTTGGACGAACCTTCTTATCGTAAGCTTGCATCATTCTCTTTTGATACATCTGACCATGGCAAATGGATTTTAGTCTCTTCTCTTCAATGAGATTCAACTAATCGAAGCATGCTTGTACCCATTCAGCCTCTTCCAACTTTACCTCATTCAACATCCGAAGTGACGAAATTTCTACTTCAATAGGTAGAACCGCCTCCGTGCCATAAACCAAAGAGTTTGGTGTTGCCCCTGTCGAAGTACGTAGGGACGTTCGGTAGGCGAACATGGCAAACAACAACTTTTCATGCCAATCTTTAAACGTATCAGTCGTCTTTGAAATGATCTTATTGATGTTCTTGTTTTCCGCTTCTACTGCCCCATTCATCTTGGGACGATAAATGGTGCACTATTTTGAATTTCTCACACACTTCGATTATCATCTTATTGTTCAAGTTAGAAGCATTATCGGTGATGATCCTTTTTGGCAAACCATACCTGCGGAAGATTTCTTTCTTCAAGAACTTGCAAACCGTTGCTCTTGTAATATTAGCATAAGAAGCTGGTTCTACCCACTTAGTGAAGTAGTCGATAACCACTAGAATAAAACGGTGTCCATTGGAAGCCTTTGGGTGAATTTGACCAATGAAATCCATGCCCAAACAATGAACAACCACGGTGAATTCATGGTATGCATAGGCAACGGTGGAGAATGGATCTTATCAGCATATATCTGACATTTGTGGCACTTCTTTGCATAGTCGATAGAATATCCTTCAATGGTCGACCAGAGTTGCCAAAGCATCCGCCATTTTATTGTCTCCCCTCGGAAGGTAGGCAAAACTGATTGATCTTCTCAAAGTTTTTGACTAGCTCTTGGATCAAATCATAATACTTAACCAACTTCGAGTCTCTTGTTTCCCTTTCTTTTCGGAGTTGATAAGCTACCAAAGATGAAGCTCTGAAAACTTGAAGCACCTTGAATTTTCTTTCAATGGCCGCATGCAAACCCATGACACAAGCCTCATATTCGGCTTTGTTGTTTGTGCAAAAGAATTGCAATCTACTTGTGAAAGGATAGTAGTCATTTTTCGGAGAAATTAATACCTCATTCAAAGCACGGATGGCTAGGAAATCTGCTATAACAGTTCCCTTTATTGCTTTCTGACTTACATACACAATGTTGTATTCGGACAACAACATTTGCCAATGAGCCATCTTCTCGGTTAATGTTGTGCTTCGATCAAGAATTATAACGGGTCCAACTTGGATATCAACCAAGTGGTATAATACAACATGTACTGCCTGAGCCTCTTGGTAGCCAACACTAGAGCACAACATAATTTTTGAATAGGTGGGTACCAGGTTTCACAATCGGTGAACTTTTGCTCAAATAATAGATAGCCCTCTATTTTCTTCCATACTCGTCATGTTGCCCCAACACACAACCCATCGAATTTTCAAAGACTGTCAAGTATAGGATTAACGGTCTACCCGACATCGATGCCACTAGGATTAAAGCAGTAGTCAAATACTTCTTGATCTTGTCTAGAGCCTCTTGGCACTCTTCATCCCATACTCCCGGGTTATTCTTCTAAAGCAGTCTAAAGATAGGATTAACTGTCTCGGTCTTTGAGTATAACGAACAACTAATTGCCTCGGCAAAGACCAAAGTCACTACCGCGACAACGAGTTAAGTAACTGCCTCGACAATCCCTTGCTTGGGCAGCAGTGAACAATGTCAAGGATCAGCAGAGCGTCCTTCAGTGACTCCTCCTTATCCTTAAGTCGAAACTGTGCTGAGGTGCAGGCCTTGATAATACCTCCTAGTGTGAACCAAGGATGAACACCAACCAATCTTGCACTTCTTTTAGTCGTTGAAACTCGAACTTATCCCTAAGTTAAGTTAGTTTTCACCGATTGAGATGAAAACCATGCTTATAAGTTCGTGAGTATAACTCTCCCGATATTAGACAAATAGATAGTTTCACGAGATCCTCTCCCAATTCACTTGCAAACAAGATTAAAAACCAAGAATAAGCAAACCTTGAACTAAAATTGCATTAACAAAAACTTAAACAAAATCCAACTGTTTCCTTACAACTTCTAAATAATACAATCTAAACCCTAAGAAGAAATTAGAACATAATGTTGATGTAAGCTCACAACAAATTCTCTCAACTCTCGATTACTATATTCTAAGATGTTCTCAATGGCCGAATTTGGCTTCTTATTTATAGAGGAGGTTTAGGTTAAGTCCTTCTTGAGGAGGAAGTTAAGGTAGAATTAAACACATTAAAAGAAAAGGTCTTCTTTTAAAGTATTATATCTTTCTTCCTTAAAATCTTCCCTTTTGCGTGGAATCTTCTCTTGACCTTCCTCTGGTGTTTTCACGATCTTCTCGCAGTTCGATCTTTATGCAAAGTACGTAGAAAAGTTCATCTTTTCACGCTCTTCAAAATGCGCTCCACTTTGCATATTTTCTCCATCGTCGAGTGTGTCAGGTCATTGTCTCGGCAATGGCTTAGCTATTGCCTCAGCAACAGTCTGTCTGTCCTTTCCGCTTAGTAAGGCTCTATCCCATGGTTCAACTTCCTTTAGTAGAAACTAACATCCACAATTAGCTTGATCTAGATCGTCAAGAGATGATTCTACATCGCTCTTTTCTCTTTTTTACTGCCTCGGTAGCGCTTGCCCGGGCAGTGAGTAACAAAATCTTCGTACGCACCAAACACACACATAAGTAGTATCTTTTCAACCAAATAGAATAAATATAAAGATCAAACATGACAAAGATGAGCTCAATGTGATTGATGCATGAAAGGCTACAATGTGATTCGAATAGGTGTAGATTTAGCAATAATTGTCATAGAAAAAAGGTGAAATGATAGTACTTTTACACACTTAACACACCTCCAAACTCAAACTATTGCTTGTCCTCAAGCAATGCAACTAGTAGAAAAAATAATTACTCGCTAAAGTCCTTAATCTTCATAGAGATTGCTTCAACTCGCCTTATTCCTCATGACCTAGCACTTGAAAATACATGATTTAATTTTTTGGACGACTAAAGGAGTTACCCGGAATCAAACTATGATGCTTGGGAGTGTGTGCATGCTTTGTGAACAAGATGATCTTTCGGGTTCTAAGTAAATACTAAAGCATTAACCTACTTAACTTGGGTAAATTCATCATTTTTTATAAGCAATCTAATCGACTAGAGCCAATTTCGGGCACCTCTAGTGATTAGCCTAGAGCCAGTTTCGGGCACCTCTAGGGCTTCCTTAAGCTAGAGCCGGTGTTAGGAACCTCTAACTTTTTACCCCAAATATTCTTTCTAAGCAAGTATATGTCCTAAGTGTCATAGAACTCCTTAAATCATACATGTCACAAAAGTATATTTTTGTTTTCAGCCCATAATGTAACTTTAAGTGTTTCCTAATAGTCATCCTAACCTTTAAAGTGTATATTTAAGTGCTAAGGTAGTTTCATCACTAGAAGAGTTTTGCAAGTGTAGGAAATTCTAAGTCAAATTAAAGAGCTAGGCAAGTATTATACATTAAAGAAAAACTACATTGCTTTTAGATAATGAACTGCCGCAACAATAGCCTACACCCCCAAACTCAAATCAAGCATTGCCCTCAATGCATCAACACAAATCAAAAAATATAAAGGCAAAATAAAAGGCAAGAGAAGAAAATAAACTAGATTGGCCAGGACTCGGAGGAGTCATAGTCACTTTGGATGATCAATCTTCTCGTTGCCATGTGCTTGATTTGTTTGGTGGCTCTATGTGGTTGGGTGCGCATCGGAGGAGTCGGTTTGGCTTTGGTGGTCACTTCTTCTTCCTCGTCTGTGTCAAGGCAAATTTCCTCGGTTGTGGTTGCCTTGCGCTTGTTTGATTGAGAGGCGGCTTCGCCAAACTTCTGGAGGATGGATCGGACGGTGTTGGACCAAGCAGATAAGGAATTGGTGCGGATTGGCTCATCAACCGGAGCTTTGCCTTCTCTATGCGTGGCTGTGGTAGCTGGAGGATCAGGGAATGGCAAGGTAGAAAATGCATGTGTTGCCGAGACAGAGAAGGTAAGCACTGCCATGGCAGAGGGATCTGGTGCTGCCTCGGTAGTGAGGTCGGCAGGGAATGGTGGGAATGACACAGTGCTTTCCGGGAACTTCTCTTTGAGTACTTGGGTGATGAAAGAGGGCGAAGTCCCTCGTGAAATGCATGAACCATGTCTCCCTTCCGTCCACCTCTTCCAACTTCTAGGCAATCTGTTGAAGGGTTACTGCCTCGGCGGAGGGATGTAGAGTTTCTAGGGTGTGGCCTAATGATGCCACGACGACAGTGCCCTGTACCGGCATAGACAGTTGCTCAGCTTCGGTGATCTGCATGAGCTTGTAGTACGCCTCTTTGTCCCATCCTTTCCTTTTGGGTGTGTACTCGTCAGTTGAGTCGGTGGGGTTCTTCTTTTGTCAGCATAGGCCGGTGGTGTGCATTGGAAAGTAGAGGTGGACTCGCTCCTTTAGGCTGCACTGATGCATCTCATTGCAAATTATATTACCAACATTAATTATTCTTTTGTGCAATATAGAGTGTATGAGTGCTAGCCTAGGTTTATCTACAATACTGTTATGAGAGGTAGGCATTAAGCATCGTTTCACAAAGGTATTCTAGAGTTTTACCCTGGGCCGAAGCTTTCGGCGGTTTACCATCCCTTTGTGTGCCCCAGAGTTCTATGTCGTCTCAGCAATGCATAGCTCATTCCTGATGTCCTCGTAGTCGTCGTCTGTTAGTTTCTCCACAAACTCTTTATGCTCATTCCGTGCCACATGTATGTCGTAATAGAGGTTGATTGTCTCATGATCGAAATGGATTGCTTCGCCTCTAACGTGCACAAAGAGGTTGTTGGGATTCAGAGAATGAGCGTAAAATTCCCTCACCCATGTCACGTTTTCCGGTTCGAATTGATGGCAAAAAATTTGCCACTTTTGATGAGTAATCTTGTCAAAGAGTAAGTGGCCGATGCCGAAATCGGTTTGGGAGTCGAAATAATAAAAGCCTTGTTCCTCCCAAATTTGTCGTCCAATGAAGTGCTTGGGTAATCGCCGTTCAACCTCCAGTGGTACGAATCTCTTGAAGGTCGACTGCTCGGTGGGTCTCGAGCTCTCTCCTTTTTTCAGTTTTAATGCCATCTGAGAGTAGTTGTGAGAAACGTAAATTGGTAGAAACTGAAAGCAAAGAAAAATGAGAGAATACTTTTGAAGTCAAGATTAGAGAAGAGAAGGGTTTGATGGCGGATAGTTGAGAGGGGGTTTATATATATAACAACATGATATAGCCGTTGCAACAATTAATGTGCACGTTGCAAAGAATCCCGTTACATAGCCGTTGTGGCTTATAACCATTGAAGTAGCCGTTGCGGCTTTGTGTCCGTTGAAGTAGCCGTTGCAGCTTGTATGTCGTTGGCCAGAACTTGTCGTGCTGGCGACGGTCTCCTCTCACTAGCCGTTGGCAGCTTGTTGCCGTTTGGGCAATAGATGTGCTCTAGGGTTTTGGTTGGATTGTTGGGCTTAGTCCAGCTTCTTCTCATCTTTGGGCTCCCTCCTAAAAATAAAAACAATTAATTTAATTAAAATTCTGAATCCTAAAAAAATAAAATTGCGAAAAATAAAAGAAAATAAAAAAGAAGGAAAAATTAAGACACTAAAGGAGTGCATGGGGATGCATCTCCTAAAGTGATCACTTCTTTGTCCCTTATGACATGTGTTCCATATTAGTGCTTCAGTCTCTTCCCATTGACTTTGAATTCATGCCCATCCTTGGTCGATTTGATTTTCACGGTACCATGAAGGAATACTTTGACCACTTCAAACAGTCCAGACCATCTTGATCGGAGTTTTCCTGGGAATAGCTTTAGTCTAAAATTGAATAGGAGCACTAACTGCCCAGACATGAATTGCCGCGGCAGTAGCTTGCTATCGTGCCAACACTTAGTTTTCTCCTTGTAGATTTTCGCATTGTCGTACGCCAAGGCTCAGAACTCTTCTAATTCGTTGAGGTCTAGGAGTCGTTTTTGTCCACCATTTTACCAATCCATATTCACCGTCTTGATCGCCCAATCTGCCTTGTGTTCGATCTCAATAGGTAGATGGCACGTTTTTCCGTACACAAGTCTATATAGGGACATTCCTGATGGAGTTTTGAAGGATATTCGATAGGCCCACAATGCATCATCAAGTCGAAGGGACCAATCCTTTTGAGATGGGTTAACCACCTTTTCAAGAATGTTCTTCAACTCTCTATTTGATATCTCGACCTGCCCATTGGACTGAGGGTGATATGTCATGGCAATCTTATGTGTGACACCAAATTTCTTCAATACCGCGGCAATGAGCTTATTGTCGAAGTGTTTTCCCCTATCACTGATGATAGCTCGTGGTACTCCAAACCGTGTAAATATGTATTTTTTCAAGAATTTTTGTACAGTTTTGGAGTCATTGTTTGGAGAGGAAATGGCTTCGACCCACTTGGATACGTAGTCAATGGCCAGAAGTATGTAGAGATTCTCACATGAGGATGGAAAAGTCCCCACAAAATCAATTCCCCAAACATCGAACAACTCGACTTCAAGGATGTTTTGCAAGGGCATCTCATTTTGTCTTGAAATATTGTCGGTTCGCTGACATCAGTCACATTCCTTATAGAATGCCTGGGCGTCTTTGTAAAGCGTCAGCCAATAAAATCCTGAATGTAGTACCTTGGCCGCGGTTCTTGTTCCTCCAAAGTGTCCTCCATATGGTGAAGAATGGCATTGTTGAAGCACCTGTCATTGTTCTTCTTTAGTGACATATCTCCTTATAACCTGATCTGCACATTGTTTGAAAAAAAGAGGCTCATCCCAAAAATAATGCTTGGCATCATGTTGGAACCTCTTCTTCCCTTGATGGTTAAGGTTATAAGGTAATATACCACTAACTAAAAAATTAACAAGATCAACATACCATGGTGTTGTTGAGGCAGAAATCACTGCCAAGGGTATTGCCGAGGCAATACAGTCCGAAATTGCCGAGGCAATGCTATCAGTTACTCCCAAGGCAGTAATTTCCTTCATTGCCGAGGAAATCAAGAGTTTCTCATCTGGGAATGCATCTTATATTTCTGTGCCTGTGGTGCATTCTCTTCCTTGTTCTAGTCGTGATAGGTGATTGGCAACATGATTTTCCATTCCTTTTCTGTCCTTGATGTTGACATCGAATTCTTGTAGTAGAAGAATCCATTAAATCAATCTAGGCTTTGCATCTTTCTTGGAAAACAAGTATTTGAATGCTGAGTGGTCTGTGTGAACAGTCACCTTGGTTCCGATTAGGTATGATCGAAACTTATCAAAGGCAAAGGCTACGGCTAGTAACTCCTTTTCAGTGGTAGTGTAGTTGACTTGGGCCTTATTGAACGTTTTACTAGCATAGTAGATAACATGAAAGATTTTGTCTTTCCTTTGACCAAGGACTGCCCTGACGGCATAATCACTTGCGCCTCACATGAGTTCAAAGGGCAATGTCCAATCGGGTGGAACTACAATTGGTGCGGTCACAAGTTTTTGTTTCAATGTCTGGAATGCTTCAGTGCATGCGTCATTGAAGTCAAAGACCCTATCCTGTTCAAGCAACTTACACAAAGGTTTAGTTATTTTATAAAAAAATTGCAATAAATCTCATATAAAACCTGTGTGTCCCAAGAAGCTCCAGATTCCTTTGACTGTAGTTGGTGGTGGTAGTTTCTCGATCACATCTATTTTTTCCTTGTCTACTTCAATTCCCTTTGATGAGATCTTATGGTCGAGTACTACGCCTTCATCCACCATAAAGTGGCACTTCTCCCAATTTAGGACTAAATTGGATTCCTCGCATCGTGTGAGTACCCTTTCCAAATTGCTGAGGCAATTGTCAAAGTCATCACCGAATACTGAGAAATCATCCATGAAGATCTCCAGGAAATCTTCCACCATGTCGGAAAAATTATCATCATGCATCTTTGGAAGGTTGTCGAGGCATTGTAAAGCCCGAATGACATCCTTCTAAATGCATATATGTCGTATGGGCATGTAAAGGTGGTCTTTGCCTGGTCGTCCGGTGCTATGGCAATCTGATTGTAACCTGAAGCCATAGAGAAAACAATAAAATGGTTTACTTGCAAGTCGATCAAGCATTTGGTCAATAAAAGGTAAAGGAAAATGATCTTTTCTAGTAGCTTTATTCAACTTGCGATAATCCATACAAACCCTCCAACCGGTCACAGTCCTGGTTAGGATTAACTCGTTGTTCTCATTGGTTATCACGATCATTCCACCTTTCTTTTGTACACATTGTATTGGGCTTACGCACGTGGTAGCAGAGATAGGGTAGATGATTCCAGCATCAAGCCATTTGATGATTTCTTTTCTCACTACCTCTTTCGTAGCATGGTGAAGCCTCCGTTGAGCCTCAATGGTAGGTTTGTGATCATCCTCCAAAAGGATTTTGTGCATGCATACCGCTGGGCTTATTCCCTTCAAATCGGCAATTGTTCACCCCATTGCCCCCTTGTGTTGCTGGAACATGTTGATCAGTTTTTGTTCTTGTTTGGGCTGCAACTTAGAAGAAATGGTTACGAGCAATGTGTCGTTGGTTCCCAAATAAACATATTTTAATTGTTTAGGCAATTGTTTTAATTCAAGAACCGGTGGTTGCTCGATAGAAGGTTTTTCAACCTTTCTTTCCTCTCCAGAGTAATTGAGGGGCTCGAAATACTTACCTAGACGAGATGATGTCCAGTAGGCTTCCTCTTGTGTCTCAATCCTCGTCTCTTCAGCTTCTACAGATTCAGACAAGTCATTGCCAAGGAAGGTGTCAGGGAGGCTGTCGAGATAATTGCCGAGGAAGTCGTCACATTGATTGTTGAGGCAGTAACCAGAATCATTGTTGAGGCAGCGTTTGCCCAGGAATGGTGTATCTCTATCAAAATTGATTTCAGCGGTTGCTTGAATCAATTGACATTCTTCTTGATCGTCAGCACATTTAAGGGTCTAGAACACGTTGAGTTTGACTTGTTGATCATTTACCCTCATTGTTAGCTCTCATTTTTCCACGTCGATCAAGGTCCTCCCGGTGGCTAGGAATGTTCCCCGAGTATGATAGGTGCATGTTCATCTGCTTCACAATCCAAAACAAGGAAGTTAGTCAGAAAAACAAACTTTTCTACTCTTACCAATATGTCTTCGATTTTTCCCCTTGGATGCACATATGATCGATCGGCCAGCTGGAGCGTGACTGTGGTGGGTCTAGCCTTTCCAATTCCCAATTTCTGGAAAACGGATTTGGGCATCAAGTTTATGTATGCTCCTAAGTCACAGAATTCCTTCCCCAAGTAGTGATTCCCGATTGCACGTGGTATTGTGAAGCTCCCAAGATCTTTATGTTTACGTGGTGTTCGGTTGTGTAGCATGGCCATACTTCCTTCTGTTGCGACAACGGTCTCAAATTCCCCAATTCTTGTTCGTTTATAGACCATGTCTTTAAGAAACTTGGCATAGTTTAGCATTTGCTCTATTGCTTCTACCAAAGGTATATTGATGTAGACCTGCTTCAAGATGTCTAGGAACTTCTTGAATTGGTACTCTTGCTTCTGCCATTTTAGTTTCTGTGGGAATGGTGGTGGGAGTCGAATGTCTTCGATCCGTTCCTTGTAGGGAAATTTGATCCGGGGCATCTGATCTGGTTGTTCAACAGCCTTCTGATTTTCTCTGTGTCTTTGTCAGGCTCTACCGCGACAGTGTGGTCAAATTCTATCGAGGCAGTGGGTTTAGGCATTGCCGAGGAATTGTTGTCAGGCTTCGCCGCGACGTTGAGCTCCTTTGGTTTGATTTCCTCCTTTTCATTAGTTCGGGGATCCTTTAGCTGTTTGCCGCTCCTTGTACTGATTGCTTTGCACTGTTCATGAGTTGCTCCCTTAGCGACTTCATTATCGCTTGGAAATACCCCCATCGGTCTAGAATTTAGGATTTATGTGAATTGCTCGACTTTTGTCTCTAATGACTTTAAGGTTGCTTCATGGTTCTACATCCTCATCTCAGTCATGTCTATAAAAACATTAGTTATCTTTATGAATTTATCAGTGTTAGCCATATATGCACTAGTTTGAGACATAAAAACATTGAGAGAGTTTTCCAAAGAACTAGATTGCATAGATTGTTGTTGCGGCATCGATTGTTTTGGCAGTTTTTGCTGCGGTATTGATTGTCGAGGCATGTTTTGTTGGAAACCCAATGCTGGAGCGTTCTGATTATTTTGATTGAGTGTGTTGTTGGGGTTACTCCATGAGAAGTTCAGATGTTTCTTCCAGGCCGGGTTATAGATGTTGGACATCATGTTGTTGTTTTGGTTGTAGTTTCTAATGTAAAAGCTCGACACTGGATTCTGTGGACATTCAGAAGAAACATGGTTACCTCCACAGTTTTCACAAAATAGATCCTTTACCTTGACCTCCTTATGATTATTTTGCTTTTGCATGTTCATGCATGACCAACTTGGTCAAGGTGGCTATTTGGGTTGAAATCGAGTCTAAGGTCTCTATTTTGTTTACTGTGGGTTGGCATCTGATTCCTCCTCTTCTGGCTGTTGGGAATTGATAATCGGTTTTGGCCAGCCTATTCAGGACCTCCATTGTTTCCTCTGGGTGCTTGTTTAGGAGTATGCCATTTGCCGATGCATCAAGCATCATCCTCGTTAGCGTGTTTACAACATGGTAGAACATTGTCATCTGTGTCCACAATGAGAATCCGTGTAAGGGGCATTTATGTAACAACTCTCTGTATCACTCCCAAGCTTCGTACATGGATTCATCATCAGCCTGTTGAAAAGAAGTGATTTCATTATGCAATTTATTAGTTAAATTTGTAGGATTAAAACGAGCAAGGAAATCACAGCATAAATCACTCTAAGATCCTATTGACCCTGCTGGAATGCTATTTAACCATGTTTTTGCCCTATCCCTTAGTGAATAGGGAAACAATTCAGCCTCAAAATATCCTCATGAACTCCTTGTATTTTGAATGAATTGCAAATCTTTAGGAAGGATTTGAGGTTTTGTCTAGCATCTTCAGTTGCAGAGCTGCAAAATTGTCCCATGCTATTGATCATGTTAAATATTGCGGGCTTTAGTTCAAAGTGGGCAGCTTCTATGTCAAGTGTGACTACTCTTGAATTCAGTCCGTTTAGATCTTCTTCTAAGTAATCTCGGATGATTGGGTTTCGAACTGGAGCAAATTGCGGTGGCGGGATTGCTCTGTCTCCTGCCGCGACATGGTGATTGTCGTTAGGATCCTGATCACCATGGGCATTCTCATTGCCAAGTCTATGTGCCATTTCTTCTCTTATTTTTTGTTTGAGTATTTGGCAAGTACGATCGATTTCTGGATCAAGTTCGTATAATAGATTCTTTGGGTTCGCCCTGGTCATACACCAATGCAACACCAAATTTGATTAGCTCTTTGAAAAACTAAAAATAAAATAAAAAGGTGCAAGAAAATAAAATTAAAATTTGCTATTGCCAATCCCCGACAACGACGCCAAAAACTTGTTGCGAGTGTAAAGTGTCCTGCAATTGTGCAAGTATACACGTCTCAAGTAATAAAGTGATAAGTATTGAGTATCGTCTCCACATGGATTGGTGTAACCTTCAATGTTATCGTCTCGCACTGAAAAGGAAATAAAAGTAAAGAACACAAGTGATTGATTGGGTTTTCATAGTAATCTAATAAACAGAAAATAAAATAAGCCAATAAACTAAAAGTTTGAGTAATCAAGATGAGAGAATGAGACAGATTATATTGTGTCGAGTGTGGAAACCAATTGGACTGTCTTGGTCTTTGAATGCAACGAACACCGGATTGCCTCGGCAAAGACCAAAGTCACTGCTGCAGTAACGAGTTAAGTAACTACCTCGACAATCCCTTGCTTGGGCAGCAACGAACAATGTCAAGGTTCGGCAGAGCGTCCTTCAGTGATTCCTTCTTATCCCTAATTCGAAACTGTGCTGATGTGCAGGCCTTGATAATGCCTCCCAACGTTAACCAAGGATGAACACCAACCAATCTTGCGCTTCTTTTAGCCGTTGAAACTTAAACTTATTGCTAAGCTGAGTTAGTTTTCACCGATTGTGATGAAAACCATGCTTATTCGTTTCGTGAGTCTAACTCTCCCGATATTAGACAAATATATAGTTTCATGAGATCCTCTCCCAATTCACTCACAAACAAGATTAAAAACCAAGAATAAGAAAACCTTGAACTAAAATTGCATTAACAAAAACTTAAACAAAATCCAACTGTTTTCTCACAACTACTAAACAATACAATCTAAACCCCAAGAAGAAATTAGAACATAATATTGATGTAAGCTCACTACAAATTCTCTCAACTCTCGATTGCTCTATTCTAAGATGTTCTCAATGGCTGGCTTTGGCTTCTTATTTATAGAGGAGATTTAGGTCAAGTCCTTCTTGAGGAGGAAGTTAAGTTAGAATTAAACACATTAAAAGAAAAGGTCTTCTGTTAAAGTATTATATCTTTCTTCCTTAAAATCTTCCCTTTTGTGTGGAATCTTCTCTTGACCTTCCTTCGGCGTTTTCACGATCTTCTCGTAGTTCGATCTTTATGCATAGTATGTAGAAAAGTTCAGCTTTTCATGCTATTCAAAATGCGCTCCACTTTGCATATTTTCTCCATTGTCGAGTGTGTCAGGTCATTACCTCGGCAGTGGCTTGGCTATTGCCTCGGCAACAGTCTATTTCTCTTTTCCGCTCAGCAAGGCGCTATCCCATGGTTCAGCTTCCTTCAGTAGAAACCGACATCCACAATTAGCTTGATCTAGACAGTCGAGATATGATTCTGCACCGCTCCTTTCTTTCCTTTACTGCCGCGGCAGCGCTTGCCCGAGCAATGAGTAACGAAATCTACGTACGCACCAAACACACACATAAGCAGTATCTTTTCCACCAAATAGACTAAAAATAAAGATCAAGCATGATAAAGATGAGCTCAATGTGATTGATACATGGAAGGCTACAATGTGATTCGAATGGGTGTAGATTTAGCAATAATTGTCATTGAAAAATGGTGAAATGATAGTACTTTTACACACTTAACAGGTAGTATATGTGCTCATGGCATTCACCTCATTATCTTTTCTTTTTTAGTTCTTCCAGGAATTTTCTCCACTATCAATTTTCCCACTCTTTATAGCCACCTTAATTGATTCCCCGGTTCTTACCATATTGGCAAAGTTTTGAGTGGTGTTGTTTATCAATCGGTCAAACAACATACCCCTCAAAGTTTTCGCAAATATCGATGTGATCTCATACTTGGGGATTGGTAGCTGAATCTGAGCGGCCACATCGCGCCACCTTTGAGCGTACTGGCACAAACTCTCATTTGACCTTTGTTCCATCCCTTCTAACATGATTCGGTTTGGAGTCAAGTCGGTCACATGCTTGTATTGTTCTACAAAAGCCCTTGAAAGGTCCTTCCATGATTTAATATTGACTCGACTGAGATGAGTGTACCATTGTGTTGCAGAACTAGTTAAGCTATCTTGAAAACAATGAATGAGTATTTTGTTCTCTTTGATGAAAGCTGCCATTTTCCAGCAATACATGGTAATGTGAGCCGAAGGGCAAGTAGTTCTGTCATACTTATCAAAATCGAGAACTTTGAATTTCAATAGAAGAACTAAATCTTCTACGAGGCTTAAATTGCTAGCATCATTCCCTTGCTCATCTATCCCTTGCAAGGTCTTGAATCTTTCTTCAAAGAGACGAAACCTCTCCTCATTCTTCTTTTCCATCTCAGACCTAATCGTTTCCTCCACCTCATTCCTCATGCTTAGGTATGGTACTTTATTCTCGATGTCTACCCCTAAATTAATAGGCTGATTGGCGGAGGTTCCCACATGGTGGTTAGCAGATACCCCTACAGGGTGATTAGCGGGTGTTCCCATGAGATTGATGTACACTTTCTTCTTCGTGTTCGGAGCTTCCGATTGAACCTTAACGTGAGATGCAGTCTCTTCCACCCCCTCGTTATTTGAACTATCACCCGAAACTCATTCTTTGCCAAACCTTTTTACGAGCAGATCGGTCATTTGAGCAATGATAGAAGTTTGTGACTGTGAGATCTGATCCTTGATGTTTTGTTCGATCCCATACAAACGAACTTCGAGGTCTTTTTAGCCTTGTTCGACCTTGGCCATTCTCTCCTCCATTGCTCGTGATTGCGAACGGGTATCGTAAGAGTGCAGAATGGTTGTAGGTTAAACTTTCACTTTCTGTCATGACATTTCTCACAATTAATCTCATTGTTTTATTAATTGATGCATGATATATATGTCATGGAATGTAATGCATGGAACAAATGATAAAATATAATAAGTACGAAAATGTATGCAAATAAAGGTGTTGATCATATAGGTGATCACCCTAGAACAACTTTCATTGGAAATAAAGAGGTTTTCATTACAAAGAAGATAAAACAAATTCCTAGAGATAGGCACCAAACCTAAACCCTAGTTCTTCGATAGCTTCTAGTAGCTGGAAGAATCTTGGTGTTTTATCCATCTCCGGAGCGACAAAAGAGCGAAGAGCTTCGGCTTCCACGGCTAGATCCCTCACGTGTCGAGCTACCTCTTGTACTTGAACCATTAGAGTCGCGTTGTAGTCATCCCGGTCTTGAATCATTCTAGTGACATCACGAAGTCGTCTTCGCCAATAATCATCTCCCCCTTCCGCGGCTTCCTTTAAGAACCACTAGTCGACCCAAATAGTCTTGGACCATTGTCTCTAGTGTATTGATCTGAGCTCGATGCGTCATATTCTCATCTTGGCTGACTTGAAGCTCAAGGAAACCATTCCGATTGCGGTATTCTTGGAATGACCGATCCAACTATGCTATTCTTGCTTCTAACTGGGCATTCTGAGCTTGACTTAGATTCAGATTTTCAAAAGTAGTGTTATACAGACCTTGCATCTCTTGTAGACGATTCTTGTTATCATGTGATTTTCTTTTCCATGCGGCATTGTTTTCCCTCCCCCAATCTACTACTTGCTTGCCTTTCTCCTTCTCTCGATTGATAGCACTCCTAAAAGACTTTCTTTCCTTCCCAATGATCAACTTATTGCTTTCCCTTTCTTTCTTGATCTCTTGCTTACTTTTCTTCTTTTCTTCCTCGACTAATAGTAGGCTATTTTCTCTTTCTTTCTCAACCGCTAGAAATCTTTTTCAATCGGCATTTCGCACCAAAGTTTGAAGCTTGATAGTGTTATTCTGGTAGAGGGTCTTCTTTCCCTTTAGATCCACGTTTTCTTTGCTTAAGTCCTTAATTTTCCCATCGCGCATATCCACGTCCAAGCTCACCTTGTAGAGCTCGCTCGCATGCTCGGCTTGCAAAGCTTCTATCTTCTTCTTAACCTCCTCGAGCTCACTCCTCAGAATATCGGCTTCGGAAGGGACTATCCTCATGTGCTTTTCTAATGCCATGGTTGGTCATTGATCTTGCCTTGGAATCTCATCATTGATCCTCCAACGTCTCCAAAAATCATAGTCAGGAGTGAACATACATGTGCTATCTTTGATCCCATCTTTCCTATATTTATTTCAATTCGTACATATCACTCTGTTGTAGACTTACATAAGTGTACCCTGGTACTATGCGTTCACTCGGCAAACTGTCACCTTGAACTCTTTGGTTGACTTCGGACCAATGTCGGACTTGCGAATTGATTTCTTCCTTCTCAAGTAACCTCTCATCCATAATGAGAGCTCTCTAATCGGGCGAACCACCTCAATTCGACACATTTATGTCATGAAATGAATGCAAAATAAAAAGGAAAAAAACAAAAGAAAAAACAAAACACAAGAAATAAGTTAGTATCGAATAAAATAAATAATGAAGTAGTATTACAGAGAAGATAAATAAACGGAGCAAGAGAATAAACAACCCTATTTACATCCCGTCTAAAACACATAAGTTATCCGCATGGTTCTAAAAGGGGTGGGTTTTCTATGTTCTCTACATGCAATTTTGGTACTAGGAGATACTCGAATTGTCCTTGATGTCCCCTACTAAGGCTAGCAAGGCCTCTAATCATCACCATTATAGGCTCATTTCAACCGAGTTAAATTTAGAGGGAACCTTTCGCCATGTCCATACGGAGAAATAATATTCCCACGAAAATATAGGGTAATCGAGCCCCGAAGGTACTTACTAGGCCCATACGGAGGAACAATATCCCCACGGGAGCACTAGCGTTTCCCCCCCACTTAAAAGGACGTGTTTATATGCCATATTTTAAATGTGTTAAAATAAACTCGCATTTATAAACAAATATCAACTTAATTGTCGCTTTATCTCACAACTTCCAATATTAAATAAGCGGTAATTTTTTTAGGTCTGACTTTCTTTTTTTGTAAAAAAAAAATTGATATTCTCAGCGGAGTCGCCATGCTTTGATGACATTTTTCGAAAGCTCGTAATATCCCACTTTTCTTGAAAATATTTGTTTAAAAGAGGGGGATTTCTTTAAAAAATGGATTTTGAAATGAAAACTTAGAGTTCTTTTTAAAACTACATTTTAAAAAATAAAATAATAAAAAAATTTGGAGTGGCCACCAATCATTTAAAAAGGTAGACGGGACACCGAAAAACAAAACCAGAGATTCGAAAGAGTTCGAGAGTCGGTTACGTGTGGGGAAGGATTAGAACCCCTACCACACCCAAAATTGGTTCCAAAATAATTACCACTTTCTTAATATCGAATTTTGCGAGTTAAAGTGACAATTAATCTAAAATTTGGTTATACATGCGAATTCATTTTAAGGGTTCAATTATTCAAGAATAAACGGCCAAACTACCACCACCACGTCTGGTACTAGCCGCGTTTATTCCCGAATAGAAGGACACCACATTAACAATTTATATTACGAATGCGACATATAGCATAAACATAAGTATGATAAACATTAAACAAGGCATAAAATGATGCATAAGGACTCCAAATATCAGATGTTAAAACATTACCATGTGTGAAAACAATAAGTTATATTAAGGTAAAATACATATATCAATATACATATAAACATCTACATCTACCTATATATATATTTGCGGGTAACCATATATATCTACATAAAAAACTTGGCGGTAGCTATATATATACAACTTAAAAACTATATGTTATATATATATATATATATATATATATATAAAGCATGTAATATAGGTATACATATTTTTTTCTACCCATGTCTAATTATATCGACAAAGAACCATCAACCGAGAGGGGATCTATCTTTCTATGAACACCGACAGAATAAAAATCAGAAACTAGCGCCACAAAGATCTCTGTAAGAGCACCAAATGAACGCTAAGGTATGTTGAAATCATGCCAAATTGACAGATGAAACAAACCATAAAAATAAAAAAAAAGCGTGCCACAAGGACATAGATTCTTATTAAAAATATAAAAAATAAAAATTAGAAAAATAATGAACCCGGTGATCGACGGCCAGTAGTAAAATTGGTTGCTGATCACCGGCCAAGAACCAAAAATGGAAGAGGCGGTTGGGCAAAGGAAAATAAAAACCTAGGGCAAAGAAAAATGGAAGAGCGATTGTGTTTTTGTAATATAGGTATACATATGTGAATATATAAAAACATCTATTATATACATTGTAAAAAACTTTATACTATAATGCATGGAATAGCTCCATGACTGATGTGATTAAACCTTCCCGCGAAATTAAGAAGGGCGATCCATTGTCGTCGTATCTGTTTGTATAATGCATGGAGATAATGGCTCAAGGTGTTCAAGCAGCTATTGATCATGGTCGTTGGTCACCGTTCTGGGTTACTATGAGTGGGACGACTATCTCTCATTTATTTTTTGCAGACGACATGATTTTATTTTCTAAAGCATTTATTGATCAGATGACAGTTGTGCGCTCTGTATTAGAGAAATTTTGTCAGGTATCATGTCACAAAGTAAGTGCTGCTAAGACCATAATTTTCTTTCTAAGAATGTTCATGTTGAGACACGACAAAACATTAGTGGTAGTTTTGGTTTCATGGAGGTGGATGATTTAGGGAAGTATCTCGGTGTGTAGAACTGATGTTTTGATATAATAATTGAAAATAGTTTTGGACTAAATTGAAAAGATTTCAAAAATTCCTTTAAGTCCAAACAACTTGAAAATAAGTTTGAGGATGTTTGAAATGGTTTTGGCAAGGTTTGAAACGTTTTTAAGTAGCCAAACCAGGGTTTTCAAGGTACCCGTTTCGATACAGGCTAACCTGTATCGATACAGGCTAACCTGTATCGATATAGTTTGAAATTACCAAAACAGGTAACGAAACATGGCTTGCCCATTTCGATACGGAGGGTTTCGGTTTCGAAACACCCCTTTGGTGTTTCGATACGCCTAACGGTCAAAACCTTCCCAACGGTCATATTTCCCAACGACTTTTTAAATGCAGCTCAACGGTCACTCGTACTGAAACAGTTTGTAACTGTTTCGATACATCTCAATACCATTTCGATACGGCCAGAGCCGTTTTGATACGGCTTGCTGCATCAAGCTTCAACGGCTAGTTCTGAAGTAGGTCGTTTCAATACGGGTTCGTGTGTTCCGATACGGAAAGCTCCAGAACAACATTTATTGCGGGAAATAAAGGCCCCAACAGCTCCAAAACATCCCTAACGGCTAGCAACAACCACGAGCTTAGTTGGGACTATAAATTGAAGGCTGGAACACTTGAAGAAATTTAGAGACAACATCCAAGCAACATGTTCAAAGGAAATTGAGTCAAATTCTTATCTATTCATTTCTCTTGTAAATAGTCTTTATCGAGTGAGCTTTATTGTAAATCCTTGTACTCTTGTGAGCTTAAATTTGTTTAAACACCCACCTTGTGAGGTATTAAGTTTACCAAAAAAATTCCTTGTGAAAGGAGAGGTTCTAGTTTAGCCTTAGACAAAAACTAGAGTGGTTCTATCTTAGCCGTATAAAAGATAGGGTTGTAAAGGTTTCCTCCTAAGCCTTGAAAAGGGGACGAATAATTAGTGAATCGGGAAATCCTTAGCGGTGTGCTAAGGTAGTGGATGTAGACTCGGTTGGGTAGTCGAACCACTCTAAAATCCTTGTGAAATTGTCCATCTTTATTTCAGTTTTTAGCCAATTCATATAAGGAGTAAAGTCAACCCTCTTGACGGATTTTGGTGATCGATTCGAGCGTGCTACAAGCTTAACACGATGTTCTGCTGTATATAGACGAGTTACCTCGGCTTCCTATCAATATTTAGTTCAGATGGTGCAACGTAAGCTTAGTGGATGGAAAGCGAAGTGTCTATCATTGGCAGGACATATTACTCTTGCTAAATCAGTGCTCACGGTTATACCTCTCTATGCCATGCAAACTGCAGTGCTGCTAAAACGTACATGTATAGAGTTGGAACAGTTGATACAACACTTTGTTTGGGGTGTTACGGCAGCCACATGAAGGGTTCATCTAGTTAATTGGGACAGGGTGTGCCCATCTATTCCTGTTGGAGGATTGGATTTTCGTAAAATGGATAAACAGAATGAAGCGTTCCTTATGAAGCTTGCTTTTCATTTAGTTGCTCAGAAATCTACTTTATGGCTACGTTTTATCCGAGAAATCACTATATTAATCCCCAATCATCTTTTGAACTTCCTACAGTTGATACAGAAGAGAAAGGGCAGAAGGTCATCTCGTGGAAAAGCAACTAGAGAAGAAAATTATGTGATGATGCGCAACTGGTTCAAGAATGATGGACGGGGATTGATTTGTTTGCTATAAACACTAGGCAGCAGGCAGATGCTAGCAAACTCGTGTGTAGCGCAAGTGGACAAGCACATGGGCATGTCGGGTTTCTTGTGGAAAATTTGCAACGGGCGGTCAGTGCTATTTTGGTTTGATCCTTGGATTGAACATCAAGCATTGAAGGATACTTTTCCGCGTCTATTTTCTTTGGCTATTAATAAGCTAGCTTGGGTGTGTGATTACGCGGAGGATGTTGGTTTTGTTCATCAGCATTGGGACGGGTTTTTTAGGAGGCAATTGAGGGTGTTTGAGCACGAGCAGTTGAGGGCGTTATATGCCTTGGTGAGCAAAGTTCGTCTATGGGAAGGCAGAATGGATACGCTAATTTGGAGGCCGGATGCTCATGGTGAATTTTCTGTTCAGGCTTTGTCGAAGCTAATGTTGTTAGATAAGGTTGGGGATGTGGGTTTAGGCGAATGTTTCGCTTGGCAAGTGCTGGTACCGCCTAAAGTTCAAGCGTTCTTGTGGTTTATATGGCTAAGACGGTTGCCCACGGCTGACTTCTTGCGCGCAAGAGGGGTCCCTTTGCCGGATGACCAGGGACGTTGTCCATGGTGCGTATCGGAGGAGGAGAGTATCGCTCATCTTTTGTATGAGTGTTCATATGTGCGGAAAGCATGGGATTGGATGAGACAGTGGTGGGGTGTGGAAACAGCTTTCCCGGTAAGTTTTGAAGACTTATTTGTTATTGATTTTCATTGTGTTTTTACTGGATGCATGAGAAAGTGGTGGGCGGCGAGCGTTAGTGCATTGCTGTGGTCGTTATGGTTGGCAAGAAATGAGTTCGTCTTCCATGGGAAATGTTTGTCGATGTCTGAATTGTGTTTTTTGGTTAAGTTGAGATCGTTCTACTGGATTAAGGTCGATAGGAGGGGCGAAATGATTCCGGAATCAATTTGGTGGTCATGTCCATCTAATTTTGTTGTTAGCGCGAAACCGCGAAAGCTGAGGGAGGGAATGAGCTGACATCCACCTTTAAAGGGAGTTTTAAAGTTTAATACGGATGGTTCAGCGCGTGGTAAATCGGGTCCAGCGGGGTTTGGCGGGGTGATGCGTGATGGGGATAGTCAGATATTGGGATTGTTTTCGGGCCCTTTAGGGGTGATGGAGTCGAATGAAGCCGAAGTGCGGGCGGTAGCTTTTGCATTGGGTTTGGTTCAGGAAAGGGAGTTGCGGGATAGTTGTGTCATTATAGAGTCGGACTCGCAGGAGGCTTTGAGCTGGGCTACACATTCGGCGAAGCGCCTGTGGCGTTTATGGGAGGTCTTCTCAGTGATTGATCAGGCTTGTCAGGTAGCGTACGACATACAATTTTGTTACGTGCCTAGGGAGGCGAATGGCTTTGCGGATGTGTTAGCGAAAGAAGGAGTGGATAGATGTTCGCTTTTTGAGGCATGTTTATGATTTGGATGTTTGTTTCTTTGTTGTTTCGGAGGATCTTATCGTACTCTTTTCCTCCATTAGGTTAGGGAGGTTTTAAACGAGGCGTAAGATCTGTCAGACTGTATGTTTTCTTATTTTATAATAATATCATACAGTTGCTGATAAAAAAAGCAGGCAGATGTTGTTAATTATAACAGAACAAATGATGTTCGAATCAGACGATTGAGAAGAATGCAATGATTTTATCGAAGATTGGTTGAGATTGAAATGTAGTAATTTTATTAATAATAATTTTATTGTTGTCTCTTTTGATTGGCTTGTTAAATTTGTGGGTGCTTTTTTTATTTTAAGGATTTCATTCATTTACACATTAGAATAAATATATGAGGTATGAGGAAGAAGATGATGATTTGTAAATTTTAATTTATAAGAAAATATTATGTGGAAAATAAAGATGTTGTGGCTTTATTTAATTTTCCAAGACCTTAGATAAGATTGTGAGAATGGTTCATTAAATAATTTCTTCTAATTTTATTTTGAAATATAATTAATTGTATGTCGAGCCTTTAAATTTTTTTGATAATTATTTAAAAGTCATTAAAAAATTGATGGTGTTCGACGATGTGTGTCGTCCATGGTAGACTCAGCTTTCGTTCATACTCAAAATTGTAATTACTTCACCCATGATCATTTGTTAAACATTTTAAAAAAAATCACTTTTTTAAGATGTTTTGATTCATCCACATCATGGATAGGACAAAATTTAATTAGATATCACAACTTAGAGATTACTTCTTGAATTTAAAAAATGACGCTCCTAATTAACCATTTATTCAGGCTAAAGGTTTTCTCTTAGGTTTTTCATAGGATTTCCCCAAGCGCCGCAACCTTTCATATTGGTTTTCTTGCCGGTGGCCGACAACCAGTACCGGGTTCATTATTTTTGTCTTTTTTGTTTTTTATATTTCTAATAAGAATCTATGTCCTTGTGGCACATGTTTTCTTTGTCTTTGTGGCACGCTTTTCTTTATTTTTGTATTCCATTTCATCTGTCATTTTGGCATGATTTCAGCATACCTTAGCGGTCGTTTGGTGCTCGTACAAAAATCTTTACGGTAATAGTTTCTGATTATTCTGCCGGTGGTCATACAAAGATAGATCCACATTAGTTGATGTTTGTTTGCCGATGTAATCAGACTTGGGTAGCGGAGCAATTTGCCTGATAGTTTGGTTCGCTCACCACTCCTTTTTCACTTGGTAAAACGTCTCGTTTGGATAGAGACAAGGAGATTCAGGAAGACTTCTGAATTTTATCGGTATACTAATATCTATGGAAGTATTTACTTTTCTTTGCATCTTAGGGTTTTGTATGAGATTTTGATGGACTAGATCTCATTATTCTCCATTCTAAATGCATTGTATTTGATATATTTTCCATGGTTATTAATAAAATTCAGTTGTCATTGTCAAAAAATTGACGCTCCTAATAAAATCAGTATACCACATCTAAGACTCAACCTATTTTTTTATCTCCTTCCCTATAAGTGTAATACCCCTAAAGTTAAAAAAATGTAATGAAAAAAATATAAAAAGGAAGAGATTGAATCTATAGGGGTTTGAACCTATGACCCTTGGATGTTCATGCTTGTGCCTTAAACGTTGAAGCCAAATGCTCATCCCTGTCAAGTGTTGAAGTGAAAAATACCTTGAATTAAAAATTTGGGAGTTTAACCCCAAATTAAAATATCAACTATAACACCCCAATTTTGGGCTTAGAAGTTTTGAGTTTGGACCAGGTCGGTCAGAGTGCGGTTCGAATATAAAAGGTGATTTTTAGGAAAGCCTAGTTCGGGTTGCATTAAAAATATGGAAAAATGTCTTTAAATCCTCCTTTATTATATATAAGAGAAAGGTGAAATCAATTTTACAAAATGAGGTTTGGAAGAGTGACATTTTGGGTTAGTGACCAAAATGTAATTTTTGAAAACTGGGTGACTGTTTTAAAAAGGATTGAAACTTTGAATCTTTAAGGAGCTATTTACCCAAAAGAGTTCTCCAGATTTTTCTTAATATTAATCAATTTAATTAATGGTTTTAATTAAGTGTAAAAAGGAAGGAAAAGATATTTTGGCATTTGTAACTAACTTTTCTCTAAATTTCCATTTTCTTTTCTCTCAACCCAAACACATTTCTCCAGCAAAATTACCTCTGATTTTGACAACTAAAGAAGAGATTTCAATCCTCATTTGATCTTTAATCAATTCTACAACAAAACCTTGGCATTAGCTTATTGAATTTTCAAGAATCTTGGTTCCAAAAAGGGAGAAACTCAAGTTTAGAGGTATGAACGTCCTTCTCCTCTAAATTCTCAGTTCTTTACTGAAATTCCCAAGTTCTCAATCCTTGATTTGTGTTTTATTAAAGGTTTTACAATTGTGTTCTTGATCTTGGCTTTAAAATGCAAGATTTGGTTAATTTTGATGAATTTCGTATGATCTGATTGGGCATTGTTTTGAGATGTCATTTTGGATGTTAATTGATGTTTAAAAATGGTTAGAAGTGATGGATCTTGGCTGGGTTAAGTCTTGGAAGTGTTTGGAGGTGATTTCGGTTGTGTTTGGTAGCCGAAATGTTGGATTTGCAAAGAGCAGCGAGTTTAGGTGTGTTGCTGGTGTTTTTAATGTATTATGATGCATTAATCCTCTGTTGTTATGTGCTTGAAACAGGGGAGAATGATCCGTGAGCAATAGAGGTGGCGTTGAAGGTTTCGGATGCTTGGAAGGCTTGTTGGCTAGCCTTGTTTTGTGTATCGGTGAGTGAAGTTGGGTTTTCAGCTTTAAAACCAAGGTTTGAAGGTTTTGGGAGCTTAGTTTAAGTCTAAACAACTTAGCTAAGCTCAAGAGTAAGTAAATGGAATTTCTCTCTTGGTTTGTGTATGAATTGGTTTTTAATGCACTTGTGATTGTTGGATGCAATGCATGTGATTTGCATGTTTTAAATTATGTTTTGAAAGCATATTCTAACATGGTTTAATGCTGGTTTTGAAAGCCATGTGTGAAGGATGCTCAAGGTAAGAGATCCTTGGTTTTGTACATTGGAATTGTGGAATTGTTGCATAGTGTTGCATGTTGTTTAATGGCTTTGTGTAATGCTTCAAAAACAGTGGATTGATGATGGTAATTGGTGGTTTTGGCATTTTGGTTATGCTTGTAAAACAATGGATTAATGTGGTAAAATGGTTATATTGGCAAGTGATGTAAGTGGTTCTTGGTTACTTGAATCGGATATAGTTAGCCGGCTATAGGATTGGGTGCACCGTGAATAAAGTCGCCTTGGATGTGGAGTGGTTGTGATTGTACCGGTAACTCCATCCAAGTACACTAACGAGATGGTTAAGAACACCATGGTGGTTAAAATTCCATGGGTGGGTCTTGTGTTAAGGTCATAATGGTGGTTAAAATTCCATTTGAGGACCTTGTGTATGTTAAGGTCATAATGGTGGTTAAAATTCCATTGAGGACCTTGTGTTTGTTAAGATCACAATGGTGGTGTAAATTCCATGTGTGGATGTTGTGTTGTATGTCCCGTGATCTCGTTAGTGATGTTATACAACTACCAATGGGTGATGGTAAGGTCGTAATGGTGGTTAAAATTCCATTTGAGGACCTTGTGAATGTTAAGGTCATATGGTGGTTAAAAGTCCATATGAGGACCTTGTGTATGGTAAGGTCATAATGGTGGTTAAAATTCCATTTGGGGACCTTGAGATTGGTAGTGTGTATGAAGCGTGGGGACAACGCTTGTAATCCGCGTATCCGATTGTGTCTTGCGTTATGATGGTTTGTGAATTATCACTTGGAAGCCAATATAATGTTCTTGAATATGATGAAGCATGTGATGCTTGAAATGATGCATGGTTGCATGAGAAGTGTGTAATGTTTATGAACGCATGTTTACTTGTTAGCTTGAACAAGAGTTTATTTCTAATGAGAGTGGTGCATGTGTGCATGAAATCTCTTTAGTACAGTGAAGTCTTGCGAAGACTTGTTTTTAAAGGCATGTGATGCAAATATTGGTTTTGTGGTTCATATGTTGCATTTGTTTAATGCATAAGATAGATTGAATGAGTAAGTGGTTTCTAAGGTTCTTGTATTTAACTTTGCATATGATTTTCATGCATGGAGTGGTTAAATTGATGGTTTTGCAAGGTTATGCTTTGAAGTGAATTACTTAGCTTTCCTAAGCTAAGGGTTGGTTTTCATGTTTGAGCAATGCATGACTGAAAGCATGTTGTTAAAAAGGGGTTTTCAAACATTGCTTTGGTTTATCGAATTGTGTGGCTTTTAAAAGAGGTTTTATGTCCCGCTGCATTGATGGTGTTTTCGTTTTGAGCACTCCTCACTAAGCATTATGTGCTTACGCTCCTTTTTGTCCATCAATGCAGATATTTGAAGTTGGAACAGCGGGAAGCAAGGGATTCAAGGAGAGCTCCACTTGAGATGTATGTCTCGGCTAATAGCTATAGATAATAAAGACAATGGGGGGGAGAATCTCTTATGTTGATGTTTAATGAGATTGTGTATGTTGGACAACTTTGGTTTATGATTTTGAACATATCTAGGGTTAATGTGCATCTAGATAAGATTAAAAAGAAAAAAAGGGTCGTTAATCAAGGTTGACTTTGGTTTTCCCCGTGTAAACTTCTTAATTCGGGTCAACCGTCTAGGCCGGGTTAAGGGGGTTACATTTGGTGGTATCAGAGCTGAGTTGCGAATGCTTTGGGAAATGGTAAATTGTTGTAATATGTGTTTGATGTTTATTCTGATGTGTGGTTGAAAGTCTGTTGAAATACGTGTTTTTGAGCGAATTGTTGATGTTTTTAGCATGCTTTTTGATTGTGAATCTTCATTGAGCTAATGTGGATTTGTGCTGATGTTATGCTGGTGTTGTGAGCTGATTTTATGAATGATGAAAGTGTGATGGGTATGATATGTTGATATTATGCTGTTACGAGTGAATGTTGTTTGATGAGAGCATGATCGAAATATGTTGATTGATATGCTTGATGTTGTGATATCCATATTTTTATTGACTGTTATGTCGTGTAAAAGGGGAGAATTTGGGATACCCATTGCCTTATTATTATAGCTATTGTGTTATTTTGGAGTTGGAGTTTTGAATCCTTGCTTAAAGCTGGTCTGATCGATTTGTTTGTTTTGTTATGATTGTTTGTTGTTATAGTATGGTGAAATTGATGAGAGAATGGCAGTTAGGTGAGATGGTTGCTGCTTTAGAGCAGGTTGTTAAGGCGTGGAATTCACCTTTTAATTGAGGTGTTTCGTCTCAGTCTTCAGTGCCTGGAGTTGAGGTAGTAAGGCAGGAAGAAGAAGTTGGTTCTGTGATGAAGAGTTCATCACCTATAGTTCAAGAGGTGTTGGGAACATCTCAGGCTGTGGCAAAAGTAAGGCCTGTAGACGTGCCGGCTGTGGGATGTGCGGGTTTGTCGAAACAATGTTTACATGATTTGGGAGCTGTGGAGTATCATGGTTCGACACCTGAGACGTTCGAGGCCTGATTGGCCAGTGTAATTCTGATTTTGGATCAGGAAGGTTGTGATTATGCCTGTAAGCTGGGAAGTGTTGTCTCATTGATGTTGGAGGACGCTTGTGTCTGGTGGACATCTGTGGCGGTGGCATCGCACATCCACGATATAGATTGGGACTTCTTTATGACTGCTTTTTATGAAAGGTACCTTGGAGAGAAATTTCCAAGGGTTAAGAAGTGTGAGGGTGTGGTTTCAGTTTATGAAGGTGAGAAAAGTTTGAGCGAGAGAGTTGTGGGTACTGATCTCCGGAGCGGTCAGCGTGAGAGGCTACGTGATGGAAGGTTTTGCTTGAATCGAAGTCTGAGTGGTAGTGCAAATCTGGGGCAAGTGCTGCATGATCAAGGAGTGGAAGCTCAGCTACCAGTGTGTGACCGTTGTGGAAGGCGCCATGTTAGAGGTTGTTGGGGCGCAGGAGTTTGTTGGAACTGTGGTTCTAAGGAGCATGTGAAGCGAGATTGTCCTCAAGTGGTGAGATCAGCTTTAGTGGTAGCAGAAGGGTCTCTGAAGGGTCGTGGGCACGGCCGAGACAAGGTTCGAAGGTGGCAGGAAGGGCAGAGAGGTGTGAGTAGCTTGGAGAATGAAATCTGTTGGAATTGTGGGTCTGTTGGACATTTGAGACGTAATTGTTTGAAGTTGGCTCGGGGAAGTCAGGGTTCTTTACCGCAGGGAGATGGTGATGACCTTAATGTGTTAGCTGATGCTGCAGCGGTGCGGCTGGAGAATGATGGTTCTGCGAGGAAGAGAGCTTGTCTGTTGAAGCTCCAGGGCAGTGAGGTGTTTACAGGTAACATTGTTAAGTAACCTTTGCTCTAGTATCTTAGTTTGGTTTCAATTGGTATTTCCTTGTGTAGTGGGTATAGTCTCGTTGCTAGCATGTTTGGGGTAGTAGTTGGTGTTGTTTTGGAAACAACTTTAGTGTGAAGAGGGTATTAGTGGGATATTAGAATGGTAGGGTTAGACAAGTTGGAAGTGAGATAGGAGGTTGTTCCTAGGCGGACTCTGAGGATGTTATTGGTGGGTGTGAACCGACATACATGCACAGTTAAAATCATTTGTTATATGCTATATTATATATGTACTGGTCCATGCATACATGTGACATGACATTAGAGGTTTTGCATGCATGTACATCAGGCATTGATAGGGCATATTGGTGACCATGCATACGAACGTTCACACTCGCTGATAGTTAATCGGGTCCGTTAGTGTTGTGATAGGGTTAGATTGGATGGGGTTTTAAAGGTTGTGTTGGTGCTAGGAGAATGTTAGAAGTAATGGAGGGTATTAAGCGAGTTGTCAGTAATAGTGAGTGCGGTATAGCATGTTGGTAGAAGGGAGGTGTTTGGTGCTTAATGAGTTTAGCGGTATGGTGGTGAGGAGATTACCGTTGAGTTAGAATCAGTCAATGTGGTTGTGAATAGCTAGTAGAAGTGGTAGTTTCTTGGTGTTAAGTGATGTAATAAGTTAGTGGATGTGTTCCAAAGTGCTGAGGTAACTTGGCATTGATGTTGTAATAGAAGGGTTGGTTATGTAGGTGATGGTTCGTAGCAACCTTCGAAGTGTTGAGAAGATGTTGTGTTGTGCGTTGTAGGAAAGGGTTAGCCTGGGAGAATAGGAGTTTCGTAACCTAAATATGTATGTATAGGTTGGGCGATGTTCTAGTAAGGCAAGTGTTGTAGTCAAAACTTGAAGTGGAAAGGCAATGTAAGATCGAAGGTCATTGTTGGTTGGACGGGTTCTTGTGAGAAGTGGTTGGCTGGTTGTGAATAAGTAAATTCCGTCTGAAGTCAGCTGGTGGTGTGTGGAATGGCTGGCGGGTCAAGGTTGGGGTTTTGTGACGTGATTTTCGGATGTTACGTGAGTAGTCCTGGTGGGTCTTTATGGTGATGATAGTGGCGGGGGTGAAGAAATGTCGTCAATACGTTGAGAAGTTTGAGTAAGCAGTTGATGCTTAAGAATTTTTGCTTGATGTGGTAACCTTTGGAAGAGGTTGAGCAGTTGTGCAAGGGGTTTTTAGAAGCAGTGAAGGTTGTGGGTCACATGGTGGCTGAACTGGATTGGTTGGTGTCGCTGTGTGTACGAATTTTGGGAGTTATGAGTTAAGGTGGTGTATGCTGTAAAAGCTTAGAGGTTCTTCAGGTTGTTGTTGGGGCTATGTGCAGTCTGGAAGTGTGAAAGGTTAAGATATGGTTAACATTTGAGTGTTCTAGAATTCGTGAACAGTATGTGGTGGTGTTGAGTTTGGGTGGAGTTTTGTGAGGAGAGTGTTCAGTGGTGGTTAAGTCTCCTGTGTTGCCTTGTGTGTTGCTTTGAGAAGTTTGGTTCTTCTCTTTTCGCCAGTTGAAATTTCGAGGACGAAATTTCTTAAGGGGGGGAGAGTTGTAACACCCCAATTTTGGGCTTAGAAGTTTTGGGTTTGGACCGGGTCGGTCAGAGTGCGGTTCGAATATAAAAGGTGATTTTTAGGAAAGCCTAGTTCGGGTTGCATTAAAAATATGGAAAAATGTCTTAAAATCCTCCTTTATTATATATAAGAGAAAGGTGAAATCAATTTTACAAAATGAGGTTTGGAAGAGTGACATTTTGGGTTAGTGACCAAAATGTAATTTTTGAAAATTGGGTGACTGTTTTAAAAAGGATTGAAACTTTGAATCTTTAAGGAGCTATTTACCCAAAAGAGTTTCTCCAGATTTTTCTTAATATTAATCAATTTAATTAATGGTTTTAATTAAGTGTAAAAAGGAGGGAAAATATATTTTGGCATTTGTAACTAACTTTTCTCTAAATTTCTATTTTCTTTTCTCTCAACTTTTCTCTCAACCCAAACACATTTCTCCAGCAAAATTCCCTCTGATTTTGACAACTAAAGATGAGATTTCAATCCTCATTTGATCTTTAATCAATTCTACAACAAAACCTTGGCATTAGCTTATTGAATTTTCAAGAATCTTGGTTCCAAAAAGGGAGAAACTCAAGTTTAGAGGTATGAACGTCCTTCTCCTCTAAATTCTCAGTTCTTTACTGAAATTCCCAAGTTCTCAATCCTTGATTTGTGTTTTATTAAAGGTTTTACAATTGTGTTCTTGATCTTGGCTTTAAAATGCAAGATTTGGTTAATTTTGATGAATTTCGTATGATCTGATTGGGCATTGTTTTGAGATGTCATATTGATGTAAAATGAATGTATAATTGATGAGAAATTGAGGTTTAATCAATGCAGTCCCGGATAGGTTGATTTTCCTAAGTTTTTACTTGTGAAAATGGTGGTTTTTGGGGTGATATTGGTGTTTTGTTAATGCTGGAGGTATAAGGACGTGGTTGGGATCATTTTGGATGTTAATTGATGTTTAAAAATGGTTAGAAGTGATGGATCTTGGCTGGGTTAAGTCTTGGAAGTGTTTGGAGGTGATTTCGGTTGTGTTTGGTAGCCGAAATGTTGGATTTGCAAAGAGCAGCGAGTTTAGGTGTGTTGCTGGTGTTTTTAATGCATTATGATGCATTAATCCTCTGTTGTTATGTGCTTGAAACAGGGGAGAATGATCCGTGAGCAATAGAGGTGGCGTTGAAGGTTTCGGATGCTTGGAAGGCTTGTTGGCTAGCCTTGTTTTGTGTATCGGTGAGTGAAGTTGGGTTTTCAGCTTTAAAACCAAGGTTTGAAGGTTTTGGGAGCTTAGTTTAAGTCTAAACAACTTAGCTAAGCTCAAGAGTAAGTAAATGGAATTTCTCTCTTGGTTTGTGTATGAATTGGTTTTTAAAGCACTTGTGATTGTTGGATGCAATGCATGTGATTTGCATGTTTTAAATTATGTTTTGAAAGCATATTCTAACATGGTTTAATGTTGGTTTTGAAAGCCATGTGTGAAGGATGCTCAAGGTAAGAGATCCTTGGTTTTGTACATTGGAATTGTGGAATTGTTGCATAGTGTTGCATGTTGTTTAATGGCTTTGTGTAATGCTTCAAAAACAGTGGATTGATGATGGTAATTGGTGGTTTTGGCATTTTGGTTATGCTTGTAAAACAATGGATTAATGTGGTAAAATGGTTATATTGGCAAGTGATGTAAGTGGTTCTTGGTTACTTGAATCGGATATAGTTAGCCGGCTATAGGATTGGGTGCACCGTGAATAAAGTCGCCTTGGATGTGGAGTGGTTGTGATTGTACCGGTAACTCCATCCAAGTACACTAACGAGATGGTTAAGAACACCATGGTGGTTAAAATTCCATGGGTGGGTCTTGTGTTAAGGTCATAATGGTGGTTAAAATTCCATTTGAGGACCTTGTGTATGTTAAGGTCATAATGGTGGTTAAAATTCCATTGAGGACCTTGTGTTTGTTAAGATCACAATGGTGGTGTAAAGTCCATGTGTGGATTTTGTGTTGTATGTCTCGTGATCTCGTTAGTGATGTTATACAACTACCAATGGGTGATGGTAAGGTCGTAATGGTGGTTAAAATTCCATTTGAGGACCTTGTGAATGTTAAGGTCATATGGTGGTTAAAAGTCCATATGAGGACCTTGTATATGGTAAGGTCATAATGGTGGTTAAAATTCCATTTGGGGACCTTGAGATTGGTAGTGTGTATGAAGCGTGGGGACAACGCTTATAATCTGCGTATCCGATTGTGTCTTGCGTTATGATGGTTTGTGAATTATTACTTGGAAGCCAATATAATGTTCTTGAATATGATGAAGCATGTGATGCTTGAAATGATGCATGGTTGCATGAGAAGTGTGTAATGTTTATGAACGCATGTTTACTTGTTAGCTTGAACAAGAGTTTATTTCTAATGAGAGTGGTGCATGTGTGCATGAAATCTCTTTAGTACAGTGAAGTCTTGCGAAGACTTGTTTTTAAAGGCATGTGATGCAAATATTGGTTTTGTGGTTCATATGTTGCATTTGTTTAATGCATAAGATAGATTGAATGAGTAAGTGGTTTCTACGGTTCTTGTATTTAACTTTGCATATGATGTTCATGCATGGAGTGGTTAAATTGATGGTTTTGCAAGGTTATGCTTTGAAGTGAATTACTTAGCTTTCCTAAGCTAAGGGTTGGTTTTCATGTTTGAGCAATGCATGACTTAAAGCATGTTGTTAAAAAGGGGTTTTCAAACATTGCTTTGGTTTATCGAATTGTGTGGCTTTTAAAAGAGGTTTTATGTCCCGCTGCATTGATGGTGTTTTGGTTTTGAGCACTCCTCACTAAGCATTATGTGCTTACGCTCCTTTTGTCCATCAATGCAGATATTTGAAGTTGGAACAGCGGGAAGCAAGGGATTCAAGGAGAGCTCCACTTGAGATGTATGTCTCGGCTAATAGCTATAGATAATAAAGGCAATGGGGGGGAGAATCTCTTATGTTGATGTTTAATGAGATTGTGTATGTTGGACAAGTTTGGTTTATGATTTTGAACATATCTAGGGTTAATGTGCATCTAGATAAGATTAAAAAGAAAAAAAAGGTCGTTAATCAAGGTTGACTTTCGGGTTGACTTTGGTTTTCCCCGTGTAATCTTCTTAATTCGGGTCAACCGTCTAGGCCGGGTTAAGGGGGTTACATCAACAGACTTTTCACCTACGGAGAGGAAAGTATCAAATCTAAACTTTCAAGATCTAAAATTTCAGAAGAGTCTCCTACCAAATCCCAACATTCACCCTTTGATCTCCCTCACCGTCGGCCCGTGGCTGTCACCGCCCACAACGACGCAACCGTTGTCTTGCCCCGATCAAAACCTTAGCTGCCACTCGCATCGTTGGGTCATCGATCACCGTGGAGAACAGTTTTGAAGTTCGACAAGAAGCAAAGCGTTGCTCGTCAGTTTTCAGTGATTCCGATCGTTTTCGCCAGTAGTTCATCGCACAACCACCACCATCGGGTTACTCATGAAAATGTGAGCAAAACCCCTCTCACCTTTCGTGGTTCTAATCACTAATTCGAGGTCACCAACGTTCATCCGATAAGGGTAAGTTATATAATGAGGGACATCAAATTGAGCTCGAGAGTGATCAATTGGATCTTTGAAGGCTGACTTACGTAGCTCGGAGTCGAGGTAATACCCTATACTCCTTGTGTTCTATAACGAACATGTTAATTAATAGTTAATGCATGAGATATCAAATGTCGTAGAATATAGTATAAGAATACTAATAAGGACCATTGTGACATAATTAATAATTATATTACACGTATAAATTTCCGAGATCTGTAAATTAAATGATAAGTCGGTTATCTCTAAATACCTGTTAAAACCTCAGTTAATGAAACTATATATATAAAAGATTCAATTCAAAAGTGAATTCGATGGCTGACAAATTGCGTGGCATTATTGATGATGTGGTAAGAAATTAAAGCATGAAGAACGACCCCTATTCGATTGGTACCCGCAATCAAGGTTGTTGACATGACTCTAATGAGATGAGAAAAAAATATATACTTAAGCCGATTCCTACTTTAGTGATTTAAAATTGGTAATCCTGCCCGTGTTCGGTTCCTCTACTTCGGTGAGGGTAATCCCGTCGATATTTCGTTCCTGTACTTCGGTAAGGGTAATCCCCCCGTATTTGGTTCCTCTATTTGGTGAGGGTAATTCCGCCCAAATAAGGTTCCTATGCTTCGACTAGGGAAATTCCTTACCGTTACAGTTACAGGTTCCTATGCTTCGGCTAGGGTAATTCCTTATCGTTATCGTTACACATTCCTATGCTTCGGCTAGGGTAATTCCTTACCATTATTGTTAGAGGACCCTATGCTTCGGCTAGGGTAATTCCTTATCGTTACAATTACAGGTTCCTATGCTTCGGCTAGGGTAATTCATTATCGTTACCGTTACAGGTTCATAGGCTTCGACTAGTTTAACTCTGCCCGGGACCTAAGGTAATCCCTTAGGATGGTACTCACGCCCAAGGGGCTTGGGTTAATGTCTTTATAGACGTAGCTTAGAATATCATACTGAAGTACAGTCGGAGGGTAAATAAGAATTAAAAATGAACCTTACTGTTGCTAGAATTATGTACCCCTGAAATAAAATGTTTAGGTTGATATAGTTTAGCACTGTTAGGACACACTAAACTCCCTAGTTTAATTTAATCATTCACTCTTTTGATTCTACGGTTTATGAGCTTCTCGCCTGATACTTGGTGATCAAATAATGAGCCGTAATTTGGAACTTGTTATTTCCCGAAACATCATGATAGAGTAATGATTGTCATATACTTGCATGAACTTACAACATTCATTGGTAGTTTTGTATCACTAAGCTTTCCAAAGCTCATGTTGTTTTTTTATTGCATGTTAGAAGAAATCTATCATGATATAGTGATTGACATATGTGTTTAGAGTTCTCTCGGCGTTGCTTTTGGAGTACGGTATTGTATATTTAGTGGGTATGTACGTTATGTATAGTTTTATGATAGTGTCTGTAAAACGTTTTCTGAAACTACTGTTATATGTTTAAATGATTTTCAGAAAGGGAATTTTTAAACGGAAGTTAACGTTACAGTTTAATAAGTGTTTTAAAGAACAAAAAATGTTTTATGTGGATTTTTACTGTGGGTCGCTCTTGTGACCCTAATGCGACTTTCTAGGATTCGTGGTAACGCATAGGCGGGTCTAAGGGGTTACATTTAGTGGTATCAGAGCTTAGAGTTGTGTCATTCTAGGTTGATCGGTTGATCGTTTGTCATAGGGTGTGTGGTTTGTGCATGGCCCTAGATCATAATTGTACTCCACCGAGGCAGAACTCCAATGTCGGATCTTTTTCTCGAAATAAGTGAGTCTAAGTATTCTGTCCTCTATAGCTTGATCTATTAACAATGAATGCATATGGCATTCGTCTGTGGTTCAAATTTGCTTGATGGATTTGCATATGAAAAAAGAGATGGTTCATGCATGTTAAATTGAAGATCTCATTCGGATTGAGAATAAATGATTGATTATGTGAGGTAATCGATGTAAGCTTACATGTAAGGCTCTTCGATGATAATAATTTTGTTGAGAATAATCTGACGGGAAATTTTATAAAAGTGGTATGAATTTAAAAGAAAGATGTCCGTGAATGTGATGAAAGCGTAAATTTTGCGGTGACTCCATTATACACGGAGGAAACAGTTGCGTGAACATTACGTTGAAGATAAGTTGCATATGTTTAAAATCTTTGTTATGTCTGATTGGCTTTAAGAGAACCATTTTAGAGAAAAAGTGGCACAATTTACTATCATATGTATCCTATTGATTGAAATATGATGCTTACATCTTGATTTTGAAAGACTCTATTGGAGGCCTAGGGTGCTCGTTTGAACTACACTTGTATTTTCATCTGTAATGTAACCCCCTTAGCCCGGTCTAGACGGTTGACCCGAACCAAGGTTATTACACGGGGAAAACCGAAGCCAACTCGTTAAAGCCGACTCCGATTAACGACCCTTTTTCTCTTTTTATCTTTCCTAGATGCAAATTAGATCCTATGTAATCAACAAAGAGTAAATGAGAAAACGGTACAACGATCAGATGTCATTTCGGGGTTCAATTGCACAATTTAAGTTTTTAGGGACCAAAACGTAATTTTCAGAAATTACAGGGACCTTTCCAATTTTTAAAGTTACCAATAAGCAATTAATCATATTTCAGGCTTCTCTGCAAAATTTCATCTCAAAAGGATGTACAATTATGTATAGGGGTATCGATACACTTTCCCCGTGTATCGATACACCCTACAAAGTTTGCACAGGCGTATCAATACACCTGATGCCCGTATCAATACACATGCACCATTTTAGCTTAATGGTATCGATACACTTCCCCCATGTATAAATACACCCTTCAAAGTTTGCACAGGCGTATCAATACACCTGGTTTTTAGAGCATCAAAAATAGAGATCCAATGCATTAAAATGCATTCCAACACCAGCAACTAAACACAAACTCGTTGCCCAGCAAAACCACATCAATATACACATCCGAAACAATTGAAAACTCATTTGATTGCCTCCTAAACCAAGCCCAGCCAACAATCATCACTTCCAACCATTAATATTCATCAAAACATATCTAAAAAAACCTAAACCCTTCCTTATACCTGAACTAAAACTATCATAAAACTCAAGGATCTCAAGGATTTCAGGATCTATATCATTAAAACACCTTTTCAACAACATAATCATCCCAAAAATCAATTAGAATCCATCTAAAACAAAGTTCATCAACAACACTTCGAAAATCAAGAAATAAACATTAGTTTTGGAAGATTTTGATCTTAAATCAAAACTATAATCAAAACTCAGTTAAAAACAACAATTGAGAGTCAATAATCTTAGGAATTTCAATAAAGAACCTTGATTAGAGGTTGAGAACGAGATTTACCTTCAATCCTTGCTTTCCTCAATGATTGACAAGTTTTTACTTCACAAATCTTGAAGAAATTGAAGAGGATTCTTTAAAATGGTTATAAGATCAAAGTGAGAGTGTTTGGGAGAAAAGAATTCTGGAGAAAAGTCTTTTAGAAAGTATTTTTGCTGAAATGAGGATTGAAAAGTTAGTTACGTAAAATGAAACTTCTCAATTTACTATTTATTAATTAAATTTAATAAAATCCCTTTTTAATCAATTATTTTAAAATTCACTTAAATCACATGTCAAATTGAGGAAAGGCTAAATTGCACAAAAGCTCCCTAAAGATTCTAAGATTTTAACTCTCCTTTTGAAAATGGCATTTTTCCACAGTTTTAAAACTTTACATTTTGGTCACTACCCAAAATGTACAACTTCCAAAACCCATTTTGTAAAATTGATTTGACCAAACTCTTAAACATGATTTTAGAGGATTTTAGCATTTTTTGTCATATTTTTATCCTATCCCAAACCTTGATTTCCCTGAACCACCTAATACGATTCGAACCGTCTCCAACCGGTTCACTTAACCCGATCTGAAGTCTAAAACAACTAAGCCCAAAATCGGGGCGTTACAACTCTCCCCCACTTAGGAAATTTCGTCCCCAAAAATTTTACCTGAAGGAAAAAGATGCAGAAACCGCTTCAACATGTCTGCTTTGCTTTCCCACGTGGCCTCATCAACTCCTCGATGTCTCCACAACACCTTCACAAGCTCTATAGTTTTGCCATGAAGAACTTTTCTATTCAAGCCAAGGATCTTCATTGATCCCTCATCGTAGGAAAAATCCAGGTTCAGCTTTATCTCCTCGATAAGCATAACATGCGAAGGATCCGATCTACACCTCCACAACATCGAAACATGAAACACATCATGAATCTTGTCTAACTCGGGAGACAACCTCCACCGATAAGCCATAGGACCAACACGCTCCACAACCTCATAAGGTCCAATAAACCTCGGGCTAAGCTTACCCTTACGCCCAAATCCCATCACCTTCTTCCAAGGTGATACTTTCAAGAACACATGTTCGCTAACCGCGAACTAAAACTCCTTACTCTTCAAATCTGCGTAAGACTTTTACTGATCCGATGCTGCTTTCAAGCGTTCACAAATGAGCTTCAGCTTCTCGGTGGTCCCTTTTAACATATCCGGCATCGAAACCAACTTTTCCCCTGATTCCGCCTAACAAAGTGGCGTTCTACACTTTCTCCCATACAAAGCCTCGTATGGAGCCATTTGAATGCTTTTATGATAACTATTTTTGTAAGCAAACTCAACCAAAGGCAAGTGCTTCCTCAAAAACCTTGGAAATCTATAACACAGCATTTCAACATATCCTCAAGCACCTGGATAACACGCTGCAACTTTCCATCCATATGAGGATGATAAAAAGTACTGAAATTCAATTGTGTACCAAAAGCTTGATGTAAACATCCCCAAAACCTCGATGTAAATATGTTTGAACTAATGTTTTGATATAATAATTGAAAAATGTTTTGGAAAAAATTGAAAAGAATTCAAAACGTGTCTTTAAGTCCAAACAACTTGAAAATATGTTTGAGGCATTTAAAAAGGTTTTTGGCAAAGTTTTTAATGATTTAAATTAGCCAAACTTGACTTTTCAGCAAGCCCGTACGATACGGTGTACCCCGAATCGAAACACTTTTGCCCAGGTTTTGATTCTGCCAAAACCCATATCGATACAGGCTTTTTCTTATCGATACAGATAGGGGTCGTTTCGATACGCCCCTTAAGCGTACTGATCATGTTTTAACGTCCCCAGCGGCTATTTCCCAACGGTCTTTTAAATGACATACCGTACTGATACGCCCTCAAGCGTATCGATACGCTTAGGCTGGCAAGAGCCCAATGACTAGTTTTTGAAGAAGGTCGTACCGATACGAGTCCATGCGTATCGATACGGAAGGTTGTAGAACAGCATTAAAGATGGGAAATAAATTCTCCAACGGCTCCAATTCATCCTCAATGGCTAGTAACGGCTACAAACTCAAAGAGGAGTATAAAATGGACCTCCAAGAATCTAATAACGGTTAGTACTTCAATTGTAACACACCATATGATCAAGAAATTGTCTTAGTGCTTAAGTGTCAATTTATTGTATAAACAAACACTAATGAGCCAAAATTGTTAGATTTGCTCAAGTGTTTTAGGATTGGGTGAGAGCTTTATTGTGTAAACAAATAACTATTACAGGGATTTAAGTTCTCTTATCTTTATCTCTTTGTAAAGAGGGTTTGATCAAGGCTTTGGGTAGAAAGCTTGATCGGTTTGTAAGGGTTTTCTCCTAAGCCTAGAAATGGGGACGAATCAATAGTGGGAAGCTAAGGTAGTGGATGTAGACCTTGGTTATAAGGTTGAACCACTATAAATCATCTTGTCTTTATCAATTTTAGCTTCCACACCTCTATCACCCAAAATTCCACTTCTCCACCACTTGTCGAGCAAGAACAGTTGAAGGAATCTAGCACCGAATAACCCAACAATTGGTATCAGAGCTTGACTCAATTGAAGAGGATTAATATCCTATTGAGAATATATGGCAAGCTCGATCATCATTTCAAGCAACCGACTCAATGGCGCTATTAATCGACAAACCGCCCTTCTTCGACGGAACACACTATGCCCATTGGAAGACAAGGATGAAGTTCTTCATAAAGTCAAGGGACTACAAGCTTTGGGACATAGTAGAAGATGGTCCGTTCGTGCCTCAACAAAGCAAGGCGAATTGGAGTGCCGAAGATTACAAGATGGAGCTTAATTGCAAAGCCTTGCACATCTTATTTTGTGCATTTGGCCCAAACATCTATGAGAAGATGTCTTCTTGTGAGAGTGCCAAGGAGGTATGGGACAAGCTTGAAGTCACATACGAAGGAACCGACGAAGTAAAGGAGACCAAGATTGGGCTTCTCAACCTAGCGTATGAAAACTTCAAGATGGATCCGGAAGAGAACATCGAGAAGATGTTAGATAGGTTTTCCACTATCACCAATGGTCTCAAAGGTTATGGAGAAGCCATCCCAGAAGAGAAGCTTGTCCGAAAGCTCATCTACTCCCTTCTCGAGTCATGGGACTCAAAAAGGATCAACATCAACGAAGCCAAGAATCTCAAGAGTTTGAAGCTTGATGAGCTCATGGGGTCTCTTCTCACTCACCAAATTATGAAGAAAAACAAAGAAGAGGAGAAGAAGAGGGAAGAAATTAGAGCTATGGGGGAGAAGAAGCTCAAAGGGCTTGACATCAACACAAATGCCATTGCTCTCAAATCCTCCACATGCCATCATGTAGATTCAAGTGAGGAGAAGGATGAAGAAGAAGAGATAGTTCATCTCTTCAAGAAGTGTGCCCCTTACATGAAGAAAGCCTTGAAAGAGCTTGAACGAGAATCCATGAAAAAGAAGAGGGCAAGAACTTCAAGCCATAAGAAGAAGGCATATGTGGCTACTTGGAGTGATGAGGACTCCACCGACGATGAACAAGCCAACCTTTTCCTTATGGCCATCAAAGAAGATTCAAGGGTAACTTCTAATTCATCTACTTCATGTTCATATTCTTTTGATGAATTACAAGATGCCTATGATGATTTGGTTTTAGAGTTTAAAAAACACATTTTGAAAAACAATAAAATGATTTCAAAGTTTAAAATTCAAAATGAATTGATGTCTAAAATCAAACTTGAACTTGAAGCAAAACTCGAAGAGTTTGAACAAAAATGTTTTGATTTGCAAAATTTGCTTCATAAAGTTCAAGAAGAAAAAGATTTGATTTCCAAAGAACTTGAAAAGAAAAATAGTGTTGGAAAATCAAATTTTTATGTAAGACAATCTAGTGCTCCTAGATTTGTAAATGGTAAATGTTTTAGAAGTATTTGGGTCCCAAAAGGACTAAGTACTTCAACTAAAAACGATGAAATTGAAAAATGGATTCCTAAGGGGACAAAATTTTGTGCTACTAACGTCTATGGATCCAAAGAAATTTGGATTCCAAAAATTACTTGATTGTCTTATGATAGGTGTGATGGAGAGTGATCAACAAGTCGAACATTGATGGAGAGGGATCAACTAAGAAAGACACTTCAAGAAGGAAGGCTTCACATTCTCCCTTATGTTCAAGTGTGGTAAAAATCTAGTTGCTTTATTTATTTAATTTGATTTATTTTTTTATTTCAACTAGATTATGACATATGTTGGACTAACATTTTGATGATGCTTTGAGTAAGAGGGGGCATTTTAAAACCAAAATTCTAAATTTTTGTCATCTTTTCAAACCACCTAAGTTATTTTGAACTTAATGTCTTTTGAATTCTTTTTTATATAACAAAAAAGGGGAGACTTTGGTTTGAAAAATTGCGTTTTCAAATGAATAAGGGGGAGCTTTACTTGATTTTAAATTTTTTATCTCTTATTCACATTTTTAAACTTAAAGGGGGAGAATCCCAAATAGTTTTTCAAGTTGGTTTTATTATATCAAAAAGAGGGAGATTGTAGAACTAATGTTTTGATATAATAATTGAAAAATGTTTTGGACAAAATTGAAAAGAATTCAAAACTTTTCTTTAAGTCCAAACAACTTGAAAATATGTTTGAGGCATTTAAAAAGGTTTTTGGCAAAGTTTTTAATGATTTAAATTAGCCAAACTTGACTTTTCAGCAAGCCTGTATTGATACGGTGTACCTCGTATCAATAAACTTTTGCCTAGGTTTTGATTCTGCCAAAACCCGTATCGATACAGGCTTTGTCGTATCGATACGGATAGGGATTGTTTCGATACGTCCCTTAAGTGTATTGATCCCTGTTTTAACGTCCCCAACGGCTATTTCCCAACGGTCTTTTAAATGGCATATCGTACCGATACGCCCTCAAGCGTATCGATACGCTTAGGCTGGCAAGAGCCCAACAGCCAGTTTCTGAAGAAGGCCGTACCGATATAGGTTCACGCGTATCGATACGGAAGGCAGTAGAACAACATTAAAGATAGGAAATAAAGTCTCCAACGGCTCCAATTCATCCCCAACGACTAGTAACGACTACAAACTCAAAGAGGAGTATAAATGGACCTCCAAGCATCTAGTAATGGTTAATGCTTCAATTGTAACACAACATATGATCAAGAAATTGTCTTAGTGCTTAAGTGTCAATTTATTGTATAGACAAACACTAGTGAGCCAAAATTGTTAGATTTGCTCAAGTGTTTTAGGATTGGGTGAGAGCTTTATTGTTCAAACAAATACCTATTAGAGGGATTTAAGTTTTCTTATCTTTATCTCTTTGTAAAGAGGGTTTGATCAAGGCTTTGGGTAGAAAGCTTGATCGGTTTGTAAGGGTTTCCTCCTAAGCCTAGAAATGGGGACGAATCAATAGTGGATTGATTGGAAATCCTTAGTGGGAAGCTAAGGTAGTGGATGTAGACCTTGGTTAGAAGGTTGAACCACTATAAAACATCATGTCTTTATCAATTTTAGCTTCCACACATCTATCACCCAAAATTACACTTCTCCACCACTTGGCGAGCAAGAACGGTTGAAGGAATCGAGCACCGAATAACCCAACACATACATTTTCTTACAAACTTGGTAACATCCTTTTTCACCTCATCCGGTATCACCCAATTCTCAAACCACGATACACCTTCGTACTACCAGGGTGCATAGCAAAAAGACTACTATGAGCTCCAGTCAGAAAAGTGCACCCCAACTCAACATTATTCGGCACAACTATTCAACTCCTAAAACACGAAACACCATCATCACTGAAACAAAATTCCAAAGACTTACCATCAGCAATGTCCTGAATATGTGTTACTACACATCTCCGATCGACTGAACTAAGGAAGGCTTCACTTGTAACTTGGCTATAAGCCCCTCATCACGTGATATACTCAACCAAGCAAACCTCGCTCCAAACTTCACAACCACCTTCCTGCTTGACACTCGGCCCCAACATTGGCATTTCCAACATGATACCCCATCATCAGACCATACTCCTTACGCAACTCCAACCACCTTCATTGCCTAAGATTCAACTCTTTTTGAAACATTAGATACTTCAAACTCTTGCGATCCTTGAACCTTACACTTCTCAACAAAAAAAACCCAAAATCCGCCCACTCACCATCTGAAAATCCTCGTCACGAGACTCTAACACCGTCTCCAACAGTTGCATCACTTACATCAACTGTCTCAAGAAGGTTTACTTACACTCAGCCAACAGACCACCCTCTCACGAAGACCCAGCCAAATCAACATGGCTTTTGTGCTTACATTACTTTTCCCACACAAACTTTGGCTACGACACTAATCTTACTTGGATGCTACCCAACGATAAATCTTAATCCTCACACAAAAGCAACCGCAACAAGCCACACTTAAAGCTCATTCTCCAAGCACTTACAACCGTCTGAAAACATACGCTACAACCTTCCCAACATGCTTAACCACTCATCCTATCAACATACGATACATACTAGAACCATGAATCCTCAACTCAACTCAAGCTAAACCTCGATTAGAACTATCGTCAGAACTTCCTTCCAACTCCTCCAAGGTCACCGTCAAAACTTCATCCACCTAAAACAACCATCCTGCTATAACTATTCAAGCAAGAATACAACAACACTTCAAAACCAAATCCGCAAACCTACAACAACCATCCAACCCAGTGAAACTACAACACCTAACTGCTATTTCAAATTGCTTTTAACTACCCATCAAACAACCTCGACCGATTCTATCCGAAACGATCACCTAGAAAACTTTACCTCCTGTCCACTGAGCTAGATCACACTCACTCCTAACAGTAAACTTATTCACTTCCTAACCTCACACTCACTCTTCATCTCGCACCAAAACAAAACTTTAAACCCACAAATTACCCTAATCATAACACATCACTATCAAATCCAATTAGCTATTCGTAAGTGTGAACATTCGTATGCATGATTACCTACATGCCCTTACGAATGCCTATGCACATGTATGCAAACTTCTAATGTCATGCCAAATGTATGCAAGTACCAATATATTTAATATATGTATACAAATGATTTTAATTGTGTATGTATGTCTGTTCACACTTACTAATAACGTCCTCGAACCAAACCAGGGACAACCTTTTATCCCATTCTCAAACTTTTCCTGCTCCACCATTCTTACAACTCATTACAACAAACTACTCTAACTATTATTCCTCTTCACCAATGTTGTTATCAAAGCAACACCGATTACTATCCAAAACTCACTAACTATAGGACCTTAACCACTACACAAGAGGATGCAAAACCAAAACTAAGCAAAGATAACAATAACAAAGATTGCATAATAAAGATACCTGCAATCACATCATTGTTCTGGAACTCCAAGCCACGAGCACTCTCTCCCGCAGAGCCACCATTCTCCGGCTGCACCACCATAGCATCGACCAACACCCTAAGGTCACCATCGTCTCCTTGCTGTAAAGAACCATGACTGCACTTACGATCATAATGAGCTTCAATCGACATCCCACCTTGACTACCCCGAACTAACACTTGACATTCTCGCCTCAAATGTCCAGCAGACCCACAATTCCAACAAGATTCAACCATCGTACACCTCGCGCCTTTCTGTCCTTCTTGCCAACTCCGAACCCTGTCTCGGTCGCGCTCACGGCCCCTTTAAGACTCAACTGCACGTGCTGGAGCTGGTCTCGCTACATGAGGACAATTATGCTTCACATGTCCCACCACACCACAGCTCCAACAAGCTCCAACATCCCAGCAAACCCAGTGTGTCACCTTCCACAACGACCACATTCCAGTAGACGAACCACCTCTCTCTGGCCTTAATACACTTGACCCACGTTACCACCACCACCAAAACTCTAGTTCAGGCGAAACCTTCTATCACGAGGTCTCTTACGCTGCCCACTCTCGAAGCCAGAGCTCACAGCTCTTTTGCTCTCATTCTACTCACCAACATAAACTAAATCCATACTCTCGCGCTTCTAGTTATCCAAAGACTTATCTCCAAGATATTTCCTTTTAAAGGCAGCTAAAAAGATCTCTTAATCCACATCATGGATATTTAGCGCTGCCGACACAATTTTCCACCAACTACAAACATCATCCAGCATTAACGAGACAATGCTTCCCAACTTACAGGCGTTGTCACACCCTTCCTGATCCAGGATTGAAATCGTACCAGCTAACCAAGCCTCGAACGCCTCTAGCGTCGACCCATGATACTCAAAAACTCCCAATTCACATAGACGTTGCTTTCACAAACTAGTTTGTCCGACAGCCGACACATGCGCAGGCCCTTCATTCACGACGGCCTGAGATGCTCCAGACATCTATTGAACCACAGATGAAAAAAATTTCACCATAGGGCCAACTCCCTCATGCTGCCATATCGCCTTAACTCCAGGTAAGAAAGACCGAACATGCACATTCTCAATAGATGGAACATCGTTCCCTTGGTTACCTTGCTCGCCCATAGGTACGATCGTATTCGATCTCAACTCTCTCCTCGGACTCATTGTGCTATTTTTAACAAGGCAAAATAACAAAAACAAATCAAACCATGATATAGGCTAGCCTCAAGCAAGGATCCAAGTTTACAAATCCAGTTTAAAACATTTATCTAGTGTAATAAGGCAATGGGCACCCCGATTTCCCTCAAGCATAACATAGCATACAGTAGCATATCATAATCATCATGCTTTATATCATCCACAATCAGCACACAACCCTATCACATCATCAACATGAAATCTTACTTAACTCACATATGATTCATAACAACCGAGCATAGCATAAGCACCAACATCCAACCAAAAACATGATTTTCAAACAACATGCCACTTAACATCGAATCGAACATCAAAACATACCAATTTCACTTACCATCATCCCCAATTCTTTCGAAACCTGGCTCTGATACCAACAAATGTAACCCTCTTAGCCTAGTCTAGATGGTTGACCCGAACCAAGGTGATTACACGGGGAAAACCGAAGCCAACTCGTTAAAGCCGACTCCGATTAATGACCCCTTTTTTTCTTTTTTCTTTTCTTTCCTAGATGCGAATTAGATCCTATGTGATCAACAAAGAGTAAAGGAGAAAACGGTGCAACGATCAAATATCGTTTCGGGGTTTAATTGCACAATTTAAGCTTTTAGGGACCAAAATGTAATTTTCAAAATTACAGGGCCCTTTCAAATTTTTGAAGTTACCAATATGCAATTAATCATATTTCATGCTTCTCTGTTAAATTTCATCTCATAAGGATCTTCCAAACTCATTTAATTGCATACACAACATTTAGGGACCAAAATGTAACATTTCAGACTTATAAAGGCTCCATTTAACTAAATTAACGGTCATGTATCGATACCCTACTACCCCGTATTGATACGCGGGGAGGCATTAGCCAAAATTGATCAAGGGTATCGATACCCTTCTCCGAGTATCGGTACAAATGTACAATTATGTATAGGGGTATCGATACACTTTCCCCTGTATCGATACACCCTACAAAGTTTGCACAGGCGTATCAATACACATGCACCATTTTAGCTTAAGGGTATCGATACACTTCCCCCGTGTATCGATAGACCTTTCAAAGTTTGCACATGCATATCAATACACCTGGTGCCTGTATCAATACACATACACCATTTTAGCTTAAGGGTATCGATACACTTGCCCGAGTATCGATACCCATACCAGAAATGCTCAAAAAATAACCCCAAAAATGCATCATACAACATCCATTCACACCCAAACCTCATAGACATGCTTATATCATCATGTCCAACATATTTGCATAAAAAACTAGCCACATTGCAAGCATTAGGCACAACATCTCATATAGCATATGCAACTAGAATGAACATGCCTTTAACCATAAGCCATAGCAAAACTAAAATGCAAAATGAGGATCCAAAGACCACATAATGGCTGTTTATAAGACTCCAAGCACAAACTAAACATGCTCAAGGTGTTTCACATCACCAAAAACCTCATGAGTGGAAATCTCGCTCATTGCCTCTTATTACACTAAAGTAAACCACATACTTTGCCTAGCCAAAACACTTGGATATCCTTTGCTTGCTTGCTGCAAAAAATGCTCAATTCTCTGCATTGATGAAACAAATGAGCGTAAGCATAAAGTTTAGCGAGGACCGCTATAAAACCAAAACATTCATTAATGCATTTTAAAAACAAAAACATCAATATTTGCAAACACATGCCTTCCTTAAAAATATGCACTTTTAAAACACATTTCCTCTTTCAAACACATGCCTACAAAGTTTGCACAGGCGTATCAATACACATGCACCATTTTAGCTTAAGGGTATCGATACACTTCCCCCGTGTATCGATACACCTTTCAAAGTTTGCACATGCGTATCAATACACCTGGTGCCTGTATCAATACACATACACCATTTTAGCTTAAGGGTATCGATACACTTGCCCGAGTATCGATACCCATACCAGAAATGCTCAAGAAATAGCCCAAAAATGCATCATACAACATCCATTCACACCCAAACCTCATAGACATGCTTATATCATCATGTCCAACATATTTTCATAAAAAACTAGCCACATTGCAAGCATTAGGCACAACATCTCATATAGCATATGCAACTAGAATGAACATGCCTTTAACCATAAGCCATAGCAAAACTAAAATGCAAAATGAGGATCCAAAGACCACATAATGGCTGTTTATAAGACTCCAAGCACAAACTAAACATGCTCAAGGTGTTTCACATCACCAAAAACCTCATGAGTGGAAATCTCGCTCATTGCCTCTTATTACACTAAAGTAAACCACATACTTTGCCTAGCCAAAACACTTGGATATCCTTTGCTTGCTTGCTGCAAAAAATGCTCAATTCTCTGCATTGATGAAACAAATGAGCGTAAGCATAAAGTTTAGCGAGGACCGCTATAAAACCAAAACATTCATTAATGCATTTTAAAAACAAAAACATCAATATTTGCAAACACATGCCTTCCTTAAAAACATGCACTTTTAAAACACATTTCCTCTTTCAAATCCACATGCTCATTGCATCATTAGCCAAAACAGAAAAAACCTTTGCTCATGCTTAAACCAAGCATCACATGCATTCTAGCATAAATCTCAAGCATCACATGCTTTCTCAAAATAAGCATTCATCATTAATTCATTATATCATCACATTATATTGGCTCGTAAGTGATCAATAACAAGAACCAATTCAAAACACAACACAATCGACACAATTGGATACGCGGATTACAAGCGTTGTCCCACACGCTTCATACACACTACCGGCAACACAAGGTGGAGTTTAACGGCACAATCACAACCCCTCAACACTCGTGATGGAGTTTAACGGCATAATCACAACCCCCCAACATCCGTGATGGAGTTTAATGGCACAATCACAACCCCTCAACATCCATGATGGAGATTAACAGCACAATCCCAACCCCTCAACATCACTCATCGGTAGTTGTATAACCCACTAGCGAGAGCCGGGACACAAAACAAGGCTTACACATGGGAGCTACCTCAACCATTGTAATCACCTTTACCAAGCTCACACACGGGAGCAATCATCACCGTTGTGATGCTTAAACAAGTCCACCCACGAGAGCCATCCTCCATCGTGGTGACACCATTTCCTCAATCGCTAGAGTACTTGGATGGAGTTTACGGCACAATCACAACCCCTCAACATCCAAGGCGACTTTATTCATGGTGCACCCAATCCTATAGCTGGCTAACTATATCCGATTAAAGTAACCAAAACCATTTTCCATCACTTGCCAATATAATCATTATTCAACAACAGTTCACTATTTTATCAAAGCATAAACCACAACGCCATTTTTCGCAAGCAATAACATGTTTAAAATCAATTATTAAATAGCATAAACACAAGAATCACTTACCATGTGCATCCTTAACAAAATGACATTTAAAACCAACAACAACATTGCTCAAAACATACTTTAAAACATTAATCAAACCACATTTAATTCAAGTCCATTTTAAACCAAAACATAGCACAATCCGAGAGAGACTTTCGCTTTACTTACTCTTGAGCTTAGCTAAGTGTTTCAAACTTACACCAAACTCCCAAAACCACGTTAAAAACTGGAAAATCCTTTTCCACTCACCGATACGCGAAACTTCGCTTGCCAACGTGAAGTTCACTCGTCCGAAGCTTCCAAAATTGCTTCGCTGGCTTTCGGATCAATACCCCTTGTTTTTAGAGCATCAAAATAGAGATCCAATGCATTAAAATGCATTCCAACACCAGCAACTAAACACAAACTCGTGGCCCAGCAAAACCACATCAATATACCCATCTGAAACAACCGAAAACTCATTCGATTGCCTCCTAAACCAAGCCCAGCCAACAATCATCACTTCGAACCATTAATATTCATCATAACACATCTAAAAACAACCTAAACCCTTCCTTATACCTCCAGCAATCATATAACCATCAAAACACTTCAAAAAGTCAACTAAAACTATCATAAAACTCAAGGATCTCAAGGATTTCGGGATCTATATCATGAAAACACTTTTTCAACAGCATAATCATCCCAAAACTCAATTAGAATCCATCCAAAACAAAGTTCATCAACAACACTCCAAAAATCAAGAATTAAACCTTAGTTTTGGAAGATTTTGATCTTAAATCAAAACTCGGTTAAAAACAACAATTGAGAGTCAATAATATTGGGAATTTCAATAAAGAACCTTGATTAGAGGTTGAGAACATGATTTACCTCCAATCCTTGCTTTCCTCAATGATTGACAAGTTTTTGCTTCACAAATCTTGAAGAAATTGAAGAGGATTCTTTAAAATGGTTATGAGATCAAAGTGAGAGTGTTTGGGAGAAAACAATTTTGGAGAAAAGCCTTTTAGAAAGTGTTTTTGCTGAAATGAGGATTGAAAAGTTAGTTACGTAAAATGAAACTTCTCAATTTACTATTTATTAATTAAATAAAATAAAATCATTTTTAATCAATTATTTTAAAATTCACTTAAATCACATGTCAAATTGAGGAAATGCTAAATTGCACAAAAGCTCCCTAAAGATTCTAAGATTTTAACTCTCCTTTTGAAAATTGCATTTTTCCACAGTTTTAAAACTTTACATTTTGGTCACTACCCAAAATCTACCACTTCCAAAACCCATTTTGTAAAATTGATTTGACCAACCTCTTAAACATGATTTTAGAGGATTTTATCATTTTTTGTCTTATTTTTATCCTATTCTGAACCTTGATTTCCTTGAACCACCTCATACGATTCGAACCGTCTCCAACCGATTCACTTAACCCGATCCAAAGTCTAAAACAACTAGGCCCAAAATCGGGGCGTTACATGTAAGGTGACGGATAACTGAGTAGAGTAGTTCATATTCTAAAAGAGATACTTCAAGGTTGTCTGATTGACTTCTATGGTAGTTGAGAAAGTTTCTTATCAATGACAGATCATTTATAATAAAAAAGTTGTGAGACAATTGTTTGCTTGGCACCAGATGAAGTTCAGTATGGATTCAAATACTATGTTCTCGTTGGTTGGTCTGGGATGTATGATAGGATGACTTTGGGTCCAAAGACAGACCAAGTAACTGAGGACACTATCAGATTGATTTGTAATTGTCTGAGAGTCCCGAGAATTAAGAATACTCTAATGGATAAATTTCAGTGCACAAGTGGATGAATGATTAATTTTTTCAGTTCTCTAATTCTAGTAAATGTCAAGGAATTTTTTTTTCTTAAGGGCGGGAGAGTTGTAACACCCCTAAAGTTAAAAAAATGAAATGAAAAAAATAAAAAAAAAAGAGATTGCAGCTATAGGGGCTTGATCATGTGACCCTTGGATGTTCATGCTTGTGCCTTGACCGTTCGAGCCAAATGCTCATCCTTGTCAAGTGCTGAAGTGAAAAATACCTTGAATTAAAAAATTTGGGGGTTTAACCCCATATTAAAATATCAACAGACTTTTCACCTACGGAGAGGAATGTATCGGATCTGAACTTTCAAGATCTAAAATTTCAGAAGAGTCTCCTACCAACTCCCACCGGTCACCCTTCTATCTGAGATTTCTAGTCATAGTCTAGATATTCAGGTTCAAACTAGTAAACTCTTTTCCACTAAAAAATTAATGTTGTGCTTGATGATCAGAATTACTTGTTGTGGCATCAGCAAGTCTTCCTTACTCTTTAAACTCATAGGTTGCTAAAATACATAGATACTAAGGTTACTCCAGCATCTCAGTATGTCACCTACGTGATGGAGTAGTTTGTATAAATCCTGAGTTTGAGGTTTTTGAAGAGCAAGATGGGGCTCTTGCCTCGTGGCTTCTGTACACTGTTAGTCAAAAAGTCTTGCCTCACTTGATTGGCTTAAATACTGCTTCAGACATTTGGAATACTTTACATAGACTATATAATGGGAAGACTACCTCTAAGCTCATGTCATATAAAATAATGATGCATTCTCAAAAGAAAGGAGATATGAATATGAGAGATTTTACTATGAAGATTAAATCTGTTTGTGGCAATCTTGCCAATTGTGGGGAGGTTATTTCTGAACATGAACATATCACTACAATTTTAAATGGTTTGCCTGCTGAGTTTGAGCCTGTTATCACTGCTAGTCTTTCATCTTCTGATATCACTTTTGTTAGTACCATCCTCTTAGATGTTGAGGATAGGCAAGTTCACACATGAGATCTCATACATGCATTGGCTCATGTTGTTACTCAACAACATACTAGTACCCATAGTTAACATGCTGGTACTTAGAGTGTTTCGCCAACACAAATGTGCATGTTGCTGGTCCTTCTGCTAATAATAATCAGTCCTTACCCACTGTTTCTTTTTCTTGTGATGTTGTTGAGTCTTATTCTGCTACTACTATTACTTTTAATCAATCCTCTTATCAGTATAATAATAGAGGAATGGATAGGGGTAGGAGTTCCCCTCGGCCTCAATGCCAGTTGTGTGGAAGGTTGGAGCACATTGTAGAGAGGTGTTACTATAGGTTTTACATGAACTTCAAAAATGAATATTCTAGATCTAATCAGAATAACATGGGTTTTAATAATGTTTAAGCACATATTGTGTCTTTCTCTTCACTCAGTCCTTTTGCACCTACTCCTTATGTCTACCATTCTACACCTTTTGTTCCTATGGTTCATGTTCCATAGTAGTTTTTGGGTTCTCTCCTCAATTGCATCTAGTCTCTACTCAGCTACATTCTGCTGGTGTCTCAAGTTATGTGCCTCACATTAAACCTGCAGCTCTTCCCTCAAGTTTCTCTCAGTTCCCCAGTGTTGGAGCCTCCTCTTTTGTATCACAAGCTCACATTGCAACCCATGATATGGTGAGTGACAATGCATGATACCCATATTCAGGTGCCATTCACCATCTTACTAAAGATTACAATGCTCCGCAACCTGGTTCCTGCCATTCTATCTCAAGTACATTATCTGTTGGTAATAGTCAATCTCTTCCTATTTTACTTTTCGGTCAGTCCTCAATCATTTCTTCATATAATAGTTGTTTCAGATTAAATAATTTATTATATGTTTCAGGTATTACCAAAAACATACTTTTTGTTTCTAAGTTTACACGGGATAATCATGTTTCATTTCAGTTCTTTCCCAAGTTTTGTCAAGTTCGTGATTTGCATACAAATAAGGTTCTGCTTCAAGGACATGAAGCCAGTGGCTTATACAATCTTACTAATAATGTTGCTTTAGATAATTCTCTTGTTAATAATGTTGTTGGTAACAGTGATGCCAGTTGTCATCTTTCATTTCATAATATGAATGTGCCTTTGGAAGTGTGGCACAAGTGGCTTGGTCATCCATCCTCTGATGTTATGTTTTAAATTCTTTCTTCTTGTAATATTCATGTTCCTAAAACTAATAATAAGTTTGTTTCTTTGTGTGTTGCTTGCAATATGGAAAGTCGTATAAATTTCCATTTACTTTGTCTACAACTAAATACTCTCATACTCTAGAACTTGTAGTTGTTGATGTGTGGTGTCTTGCCCCCATTCAGTCGGCTGGATTTCCGTATTATGTAGCTTTCACGGACCCCTTTACTCGTTACACTTGGTTATATTTCTTGAAGCAAAAGTCTAAGGTTCGTGAGGTGTTTGTTGTTTTTCACAAGGAGGCAAAGAGACGGCTTGGAGTTAAGCTCAAGGTGCTGCAAACAAACCGTGGAGGGGAGTTTGTAGCTCTGTAGTCCTATCTTAGAGAACAAGGTATCGTTCATCGCACGTCTTGCCCTCACACTTCAGAGAAAAATGGCTTGGTGGAGAGGAAGCATAGATAAATAGTTGAGCTAGGACTCACCTTACTAGGTTCAGGCATCAATGCCCCTGAGGTTCTGGAACCATGCCTTCTCGAGTGCCATATTCCTTATCAATCTTTCACCTTGTTGGACTGGTGTGGAGAAAGATTGGGGGAATTTTGAATGAAAGAAAAGAACACAAAATCAGGTTTAAATAAACAAAGTTAGAAAATCTAAGTTAATTGAAGGTCTTGGCCTAGCGATGGAGGTGTTGCAATTCAACCCATAGGTTCATGGTTCAATGCCCAGCAATCTCATTTGGTTAATTTTTCACCCAATCAGGTGGCACGTGTTGCCATCTGATTAGGTGAAAATATTAAATAAAATAAATTAAAAATATAATAAATTCATCCAATCGAGTCATGACATGTATTGACATCTAATTGGTTGATTAATTTTATTAAATTAAATTAAATTAAAATTAGGAGCAAATTGATATAATAAGTAATTAATAGGGACCAAATGTGTAATTATACAAATTTTCTTTAACTGCCAGTCTGCCACGTCACCTCTCCATTATATTTTAACTGTCGGTGGTCAAAATGGGTCTATTTAAATAGTTGGGTGGTCGAAATTTAAATTTTTGTAGTTTGATGGTAAAAGCAGGTCAGACCCAATAGTTGGGTGGTCACCCATGTAGTTTACCCTAAAATTGTTTCATGTAGTCATGTTTAAAAAATGACTTTTGAGATTCAGTACTCAAACATTTGTGTCCAAATTTGTAATAGAAATTCTCAATTTTTTGGTGCCTCTATTTATACCTCACACTAAAAATTAGGTTTAGGGTTTGTGATTTAGGGTTTAAGGTTGGAGTTTATGACTAGGATTTAGGAAATTTGCGGCAAGATGTATTTTTTAAGGTGTAGGGTTTAGGATTTAAAATTAAGGGTTATGGCTTAGAATTTATTTTTAGTGTTTTTTTAGTGTTGTGCATAGAAAGAGGCACTGAAAAGGGGCAGATGGTTTTTGTCCAAAGTTTATGAACAAAAATTATGTCCCTAAGTATGCCCATTTCTATGCCCCACACTAAAAACACTAAAAATTAAATTCTAAACTCTAACCCTAAATTCTAAACCATACACCCTAAAAATATACCATACCTCAAATACCCTAAATCCTAGCCATAATCCCTAACTTTAGACCCTAAACACACTTTTTTTAAGTGGGGGCACCAAAAGGTGTAAAGATAAAGATGGTAACGGGGCGGATCGGGACAGGTTTTTGCCATATCCGAGCCCAACCCGATATATATATATTCAACCCAACCCGAAAATAATTTTTTTTGCCCGCCCCGATATATAGAGTGTAAACTCGTCCTGATCTGATCCATCCCAATAACAAACAAAACAATTCAAAAATCAAATATCTAAAACGGATTAAACACTATAAAATCATAAAATAGACTTGAAAACACAAACTAAACTACGCTAAAAACACATCCAATTTCTAACTTCAAAACCAAAGAAACAAAAAAAACTATCAGATCTGAAATATATAAACATGTTATATATCAAATCTCATAAACACAAACTAAAAAAAATAGAGTAAAAGTATCAATAATATTAAGGGTAAGCTACATTACATACCACACAACTATGGTCGTTGACTCGAAAATACCACCGAACTGTAAAAAATTCAAAACTAACACTGAACTTTAGTTTGTGACTCGAAAATACCACTTCGCCGTGAACTCTTAACACCCATATTAAGTCAAAATGACGTCGTTTTGCTGGAGGAAAAAATATTAAAACCATGCACTAAGTGGGGTTTGAACCCAAGACCTTCAAATATAAGGGCTAAACCTTAACCACAGAACGAATCCAGTATTATATAATATTTTACTTGAAATATTATATATCTCGAACTACTTGAGATTAATTCAAATTATTTTATGAAATAAATAATACTATAAATGAAATTAATATATAAAATATATTATTTTTATATATTATTAATAATATAAATATATTATTTTTACTATAAATGATATATTATTTTTATGAATATTTTAGGTTTTTTTAAAATAATATATTTATATTATTAATAATATATAAAAAACACTAAAACCCTAAACTATTAACCCACAAACCTTAAACACTCAAACTTAAACCATAAATCTTAGAGTTTATGAGTTAGGGTTCAAGGGTTTTTTATATATTGATGTTATGAATATGTTAGTGTTGGGTTTATAGCACACTCGAATCGACCACCGAAACCGTCAAGGAGGATTGTAAATGTTTAGTGGTTGAATTGGCTAAAATCGAAATAAAGGTGGACAAGTGACACAATGATTTTAGAGTGGTTCGGTCTTCTAACAAGCACCTACATCCACTACCTTAGCACACCACTAAGGATTTCCCAATTCACTAAACAATGAATTCGTCCCCTTTTCTCGATTTAGGAGGAAACAATTACAACCCTATCTTTTGGACTTGGCTAAGATAGAACCAACTCTAGTTTTTCTCTCAAGGCTAAACTAGAACCTCTCCTTTTACAAGGGATTTGTTTGGTAAACTTAATACCTCACAAGGTGGGTGTTTACACAAATTTAAGCTCACAAGAGTACAAGAATTTACAATAAAACTCTCTCTAAAGACTATGTACAAGAGAATAGTAAAATAATGCAGTTCTGCAGCTACCCGTATCGAAACATGTGTCCATGTTTCGAAACAGTCTCAAAATAGAAAGAGTCGTTATGTGAAATAAGGAGATCGTATAGAAACGGGTAGGGTCGTATAGGAATGGGTGAGGTCGTATAGGAACGGGTGAGACCTTATAGGAACGGCCGTATAGAAACATGTGATGTCGTATAGAAACAGGTGAGGCCGTATAGGAACGGGTTTTGACGGTTTCAAAATGTTTCGAAACAGATTATGCATGTATCGAAACGGGTACATTAAAAGAACTAGTTTGGCTACTTAAAAACGTTTCAAACATTGCCAAAACCATTTAAAACATCCACAAACTTATTTTCAAGTTGTTTGGACTTAAAAGCATTTTTGAAATCTTTTCAATTTAGTCCAAAAGTATTTTTCAATTATTATATCAAAACATTAGTTCTAGAGTTGGGCTTTTTAAAAATAATATATTTATATTATATAATTTTAAGTTGGTTTAGTGGTTAAGGTTTAGCCTTTCTGTTTGTAGGTCTTGGGTTCAAACCCCTCCAGCAAAACGACATCTTTTTGGCCTAAACTAGGCTTCGATACAACCGTACCAAAATGACATCGGTAAAAACAAAATTCAAATTTTTTCAACCGTTCATATATTGATTACATGAATGTCTAGTTAATATTTAAAAAAAAGAAAAGAATGAAGATGAAAGAAGAGTTAAAAGAGCAGAGACAGTAAAGTGAAAGAAGAAACCAATTATTCAATAAAATATAACCTAAGTTGCGGGGGATCATTTCGGTTGTGGGCTGCTGAAGGCTTTGTGAAACAAAAACAACTTGCAACACTGGAAGAAGTAGCAGGAGAATACTTGATCGAGCTCATTCATAGAAGCTTGGTTCAAGTTGAATCCATTGATTCCATGGGGAGAGTTAGAGAGTGTCGTGTTCACGATTTGATGCACGAAGTCATCCTTTCCAAATAGGAAGAATTGAATCTGATTCAGACCTCAGTAAGAGATTTAGAAAATTTTAAGGGCAAAGCTAGGCATCTACCCCTATATGATATAGGAAACAACAATTTTCTAGGGAGCAGTAGCAAGTCATAAGCTCATTCTATCATTGCATTCGAAGTGGCCGACTTACCAGAATCTTTATTCAGCACATTGTACAAAGATTTCATGTTCTTGAAAGAACTGGATTTCCAAGGAGTTCCCTTGAGTTATGTGCTTAAGGAATTACGGGACTTGTTCCACTTGAGATACTTGAGCCTAAGAGATACAAAGGTGAAAATGTTGCCAGAGTCCATAAGTAAGTTGCATAATCTGCAAACTTTGGATCTAAAACGTTCTCTACTACACGAGCTACCGGCTGAGATGAAGAAGTTGCATAATCTACGGTATCTCGCAGTTTACCCTAAAATGTTTCATGTAGTCATGTTTTAAAACACGGCTTTTGAGATTCAGAACTCAAACATTTGTGTCCAAAATTATAATAGAAATTCTCAATTTTTTGGTCCCTCTATTTATTCTCCACACTAAAAGTTAGGTTTAGGGTTTTTGATTTGGGGTTTAAGGTTAGGGTTTATGACTAGGATTTATGAAATTTGCGGTAGGGTGTATTTTTTAAGGTGTAGGGTTTAGGATTTAAAATAAAGGGTTAGGGCTTAGAATTTAATTTTTAGTGGTGTGCATAGAAAGAGGCACCGAAAAGGGGCAGATGGTTTTTTTCCCAAAGTTTATGAACAAAAATCTCTGCCCCTAAGTATGCCCATTTATATGCCCCACACAAAACACTAAAAATTAAATTCTAAACTCTAACCCGAAATTTCACATCCTAAATTCTAAACCATACACCCTAAAAATAAACCATACCTCAAATCCCCTAAATCTTAGCTATAATCCCTAACTTTAGACCCTAAACCCATGTTTTAAGTGGGGGCACCAAAAGGGGTAAGGGTAGAGATGGTAGCGGGGTGAATTAGGACGTGTTTTCGCTAGATCCGACCCAACCTGATATATATGCATTCAATCCGACCCTAAAATTATTTTATTTCCCCCGCCCTGAGATATAGAGTGTAAACTCGTCCCCGATCTGATCCAACCCAATAACAAACAAAACAATTCAAAAATCAAATATCTAAACCGGATTAAACACTATAAAATCATAAAAATAAACTAAAAACACAAACTTCACTACGCTCAAAACACATCCGATTTCTAACTTCAAACCCAAAGAAACAAAAAAATTTATCAGATCTGAAATATATAAACATGTTATATATCAAATCTCATAAACACAAACTAAAAAATAAAAATAAAAAATAGAGTAAAAGTATTAATAATATTAAGGGTAAACTACATCACATACCACTCAACTATGGTCGTTGACTAGAAAATACCAACGAATTGTAAAAAAAAATCAAAACTAACATTGAACATTAGTTTTTGACTCGAAAATACCACTATGCCGTTAACTCTTAACACCCCCGTTAAGTCAAAACGACGTCATTTGGCTGGAGGAAAACATTCAAACCATACGTTTGGAGGGGTTTGAACCCAAGACCTTCAAATATAAAAGGGTTAAACCTTAAGCATTGAACTAATATGATATTATATAATATTTTACCAGAAATATTATATATCTCGAACTACTTGAGATTAGTTCAAATTATTTTATGAAATAAATAATACTATAAATGGAATTAATTTATAAAAATATGAAATAAATTATTTTTATATATTATTAATAGTATAAATATATTATTTTTATTATAAATGATATATTATTTTTATGAATATTTTGGTTTTTTTAAATAATATATTTATAATATTAATAATATATAAAAACCCTAAAACTCTAAACTATTAACCCACAAACCCTAAACCCTCAAACTTAAACCCTAAATCTTAGAGTTTAGAATTTAGTGTTCAAGGTATTTTTATATATTGATGTTATGAATATGTTAGGCTTTTTAAAAATAATATATTTATAATATGAATAATATATAAAAAATATAGAAATAATATATTTTATTTAAATTATATAAACTAATCCATTTGGTTCAACCAAATTATTTTATGAAAAAGATAATACTATAAATAATATTAATATATAAATAATATAAAATATATTATTTACATATATATATATCAATAAAAATATATTATTTTTATGGTTTTTATATATTATTTATAATATAAATATATTATTTTTTAAAGGGAAAACTACACCGGTGGTCCCCAAACTATTACCGTCTTCCTATTTTGGTCCCAAAACTATATTTTTTGGCAAAATCGTCCCTTCTGTTACATAGTTCTCTTGTTTTGGTCCCCCGCCGTTAAAAACTAACGGAATTGCTGACTTGGAATTTTTTTTTCTTATATTTTTTCTTATTTTTTATTATTTTCTCTCTCCTATATATATAATTTAAATTTTTTATTCAGACTAATGTGGTGGTGACACGTGTCACCATCATAACAAAGAAAATAAATTGAATATAAAGGGGGAGATGGGATTCGAACCCACGTCCCTAAACATTAAGCTAATGGGATAACCATTGGGCTAAACTCCAATTATTGATATATTTTAGCACAAATCAAATTTAAAACAATCAAATGAACCCCTAAAAACCCCAAAAAAATATGAGCAGTAGTTAGTTACCACTAACCACAAGGAAGATCCCGGCATATGGTCGAACCCAACTTTCATTTTAAAATGGACAGTAACTTCAATTCTGAACCCTATTCCCGGATTATCCGACTGATGAAGATAATAAGGGTTATTACCCTCTTGAAATTGATCATTCAGATCAACCATGATTGAAACACAATCGAAGCTTAAAAGCAAGAAACAGAGAAAAGTGCAAAAGAAGCACAAGAAGAAATGCAGAAGCGCAGAAACTGATTCTTGATGAATCAGAAAAATTCATCTGATACCATATTGAAGAGTAAAGAAATGAAAACAAACTTTATTCAACTGAATTAATTAATTATACAACGACCTTGATTAAGCTTATATAGGAAATACAAAGATGAGTTTAAACTAATAAGCCCTAATAACTGAAATAACTAACTAGGGGAGTTATTAGCTGTAACATCTTGTGCCGTGACGTGCCTGCATATACTGTCATAGAACACCCAAAAACCAGCTACTTCTTGAAAATAAAATCCGTTCAACTGCTAAAATCCTACCCTTTAACTCAAACTGTACAGACTCGAGTTCTCTATCAAAAACTCTCGGACACACTTGCAGTGTAACCCCCTTAACCCGGCCCAGACGGTTGACCCGAATTAAGAAAGTCACACGGGGAAAACCAAAGTCAACCCGAAAGTCAACTTTGATTAACGACCCTTTTTTTTCTTTTTAATCTTGTCTAGATGCACGTTAGCCCTAATTGTGACCACAAAAACATCATACTCAAAGATCACAAACATCAGAGATCAAACAGGGACCCAATTGAATAAATTACAACTTTAGGGACCAAATTGTAAATTCTGAAAACTTTAAGGACTTAACCAGATTTTAAGTTACCAACTTAAAATTAATCATGTTTCATACTTCTATGCCAAATTTCAGCACAAACGGGCATCGCAAGCTCATACAATTGCACAAACAAGATTCAGGACCAAAATGCAAACATTCCAAAACATTTAACCGCCAATGTCAGCCCCCAACGGTCACCCGTTCCGAAACAGGCAGAGCCCGTTTCGAAACACGGGGCCGTTCCGCAACGCGTACCGCAACGGGGGTCTGGCAGTAGCCATTCCGTTTCGGAACGGTGTCACCCGTTTCGGACGCCTGGGTCGGTTCAGGGCACCCGTTCCGAAACGGTGTCAACTGTTCCGAAACACCCTGCACAGATTGCAGCATAAAGAATACTTAAACATGCAATTGATCAACCAAACATGCTTCAAAAGCCACCAAACTTTACCAACATGCAATTCAACATATATGAGACATTCTTGCATCAACAATTCCACAGAATATCAACAAATACGAAAAACCCCAAATCTATAGGCATGCTTCCTAAACAAGCAACCATTCAAGCATAAACTTCCAAATCAATCTCATAAAAGCCAAAACATGTTCCAACAACATCAACAACTTAAAACCATACTTGTCCGAACATATTCGAACACATAAACCCCAACCCAAGAGATTCTACCCCCATTGCCTTTATTAACTATAGCTATTCACCGAGACATACATATCAAATGGAGTCCTCCTTGAATCCCTTGCTTCTCGCTGTCCAAACTTCAAGAATCTGCATTGATAGACAAAAAGGAGCGTAAGCACATAATGCTTAGTGAGGAATGCTCAAAACCAAAACACCATCAATGCAGCGGGTCATAAAAACACATTTAAAACAAACCCGATTTGTTAACCAAGCAAAGCTTGAAAACCCTTTTTCAACATCATGCTTAAAACCATGCATTGCACATACATGAAAACCAACCCTTAACTTAGCAAGCTAAGAAAACCTTTTCAAAGCACAACTTGCAAAGTCATCCATTTAACCATTCCATGCATAAACACCATATGCAAAGTTAAATTCAAAACCTTGGAAAACACTTCCATTTCACATCATACCTTTCATATACTTGAACATCATTTCAAGCAAGAAACCTTTTAAAACCATTTACTCAATCAATCCATCACATGCATTAAACAAAGGCAACTTATGAACTACAACATCATCATCACATGCCTTTTAAAACAAGTCTTAACAAGACTCCAATGCATTTAAGAGATTCCATGCACACATGCATCATTTACCAAATGATAATCAACACTTGTTCAACTTAACAAGTAGACATGCATTCACAAGCATTAACCACATTTCATGCAACCATGCATCTTTTCAAGCATTAAACACTTTTCATGCAACCATGCATCTTTTCAAGCATCTCATGCTTCTTTATAATCAAGAACATCATATTGGCTTCCAAGTGATCAACACATCCACTTTTCAACTCAACACCCGATCGGATACGCGGATCACAAGCGTTGTCCCCCACGCTTCATACACACTACCAATCCAAGGTCTCCAAATGGACTTTTAAACACCATTTGACCTCAACATCCTAAGGTTCCCATGTATGGACTTTTAAACACCATACAATCTTAGCTTTTCCCGAGGTTCCCATGTATGGACTTTTAAACACCATACAACCTCAACTTTTCCCGAGGTTCCCATGTATGGACTTTTAAACACCATACAACCTCAACTTTTCCCAAGGTTCCCATGTATGGACTTTCAAACACCATACAACCTTGACATGCACAAGGTTCCCATGTATGGACTTTCAAACACCATACAACCTTTGCATCGCCGATTGGTAGTTGTATAACATCACTAACGAGATCCGGGACACCCTACACAAGATCCACACATGGACTTACACCTCCATTGTGATCTTAACAAGCACAAGGTTCCCATATATGGACTTTTAACCACCATATAACCTTTGCTTAACCAAGGTCCTCGAATGGGCATTCAACCTCCATTATGACCTTAACCATCTCGTTAGGATACTTGAAGGGAGTTTACCGGTTCACACTTAACCACTCCACCTCCAAGGCGACTTAATTCACGGTGCACCCAATCCTATAGCCGGCTAACTATATCCGATCAAAGAAACCAAGAACCACTTACATCACTTGCCAATATAACCACCTTACCACATTAGTCCAATGATTCACATGCATAACCACAATGCATAAACCATCATTTACCATCATTAATTCACTGTTTTTAAGCATTACACAAAGCCATTGAACAACATGCAACACCATGCATCAAAACCACATTTTCAATGTACAAAACCAAGGATCTCTTACCTTGAGCATCCTTCACATATGGCTTTCAAAACCAGCATTAAACCATGCTTAAAATATGCTTTCAAAACAGAATATAAACCATGCAAATCACATGCATTGCAACCATCAAACACAATTGCTTTAAAAGCCAAATCACAACACAATTCAAGAGCGAAAACCATTTACTTACTCTTGAGCTTAGCAAAGTTGTTTAGACTTTAACTAAGCTCCCAAAACCTTCAAACCTTGGTTTAAAAGCTGAAAACCCAACTTCACTCACCGATACACAAAACAAGGCTAACCAACAAGCCTTCCAAGCATCCGAAACCTTCCGCAACACCTCCAAAGCTCACGGATCAAACTCCCCTGTTTCAAGCACACAAGAACAGAGCATTAATGCATCTTTATGCATTAAAAACACCAGCAACTCAACACAACTCGCTGCTCATCACAAAACCAACATTTCGGCTACCAAACACAACCGAAATCACCTCCAAACACTTCCAAATCTCAACCCAGCCAAGATTCATCACTTCTAACCATTTTTAAACATCAATTAACATCCAAAATGACCACAAACACATCCTTATACCTCCAGGTATAACAGATCACCAAAAACACTCCAAAAACAACCAAAAACTCAAGCCAAACTTAGGAAATTCAACATATCCGGGATTGCATTAATTAAACCTCAACTTCTAATCAATTTAGCATTCATTTAACATCAATTTGACACCTCAAAACACTGCCCAAACAGATCACACGAAAATTTCACCAAAATCACCAAATCTTGCATTTTAAGCTAAAATCAAGATTTCAATTGAAAAGCATTTAACAAATCACAAATCAAGGATTGAGAACTTAGGAATTTCAGTAAAGAACTGATAGTTTAGAGGAGAAGGACGTTCTTACCTCCAAACTTGAATTTCTCCTTTTTAGAACCAAAAAGCTTGATGAAACCACTTGCAAATGGTGAGGTTTTGTTGTAGAGATGATTAGGAATCCAAAGAGAATTGAAAAGGAAGATTTGAGTGACAAAATCAGAGGAGAAAATCTGGAGAGATGTGTTTGGGTTGAGAGAAAATGAGAGAAAAGGAGAATTGGAAGAAAAATGGAAAGTTAGTTATAAAATAATCAAAATGACTTTCCCTCCTTTTTCATATGCTTTAAAATCAGAATAAAGCCTTAAAATATCTTAGAAAAATCTGGAGAAACTCTTTTTGGAATAATAGCTCCTTAAAGATTCAAAGTTTCAATCCTTTATAAAACAGTCACCAAACTTTCAAAAATTACATTTTGGTCACTAGCCAAAATGTCAACCTTCCGAACCTCATTTTTCAAAATTGATTTCACAGTTCACTTATATATATTAAAAGATGATTTTAGAACATTTTTCCATATTTTTAATGCAACCCGAACTAGGCTTTCCTAAATTCACCTTACATATTCGATCAGCACTTTGACCGAACCGGTCAACGCCCAAAACTTCTGAGCCCAAAACCGGGGCGTTACAACTCTCCCCCCTTAGGAAATTTCATCCTCGAAATTTCAACTGGCAAAAAGGGAACCACAACCTTCTCAAACCAACACACAAGGCAACACAACAGCCTCATCCATCACTGAACACATTCCACACAAAACTCCACCAACCTCAGCACCTCCACATATTGTTCGCAAAATTCAGAACACACAAAGATAGCCACAACTTAACCTTTCACTTATCCGGACTGTACACAGCCCCAACATCAACCTGAAGAACCTCAACCTTTACAGCACACATCACTGCAATACACAACCCCCAAAACTTGTTTACACAGTGACACTAGCCAATCCAATTCAGCCACTATGCAAACTTCTCTGCTTCTAAAACTCTTGCAAACTCCCAAACCTCTTCCAAAGATTTTCCCAACAAGCAAAATTCTTAAGCATCAAGTGCTTACCCAAACTCCTCAACGAATGCTAACATTCCTTCACATCTGCCACTATCATAACCATAACAACTCACAAGGACTACTTCCCCAGATTCCAAAATTTACAACGCAACCCCAACTCGACTCCGCCAGCCATTTCACACACCACCAGCTGACTTCAAAAGAAGTTCACATACTTACAACCAACCAACCACTTCTCACAAGAATCCTTTCAAACAACACAGGCCTTCGATCCTTCATTGCCCATCCACCACAAGCTTGACCACAACACTTGCCTTACTAGCACATCGCCCAACCTGACATACAGACCAACTCTTCAACTCCTCAAAGGTTGCCAAGAACCAACACTTACAAACACAACCCTTCCACAACAGCTTAAATGCTAAGCTACCTCAACACTTGGAAACACAACCACTAAACTGCAACATCACTTAGCACCAAGGAACTACCCCTTCCACTTAACTATTCAAACCACTTGACCGATTCTAACCTCAACCGGTACTCCTCACCACCAAACCACTAAACCCTTTGAGCAACAAACACTATCCTTCTACCAACAGGCTATACCACTCTCACTATCTCCAGCACTAGCTTAATATTCTCCACTACTTCTAACTCTCACCCAGCACCAACACAACCTCCAAAAACCCATCATCCAACCTAACCCAACCACCATACTAACAGATTCGATTAGTTATTAGCGAGTGTGAACATCGTATGCATGATCACCTACATGCCCTATCAATGCCTGATGTACATGTATGCAAAACCTCTAATGTCATGCCACATGTATGCATGGACCAGCACAAATATAATATAGCATATAACAATGATTTTAACTGTGCATGAATGCCAGTTCACACCCTCCAATAACATCCTCAAAATCCGTCTAAGAACAACCTCCTAACTCACCTCTAACTTATCTAACTCCATCATTCCAACAACCATTAACCACAAGATACTCACTAAAACCTTCTTCACACCAAAGATGATTCCAAACTACAACTATTACCCCAAACATGCTAGAAACAAGACTAAACTTACCACGCAAGGAAAACCAACAGAACCAAACCAAGGTAACTAAAGCAAAGACTACTTAACAAGGTTACCTGAAAACACAACACCACCCTGAAGATTCATCAGACGAGCTCTCTTCCTCGCGGAACCATCATCCTCCTGCCGTACCGCTGCAGCATCAGCTAACACACTAGGGTCACCACCGACCTCTTGCGGTAAGGAACCTTGGCTATTCCGAGCCAACATCAAACAATCACGTCTCATATGTCCAGCAGACCCACATTTCCAGCAATTCTCATTTCCCAAACTCTTCACAACCTTCTGCTCTTTCTGCCACCTCTGAACCTTGCCTCGGCCGTGCCCACGACCTTTCAGAGACCCTTTGGCTATCACCAAAGCTGACTTCACCCCAATAGGACAATCACGCTTCACATGCACTTTAGAACCACAGTTCCAACAAGCACCCGCGCCCCAACAACCTCCAACATGGCGCATTTCACAACGATCACATACCGGTGGCTGAGCTTCCACTCCTTGCTCAAGCAACACTTGCTCCACAACAACACTACCTTCACATTGCTTAACCCTTGGAAACTTCTCTCCAAGATACCTTTCATAAAAGGCAGATACAAAGAAATCCCAGTCAATATCATAGATATGTGACGCCACCGCCACAGATGTCCACCAGACACATGCATCCTCCAGCATCAGAGAAACAACACTTCCCAGCTTACATGCATAATCACAGCCTTCTTGATCCAGAATCAGAACCACACTAGCCAACCAGGCCTCAAACATCTCCGGTGAAGAACCATGATACTCCACCGCACCCAAATCAAGCAAACGCTGCTTCGGCAAACCCACACATCCCACCGCCAGCACATCCACTGACTTTACCTTTACCACAGCCTGAGATGTTCCCAACACCTCTCGAGCAACAGGTGATGAACTCTTCACCACAGAACCAGCTTCTTCCTCCTGCCTTAACACCTCAACCCAGGCACAGAAGACTGAGACAAAACACCGCTACAAAAGGGTGAATTCCATGCCCTAACCACCTGCCCCAAGGCAGCAACCATCTCACCCAACTGCCATTCTTTCATCGACTTTGCCATACTACTAACAACAACAAACAATCACAACAAAACAAACAAACCAGTTAGACCAGCTTTAAGCAAGGATTCAAACTCCAACTCCAAAATAACACAATAGCTATATTAATAAGGCAATGGGTATCCCGAATCCTCCCCCTTTACATGACATAACAGTCATCACAAACATGAATATCACAACATCAAGCATATCAAACAACATACTTTGATCATGCTTACACCAAACATCATCCACTTGCAACAGCATACTAGCAACATAACATACTCAATACATGCTTATCAAGCATATCACCAGCTCACAACATTAGCACAAAACCACATAAGCCCAACCAATATTCATAACCATACAACATGCTTGAAAACATCAGCAACTTGCTCAGAAACACGTGTTTCAACCAACTTTCAACCACACAACAAGGTAAACATCAAACACTCATCACAACAACTTACCGTTTTCCCCAAACATTCGCAACTCAGCTCTGATACCACCAAATGTAACCCCCTTAACCCGGCCCAGACGGTTGACCCGAATTAAGAAAGTCACACGGGGAAAACCAAAGTCAACCCGAAAGTCAACTTTGATTAACGACCCTTTTTTTTTTCTTTTTGATCTTGTCTAGATGCACGTTAGCCCTAATTGTGACCACACAAACATCATACTCAAAGATCACAAACATCAGAGATCAAACAGGGACCCAATTGAATAAATTACAACTTTAGGGACCAAATTGTAAATTCTGAAAACTTTAAGGACTTAACCAGATTTTAAGTTACCAACTTAAAATTAATCATGTTTCATACTTCTATGCCAAATTTCAGCTCAAACGGACATCGCAAGCTCATACAATTGCACAAACAAGATTCAGGACCAAAATGCAAACATTCCAAAACATTTAACCGCCAATGTCAGCCCCCAACGGTCACCCGTTCCGGAACAGGCAGAGCCCGTTTCGAAACACGGGGCCGTTCCGCAACGCGTACCGCAACGGGGGTCTGGCAGTAGCCATTCCGTTTCGGAACGGTGTCACCCGTTTCGGACGCCTGGGTTGGTTCAGGGCACCCGTTCCGAAACAGTGTCAACTGTTCCGAAACACCCTGCACAGATTGCAGCATAAAGCATACTTAAACATGCAATTGATCAACCAAACATGCTTCAAAAGCCACCAAACTTTACCAACATGCAATTCAACATATATGAGACATTCTTGCATCAACAATTCCACAGAATATCAACAAATACGAAAAACCCCAAATCTATAGGCATGCTTCCTACACAAGCAACCATTCAAGCATAAACTTCCAAATCAATCTCATAAAAGCCAAAACATGTTCCAACAACATCAACAACATAAAACCATACTTGTCCGAACATATTCGAACACATAAACCCCAACCCAAGAGATTCTACCCCCATTGCCTTTATTAACTATAGCTATTCACCGAGACATACATCTCAAATGGAGTCCTCCTTGAATCCCTTGCTTCTCGCTGTCCAAACTTCAAGAATCTGCATTGATGGACAAAAAGGAGCGTAAGCACATAATGCTTAGTGAGGAATGCTCAAAACCAAAACACCATCAATGTAGCGGGTCATAAAAACACATTTAAAACAAACCCGATTTGTTAACCAAGCAAAGCTTGAAAACCCTTTTTCAACATCATGCTTAAAACCATGCATTGCACATACATGAAAACCAACCCTTAACTTAGCAAGCTAAGAAAACCTTTTCAAAGCACAACTTGCAAAGTCATCCATTTAACCATTCCATGCATAAACACCATATGCAAAGTTAAATTCAAAACCTTGGAAAACACTTCCATTTCACATCATACCTTTCATATACTTGAACATCATTTCAAGCAAGAAACCTTTTAAAACCATTTACTCAATCAATCCATCACATGCATTAAACAAAGGCAACTTATGAACTACAAAATCATCATCACATGCCTTTTAAAACAAGTCTTAACAAGACTCCAATGCATTTAAGAGATTCCATGCACACATGCATCATTTACCAAATGATAATCAACACTTGTTCAACTTAACAAGTAGACATGCATTCACAAGCATTAACCACATTTCATGCAACCATGCATCTTTTCAAGCATTAAACACTTTTTATGCAACCATGCATCTTTTCAAGCATCTCATGCTTCTTTATAATCAAGAACATCATATTGGCTTCCAAGTGATCAACACATCCACTTTTCAACTCAACACCCGATCGGATACGCGGATCACAAGCGTTGTCCCCCACGCTTCATACACACTACCAATCCAAGGTCTCCAAATGGACTTTTAAACACCATTTGACCTCAACATCCTAAGGTTCCCATGTATGGACTTTTAAACACCATACAACCTTAGCTTTTCCCGAGGTTCCCATGTATGGACTTTTAAACACCATACAACCTCAACTTTTCCCGAGGTTCCCATGTATGGACTTTTAAACACCATACAACCTCAACTTTTCCCAAGGTTCCCATGTATGGACTTTCAAACACCATACAACCTTGACATGCACAAGGTTCCCATGTATGGACTTTCAAACACCATACAACCTTTGCATCGCCGATTGGTAGTTGTATAACATCACTAACGAGATCCGAGACACCCTACACAAGATCCACACATGGACTTACACCTCCATTGTGATCTTAACAAGCACAAGGTTCCCATATATGGACTTTTAACCACCATATAACCTTTGCTTAACCAAGGTCCTCGAATGGGCATTCAACCTCCATTATGACCTTAACCATCTCGTTAGGATACTTGAAGGGAGTTTACCGGTTCACACTTAACCACTCCACCTCCAAGGCGACTTAATTCACGGTGCACCCAATCCTATAGCCGGCTAACTATATCCGATCAAAGAAACCAAGAACCACTTACATCACTTGCCAATATAACCACCTTACCACATTAGTCCAATGATTCACATGCATAACCACAATGCATAAACCATCATTTACCATCATTAATTCACTGTTTTTAAGCATTACACAAAGCCATTGAACAACATGCAACACCAAGCATCAAAACCACATTTTCAATGTACAAAACCAAGGATCTCTTACCTTGAGCATCCTTCACATATGGCTTTCAAAACCAGCATTAAACCATGCTTAAAATATGCTTTCAAAACAGAATATAAACCATGCAAATCACATGCATTGCAACCATCAAACACAATTGCTTTAAAAGCCAAATCACAACACAATTCAAGAGCGAAAACCATTTACTTACTCTTGAGCTTAGCAAAGTTGTTTAGACTTTAACTAAGCTCCCAAAACCTTCAAACCTTGGTTTAAAAGCTGAAAACCCAACTTCACTCACCGATACACAAAACAAGGCTAACCAACAAGCCTTCCAAGCATCCGAAACCTTCCGCAACACCTCCAAAGCTCACGGATCAAACTCCCATGTTTCAAGCACACAAGAACAGAGCATTAATGCATCTTTATGCATTAAAAACACCAGCAACTCAACACAACTCGCTGCTCATCACAAAACCAACATTTCGGCTACCAAACACAACCGAAATCACCTCCAAACACTTCCAAAACTCAACCCAGCCAAGATTCATCACTTCTAACCATTTTTAAACATCAATTAACATCCAAAATGACCACAAACACATCCTTATACCTCCAGGTATAACAGATCACCAAAAACACTCCAAAAACAACCAAAAACTCAAGCCAAACTTAGGAAATTCAACATATCCGGGATTGCATTAATTAAACCTCAACTTCTAATCAATTTAGCATTCATTTAACATCAATTTGACACCTCAAAACACTGCCCAAACAGATCACACGAAAATTTCACCAAAATCACCAAATCTTGCATTTTAAGCTAAAATCAAGATTTCAATTGAAAAGCATTTAACAAATCACAAATCAAGGATTGAGAACTTAGGAATTTCAGTAAAGAACTGATAGTTTAGAGGAGAAGGACGTTCTTACCTCCAAACTTGAATTTCTCCTTTTTAGAACCAAAAAGCTTGATGAAACCACTTGCAAATGGTGAGGTTTTGTTGTAGAGATGATTAGGAATCCAAAGAGAATTGAAAAGGAAGATTTGAGTGACAAAATCAGAGGAGAAAATCTGGAGAGATGTGTTTGGGTTGAGAGAAAATGAGAGAAAAGGAGAATTGAAAGAAAAATGGAAAGTTAGTTATAAAATAATCAAAATGACTTTCCCTCCTTTTTCATATGCTTTAAAATCAGAATAAAGCCTTAAAATATCTTAGAAAAATCTGGAGAAACTCTTTTTGGAATAATAGCTCCTTAAAGATTCAAAGTTTCAATCCTTTATAAAACAGTCACCAAACTTTCAAAAATTACATTTTGGTCACTAGCCAAAATGTCAACCTTCCGACCTGAACTTGATCCGTCTCAAGTATGGAACTCGGAAACTTCAATCCCCCACTTCCAACCTGTTTAGAAAAGACCCTGAACTTGTCACCCCATATGAGAAACAAATTGCAGTATAGTTTAAGAAAACAAAAAACATAAAAGAACACTTCATCATAATTTAACACGATAAAACATAGTAATCATTCGTGTTCGAACGGGAAAGCGAGTATGCGGTGGCACGGATATGATATTCACCTATTTTATCTTAGAGCTTAATGTTATGAACAAAATTAAGGGTTAGGGCTTAGAATTTATTTTTAGTGTTTTTTTAGTGTTGTGCATAGAAAGAGGCACTAAAAAGGGGCAAATGCTTTTTGTCCCAAAGTTTATGAACAAAAATTCTTTGTCCCTATCCTAAGTATGCACATTTCTATGCCCACGCTAAAAATAGTAAAAATTAAACTCTAAACTCTAACCCTAAATTCTAAAACATACACCCTAAAAATACAACATACCCCAAATCCCCTAAATCTTAGCCATAATCCCTAACTTTAGACCCTAACCCCACTTTTTTAGTAGGGGCACCAAAACGGGTAAGGATAGAGATGGTAACAGGGCGGATCGGGACGAGTTTTTGCCGTATCCGAGCCCGACCCAATATATATATATATATATATTCAACCCAACCCGAAAGTAATTTTATTTCACCCGCCCCGAGATATAGAGTGTAGACTCAACCCCGATGTTATCCAACCGATTAACAAACAAAACAATTCAAAAATCAAATATCTAAACCGGATTAAACACTATAAAATCATAAAATAGACTTGAAAACACAAACTTCACACGCTCAAAACACATCCAATTTCTAACTTCAAAACCAAAGAAAAAAATTATCAGATCTGAAATATATAAACATGTTATATATCAAATCTCATAAACACAAACTAAAAAAACAAAAAAAAACAGAGTAAAAGTATCAATAAATTAAGGGTAAACTACATCACATACCACTCAACTATGGCTGCTGACTCGAAAATACCACTGAACTGTAAAAAAATTCAAAACTAACACTAAACTTTAGTTTGTGACTCAAAATACCACTCTGTCGTTAACTCTTAACACCCTCATTAAGTCAAAACGACGTCGTTTTGCTGGAGGAAAAATATTAAAACCATGCGCTTGGAGGGGTTTAAATTCTCTGTCCCTAAGTATGCCCATTTCTATGCCCACACACTAAAAATTAAATTCTAAACTCTAACCCTAAATTCTAAACCATACACCCTAAAAATACATCATACCTCAAATCCCCTAAATCCTAGCCATAATCCCTAACTTTAGACCCTAAACCCACTTTTTTTTTAAGTGGGGGCACCAAAAGGGGTAAGGGTAGAGATGGTAACGGGGCGGTTCGGGACAAGTTTTTGCCATATCTGAGCCCGACCCGAAATATATATATATTCAACCCAACCCGAAAATAATTTTAACACCTCAAACTCACCACCATGCAAATATACTTGATCTTCGACAATCAACAATTGTTGAGTAGAACGGTGATTTTAACACCTCAAACTCACCACCAGGCAAATTGCCCGCCGAGTGGAGTTACGTCTGCTTGTAACCCAAGTGGGGGCAATAATGTGGTTGGACATTGGTTCGATTTGCTGAGTTGGGCACATTTGGTCTTGATCGCGGCATGCCCATTCCAAGCTAGGAGTTGAGTCATGAAACTCGTGCGGAAGCCTGGGTTTCGTGATTCCTAGAGAGGAAGGCACATCGTGAGGCTGGTTTCACAGAGCATCGACTTCCCTTTCTTGGCAGTGGAAGGATAACAAGCCGTTGCCGCTTGGGTCCATCATAGCTCAGTGGGTCGCTCCTAATTGGACAATCACTTTTTCATTTTTTACATTTCGGTTTCTATGATTAAAAAAATATTAGTTTTAAGATTCATTATCCATTTGTGGTAGAGTTTTTTATTTTTTAATCTAAAAATTAAATTTATGAAGAAAAAAAATCCTTTACCGTTCGATGTAGCAATGAAATCTCTCTCTCGTTGCATGAGTCATAAAGCTCAATCGTCAATTATTAAAATTATTTTGCTTTCAACGTTCAATTGACATCTCGTTCGTTATTTCGCGACGATAAAAAATGAGTAATCAGTATGACGACGGAAGAATGAGTAGTCAATAGTGAGATCCAACGACAAAGCGAATTGCTGATAGGTGATTCGTCAGTGGCAGTGGATGTATTTAAAGAATAAGGAAATGGAATATTTAAAAAAATGAAAATTTTAGGATATTTTTTGGGGAACAATTATGATTTTGTTTTTAAGAAACCAAAATATCTTTATATGTTTTATACTTAATCTCCTCAAAAGAAAACATTTTTCATTGGATCATTCCTTAATTTTTTTTTAAAATGGCGCCCTTTTAACTCATACCACCAAACTTAATAAAGATGTTTATACATACATGCATATATAATTTTTCAATAAGTTGGTTTCATGGTTAATTAGGTGGCGACTTATAGATTCATGGAAAATTCTAAAACGGGCGACGCACACCGCTGAACACTACCGACACAATACATTGCTCAACACCGTTAATATCTTTTAAATAATTATTAAAAACTCAAAGACTTAACATGCAATTAATTATATTTCAAAATAAGATTAGAAGAAATTACTCCATGAACCATTCTCACAATCTCATCCAAGGTCCTACCCAATTAAATAAAAACACATTATCTCTATTTTCCACACAATATTTTCTTATAAATTAAAATTCACAAAACATCATCTTCTTCCTCATACCTAATATGATAATGAATAAAATCGTTAAAATAAAAAAACACCAAAAAACTTAATACAAGAATAAAAAAACAAGAATAAAATTATTATGGCTTACTACAACTTTTCCCCTTAAAGTATACCCGATTTCCCAACTTGCCCCCTAAACTTCATTTTGCCCACTTTTTCCCCTTAAACAATTCGTCGTTACCCATTTTGCCCAATTCCGTTACCCTTTTTCGTTAAAAAAAATTCGGCCAATAATATCCTGCCACGTCATCAACGAATTGACTAAGTCAATCCGTCTGGTTTTATTTAAAGGGTAAATTACATTTCAAGTCTGTCAAGTTTGTTTTTTTGTTCAATTTAGTCACTGAAAAGTCTATTTTTACCTTAAATTGACCCCTATTTGTTTTTAATTTTTATAATTTAGTCCATTATTTGTTATTATTAATAATATTATTTTATTAAAATGTTAATATTTAATAAAAACAAATAAAAAATATTTTAATATTATATTAGTAATTTTTTAGATTCGAATTCCAATTAAATTCTAATTATTAATTCTAATTTCACTATAATTGAATTATAGTTTTTGAGTAAAATTTAAATTATATTCGAATCATGTTCGTATTATATTCGAATCATATTCAAATTATATTCGAATCATATTCAAATTATATTTGAATCATCTTCTAATTATATTCGAATTATTAATTTGAATTTTGCTATATTCGAAATATATTTTTTGAGCAAAATTCAAATTATATTAGAATTATATTTGAACCATGTCTATATTATATTCGAATCATATTCAAATTATTTTTGAAATATAATTTGAATATGATATTTCGAATGTAATTTGAATATGATTCGAATATAATATGAACATGATTCGAATATAATTCTAATATAATTACATGTTTTTTCAACTATTATATTCGAATCATGTTCATAGTATATTCGAATCATGTTTAACATGTAATTATCTTCGAATCATGTTTAACATGTAATTATATTCGTATTATGTTCATATTATATTCGAATCATATTAAAATTATTTTCGAAATATAATTTGAATATGATATTTCAAATGTAATTTGAATATGATATTTCAAATGTAAATTGAATATGATTCGAATATAATATGAACATGATTCGAATATAATTCTAATATAATTACATGTTTTTGGAACTATTATATTCGAATCATGTTTAACAGGTAATTATATTTGAATCATGTTTGACAGGTAATTATATTCTAACCATGTTTAACAGGTAATTATATTTGTATCATGTTTAACATGTAATTATATTCGTATCATGTTCATATTATATTCGAATCATATTCAAATTATATTCTAAATATGATTCGAATATAATACGAGCATGATTTGAATATAATACGAACATGAGACGAATATAATTACCTGTTAAACATGATTCGAATATAATTCGAATATGATTCGAATATTATAGTTGAAGAAACATGTAATTATATTAGAATTATATTCGAATCATGTTCATATTATATTCGAATCATATTCAAATTACATTCGAAATATCATATTCAAATTATATTTCGAAAATAATTTGAATATGATTCGAATATAATATAGACATGGTTCAAATATAATTCTAATATAATTTGAATTTTGCTCAAAAAATATATTTCGAATATAGAAAAATTCGAATTAATAATTCGAATATAATTAGAAGATGATTCAAATATAATTTGAATATGATTTGAATATAATACGAACATGATTCGAATATAATTTGAATTTTACTCAAAAACTATAATTCAAATATAGTGAAATTAGAATTTAATTGGAATTCGAATCTAAAAAATTACTAATTTAGTATTAAAATATTTGTTTTTATTTATTTTTATTAAATATTAACAATTTAATAAAATAATATTATTAATAATAACAAATAATGGACTAAATTATAATAATTAGAAACAAAAGGGGTCAATTTAAGGTAAAAATAGACTTTTCATTGACTAAATTGAACAAAAAAACAAACTTGGCAGACTTGACATGTCATTTACCCTTTAAATAAAATCAGACGGATTGACTTAGTCAACCCGTTGATGACGTGGTAGGATGTTATTGGCCGAATTTTTTTTAACGGAATGGGGCAAAATGGGTAACGACGAATTGTTTAAGGGGGAAAAGTGGGCAAAATGAAGTTTAGGGGGCAAGTTGGGAAATCATGTATACTTTAGGGGGGAAAAGTTATATTAAGCCAATTATTATTAATAAAATTGTTGTATTCCAGTCTCAACCCAATCTTCAATAAATTCACTATATTAATCCCCAATTATTTTTTGAACTTCCTACAGTTGATACAGAAGAGAAAGGGCAGAAGGTCATCTCGTGGAAATGCAACTTGAGAAGAAAATTATGTGATGATGTGCAATTGGTTCAAGAATGATGGAGGGGGATTGATTTGTTTGCTACAAACACTAGGCAGCAGGCGGATGCTGTTAATTATAATGGAACAAATGATGCCCGAATTAGACGATTAGGATGAATGTAATGATTTTATCGAAGATTGGTTGAGATTGAAATATAGTAATTTTATTAATAATATTTTTATTGTTGTCTATTTTGATTGGCTTGTTAAATATTTTGGGTGCTTTTTTTATTTTAACGATTTCATTCATTAACACATTAGAATAAATATATGAGGTATGAGGGAGAAGATGATGATTTGTAAATTTCAATTTATAAGAAAATATTATGTGAAAAATAAAGATGATGTGACTTTATTTAATTGTGTAAGACATTGGATAAGATTGTGAGAATGATTCATAGAATAATTTCTTCTAATTTTATTTTGAAATATAATTAATTGCATGTCGAGCCTTTGATATTTTTAATAATTATTTAAAAGTAATTAAAATTAATAATGTTCAATTGTGTATTGCGTTAATGGTGTTCAGTAGTGTGCGTCGCCCGTTGTAGACTCATCCTTCGTTCATACTCAAAATTTTCATTACTTCACCCATAATCATTTGTTAAACATTTTACAAAATTCACTTGTGTAAGATGTTTTGATTCATCCACATCACGGATAGGACAAAATTTAATTAGAATCCATGACCTTAGAGAACAAATATGGGCAGTTTGGCCAACCAATCCATTGCATTTGTTCTTATAAAATTACTTTTTAACTTCTCATAACTCCTAGTTATTTTTTAAATTATGTAATTAATTATACTTTCCAACATATATTTAAAACAAATATTTTAACTTCCTATGGTACCTTTTAACAATAGTGTCAAATATTTAAATTAATAAACTACTTTTTTTCACAACACTTCCTTACATATCTTTTAAAATATATATATATATATATATATATATATATATTAAAAATATTTTTCAACTCAACAATCACGAACTAACCTTGACTGATGTGGAATGGCTCCATGACTGATGTGATTAAACCTTCCCGCGAAATTAAGAACGGCGATCCATTGTCGTCGTATCTGTTTGTATAATGCATGGAGAGACTGTCTTAAGGTGTTCAAGCAGCTATTGATCAGGGTCGTTGGTCACCGTTCTGGGTTACTATGAGTGGGACGGCTATCTCTCATTTATTTTTTGCAGACGACGTGATTTTATTTGCTAAAGCATCTATTGATCAGATGACAGTTGTGCGCTCGATATTAGAGAAATTTTGTTAGGTATCAAGTCACAAAGTAAGTGCTGCTAAGACCACAATTTTCTTTCTAAGAATGTTCCTATTGAGATAGGACAAAACAATAGTGGTGGTTTTGGTTTCATGGAGGTGGATGATTTAGGGAAGTATCTCGGTGTGTAAAACTGATGTTTTGATATAATAATTGAAAAATAGTTTTGGACTAAATTGAAAAGATTTTAAAAATGCCTTTAAGTCCAAACAACTTGAAAATAAGTTTGAGGATGTTTGAAATGGTTTTGGCAAGGTTTGAAACGTTTTTAAGTTGCCAAACCAGGGTTTTCAAGATACTCGTTTCGATATAGGCTAACATGTATCGATACAGTTTGAAACTGCCAAAACACGTTGTAATCACTAACTTTGTTCGGGGTGTTAACCCATTTTTATTTTTTTCGTAATAATGGGCTACGGTTTTAATTAATTACATACCATATCATTAAAAAACTAAAAAAAACAAACAAAATATATATTTTTAGTATTATAATATTTATTATCATATATAGTCATTAGTATTATGTTATTATTCATTTGAAAAACCCTAAATATTACTACTAGATTATATTACCTATCTTGTTAGCCTTATTATTACCAATGCTATACTTTTATTATTATTATTATTATTATCATTATTATTGTTGCCAGTATTGTTATCATATTATTATTATTATTATTATTATTATTATTGTTATTGTTATTGTTATTGTTATTGTTATTGTTATTGTTATTGTTATTGTTATTGTTATTGTTATTGTTATTGTTATTGTTATTGTTATTGTTATTGTTATTGTTATTGTTATTGTTATTGTTATTGTTATTGTTATTGTTATTGTTATTGTTATTGTTATTGTTATTGTTATTGTTATTGTTATTGTTATTGTTATTGTTATTGTTATTGTTATTGTTATTGTTATTGTTATTGTTATTGTTATTGTTATTGTTATTGTTATTGTTATTGTTATTGTTATTGTTATTGTTATTGTTATTGTTATTATTATTATTATTATTATTATTATTATTATTATTATTATTATTATTATTATTATTATTATTATCATTATTATCATTATTATTATTGTTGTTGTTGCCAGTATTGTTATCATATATTATTAGTCGAAGTTAGAGGAGCTGGTTCCGTCGATAGTTGCTGGAATGTGGTACAGTGATGGATTTGAGTTTTCGTTTTCGCCATCCGTGGGAGCTTCGGGTGGTGTACTAGTAATTTGGGAAGGTGACAGATTTGTATTGGAATCGGTTGAGATTGATTGACATTTTGTGGTGCTTCAAGGGCGATGGAAGCCTGAGGATATAGTCTGTTGTATTATGGCGGTATATGCCCCTTGTGACGTGTCGGAGCAGGAAGGGCTATGGCAACGGTTGGTGACAGTGATTGACGGTTATTCGGGACCATGGTGCGTCGCGGGCGACTTTAATTCGGTGTTGTGCTCGTCGGAGAGAGCAGGCTGTCACTCGCTATCCAGAGGTATGAACTCATTTGTTTCGTTTGTAAATTCTGCATGTTTGATTGATTTGCCGCTGAGAGGAAAGCAGTATACATGGTTTGGGAGGGATAGTCGAAAAAGTCGCATTGATAGATTCCTTGTATCAACGGGGTGGTTGGATTGTTTTGCTAGAATTGAACAGATGTCTTTGTCGAGAGGTATCTCGAACCATGCCCCTATTATTTTGCTGTGTGATGATATTGACTGGGGTCCGAGGCCTTTCCGCTTCATTAATGTGTGGTTGGAAGAGAAGCGAAATGTGAATCGTATGGCTGAGGAGTGGTGCAGGTTGACGGGCATGGGCATTGGCAATTCAAACATTTCTGTGAAGCTTAGACATTTGAAGTTGTTTCTTCGAAAATGGAATAAAACGGACTTCGGGGATGTAGAGAAAGAAATCTCATATATACAAGGTCGTATTGATTGCTTAGATAATGGTGAGGAGGAGCAAGCCGTGGGGGAGGGTGGTGAGTTAAGCGATCGTAAGAGGGCTTGGTTGCAAGCTTTATGGCGAGCGATTCGTAGAAAATAATCGTTATGGCGACAGAAGTCGCGAGCGACTTGGCTTAAATTGGGTGATAGGAACACTGCGTTCTTTCACAGGGCAGCAAAGTTGCGAGCGATACGGAATGCTATTGTTGGGTTAAATATAGGCGGTACTTGGGTAACTGATCCGAACAGGTTACGGAAGCATGTGGTGAGCTTCTTCTCTAAGCACTTTGCTGCGGAAGCGAGGTCTTGTAATTGGCATGTTGAGGGGGCTTTTAACGGGGTGAATGACAGTGAGAATTCGGCTTTGATTGCGCCTTTTTCTATGGGCGAGGCATGGGTTGTGGTGCGAGAGAGTGAGGGTTCAAAGTCTCCGGGTCCGGATGGTTATAGTATGGAGTTTTACAAGAGGTGCTGGGAGGTTGTTAGTGTAGATGTGGAAAGGTTCTTGGCTGATTTTTTCTCCACCGGAAAGTTACCATTGGGCGTCAATAATACGTTTCTTGTGCTGCTACCTAAAGTGAAATCGCCGGTTTCGTTGCATGAGTATAGACCAATCAGTTTGCTGAATTCCATTTATAAAATTTTAGCTAAAATTTTAGCTAGGCGTTTACAGGTGGTGTTGGGTGGTTTGATCAGTGACCATCAGTCAGCTTTTGTCCGTGGACGTCAGATAGTGGATGGAATTTTGTTGGCGAATGAGACGATACATTCTATGCGCAACAGCCAAGTTGGGGGATGTGTGCTGAAGCTAGACTTTGCGAAGGCCTACGATTGTGTCCGATGGGAATTCTTGGATCAAATTATGGAGTCGATGGGCTTTAGCGAAACTTGGAGGGGATGGGTGATGGAATGTATTGGTACAGTTCACTTATCCGTCTTGCTAAATGGGAGTGCAACGAAGGAATTTGATATGAGACGGGGGTTGCGACAAGGCTGCCCATTTTCGCCGTTATTGTTCGTTATCGTGGCTGAAGCGTTGCATCGGTTGTTAGTACAAGCGGAGGTAATAGGGCTGATTCGGGGGGTGGTAGTGGCTCTAGGGGTGACGTTAACACATCTTCAGTTTGCCGACGACACCGTTCTTTTCTTTGAAGCATCGGTAGAAGCGGCTTTGAACATCCGCAGGTTATTGTGTTGTTTCCAGGTATGCTCAGGTTTGCGAATAAATTTTTCCAAGTCTTCCCTTTATTCGATTGGTGTGGATGGGGATTTGGTTGCTTCCATGGCCGAGGTACTGTGTTTCCGTCAGGGGGAACTACCGTTTGTTTACTTGGGTTTACCGCTGGGAGTAAATCCGCGAAACATTGCTGTATGGGAGCCAGTAATTGCATCTGTTCGTCGAAAGCTCGCAGGTTGGAAGAAGACATCCTTATCGTTTGCGACACGAGTCACATTGGTAAACTCAGTTTTATCCTCTCTTCCAGTTTATTATATGAGTTTGTTTCGAGTGCCGAAAGGGGTGATTGCTGCTATAGATAGGTTGAGGCGAGCTTTCCTATGAGGTGGGGTAAATTTACAACGTAAAATGAGTAGAGTGAGTTGGAGTTTAGTGTACCGGCCTCGCCATCTTCGAGGCTTGGGGGTGGCTGATCTAGAGGTTCGAAATAAGGCACTCTTGGCGAAGTGGTCTTGGCGATATGCTCGGGATGTGACATCTTTATGGCGAGCTATTATTGTATCCAAGTATGGTGAAGCGGCAGAGTGGTGGCGGTTTAATACCTCGGTTAGGGGACATATGTCTGTGATTTGGAAACAGATAGTGCAAACTGTTAGTTCAGAGGGTGTGCAAAAACATATGGGCGAGGCTCAATTCGTTTGGAAGGTCGGCTCGGGGGAACGAGTGTTGTTTTGGTTTGATGCTTGGTGTATTGAGCAGCCACTAAAAGATGTTTTTCCTCGCCTGTTTTCAATTGTGGTTAATCGGCTAGCAATGGTAATGGATGTCGCGGTTGATGGGAATTTCCAGCATGTTCGGTGGGGTGCTTTGTTTCGCCGTAGTCTACGGTCATTTGAGGCTCGGCAATTGCAGGACTTACGAGCGTTGGTGTGTCCGATGCAGCTGTGACAAGGTGAGCTCGATATGCTCGTGTGGACACCGGATAACCATGGGAATTTTTCAGTCAAGGGGCTGACTCGTTTGCTTATGATGGATAAAGTGGGCGAGAGTAAATTTGGGGACTGCTTTGCGTGGAAGGTCCTGGTTCCTCCTAAGGTCCAGGCGTTCCTATGGTTTGCTTGGTTGCGCCGTTTACCGACGTTTGCATTTTTGCGGATACGTGGGATCGATTTGGGTGACAACCAAGGATTGTGTAGTTGGTGCCGCGAGAGGGAGGAAGATATTGAACATCTGTTTTATTCTTGTCCGTTTGCCCAGGGAATGTGGGATTGGTTTTGAGGGTGGCGGGCGATTTCTTTGCCGTTGCCGAAATCTTTGGCGGATTTTCTACTCCCGGATATGCACTGTTCGTTCAAAGGCATCTTGAGGAAGCTGTGGGTGTCGAGTATTGCTGCTTTGTTATGGTCGTTGTGGCTTGCGCGCAATGACTTGGTTTTTAATGAAAAATTTGTTTCAGCAGCGGAGATAGGCTTCTTGGTCAAGCTACATTCGTTCTATTGGGTGAAGACCCTCAAAGAGGGATTGTCGGTTAGTGAATCTCTTTGGTGGGACTGCCCGAGTTTGTATCAGGAAGGGTTTGATAAGCAATTGGAGCGGTTGGGAGTGTGTTGGGAGCCCCCTATCGGAGCTACTGTGAAATTCTCGGTGGATGGTTCCGCGCGTGGGAAGCCAGGGCCAGCGGGCTTCAGGGGGGTGTTGCGTGATGCTCAGAGTCGTATCCTCGCGTTGTTTTCAGGGCCACTTGGTTCTCTTGATTCTAATGTCGCTGAGATTCGGGCGATAGCTTTTGCTTTGGAGTATTTTGTAGAGTCTAAATGGGCGGATCGTCCTCTTATCGTTGAGTCAGATTCCAAAGTTGCAATTGGGTGGGTGCTGCAGATGGAACGTCGCCCATGGCGTTTGTGGGAGTCTTTTTGTGCGATTGACCGTGCTTGTATGAGGTTAGGCTCTGTGTGCTTTTCTCATATTTTCCAGGAGGCGAATGGGCTAGCTGATGCGCTAGCGAAGGAAGGGGTGTCTCGAGTCTCTCTGTTTCAGGCTTCGATATGATGTTTTGTAAGGGGGGGTCTTTCGCTTTGCTTTAAAGTCGACATGTTGTACTCTTTTCCTCCGTTAGGCTTAGGGAGGTTTTTGATGAGGCGCTTGTCCGACTTGCGTTGTATATTTATCTTAATAATATATACTTCGCTTTGCTGATAAAAAAAATTTATTATTATTATTATTATTATTATTATTATTATTATTATTTTTATTATTATTATTATTATCATTATTATTATTATTATTATTATTATTATTATTATTATTATTATTAGTATTGTTATTGTTATTGTTATTGTTATTGTTAGTGTCACTGTTATTATTATTATTATTATTATTATTATTATTATTATTATTATTATTATTAGTATTTTGAAACGAATCTGAAAATAAAAGTAAAACTAATATAAATACATTATAATAAAAAGCCCAAGTATATTAAAGAGTCCATTTACATTAAAAAGCCCAAAAAAGTTACATATATATTACATGGCCCGATTTGGGTCCAACCTAACTAAAAACCCTAATCCCTTTGTTTTTGCGCAACCCATCTTGGACCGTCAGATCTGGAGAGGAGATCAAATGGTCCAGATCGACCCAAGGAAGGATAGCCTAGCTGCTCCACACTTGATCTTGCGCCGCTCAATCTCATCCGTTGGATATGGAGTAGATCAAGCAGCTCTTAGTGACCCTCAGACTTCCGCACGCACGGCTTCCCAGCATCTTAACGCGCGCGTGTAGATCGCGCACGACCGTCTAAATCCCTCACTAGTGGCTGAGATTGCTTCGCGACGTCCAGCAACGCCGAATCGAAGCCGCGCCACTCCCCTGGCTTTCCTCTGGTCCCTATCCTCAACCGCCATCATATGCAAACAAAGAAAAACAGAACGTCAGAAAAGGACAAGCATATACGAAATACCAAAGTTTTCAGGAAATGCAACGGATTTTCAGAGGGCAGATGCAAACAAACAATCAGCAACCAATAGCGATTTTCTTTAAAATTTCATGTAATCCAAAAATGATGTAATTTCGGGCTGTGAAAGCCGAAACGATCAATGTATACCCCAAGTTAGAAACGGGGAATTTTGAGAAGATTAATACAAGCAGAAACAGGGCATTTCTAGAGGTATATCATTCCCATTTTTCATTTCGAATCGTATATATAAAAAAACATAAAGCCAGGGTTTCATTTTACCTCTGCCTTTCACCTTCTCGAACCCTTGTTGCCCCTTTCGCCGCCGATAATCCCTCCGGCCTCTCAAGGCTGCACATGGTGAGTTGGTAAAGGTTGCAACCCAAAAAGGGTTTCGTTTTCGGTTTTGGGTTTTCAAAAACTTTTAGTTTTTCAGAAAAGAAGAGGTTTTTTGTTCTGTTTTCGTGAAGTAAAAGGGGTTTCCGATTTTGGGTTTCGAAAGGTCGAAATAATGGCTTTTAGGGTTTTCAGAGAGTAGAGACGGTGGGTTTGAGAGTTAGGTTAGGGCTAAAAAAGGTTTCAAATGTTTTTTAACTCGATTTTATAATATGTCGACAACTTAAAAATGGTCTAATCCCATTTTAAGGACCTCCGCGTCACCCTAATTACGTAAATCAGCCCTTCCGCGTGTCTAAACCCCTTCCCAGGTCCCTCAAGCTCCTCAAACGTTTGCAATTTCGTCCTCTTTTATAATAAATCTGTTTTTAAAGGGGCTTAATCTCTGTTTTGGTCCCTCAAATTTCGTTCTTGTTTTAATTTAGTCCTTTTTCTAGTGTTTTCCCTTTAATCATGAATTTTAATTTTTGTCTTGCATTTTACATTTATTTAATTTCAGTCCATATTTTATTCATTTTCTTTATATATGTTTGGTTGCTAATGCGGGGTTGGTATGGTATAATATATTATAATTTTTATGATCGTATGTTTTTTTGTAGTCTTGTTTAATATATGGTTATTGCAATATATGGCTTATATAATGTGCATAATGTAGTTTTATTATATGTGTTATATGCTCGGTTTTAATGTGTGTATAGCTTAGTTTTTTATGTTGCTCGAATATGTATTTGTGACATGCATTTATAATCGTCATTCATGTGAATTTTAATGTTCTAATTTGCATGATAATTAACTTTAATCATAAAAAGGAGATACTTATCAATTCGCGTATTTGGGTTGTAATATCCTAGCTTATTGGATATTCCCCGAATATTCGAATTGATTTGCATTGTTTAAAGGTAAATTCGTAAATAATTAAAACGAACAAGACCATGACATCATACTTTATTTGCTTGCATCATGCATAAAGGTGACGTACGGGATCCGAACCCTAAACTAACATGACAGTCAAACTTATATGATGTCGGTTTAGTTTTTGGTCCGGTGTACCGTCATCCTTTTTAATTAAATGCCTAATTAATTTGAAACCGTCGATTTGATAAATCTCGTACAATTAAAGTTTAATTTTCAATCAAGAGCCCCTAATTAAATTCATTTTAAATTTTAAATAATTTTCCATCGATTAAAAACAACAATTATTTTGGTACCGATTTCCGAGCGTGATGGGGGTGATAACCTTTCCCCACACGTAACCAACTCTCGAACCCTTTCAAATGAATATCTGGTTTTGTGTTTTTATGGTGTCCGACCTACCTTAGTGGCCGGTGGCGACTCCAAATTTTTAAAGATTTTGGAACTCGAATTTTTCCCCATTTAATCGATTTTCCTAAAAATATGGGATATTTTCAACAAAAAACCTTATTACACATGTAACGAAACAAGGCTTGCCCATTTCGATACGGAGGGTTTCGGTTTCGAAACACCTCTTTGGTGTTTCGATACGCCCAACGGTCAAATTTCCCAACGACTTTTTAAATACAGCTCAATGGTTACTCGTACCGAAACGGTTTGTAACCGTTTCGATACAGCTCAATACCGTTTCGATACGGCAAGAGGCGTTTCAATATGACTTGCTGCATCAGGCTTCAACGACTAGTTTTGAAAAAGGTTGTTCCGATACGGGCTCATGTATTCCGATACGAAAAGCTCCAGAACAACATTTATTGCGGGAAATAAAGTCCCTAACGGCTCCAAAACATCCCTAACGACTAGCAACGACCACAAACTCAGTTGGGACTATAAATTGAAGGCTGGAAAACTTGAAGAAATTTAGAGACAACATCCATGCAACGTGTTCAAGAGAAATTGAGTCAAATTCTTATCTCTTCATTTCTGTTGTAAATAGTCTTTAGAGAGTGGGCTTTATTGTAAATCATGTTGGATTAAAGTCCGCAATTGTGGGCACATATGTAAAAATGTATGTTGCTATTATAAAGTATGACACAAAATAAAGTGACCAATTAAGTTAAGTGTGTCATAGGTATTAAAATGTCATGGAAATAAAAGTGTAGATACCGTAAGATATATTTATAACTCAATGAGGGGCAGAGTTATAAATATTTAATAGTTGATTTAATAAATCAACTATATAAAGAGGTATTGGTCCCCAAGAAACATGTTAACTTGTTTTTCTCTCCTTCCCCGTCAGAGAGTTTTACTTCAAGAGATAACCTATCTTCTTGGAAGATCAATACCAAAGTTTTGGGATTTCAACATCAAGATTTTCAATCTATCAATGAATTCAGGTACGCTTCCGCACTCAGTTTATTCAGTTTATTGTTCTTGATGATTCGACATGATAGATCATGGGGTTTAGATTTCATATCTATTATTATTTGGTTCTAACAAGTGGCATCAGAGCCTCGTCATGTTGAATCATTGAGAATGAATTTATTTTATATTACTTTTTTTTGGATTGACTCCTTCTTAAGATTTTGGGTTTAATATTCAGATTTCGTTTTTATACGTCCTAAGTTTTGATTAATTATGAATTCAATAATTTAGGGTTTTTATCGTATATATATTTGTGCGATCCTGAATTATAGCATTATTTTTTTTTATTTCAAGTGTTGTATTCGATCTTCACTTCCTGATTAAGAACTTAATTGCGTGCATAAGTTAGAAAAAATGGATGCAACAGTGAACGCAAATAAATGTTTAAAGTTAGGTTTATTTTTAATATATATATATATATATATATATATATATTATGGTATTAATTTCTTTTTAAGTCAATACCGAAAGATTAAAGGCTCAAATCTATGAGTTTTTTTTTTCAAGTCTCCAGTTTCTCAAAGATTAAATGCTTTATACATATAATGGGTATGTCGAAAGATTCTAAGTCAATGTTCTGTTACTAAATGCAGTAATAGATCATAAGGTTGTGTATATATCCACACTTATTAATTAGGGATTAAGTTTTAAGGTTGATTCTTACCTTTAGTATTAATGTTCGATCCTATTTGGTCATTTGTTATTTAACAATTGAAATTATCAAAGTTTGACTTATGCTTTGTCAAGGTTGATTGTTCGTGACTTAGAAACTTTATAATCATATTACTAATGTTATCTAAGGAATATACATATTTGTATTTGGTATTGATGTATATTCGCTTCGGTTCGATTAAAATTTTAATTTTGATCATTAGGTTATTATGGATATATTAAAGCTTCATGCGCTCATTATATGAATTATTCATTTATATGATACTTGTGTTTTCTTGGACTTTTAGCTAAAGATTGGATTGTTTTGAATCCGACTTTAAATTTGTTAAATGCATGCTTAAGAAATTTTTTAAAGAAACAGTCAAAGATTAAGGTTTTTTTTCGATTTCTGATAGCCCCATTCAGACAACCTTACTTTAGGTTATTTCGGAAAACTCAAGTGTTATCAGAAATTTCAGTTTTGACTGTTACAAAATTTTAAATTTGAATATCGGTATATTTATATTATATATTTTGAAATAAATTAATTGAAGCATTAAGTCACCAAAGTGACCTCTATTGTGGAAATTATTTTATTTTAAAATATAGAAGGTTTTGTGCATGTAAGTCGGATTATGTTAGTATTAATTGGCCCAAAGGAAGGTTAATAATTAACATTATCACATTTGCAACTGTGGTAATAAACATGTGATAATTATTCAGTTTTACGTGTCAGCAATAAATCAGCCCAAAGGAATATTTCTGTTTGACATGTTCTTATTATCAATGTTTGATTATTATACCAAGATATCACTTACAAGTTAATATTTTTTCCAAAGATGAAATATTAATAGAGTGTCCGGTATCTTGATATGAGGTTTACCTTTATTCAAATTTATTATTATTTTGGTTATCTTTTAATTTGATTGAAAGATAAAATTAAGACAAATATTTTGAAACAAATAAATTCATATTTTGGCTTTGGATGTCTAATATTTTAATGGATTAGTTGAAACATAATGTCATCAAAGTGACCGCTTTTGTGTAGATTAGTTTATTTAAAATATTAGATAATTATGTGTTTTTGTAATTCATGCATTTATTATTTGGCCCAAAGTAAAGTTAATATTTGGTAGAATTACAACGACAACTGTGGCGATAAATGTGTGACAATTATAAGGTATTTTATGTGAGCAATACGTTAGTCCAAAGATTAGCCTATTGTTTGACATAGTTTACTGTCAATGTTTGATTGCTACAACAAGAGTACCGCTTACAATTAATATTACTGTCCAAATACTTGATATTAATGTTGTGCTTGGTATCTTGAGGGAAACTAGTCATTATTTTGAATTTATCTGTTTACTTATGAATATTTATGTGAGCTTGTTTCTATTTTATTTACTTATTTTTGTTCTATATTTAAGTAATTTATTTTTGTTGTCACAATATCTGTTAAATACATTCTACACTCATGTTTAGTGAAACTAATTTCAAGGAATAGAAAAGACACTTACATATAGTATTTTGATGTATGAACATAGACTTTGCACTAATAAATGAACAACTTGCACCTCTCACTGCGTTAAGCACCCATAAAAGGTATTTTGAGAGGTGAGATCGTTAGAATCGCATGAGTCTAATGATCATAAAACACAACATTCTAGATGTCTTTAGGAGCACAAATCTAAAGAGATTATTCATACTAAGGGTTTCCTTGACGAAATTAAGAAATGTTTTACCCAAAACATTAAGGTTAAGATGACATCACTTATGCTTTCTTTGATGTCTACGAAGTATAAGGGTCAAGGAAATGTGAGAGAGTATATTATAAAAATTCTTTATATTGCTTCAAAATTTAAGGCACATAAGATCAAACTTTCTAATAATTGTTTGTTCTTATGTTTTTGGCACTGCTTCCTATACAGTTTAACCAATTCAAGTTACAATTTTCGAAGGGAGAAATAAACTCTATTTGGGCTCATTTCTCATTATGTTCTAGAGGAAGAAAAGTTGAAGCATTATAAGTGTAAAAGTATTAATTTAATTAGTGCTCATTTAGTTAGTGTCTCTAAGAATAAGGGCAATAAAAGAAAATATTAGAATAAAGTTACTAAGGGTCCTAGTCAAAAGAAAAAACAATAAGTTACAAAGTGTTGATTCTTTTGTATAAGTTAGGACACATGTAAAGAAATTAAACCTTAAAAGTGAACAACTACTTCGATTGTTTTGAGTGATCCATGAGCCGTAAATTTTATGATCCCACAATTAAGATTATTTTAAGGAGAGTTTATAATTTTTTAGGATGTTAAGTTTGGAGGGAGAAATAATGTTAGATACATTACTATTGAGCAGTAATTGAATTATAATTTAATTCATACTATCACTTTTGATTATGTTTAGGTTTTCACACCCATCATTAATCAAGAAGTGAATCAAGTACCTCAGCAAAATAATGTTGAACAACTCCCATTCAAGATAAGGTAATTGTTTCAGAAGAACAAACTCAACAACCTTAAAAAAACAAGTGTCATTAAAGAGGTCCACGAGAGGAAGATGAAATACTATTCCAGATTATTATATTGTATTTCTTTAAGAAAATAAGGTAACAATGTGTAATCACCTATTTTGTCCGGGGTGTTTAACCCGTTTTTCTTCTTTCAAATAATGGGCTTTGATGTTTATATTGTGACTAAAAACCAAAAAAGAAAAAAAGAAAAAAATTAATTAAAAACAGTATACATTATATTATCATTACTTTATGCTTACTTACCAATATTTTTGATATCTATTACTACTATTATGTATTACGTATTATTATTGTTATTTCTTCTTACTACCCATACTACTACATGTTATTACATTATTAGTTATTTATTATCTATTATTGTCCTATTTCATTATCGTACGCTAAATATTATTAGTATTATGAATTCTAATTTCCATTATCTTATTATTTCCCGCCATTGTTATTTACTATTACTATTTACTATTATTATTATTATTAGCTTTATTACATTATTAATTATTAATGTTATAACTATTGTCATATTATTATTATTATTATTATTATTATTATTATTATTATTATTATTATTATTATTATGTTTATTATCACTATTATTATTATTAATATTTAATATTATTATTATCATTAGTGAATCTGAAAACAAAATAAACACATAGTATAAATAAGCCCAACATATTAATATATAAATAAAGCCCAACGTTTTTTACAGTCCATTATACAGTATCAAAACCCAAAAATAAATACAAAGCCCATTTATCCCTAAGCCCTAATCTGATAGAAACCCTAACACCCCTAATTTTGATGCAGCCGCCAAGCCATGTATATCGTCGGATCCAGATTAAGATCAACGGCTGAGATCGAGCCGGGGAAGTCTCTAGAAACTCCACGCTCTGCACGCGCGACCCTCCAGCAGCCCACGCGCGGCGATCCGATTCCCACACATGCGCGTGTAGACCACAACCGACCCCTCAGCTTCTCTCGTGCACCGTTCGATCAATCCGAGCCCGTCCGAATCCCATCCACGGTGCATCATCCACGGCCGGCCACAGCTCTCCATGGTCCCCTCTCCTCCTCACGGGTCACATGCAACACAAGAAAACAATATGACAGAGCCAAAATGGATGCAACGGAAACGTACGAAGCAAAATCGCAACCAAAAATCAGAAAAAAATCAGAAATCACAGAAATCACAACCGAAATGCAGAAATCACAACCGAAATGCAGAAATCGTACAAATCATCAGCAATCAACAGAGATTTACAGCAATTATTTGCATTTTAGAAATAGGAAAAAATGCGATTTTCCGGCTATAAAAAGCCGAAGAATGCAATGTAAAATGGGGGGGGGGAATTTTTCAGAGGGTTTTCATTCGGAAATTTCAGAGAGCAAATTGTAATCAAACTTCTTTCAGAGCAATACAAACAGAGGCGATTTAAGAGGTATATCGTATCTTGTTTTCGTTTTCGGAAGTAAAAAATAAAAAAGACAGAGAAGGGTTAGGTTTTACCGTCGCGTCTCCTCCTTCACCGTTTTGTTTCCTTCGCCGGTAATAAGCCATCCGGTCCCTTTCGGGACCACATGTGGTGAGCCGGTGGGAAAGAACGCCGAAGGGCGGTTGTTTGGAAGATTTTGGGGGGGTTTCGCTTTCGGGTTTCACAAAAAAAGGGGGTTTCAACTTTTGTTTTGGGATTTGTGGGAAGATCGAAAAAGAGTTTCGTCTTTTTGGTTTTTTTTAGGGTTCTGGCGCCGGCAACGGCGACCGGAACACCTTTCGGCGCCGGAAAATAACAGAGAAAAAAAAGGGGGGGCTCTCAGTATTAGGGTTTAAAAATGATGAAAAGGGGCTTTAATGTTTTTAGAGTTGATTTTATAACCTTTTTTTTCATTTTAATTTTGGCTTAATCTCGCTTTGAATCCCTCCGCATCCTTTTAATTACGTGGGGAGGACTTCCTCTTTTTAAAACCCTCCCCGCAGTCCTCGTCGTTTTCCAAATGTTTTCAATTTAGCCACCGTCTTCGTTTAAATCGAATTCCGGATGGTAAAATCACCCTTTTAGCCCCTGTAGGTTTTTCCGTGTTTTCATTCTCGTCCCCAAATTCAGTTTTAATTGATTTCCCGAGTGGTAAAATGCTGTTTTGGTCCCTGAAGCTTCCCGCGCCTTTACGATTAAGTCCCAATTTTGCCTTTTAATTTGTTTTTTTAGGGTTTTATTGCATTTTCAGTCCCTTCATGTTTGCATTTTATTTATTTACGTTGCATTTCATTCTGCATGTTATATTTTGTTACTCATGTATTGCCCCTTTCATTTTATATCGAATATATATTTTGCCATATTTTTATTTGATGCAAATATTTGTTTTTTATGTGTATGTTTATATGTTTCCATGACGATTCGAATATATATTTGTTATATGCCTTTTTTTAATGTCGTTTGAATTTGTATTCTGTGACATGCATTCTAAATGTCATTCATGTGATTTTTAATGTCTTGATTTGCATGATAATTAATTTTAATTATAAAACGGAGATACTTATTAATCCGCGTATTTGGGTCGACTAGCCTAGCTTATTGGATGTCCCTGAATATTCGGATTAATTCGAATCGTCTAAAGGTAAATTCGAGATTAAAACGAACAAGACCATAGCATCATCCTTTAATTGCTTGCATCATGCATAAAGGTGACGTACGGGATCCGAACCCTAAACTAACACGGCAGTCAGTCTTATATGATGTCGGTTTAGTCTTTGGTCCGGTGTACCGTCATCCTTTTTAATTAAATGGTAAATTAATCCGATACCACCAATTGGAAAAGCTCGTACATTTAAAGTCCGGTTTTCAATCCAGAACCACTAATTAAATTCTTTTTAAATTTTGAATAATTTCCATCAATTGAAAGCAACAATTGTTTTGGTACCGATTTCCGGGCGTGATGGGGACGCTAACCCTACCCCACACGTAACCAACTCCCGAACCCTTTCAAATGAATCTCTGGTTTTATTTTTTTACGGTGTCTGGCCTACCATAGTGGCCGGTGGCGACTCCAAACCGAGAAAAAAAGATTTCTTTTAAAGGTTGTTTTCCCGAAACCTGAGCCAATTTTTAAATTCCCCCCTTTTTAAATCAAATCGAACATTTTTTTCAAAAGTAGCGGGAACATGAGTTGAGGAGAAAAAACCCCGTTACAGCTTGGCGACTCCGCTGGGGAAAAATTTTGTTTTTCAAAACAAAAAGAGAGTTAGGCCAAAGAAATAATTGTTGCTTTTAATGATGGAAATTTTTGAAATTTAATTTGACTTTAACGAGATGGTTCTTCTTTGAAAATAAGACTTTAAGTACACGAGCTTTGATAATTGGTGGTCTTGAATTAATTTTTCATTTAATTTCAAAGGAATCACCGACATGTGTTGCATCACGCATTAGGCTCTATACCCGAGCTTCGTCCCTTAAGTGGGAGTGAAACGCCCATACCCACGTGAGTCTCCCTCCACGGGTCGGTAATTCACTTCCGGAATCCACGCCTTTGACATGTGAGCAGCCCTCCACGTCATTAGGTAGTGCTTTCCCTCGAACCGAAACCAATTCGCAAGCTTGTAATGGGCCAGAATTGGGGTTCTTGTTACCTTAGTAGGTAATGAGATAGGTTCGGGTAACCTTGTTAGAACCGAACCACATGCGTGAGAATTTAAGAAGCCTACCCCGATTAGAGCCATGCGGTTAACCGTAGAATTAGAATTTGTGCTATTAGGTCTTGTTTTGTTAACCTGCTTTGGTGTTTTCTGTTTATTTGTTCAAGTATTCATTCTCGGTGTTACTAACCCAGTTGCCTTTTTTTCTTATTTTGATTATTTTTGCATACTCATCGCATTTTCATACGAAGTGTTGATACGAGAACAGTCTAAGTTGAAAACTTTCACAATGGGAGAAAGAATCCATAGCAATGGAGTTTTCGAGACCCTAATTTGAAGGAAAGGGGCGAGAAAAGAGAGAGAAAAATCGTACCTTGTGTATCTATTTTCTTACCTCGTTGTAACGAGATTTGATCTCCGTTATGGAAAGTTGTTTAATGAGGATGTTCGTCGAATCAATGTTTCCTTGCATTCGATTGTGTTTAATTTTTTGCCTTCAATCATTTGTTTCAGTTATGCATACACATTTCATGCATTACACCATTTAGTCTCAGAATTAATTGTTCGGAGTTATGGCAGCATTCGTGACTATCGAAGATTCCGCACCCACACTTTACTCGCCATCAAAAGAAGCAAATGGAGGAGAGTTTTGCTAAGTTGGAAGCCGATTTGAGAGGTCAGTTAGAGCGAGCCCAGCAAGAATTAAGGGACACCATCATCAAGTCCCAACAAGATATGATGAACGAGATATCTCAACTGTTGCAAGCAAATCTGAAAGGAAAGGGTGCTGCCGGAAACCCTAGTCAGGATAAGGGAGACCCCTCGTTTTCTCCAGGTTTTGTTACCAATACCCCTAAGCCCTCGCAAGGAGCGGCTACTCAAGGAGAGGGGGCAACATCGCATCAGGCGGGCGCCTCTACCCATATTCCATCGGGTCTGATTTTTAATACGGAGAATGTCGGGGATAGTGTCCCGGACTTGGATGAGATCGAGAACTTAAACAAAGTGAAGGTCGAGTTCTCAAAACAACTAGAAGAAACTTGAAAAGACCTCGAGGAGAAATTCCGAACTAAAGAAGGAGAAGAGGGGGCATACGGGATGAATGCTAGAGACCTCAGCTTGGTTCTGGATCTGATAATCCCGCCCAAGTTCAAAACACCGGAATTTGAGAAATTTGACGGGACGACTTGCCCTACTGCTCACATAACCATGTTCTGTAGAAAGATGACGGGTTTCATCGACAATGAGAAGTTGCTAATTCACTGCTTCCAAGACAGTTTAGTGGGGCCCGCGGTGAGGTGGTACAATCAGTTGACTCGTGCTCAAATTAGGTCGTGGAAGGATTTGGCCAAGGCTTTCACCGATCAGTATAGGCATATAACCGACATGGTTCCGAACCGACTCATGCTACAAGGTTTGGAGCAAAGGCACAATGAGAGCCTCCGTGAGTACGCCCAGCGTTGGCGAGATGTGGCGGCACAAGTTCAACCCCCACTTCGTGAGAATGAGATCTCCCCTATGTTTGTTGAGACTTTGAAAGGGACCCTCTATGACCGCATGATAAGCAACCCTATCGGTAACTTCTCAGATATGGTTATGACCGGTGAGCGGATCGAAGCAGCTATCAAGAGTGGTAGGATTGATGGAGGAGAGAATGCCCGAAAGCAGTTTAAAAAGAAGGACCATGAGGTGAACAATGTCGGTGCTTACGAGGTTTCTAAGCACTTCACAGTTTCAGCGCCTCAAGCCGCAGTCGGGAATGCGCAAGGCCAAAACCGAAGAGAGAATAGGGCTCCCAAGAAGGAACAAGAGAGAATGACTTTCACACCTCTACCTATACCGTACAAAGAGGTATACAAACACCTATACGAGGCTGATTTGGTTCGTTCGTATCATGTTACTCCCTTCCAGCCGCCTTACCCTGCATGGTACGATGAGAAGGCACACTGTGAGTACCACGGCGGAGTACCGGGGCACACGATAGAAAATTGCACAGCATTCAAGAAGCTCGTGCAAAACATGATTAACACCGGCGTCCTCGAGTTAGAGAAGCCTAATGTGACGACCAATCCTCTTCCGAAACATGAAGGTCGGGGCGTGAATGCTCTTGAAGAAGTTGATGTGAAAAAGACAAGGATGGAAGTGTCCGAGATAAAGTCACCTCTGAGTTGGGTATACAAGCAGTTGTGCGCAGCTGGTTTAGTTGAGAAAGGCCCGAATGGGGCATGTGATGGCCTTGAATCCTTCTGCGAGTACCATCAGACTACGGGGCACGAGATTCAGAGTTGCCCGGAATTCAAGCAGTTGGTCCAGGATTTAATGGACAATCGGGAGGTTGAGTTCCTCGAGGAAGTTTGAGGGGTGGGATGGACGGCCAATTTAATCAAAAGTTTAATGCATCCAAGTTTATTTGCTTTCATTTCATTGCGTGCTAGTTTTTTTTCCCTGAAGTGATGTGTGGAATCCAGTTTGCTACCCTTTGCCCGAAGGTAGCAAAGATCTTTTTGTAAGGGCCTCAGACTGCACTTTTTTAGTTTCAATGAAAGGATGCATTATGTTTCAATTGCCTTTTCATTTTGTGTATATATTTGCCTATTGAGTCCCCGTAGATCAATTGCACAAGGGGCATTGACCTTGACCCCAAAGGTTGACTTCGAGCCGCCTGTGTCTAGTGGAAATCGAAGGCTTTGAAGATGATGAATATGTGGCTTACACTCCAAGTTAATTTGGTCACCTAATCAAACACACATAGAATTATGACCTTCGGAGGAATAACCGGAAAAATTTCCGTGCTAAAAAAAATAAAAAAAATTCAAGAATACTAAGCCTAACAATGTTCGAAGCCTGGTAATAGGCATTTTCGGATACAAATGTGGAATTTTTGGGGCACTCCGCTGTAGCAAAAGACCAATAAGGTTGCTATGCACCATCCACTTTAGCTACATGAGTGGTGGTAAAATCGTGACAATGCCGAGTAACTCGGGGTATCGTTGTATGCTCCATCTTTATTCTCGAGCCAAAGGAATGTGATGAGTTGACTTCCCCACAATCATAAAGAATTGATAAAGGCGAAGCCTATTAAAGATAAATCTAATTTTTGGGCACTCCGCTGTAGCAAAAGACCAATAAGGTTGCTATGCACCATCCACTTTAGCTACATGAGTGATGGTAAAATCGTGACAATGCCGAGTAACTCGGGGTATCGTTGTATGCTCCATCTTTATTCTCGAGCCAAAGGAATGTTATGAGTTGACTTCCCCAAAATCGTAATTAATTGATAAAGGCGAAGCCTATTGAAAATAAATCTAATTGATTAAAAAGCCGAAATAACTTGGAGAGTATGTCACATTTTCAGACATCAGCTCAGCTTTCGAGGTCTCCTAGACACATGATGCTTGAGGCAATCATTGGTAAGCCATAACAGTGTCGTTCGTGCACTTGATATTCAGAGTATTTAATCTGGCTTGATGTACTCATGATTTGAAGAGAAAATCTAGTTTTCGAAAACGCATCTTATTTTGAAATTAGGAGATGCAGTCTAAATCTTTTTGTGAACACAAATTAATTTCCCCTTACTTCAGGGATAAAGTTTAGAATGCAATGTCATGAATACAAATGACAGCTTGTCAGTGGCTATGGTGAAGATTGTAGTAAGATTCTACATACTATAGTTCAGGGACTTGAAGCAAATTTTTGTCGAAATGTTTCAATTGCTTCAGAAGTTGAGAAGTGGTCCCCAACGAACTTAAGAGAAAAAGTTCAGGGACTTGGGAGGCATGTGTTCCCCCCATTATTGAAAAGAGATGAAGTCGTCATTAAATGATTGAGATTTGGCAAGGAGAAAGCCAAGTTAGATTAAGAAGAAGAAGGAGAAGGTCAAGGTGGACCAATCCAAAGAGTGAAAGTGTCCGAGCGCTTCAGAAAATGAACTTAGGAGAAAAAGTTTAGGGACTTGGGGGCATGTTCTTCCCCCTATTGTTGAGAAAAGAAAAGAGGTCGTCAAGTGGAGTGAAGACGAAGAGAATAATTTAGCACCCTGTTTGAGTAGGGGGCAACGCTTTAAGAACGGGCACTACGAGGAGTGTTACGTCGTTTCTGACCAGTGGAAGTCAGCAGCCGTGTTTCGAGAAGAGACCAAGGTTTGCCAGAAGAGATTGCAAAGAAGAAGAGACAAGAAAAAGGTCGAGATTGACCAACTCGGAGAGTAGAAGCATCCGAGCATTTTGATGTCGTAATTCATGCATCACTTGTAGTTAGGCATCCATAGGATTAGGGGCATGCTAACTCACATAATCATATCATTTTTACCTATTTTTGACAGATATTTCAAAGCTTTTCTCATAAAAGGAAGCTCGCCTATCCGTTCAGGCTCGTGGAGAATGGAATATCAAAGCTTTTCTCATAAAAGGAAGCTCGCCTATCCGTTCAGGCTCGTGAAGAATGGAATATCAAAGTTTTTCTCATACAAGGAAGCTCGCCTATCCGTTCAGGCTCGTGAAGAATGGAATATCAAAGCTTTTCTCATACAAGGAAGCTCGCCTATCCGTTCAGGCTCGTGAAGAATGGAATATCAAAGCTTTTCTCATAGAAGGAAGCTCGCCTATCCGTTCAGGCTCGTGAAGAATGGAATATCAAAGCTTTTCTCATACAAGGAAGCTCGTCTATCCGTTCAGGCTCGTGAAGAATGGAATATCAAAGCTTTTCTCATACAAGGAAGCTCGCCTATCCGTTCAGGCTCGTGAAGAATGGAATATCAAAGCTTTTCTCATACAAGGAAGCTCGCCTATCCGTTCAGGCTCGTGAAGAATGGAATATCAAAGCTTTTCTCATACAAGGAAGCTCGCCTATCCGTTCAGGCTCTTGGAGAATGGAACCCGCCTATCCGATCAGGCCCTTGGAGAATGGAACCCGCCTATCTGATTAGGCCCTTGAAGAATGAAACCAGCCTATCCGTTCAGGCTCTTGGAGAATGGAACCCGCCTATCCGATCAGGCCCTTGGAGAATGGAACCCGCCTATCTGATCAGGCTCTTGAAGAATGAAACCAGCCTATCCGTTCAGGCTCTTGGAGAATGGAACCCGCCTATCCGATCAGGCCCTTGGAGAATGGAACCCGCCTATCCGATTAGGCTCTTGAAGAATGAAACCCGCCTACCCGATCAGGCCCTTGGAGAATGGAACCCGCCTATCCGGTCAGGCTCTTAAAGAATGGAATCCACCTACACGTTCAGGCACTTGGAGAAGGGAACCCGCCTGTACGTTTAGGCTTTCAAAAAATAGAACCCGCCTATCCGTTCGGGCATTTGAAGAATGGAGCTTCTGCTAATTATCTGTTTGATCAGACCTCGAAGGGTTGGAGAGTGTTGAAATGAGAAAAACAGCTTCAGGCCTCCGCTACCGTTGCCTTTCCCCGCACTGACTTCCGAACCGCCAGTAGTTCGAGTGCACGGTGACTCGGAATCCAAACAGGGAAGTCAGACAAAATTGGTGCTTATGGCCTTTGCTTTATCCTTGTTCTACAAGTATAAGCAAAGGGGGGCAGCTGTAATCACCTATTTTGTCCGGGGTGTTTAACCCGTTTTTCTTCTTTCAAATAATGGGCTTTGATGTTTATATTGTGACTAAAAACCAAAAACCAAAAAAAGAAAAAAATTAATTAAAAACAGTATACATTATATTATCATTACTTTATGCTTACTTACCAATATTTTTGATATCTATTACTACTATTATGTATTACGTATTATTATTGTTATTTCTTCTTACTACCCATACTACTACATGTTATTACATTATTAGTTATTTATTATCTATTATTGTCCTATTTCATTATCGTACGCTATATATTATTAGTATTATGAATTCTAATTTCCATTATCTTATTATTTCCCGCCATTGTTATTTACTATTACTATTTACTATTATTATTATTAGCTTTATTACATTATTAATTATTAATGTTATAACTATTGTCATATTATTATTATTATTATTATTATTATTATGTTTATTATCACTATTATTATTATTAATATTTAATATTATTATTATCATTAGTGAATCTGAAAACAAAATAAACACATAGTATAAATAAGCCCAACATATTAATATATAAATAAAGCCCAACGTTTTTTACAGTCCATTATACAGTATCAAAACCCAAAAATAAATACAAAGCCCATTTAGCCCTAAGCCCTAATCTGATAGAAACCCTAACACCCCTAATTTTGATGCAGCCGCCAAGCCATGTATACCGTCAGATCCAGATTAAGATCAACGGCTGAGATCGAGCCGGGGAAGTCTCTAGAAACTCCACGCTCTGCACGCGCGACCCTCCAGCAGCCCACGCGCGGCGATCCGATTCCCACACATGCGCGTGTAGACCACAACCGACCCCTCAGCTTCTCTCGTGCACCGTTCGATCAATCCGAGCCCGTCCGAATCCCATCCACGGTGCATCATCCACGGCCGGCCACAGCTCTCCATGGTCCCCTCTCCTCCTCACGGGTCACATGCAACACAAGAAAACAATATGACAGAGCCAAAATGGATGCAACGGAAACGTACGAAGCAAAATCGCAACCAAAAATCAGAAAAAAATCAGAAATCACAGAAATCACAACCGAAATGCAGAAATCACAACCGAAATGCAGAAATCGTACAAATCATCAGCAATCAACAGAGATTTACAGCAATTATTTGCATTTTAGAAATAGGAAAAAATGCGATTTTCCGGCTATAAAAAGCCGAAGAATGCAATGTAAAATGGGGGGGGGGAATTTTTCAGAGGGTTTTCATTCGGAAATTTCAGAGAGCAAATTGTAATCGAACTTCTTTCAGAGCAATACAAACAGAGGCGATTTAAGAGGTATATCGTATCTTGTTTTCGTTTTCGGAAGTAAAAACTAAAAAAGACAGAGAAGGGTTAGGTTTTACCGTCGCGTCTCCTCCTTCACCGTTTTGTTTCCTTCGCCGGTAATAAGCCATCCGGTCCCTTTCGGGACCACATGTGGTGAGCCGGTGGGAAAGAACGCCGAAGGGCGGTTGTTTGGAAGATTTTGGGGGGGTTTCGCTTTCGGGTTTCACAAAAAAAGGGGGTTTCAACTTTTGTTTTGGGATTTGTGGGAAGATCGAAAAAGAGTTTCGTCTTTTTGGTTTTTTTTAGGGTTCCGGCGCTGGCAACGGCGACCGGAACACCTTTCGGCGCCGGAAAATAATAGAGAAAAAAAAGGGGGGGCTCTCAGTATTAGGGTTTAAAAATGATGAAAAGGGGCTTTAATGTTTTTAGAGTTGATTTTATAACCTTTTTTTCGTTTTAATTTTGGCTTAATCTCGCTTTGAATCCCTCCGCATCCTTTTAATTACGCGGGGAGGACTTCCGCTTTTTAAAACCCTCCCCGCAGTCCTCGTCGTTTTCCAAATGTTTTCAATTTAGCCACCGTCTTCGTTTAAATCGAATTCCGGATGGTAAAATCACCCTTTTAGCCCCTGTAGGTTTTTCCGTGTTTTCATTCTCGTCCCCAAATTCAGTTTTAATTGATTTCCCGAGTGGTAAAATGCTGTTTTGGTCCCTGAAGCTTCCCGCGCCTTTACGATTAAGTCCCAATTTCGCCTTTTAATTAGTTTTTTTAGGGTTTTATTGCATTTTCAGTCCCTTCATGTTTGCATTTTATTTATTTACGTTGCATTTCATTCTGCATGTTATATTTTGTTACTCATGTATTGCCCCTTTCATTTTATATCGAATATATATTTTGCCATATTGTTATTTGATGCAAATATTTGTTTTTTATGTGTATGTTTATATGTTTCCATGACGATTCGAATATATATTTGTTATATGCCTTTTTTTAATGTCGTTTGAATTTGTATTCTGTGACATGCATTCTAAATGTCATTCATGTGATTTTTAATGTCTTGATTTGCATGATAATTAATTTTAATTATAAAACGGAGATACTTATTAATCCGCGTATTTGGGTCGACTAGCCTAGCTTATTGGATGTCCCTGAATATTCGGATTAATTCGAATCGTTTAAAGGTAAATTCGAGATTAAAACGAACAAGACCATAGCATCATCCTTTAATTGCTTGCATCATGCATAAAGGTGACGTACGGGATCCGAACCCTAAACTAACACGACAGTCAGTCTTATATGATGTCGGTTTAGTCTTTGGTCCGGTGTACCGTCATCCTTTTTAATTAAATGGTAAATTAATCCGATACCACCAATTCGAAAAGCTCGTACATTTAAAGTCCGGTTTTCAATACAGAACCACTAATTAAATTCTTTTTAAATTTCGAATAATTTCCATCAATTGAAAGCAACAATTGTTTTGGTACCGATTTCCGGGCGTGATGGGGACGCTAACCCTACCCCACACGTAACCAACTCCCGAACCCTTTCAAATGAATCTCTGGTTTTATTTTTTTACGGTGTCTGGCCTACCATAGTGGCCGGTGGCGACTCCAAACCGAGAAAAAAGATTTTTTAAAGGGATTTTTCCAAAACCCGAACCGAATCAATTTTTTAAATCTCCCCTTTTCAAATCATATTGAATAAAGTAACGGGAACTTGATCCGCGGAGAAAAAACCCCGTTACACAATGGAATGATAGAAAATGACTCAATCATTTTTTACCAGACCATAAAAGTTCTAACTCTCAAAAGCGGATTGATGTCATTCAAGAAGAGTATAATTTTATGCAAGACAATAAAGTTTAGAAACTTGTCTCATTACCTTAAGGTGCAAACCAATTGGTTGTAAATGGATATTTAAAACCAATAGGGATGGAAAGGTAACGTGGATAAGTATAAAGCACGTCTTGTATCTAAAGGATATACTCTAAAAGAAGACATTGATTTTGTAGAGACTTTCTCTCAAGTTTTTATTGAAAGACTCTTTCAAGATAATTATTACACTTGTTGCTTGTTTTAGTCTTAAGCTACATTAGATAGATGTTAAGCTTGTTTTTTTTTCAATGACGACATTGAAGAAACTATTTATATGGTACAATCATAGAGTTGTGTCTTATGATACAATATCAATGATATGCAATCTATCTATGAGCTTAAGTAGGACTCTTATTATTGAAATTATAAATTTCATGTTGATTATCTCATTCGGTTTTGATATAAATTTGGTTGACACTTGTATATACTACAAGTTCAGTGGGAGTAAACCAAGTGACACTCATATTGCTAAAGAAGATAAGTATTATCTTACTCAATGCCCTAAAAGTAACCTTGAAATTTAGAAAATCCAAAAGATTCTCTATATATAAGCTATTGAGAATCTAATTTATGCTTAAGTATGTATGCGTTCAGAAATTGTGTACATTGTTAGAATGTTAGACAAATATTTAAAAAAAATCTAGTATGGACTATTGGATAGCAGCCAATAGAGTTATGAGATATCTTCAGAGAACAAAAAGTACTTGCTCACATGTTGGAGTTCTGGTAAGTTAGAGATCATCAGGTTTATAGAGTTCGATTCTAATAGAATATTAATGCAAAAGAATTTTGTCACTTGAGCTGCTATGTAACGCCCGTGTTTTGGGGTTAGGAGTTAGCCGAGTTTATAGTCCGAGTCAATAAAATTAAATTAAAATCAATTCAACCTAAATTGGACCCATTTGAGCTTTAGAAAAAGGGGAGGGACTAAGGTTGTAATTTTACCCAAAAGTTTTGAAAAGCAAGACCACTTTAATTAAAAGTTGTCTTCCTCCCCCTTTATCCCCCTTTCCAACTTCTAAAGCACCCAAACCCCTCTTCAAAACTCTTTCAAACCTAAAACACTATTCCATTGTGTTTCTCCCTCAATTCAAAGTGCTTTTGAAAGGTAAACATGTCATCTTACTCTCCTCTCTATTCCCTATCCACCCATGGTCTTAGTTTTGAAAGATATGAAGTTTTGAAAATTAGGGTTTGTTTTAAAGTTTGGGTTTTTAAAGGGTTTTTCATCTTGTTTTGATAAATTGAGTTGGTGCTTTGTTTACTCATGTTGAAATACACATTATATGTTAATTTGGTTAAATTTTGATGAAAATCCGAAGTAAGGTCTTAGAGCAAATTTTAAAGTGTCAAAACTTGGGTTTTTGGGAGGTTTAAGGTTGAAATTGAAGGGCTGTTGGTTTAGGTATATTAGGAAGGTGATTTGGGGTCTTTTGGGTGTCATTTGGATGATTGGAAGTGGAGTTTTCAGCTAGGGTTGTAGGGAGTACGAATTTGAGATATTTGGGGATTTAATTTGGTTGGAAATTTTGGATGAGGTTGGTTTGAATTCAAAGGTTATGTGTTGATTGAATATTAGCATTGATTGTGGCTATTGGTTGTGTTTTTGGTTGGCTAGAAGAAAGAGAGATCGTCGGAGAAGCTTTGGGACAGAATCCGAGTTCGTAGGAGTTTCGCTTGGTAGCTAAGGAAGGGCGGTGAGTGGTTTCAAACTTGATTTAAAGTTTGGTTCGAGTATGTGTAGTGTGTGTGTGTAAAGTGTGCTTGGTAGGCCACTTCTATTTAACTCAAGTAGTTAATTTAGCCTTGTTTTCCATAAATGTTGTTGTGTCCATTTAGCTATACTCTTGTGGATTGTGGTTAAATCGATGCATGTATATCATGAAATGTATATATTTGATGAGTATGGAATGTGGTTGATGACATATATGATGTGGTTTTGATAATTGGCACTAAATAAATTACCGGTTGTAAAAGATCGATCATTAGGATTAGTGGGCACACGAATTGAGTCAAAACGTACGTGGCCTTGATGGCGTTAAGTCATCAAGGAGGAGTACGGTGATGTAATATTCCACCGGAAGCTTTTATTTATTTCTACGGGATGATGACTGGAATCCCATCCGTAGGGCATGTGGCGATGAGTGGAATCCCGCACATGCAAGGGGTATTGATACGATTGGTCCCGTATCGATACGGCCTTCTTGTTCCAGGCCTCGTGTTTCGATACGCGAGGGGGCGTATCGATACCTTTTTGGTCACTGGAGCTACTGTCCATTTCGGTATCGATACGGGCCCTTGGCGTATCGATACGGTCATCTTAGCGTTGACCGTGGGAAGTCAACCGTTGGGGAGGGTATCGATACACTCCTTGGCGTATCGATACGGTCTCCACGGGTTGACTCTGACCAGTTGACCTAGTCAAGGGGTATCGATACACCCCTTAAGTGTATTGATACCGCCTGCAGTTTAAGCTCAAAATTGGGCTGCAAGATGTTGGGTTGAGTTCGTTTGTTTGTCTCGTGAATGTTGTTCCACTGTATGATCACATAGGATTAAATACTCATCTAGACAAGATTGAAAATGAAAAAATAGGGTTGCTAACCGAGGGGGAATCCTTAAGGGGTTTTCACTCGGTTTTCCCCGTGTAGCTCATTCGGACCGGTCATCCGGCTAGACCGGGACGAGGGCGTTACATTTGTTGGTATCAGAGCCTGAGGTTATCGAGACCTCGGGCAGGTAAGTGAGGTAAGCTTGATGTATTAAATGATTGTGTTGTTCGATGCATGTCTTGCCATTAATTCTTGAATATTTGACTGTTCGTATGATATTTTGAAGCATGAGTTGTCGTGTCTGGTGTAGAGTGTGTGCCCATTGCTGCTATTACTTAATTTAAAAAGATTTTTGGAAAAAGGAGTACTTGAGCACTATTGGACCCTTGCTTTGACTAACGTAATCCTTATTTGTTTCTTGTTGTAATTTATACCTTGCTAGCTGTAGCATGAGACCACGTGGGAGGCCTAGGATGGTTCGACCGGAACCACGGGCAGCGGCTCCATGAGTTGAGCCAGTAGTGAGAGTTGAGGCTCAAGTGGGAGAGCCTGTGGTTAGAGTTGGAGCTCCTCCACCACCTCCACCACCACCACCTCCTCCACCGGTAGTGGGAGGTGAGGCCGGGGTCGAAGGAGAGGGACCACAAGGAGGTCAAGGTGGCAAAGGTGGCCAAGGACCGGCCGGGATAGACTTAGCTCCGTTGGTTCAGGCGATAGCCGGGGCATTTCAGGCTGCAGTAGCTGGAGGTCAGGCAGCACATCATCAGGGTGAGGGCACTGGATTGCCTTTAGAGAGACTTTGGGGCCTTGGGGCCGAAGAGTTCAGAGGTGCTACTCCGGAGCGATCAGAGTTATGGTTTGAGAAGACTGTCCGTATCCTTGCTCAGATGGGATGTACTGGTGAGCGCAAGTTGGGATGTGTTGAGTCTCTGCTTCAGGGTGATGCCTACACTTGGTGGGTCACCATTACTACGGGTATGGATGAGGCCGAGATCACTTGGGAGTTCTTTGAGATAGCTTTCCGTAAGAAGTATCTGGGTCCGTGATACCTCGATGAGAGGAAGAGGGAGTTTATGGCATTGCTTCAGGGGAGTATGTCCGTGACCGATTATGAGATCCGATTTGTCAGATTGAGTCAGTATGCACCTGAGCTTGTACCTACTGAGGTGGAGCGTTGTAACCGCTTCCATTACGGGCTGAGTGAAGAGATCAAGACGTATACTCTAGCTTCAGATTACACTGATTTTGATGTCTTGGTCGCGAGGGCCAAGGACTTAGAGCACAGTCTGAGTTTGACCAGGCGGTCAGGTGGATCTAGCTCGGGTAAGAGGTCCAGTAACTTTGATAGAGGTGATGCCAAGAGGCATCGGGACAACATGCATCAATATGATCATAGGCGTAGTGGCAGTAACCACGATAGGGGCCATCAGGGTCAGAGAGCTGGTGGGAAGTTGCCCACGTGTGCTACTTGCGGGAGGAACCACACCGGTGAGTGTTGGGGAAATTATCATTCTTGTTGGAGTTGTGGGGCTAGAGACCACATTAGGCGTGACTTTCCACATCAGGTGGGACAGGCACCAGCTCAGGCTCCTGCTAGAGCTAATGACTTTCAGAGAGGCCGCGGGCGCGGTAGAGGTAACTTCCAGCCGAGGAACGATGGTCAGAGGAACATAGCACATGTAGTTGCAGTTCAGCCAGAGGGCGGAGGTCAGGCCAGAGTTTATGCTCAGCATGGGGATCAGCATGACACCGATGTGATCGCAGGTAACTTCTCGATACAGTCTTTGGGTTTGCTTTCTTTGATTGACTCTGGGTCTACACATTCCTACATATTGAGTGAGCATGCACAGTCTTTGAATTTTCCTTGTGAGATGTTAGAGGTAGGAGTTAGTGTTACTAGTTTCTTTGGGGACACGGTAGTGGTTAGGAAGATGTACCAGAGGTGTCCGTTGATGGTTTAGGGGCATGTGTTTCCAGTGGATATGATGGAGCTTCCTTTCTATGGTTTCGATGTGATTCTGGGTATGGATTGGCTCACAGAGCATAGATCTAGGATAGATTTTGAAACTAAGCGGATTTCTTTGAGGCTCACAGATGACTATGAGATTGTAGTGGTGGGTGAGAACGTGAAGTTCTTGTCCAATGTGGTTTCAGTATTAGAGGCTAAGAGACTAGTTGAGTTGGGGTGTGAAACATACTTAGCGTATGTGATGAACCCTAACATGAGTGAGGTTAGACCTCAGGACATCCGGACAGTATGTGACTTTCCTAGTGTGTTTCTGGAAGAATTGCCAGGGTTACCACCGGACAGAGAGGTAGAGTTCAGCATTGAGACTTATTCTGATTCAGCTCCTGTTTCGATTGCTCCGTATCGCATGGCACCGAAAGAATTGAAAGAGTTGAAGACTCAGTTGCAAGAATTGACAGATAGAGGTTTTATTAGGCCTAGTTCTTCACCTTGGGGTGCACCAGTGTTGTTTGTGAAGAAGAAAGATGGAAGCATGAGAACGTGTATAGATTACAGGCAGTTAAATCAGTTGACAGTGAAGAACAAATATTCGTTGCCTAGAATTGACGACTTGTTTGATCAGTTGAGAGGAGCATCTGTCTTTTCGAAGATTGATTTGAGATCGGGCTACTACCAGCTAAAGGTTAGAGAGGTTGATGTACCGAAGATGACCTTTAGGACTAGATATGGTCACTATGAGTTTTTAGTCATGCCATTTGGGTTGACTAATGCACCGGCTGCTTTCATGGACATGATGAATAGGATTTTCCATCAGTATCTAGATCAGTTTGTAGTTGTGTTTATTGATGACATTTTGGTGTACTCGCGAACTGGAAAAGACCATGACCGACACTTGAGACTTGTTTTGAAGACTTTGCTAGATCATCAGTTGTATGCGAAGCTCAGCAAGTGTGAATTCTGGATCCGTGAGGTAGTCTTCTTAGGACATGTAGTGTCAGCCGATGGGATTAGAGTTGATCCGAAGAAGATTGAGGCCATTGTTGAGTGGAAGCAACCGAAGTCTGTGACAGAGGTGCGTAGCTTCCTAGGCTTAGCTGGATACTATAGGAGATTTGTAGAGGGCTTCTCTAAGTTAGCCGCTCCATTGACACAGTTACTTCAGAAGAGTGTTCAGTTTGAGTGGACAGATGCAAGACAGAGAGCCTTTGAGAAATTGAAAGAAGCTTTGACCCAAGCACCGATCTTGATACAGCCTGAGTCCGGGAAGGACTATATAGTTTACAGTGATGCTTCTTATGTAGGGCTAGGATGTGTTCTGATGCAAGACAAGAGAGTAGTGGCTTATGCCTCAAGACAGTTGAAGACCCATGAGCGCAACTATCCGACCCATGACATAGAGTTAGCTGCAGTTGTGTTTGCTCTGAAGATTTGGAGGCACTATTTGTACGGCGAGAGATGCACAGTGTACACCGATCACAAGAGTTTGAAGTACATAATGACTCAGCGAGATTTGAATCTCAGACAGCGTAGATGGTTAGAGTTGCTAAAGGACTATGATCTTACTATTGAGTACCATCCGGGTAAGGCCAATGTGGTGGCCGATGCATTGAGTAGGAAGATGGCCGTGGACTTGAGAGCTATGTTTGCTAGATTTAGTTTGTCCGGAGATGGTGGCTTGATAGCCAAGCTTCAGGTTAGACCTACTCTAGGTCAGTTGATTCGAGAGAAACAGCTCGTAGATAGATCTTTAGCACCTCACGTGCAAGATATAGTCGGTGGTAGATCTTCAGACTACAGTTTCAGTACTGATGGGGTTTTGTGTTTCAAAGATAGAATAGTTGTGCCAGAAGACAATGACTTGAGACGTACGATCTTGACTGAAGCCCACAGTAGTCCGTTTGCTATGCATCCTGGAAGTACGAAGATGTACCGTGACTTGAAGAATGAGTACTTTTGGGTTGGCTTGAAGAGAGATGTAGCCGACTTTGTGAGTAAGTGCTTAGTGTGTCAGAGAGTGAAGGCGGAACATCAGGTTTCCTCAGGTTTGTTACAGCCGTTGAGAATTCCAGAATGGAATTGGGAGAACATCACCATGGATTTTGTTTCGGGTTTGCCTTTGACTCCTACGAAGAAGAACTCGGTTTGGGTGATAGTAGATCGTTTTACGAAGTGTGCTCACTTCTTGGCAGTCAACACTACTTACACTTTAGATAGATTGGCTGATTTGTACATCGGTGAGATTGTTAGACTGCATGGTGTGTCGAAGTCCATTGTGTCAGATAGAGATCCGAGATTTACTTCTAGATTTTGGGAGTGTCTGCATACAGCTTTGGGTACCCGTTTGAACTTCAGCACTTCTTATCATCCTCAGTCTGACGGTCAGTCGGAGAGGGTTATTCAGATCTTAGAGGACATGTTGCGTTGTTGTATCATAGACTTTCAGGGTACTTGGGAGAAGCATTTGCCTCTAGTAGAGTTTGCGTACAATAACAGCTTTCAGTCGAGCATTCAGATGGCTCCGTATGAGGCCTTGTATGGCCGAAAGTGTAGAACTCCAGTTTGTTGGGCCGAAGTGGGACAGAAGTTGTTACCTATGCTGGATTTACTCAAAGGGACAACAGACAAGGTAAAATTGATTTGTGACCGTTTGAAGGCTGCTTCGGATAGGCAGAAGTCCTATGCCGATTTGAAGAGGAAGGAAGTCGAGTTCTCAGTGGGTGAGAAGGTATTCTTGAAGGTGTCACCGTGGAAGAAGGTGATGAGATTTGGTCGAAAGGGGAAGTTGAGTCCGAGGTACATAGGGTCGTATGAGATTGTGAAGAGGGTTGGTCCCGTTGCTTATCAGTTGCGTTTGCCATCCGAGTTAGAGAAGATACACGATGTGTTCCATGTTTCGATGCTTCGTAAGTATAGGTCCGATCCATCGCATGTTATGCCCGTAGAAGAGGTTGAATTGAATCCGGATTTGACTTATGAAGAAGAGCCCGTTGAGATCTTAGCTTCTGACAGTAAGGTGTTGAGGGGTAGATCGATTGAGTTAGTGAAAGTGCGGTGGCAACGTCGAGGTGTGGACGAGGCCACTTGGGAGAGGAAAGAGGATATGGAAAAGCAGTTTCGGTATCTCTTTCAGTCAGGTAATTTCGGGGACGAAATTCCTTAAGTGGGAGAGAGTTGTAACGCCCGTGTTTTGGGGTTAGGAGTAAGCCGAGTTTATAGTCCGAGTCAATAAAATTAAATTAAAATCAATTCAACCTAAATTGGATCCATTTGAGCTTTAGAAAAAGGGGAGGGACTAAGGTTGTAATTTTACCCAAAAGTTTTGAAAAGCAAGACCACTTTAATTAAAAGTTGTCTTCCTCCCCCTTTATCCCCCTTTCCAACGTCTAAAGCACCCAAACCCCTCTTCAAAACTCTTTCAAACCTAAAACACTATTCCATTGTGTTTCTCCCTCAATTCAAGGTGCTTTTAAAAGGTAAACATGTCATATTACTCTCGTCTCCATTCCCTATCCACCCATGGTCTTAGTTTTGAAAGATATGAAGTTTTGAAAATTAGGGTTTGTTTTAAAGTTTGGGTTTTTAAAGGGTTTTTCATCTTGTTTTGATAAATTGAGTTGGGGCTTTGTTTACTCATGTTGAAATACACATTATATGTTAATTTGGTTAAATTTTGATGAAAATCCGAAGTAAGGTCTTAGAGCAAATTTTAAGGTGTCAAAACTTGGGTTTTTGGGAGGTTTAAGGTTGAAATTGAAGGGCTGTTGGTTTAGGTATATTAGGAAGGTGATTTGGGGTCTTTTGGGTGTCATTTGGATGATTGGAAGTGGAGTTTTCAGCTAGGGTTGTAGGGAGTACGAATTTGAGATATTTGGGGATTTAATTTGGTTGGAAATTTTGGATGAGGTTTGTTTGAATTCAAAGGTTATGTGTTGATTGAATATTAGCATTGATTGTGGCTATTGATTGTGTTTTTGGTTGGCTAGAAGCAAGAGAGATCGTCGGAGAAACTTTGGGACCGAATCCGGGTTCGTAGGAGTTTCGGTTGGTAGCTAAGGAAGGGCGGTGAGTGGTTTCAAACATGATTTAAAGTTTGGTTCGAGTATGTGTAGTGTGTTTGTGTGTAAAGTGTGCTTGGTAGGCCACTTCTATTTAACTCAAGTAGTTAATTTAGCCTTGTTTTCCATAAATGCTATTGTGCCCATTTAGCTATACTCTTGTGGGTTGTGGTTAAATTGATGCATGTATATCATGAAATGTATATATGTGATGAGTATGGAATGTGGTTGATGACATATATGATGTGGTTTTGATAATTGGCACTAAATAAATTACCGGTTGTAAAAGATCTATCATTAGGATTAGTGTGCACACGAATTGAGTCAAAACGTACGTGGCCCTGATGGCGTTAAGTCATCAAGGAGGAGTACGGTGATGTAATATTCCACCAGAAGCTTTTATTTATTTCTACGGGATGATGAGTGGAATCCCATCTGTAGGGCATGTGGCGATGAGTGGAATCCCGCACATGCAAGGTCCGGTGATGAGTGTAATCCCACCGAGGTAAAGTGTTGTTGAGGTTTAAATCCGCACAATCGGGGTAATTTAAAGTGGCCAATTAACTTTTTCATATATTGTGATATGTGATGTTGATATATGATGGTGGTATATGGTGTTGTTACATGATGTGGATGTTGATGATAGAGTTTGATAGATTATGAGAAACCATATTATGCCACTTGAAAGACTAGCTAGGTCTACTTGATTATATGCCAATGTTTGATGTATGTGAGACTAGGATTTACATGCTTGAACCCTGCATTGTTGATATTTTTTGTTTTAGAGCACCCTCACTAAGCTTATAGCTTACGCTCTCAATGTTCAACAATGCAGATCATTAGCGTGGTGTTAGCTCGAGGCAAGGCAAGAAGGGCTTCCAAGTTTGTGGCTCAAGTACGGTGGTAAATTTTGTATTAGTTAGCAATGTGGCAAGGGTTTTTGTATGAGCTATGTATGACTCATGTATGTTGGCTTTTGATTTGGCCTTGGTTTGTAAAACATGTTACGCTATGATGTATGCTTGTGTGTGGTGGCATGTCTTTAGATGTTTAGGTTGCCTTGTTATAGTGCAAACCTCTTTGTGCTTATCTTGTGCCTTTTAAGGCCTTTGAGTTCCATGTATGACCTATATGTTGAATTGCCTTTTGGAATGCCATGTATGGATGCTTAGTTCATGTTTGAATGCTTGAGATGCTTATGTTGTGCATCACCTTGTGTTGATTAGTGCCCTTTGGCTTCTTGTGAAAGCATGCTTTTATGGTTGGTTTGCCTTAGGATTGATGATAGTGTGTTGGTTGAAGTTTTAGAGGGATTTAGAGGCCTCTTTGTGCCTTAAATCAGCTCAAACCTGTAAGTTCGTAGCAGGGGTATCGATACGGTTGGTCCCGTATCGATACGGACTTCTTGTTCCAGGCCTCGTGTTTCGATACGCGAGGGGGCGTATCGATACCTTTTTGGCCACTGGAGCTACTGCCCATTTTGGTATCGATACGGGCCCTTGGCGTATCGATACAGTCATCTTAGTGTTGACCGTGGGAAGTCAACCGTTGGGGAGGGTATCGATACACTCCTTGGCGTATCGATACGGTCTCCATGGGTTGACTCTGACCAGTTGACCTAGTCAAGGGGTATCGATACACCCCTTAAGTGTATCGATACCGCATGCAGTTTAAGCTCAAAATTGGGCTGTAAGATGTTGGGTTGAGTTCGTTTGTTTGTCTCGTGAATGTTGTTCCGCTGTATGATCACATAGGATTAAATACTCATCTAGACAATATTTAAAATGAAAAAAATAGGGTTGCTAACCGAGGGGGAATCCTTAAGGGGTTTTCACTCGGTTTTCCCCGTGTAGCACATTCGGACCGGTCATCCGGCCAGACCGGGACGAGGGGGTTACATGCTAATTGTAGATTGAATAGAAAGACCACTTCAATTATTTTGTGACAATAAATATGCATTCATTTATTCTATAAACAATAGGAACACTTCAAATTTGAAGCACATAAATATTAAGTTCCTAGTTGTTAAAGAAAATTCAGAGTGGTTGTGTGTCTATGGAGCAAACTTCAGTTTAAGGATATTTTAAAATTATTTTCTGCAGAAATAAAGTTCTTTTGGTTTATGCACACTCTGAATTCAGTAAAGTTGATCTCACTAAGGTTTAGGAGGACCAGTTAGAAATAGACATGTTCGGTTCATATTTCATGTAATTTTCCATGCTACGCATCCATGATTGATCTATGTCATTTGATTATGTTTGTATGCGTGACCATTGATGGGTCCAGTCATGATTGATATGATGAAGACCGCTTTGATCCTATATGGATATAGTTGATGGACGAGATTGTTATAGAATATCTATTATATAATAGCAAATTTTTGAGCTCATAAGGTTGTACATTTATCAGGAAACATATGTTGCCCAAGTGGGAGATTGTTGGATTAAAATCTACAATTGCGGGCACATATGTAAAAATGTATGTTGCTATTATAAAGTATGACACAAAATAAAGTGGCCAATTAAGTTAAGCGTGTCATAGGTATTAAAATGTCATGGAAATAAAAGTGTAGATACCGTAAGATATATTTATAACTCAATGAGGGGAAGAGTTATAAATATTTAATAGTTGATTTAATAAATCAACTATATAAAGAGGTAGTGGTCCCCAAGAAATAGGTTAACTTGTTTTTCTCTCCTTCCCCGTCAGAGAGTTTTACTTCAAGAGATAACATATCTTCTTGGAAGATCAATACCAAAGTATTGGGATTTAAAAATCAATATTTTCAATCTATCAATGAATTCAGGTATGCTTCTGCACTCAGTTTATTCAATTTATTGTTCTTGATGATTTGACATGATAGATCCTGGGGTTTAGATTTCATATATATTATTATTTGGTTCTAACAAATCCTTGTACTCTTGTGAGCTTAAATTTGTGTAAACACCCACCTTGTGGGGTATTAAGTTTACCAAAAAAATCCCTTGTAAAAGGAGAGGTTCTAGTTTAGCCTTAGACAAAAACTAGAGTGGTTTTATCTTAGCCGTATAAAAGATAGGGTTGTAAAGGTTTCCTCCCAAGCCTTGAAAAGGGGACGAACAATTAGTGAATTGGGAAATCCTTAGTGGGGTGCTAAGGTAGTGGATGTAGACTCGGTTGGGTAGTCGAACCACTATAAAATCCTTGTGCAAATTGTCCATCTTTATTTCGGTTTTTAGCCAATTCATCCAAGGAGCAAAATCAACCCTCTTGACAGATTTCGGTGATCAATTCGAGCGTGCTACAAGCTTAACACGGTGTTCTGATGTACATAGACGAGTTACCTCGGCTTCCTATCAATATTTAGTTCAGATGGTGCAACGTAAGCTTAGTGGATGGAAGGTGAAGTGTCTATCATTGGCAGGAGATATTACTCTTGCTAAATCAGTGCTCACGGTTATACCTCTCTATGCCATGCAAACTGCGGTGCTTCTAAAACGTACATGTGTAGAGTTGGAACGGTTGATACGACGCTTTGTTTGGGGTGTTACGGCAGCCACATGAAGGGTTCATCTAGTTAATTGGGACATGGTGTGCCCATCTATTCCTGTTGGAGGATTGGATTTTCGTAAAATGGATAAACAGAATGAAGCGTTCCTTATGAAGCTTGCTTTTCAGTTACTTACTCGGAAATCTACTTTATGGCTACGTTTTATTCAGGAAATCACTCTATTAATCCCTAATTATTTTTTAAACTTCCTATAGTTGATAAAGAAGAGAAAGGGCAGAAGGTCATCTCGTGGAAAAGCTAATAGAGAAGAAAATTATGAGATGATGCGCAATTGGTTCAAGAATGATGGAGGGGGATTGATTTGTTTGCTACAAACACTAGGCAGCAAGCGAATGCTGTTAATTATAACGAAACAAATGATGTTCGAATCGTACGATTGGGATTAATGCAATGATTTTATCAAAGATTGGTTGAGATTGAAACGTAGTAATTCTATTAATAATAATTTTATTGTTGTCTCTTTTGATTGGCTTGTTAAATTTTTTTGGTTGTTTCTTTTATTGTAAGGATTTCATTCATTAACACATTGGAATAAATATATGAGGTATGAGGAAGAAAATGATGATTTGTAAATTTTAATTTATAAGAAAATATTATGTGGAAAATAAATATGATATGACTTTATTTAATTTTGCAAGACCTTGGATAAGATTGTGAGAATGGTTCATTAAATAATTTCTTCTAGTTTTATTTTGAAATATAATTAATTGTATGTCGAGCCTTTAAATTTTTCGATAATTATTTAAAAGTCATTACAAATTTGATGGTGTTCAACGATGTGCGTCGTCCATTGTAGACTCAGCCTTCGTTCATACTCAAATTTGTCATTACTTCACCCATGATCATTTGTTAAACATTTAAAAAAATCACTTATTTAAGATGTTTTGATTCATCCACATCATGGATAGGACAAAATTTAATTACATATCACAACTTAGAGATTATTTCTTGAATTTAAAAAATTGACGCTCCTAATTAACCTTTTATCCAGGCTAAAGGTTTTCTCTTAGGATTTCCCCAAGCGTCGCAGCCTTTCATACTGGTTTTCTTGTCGGTGGCCGACAACCAGTACCAGGTTCATTATTTTTATGTCTTTTTTGTTTTTTTATATTTTTAATAAGAATCTATGTCCTTTGGGAACGTGTTTTCTATATCCTTGTAGTTCGTTTCATGTGTCATTTTGGCATGATTTTATCATACCTTAGCGGTCGTTTGGTGCCCATACAAAAATCTTTACGGTGCTAGTTTCTGATTTTGATTCTGCCGGTGGTCATACAAAGATATATCCCCACTCGGTTGATGTTTGTTTGCCGATGTAATCAAACCTGGGTAGCGGAGAAATCTGCTTGATAGTTTGGTTCGCTCACCACTCCTTTTTCACTTGGTAAAATGTCTCATTTGGATAGAGACAAGGAGATTCAGGAAGACTTCTGAATTTTGTCGGTATGCTAATATCTATGGAAGTATTTAATTTTCTTTGCATCTTAGGGTTTTGTATGAGATTTTGATGGACTAGATCTCATTATTCTCCATTTTAAATGCATTGTATTTGATATATTTTCCATGGTTATTAATAAAATTCAGTTGTCATTGTCAAAAAAATTGACGCTACTAATAAAATTAGTATACCACATCAAAGACTAAACCTATTTTTTCTCCTTCCCTATAAGTGTAACACCCCTACAGTTTAAAAATGAAATGAAAAAAATAAAAAAAAGGAAGAGATTGCATCTTTTGGGGTTTTAACCTATAACCCTTGGATGTTCAAGCTTGTGCCTTAACCGTTCGAGCTAAATGCTCATCCTTGTGAACTACTGAAGTGAAAAATGCCTTGAATTAAAAATTTGGGGGTTTAACCCCAGATTAAAATATCAACAGACTTTTCACTTACGGATAGGAAAGTATCAAATCTAAACTTTCAAGATATAAAATTTCAGAAGAGTCTACTACCAAATCGCAACGTTCACCCTTCGATCTCTCTCAATGTCGGCATGTGGCCGTCACCGCCCACAGTAACGCAACTGTCGCCTTGCCTCGATCAAAACCATAGCTACCACTCGAATCGTTAGGTCACCAATCGCCATGGAGAACAGTTTTGAAGTTCGACGAGAAGCAAAGCGTTGCTCTTCAGTTTTTAAGCGATTCTGGTCGTTTCCGCCGGTAGTTCATCACACGACCACCACCACCGGGTTACTCATGCAAACACGAGCAAAACCCCTCTCACCTTTCGTGGTTATGATCACTAATTCAAGGTCGATGACGTTCATCCGATAGGGGTAACTTAGATAATGAGGGGCATCAAATTCAGCTCGAGAGCGATCAATTGGATCTTTGAAGGCTGACTTACGTAGCTCGGAGTCGAGGTAATACCCAATACTCCTTGTGTACTATAACGAACATGTTAATTAATAGTTAATGCATGAGATATCAAATGTAGCAGAATATAGTATAAGAATACTGATAAGGACCCTTGTAACATAATTAAGAATTATATGACACGTATAAATTTCTGAGATCTGTAAATTAAATGATAAGTCGATTATCTCTGAATACCTCTTAAAACCTCAGTTAATGAAACTATAGATATAAAAGATTCGATTCAAAAGTGAATTCGATGGCTGACAAATTGCGTGTCATTATTATGATGTAGTAAGAAATTAAAGCATGAAGAACGAGCCCTATTCGGTTGGTACACGGAATCAAGGTTGTGGACATGACTCTAATGAGATGAGCAGAAAATATATACTTAAGTTGATTCCTACTTTACTGATTTAAAATTGGTAATCCCGCCCGTATTTTGTTCCTCTACTTCGGCGAGGGTAATCCTCCCCGTATTTGGTTCCTCTACTTTGGTGAGGGTGATTCCGCCCATATAAGGTTCCTATGCTTCGGCTAGGGAAATTCCTTACAGTTACAGTTACAGGTTCCTATAATTCGATTTGGGAAATTCCTTATCCTTACAGTTACAGATTCCTATGCTTTGGCTAGGGTAATTCCTTACCGTTATCGTTACAGGTTCCTATGCTTCAGCTAGGGTAATTCCTTGCCGTTACAATTCCAGGTTCCTATGCTTCGGCTAGGGTAATTCCGTATCGTTACAGTTACAAGTTCCTATGCTTTGGATAGGGTAACTCCTTACTGTTACCGTTACAGGTTCCTATGCTTCAGCTCGGGTAATTCCTTACCGTTATAGTTACGAGTTCCTATGCTTCGGCTAGGGTAATTCCTTAAAGTTATTGTTACAAGCTCCTATGGTTCAGCTAGGGTAATTCCTTATCGTTTTAGTTACAAGTTCCTATGCTTCGGCTAGGGTAATTCCTTACCGTTACCGTTACAGGTTCATATAGTTCGACTAGTGTAACTCTGCCCGGGACCTAAGGTAATCTCTTAGGATGGTACTCACGCCCAAGGGGTTTGGGTTAATGTCTTTATAGTCGTAGCTCAGAATTTCATACTGAAGTACAGTCGGAGGGTAAATAAGAATTAAAAATGAACCTTACTATTGCTTGAATTATGTGCCCGTGAAATAAAATTTTTACGTTGATACAGTTTAGCACTGTTGGGACACACTAAACTCCTTAGTTTAATTTAATCATTCACTCTTTTGATTCTCCGATTTATGGGCTTCTCGCCTGATACTTTGTGATCAAATAATGAGCCGTAATTTGGAACATGTTATTTCCCGAAACATCATGATAGAGTAATGATTGTCATATACTTGCATGTACTTACAACATCCATTGGTAGTTTTGTATCACTGAGCTTTCCAAAGCTCATGTTGTTTTTTTATTGCAGGTTAGAAGAAAACTATCATGGTACAGTGATCGACATATGCGGTTGGATTTTTACTACTGTTATATGTTTAAATGATTTTCAGAAAGGGAATTTTTAAATGGAAGTTAACGTTACAATTTAATAAGTGTTTTAAAGAACAAAAAATGTTTTATGTGGATTTTTACTGTGGGTCGCTCTTGTGACCCTAATGCGACTTTCTAGGATCCGTGGTAATGCATAGGCGGGTCTAGGGGGTTACATTTAGTGGTATCAGAGCTTAGAGTTGTGTCATTCTAGGTTGATCGGTTGATCGTTTGTCATAGGGTGTGTGGTTTGTGCATGGCCCTAGATCATAATTGTACTCCACCGAGGCAGAACTCCAATGTCGGATCTTTTTCTTGAAATAAGTGAGTCTAAGTATTCTGTCCTCTATAGCTTGATCTATTAACAATGAATGCATATGGCATTCGTCTGTGGTTCAAATTTGCTTGATGGATTTGCATATGAAAAAAGAGATGGTTCATGCAGATGAAATTGAAGATCTGATTCGGATTGAGAATAAATGATTGATTATGTGAGGTAATCGATGTAAGCTTACTTGTAAGGCTCTTCGTTGATAATAATTTTGTTGAGAATATTCTGACGGGAAATTTTATAAAAGTAGTATGAATTTAAAAGAAAGATGTCCGTGAATGTGATGAAAGCGTAAATTTTGCGGTGACTCCATTATACACGGAGGAAACAGTTGCATGAATATTACGTTGAAGATAAGTTGCATATGTTTAAAATCTTTGTTATGTCTGATTGGCTTTAAGAGAACCATTTTAGAGAAAAAATGGCACAATTTACTATCATATGTATCACATTGATTGAAATATGATGCTTACATCTTGATTTTGAAAAACTCTATTGGAGGCCTAGGGTTCTCGTTTGAACTACACTTGTATTTTCATATGTAAGGTGACGGACAACCGAGTAGAGTAGTTCATATTCCAGAAGAGATACTTCAAGGTCGTCTGATTGACTTCTGTGGTAGTTGATAAAGTTTCTTATCAATGGCATACCGTTTATAATAAAAAGTTGTGAGACAATTGTTTGCTTGGCACCAGATGAAGTTCGGTATGGATTCAAATACTATGTTCTCGTTGGTTTGTCCTAGATGTATGATAGGATGACTTTGGGTCCAAAGATAGACCAAGTGACTGAGGACACTATCAGATTGATTTGTGACCGTCTAAGAGTTCCGAGAAATAAGGATACTTTAATGGATAAATTTCAGTACACGAGTGGATGAAAGATTAATTTTTTCAGTTCTCCGATTCTGGTAAATGTCGAGGACAAAATTTTCTTAAGGGTGGGAGAGTTGTAAAACCCCTAAAGTTAAAAAAAAATTAAATGAAAAAAATAAAAAAAGAAGAGATTGCAGCTATATGGGTTTGATCATATGACCCTTAGATGTTCAAGCTTGTGCCTTGACCGTTCGAACCAAATGCTCATCCTTGTCAACTGCTGAAGTGAAAAATACCTTGAATTAAAAATTTGGGAGTTTAACCCCAGATTAAAATATCAACAGAATTTTCACCTACGGAGAGGAATGTATTGGATCTGAACTTTCAAGATCTAAAATTTCAGAAGAGTCTCCTACCAACTCCTACTGGCCACCCTTCGATCTCCCTCACCGTCGGCTTGTGGCTATCACCGCACACACCGACGCAACCGTCACCTTGCTCCGATCAAAACCTTAGCTGCCACTCGCATCGTTGGATCATCGATCGCCGTGGAGAAAAGTTTTGAAGTTCGACAAGAAGCAAAGCGTTGCTCCTCATTTTTAGAGCGATTTTGGTCATTTACGCCGGTAGTTCATCGCACGACCACCACCATCGGGTTACTCATGCAAACGTGAGAAAAACCCCTATCATCTTTCATGGTTCTGATCACTAATTCGAGGTCGTCGGCGTTCATCCGATAGGGGTAAGTTAGATAATGAGGGACGTCAAATTGAGCTCGAGAGCAATCAATTGGATCTTTGAAGGCTGACTTACGTAGCTCGGAGTCGAGGTAATACCCAATACTCCTTGTTTTCTATAACGAACATGTTAATTAATAGTTAATGCATGAGATATCAAATGTAGCAGAATATAGTATAAGAATACTTATAAGGACCCTTGTGACATAATTATGAATTATATGACACGTATAAATTTCTGAGATTTGTAAATTAAATGATAAGTCGATTATCTCTGAATACATGTTAAAACCTCAGTTAATGAAACTATATATATAAGAGATTCGATTCAAAAGTGAATTCGATGGCTGACAAATTGCGTGACATTGTTGATGATATGGTAAGAAATTAAAGCATGAAGAACGAGCCCTATTCGATTGGTACCCACAATTAAGGTTGGTGACATGACTCTAATGAGATGAGCAGAAAATATATACTTAAGCTGATTCCTACTTTACTGATTTAAAACTGGTAATCCCGCCCGTATTCGGTTCCTCTACTTCGGTAAAGGTAATCCCGTTGGTATTTGGTTCCTCTACTTCGGTGAGGGTAATCTCCCCCGTATTCAGTTCCTCTACTTTGGTGAGGGTAGTTTCGCCCGTATAAGGTTCCTATGCTTCGTCTAGGGTAATTCCTTACCGTTACAATTACAGGTTCCTATGCTTCGGCTCGGGTAATTCCATACAGTTATCGTTACAGGTTCCTATGCTTCGGCTATGTTAATTCCTTACTGTTATAGTTACAGGTTCCTATGCTTCGGCTAGGGTAATTCCTTACCGTTATAGTCACCAGTTTCTATGCTTCGGCTAGGGTAATTCCTTACCGTTACAGTTACAGGTTCCTATGCTTTAGCTAGGATAACTTCTTACTGTTATAGTTACAGGTTCCTATGCTTCGGATAGGGTAATTCCTTACCGTTATCGTTACAGGTTCCTATACTTCAGCTAGGGTAATTCCTTACTGTTACAATTATAGGTTCCTATGCTTCGGCTAGGGTAATTCCTTACTGTTATCATTACAAGCTCATATGCTTCAGCTAGGGTAATTCTTTCCCGTTATCGTTACAGGTTCCTATGCTTCGACTAGGGTAATTCTTTAACATTACAGGTTCATATGCTTCGACTAGTATAACTCTATCTGGTACCTAAGGTAATCCCTTAGGATGGTACTCACACTCAAGGGGCTTGGGTTAATGTCTTTATAGACGCAACTCGAAATTTCATACTAGAGTACAGTCGGAGGGTAAATAAGAATTAAAAATGAACCTTAATGTTGCTTGAATTATGTGCTCGTGAAATAAAATGTTTACGTTGATACAGTTTAGCACTGTTAGGAGACACTAAACTCCCTAGTTTAATTTAATCATTCACTTCTTTGATTCTTCGGTTTATGGGCTTCTCGCCTGATACTTGGTGATCAAATAATGAACAATAATTTGGAACTTGTTATTTCCAAAAACATCATGATAGAGTAATGCTTGTCATATACTTGCATGTACTTACAACATCCATTGGTAGTTTTGTATCACTGAGCTTTCCAAAGCTCATGTTGTTTTTTTATTGCAGGTTAGAAGAAATCTATCATGGTATAGTGATCGACATATGCGGTTGGAGTTCTCTCGGCGTTGCTTTTGGAGTACGATATTGTATAGTTAGTGGGCATGTACATTACGTATAATTTTATGATAGTGTCTGTAAAACATTTTTGAAACTACTGCTATATGTTTAAATGGTTTTCAGAAAGGGCATTTTTAAACAGAAGTTAACGTTACATTTTAATAAGTATTTTAAAGAACAAAAAATATTTTATGCGGATTTTTACTGTGGGTCGCTCTTGTGACCCTAATGTTACTTCCTAGGATCCGTGGTAACACATAAGCGGATCTAGGGGGTTACAATAAGACTCGTTAGGCTTTTTCATATTTCTTTTGCTTGATCGATGGCGGCATAAACTTTAGTGTTAGTTGCCGATCGTCGGTGTTCATTATTTCCCTTACTTTTTCATATTCTATTTTTATTTTTATTTTTTAAGTTTTTTTTTTAATTTTTTAATAAGAATCTCTACTCTTGTGGCACGCTTTTCATTTGCTTTTGTGGTTTGTTTTAGCTATCGTTTGGCATGATTTCAGCATACCTTAGCATTCGTTTGATTCTCGTATAGAGATCCTCATGACACTAGCTTTTTTATTTGATTATGTCGGTGGTCATAGAAAAGATTGATCCCCACTCATTTGATGGTTTGTTAGCAGATGTAATCGTAATTGTGTAACAGAGCAATCTGTCTGATAGTTTGGTTCGCTCATCACTTCCTTTTCATCATGTAAAGCGTCTCATTTGGCTAGAGACAAGGAGATTCATGAATGTTTCTGAATTTTAACGGTGTGCTAATATCCATGGAAGTGTTTGTTTTTCTTTGCACATTTGTATGAAATTTTTAGTGGACTAGTCCCTTTTTGTCTCTTTTTGATACATTGTATTACATTGAATTGCTTTTATCCATTATCCTTCTATCAAGATATGCAGAGAGAGAGTGTGTGTGTGTGAGAGAGAGAGAGAGAGATTATTCTTATTTTGAATTAAAAGTAAAGGAAAGATAATCATAGGTCGATATCAGTACAAGGCTAATACTGCCATTGATAATGCAAAAAAGAACGACAATAGAAAGAAAAGAAAAGAAGGAATATTTTTTTGACAAATCCAAATTATAATCCTAATCTTATCTAGAGGAGAGGGGAAGGAATGGCTCCTAATGGATCTAGAACACATGACTTGAAAGAATATGAGAGAATAAAGATGAGCTTCAGTTACGCAACATATATTATTAATAGATAACTATTTGATACATCAATTACGCCAAAAAATAAACTTATTATAAAATATTTTTTTGATAAATTCTAATTCTAACCTAATCCTATATAGAGGGAGGGGATGAAAGATGATGCTTCTAGTGGGTATAGAATCCATGACCTGAGAGAACAAGTATGAGCAGCTTGGCCAACTAACCAATTGTGTTTGCTCTTATAAAATTACGTTCTAACTTCTCATAACATTTAGTTATTTTTTAAATTATGTAATTAATTATACTTTCCAACATATATTTAAAATAAATATTTTAACTTTATAAGGTAATTTTTAACAATAGTGTCAATTATTTAAATTAATAAACTACTTTTTTCACAACACTTTCTTACATTATTTTTAAAAATATATCTTAAAAAATAATTTTCAACTCAAGAATCACAAACTAATCGTATTAACTCGTGTAACTCTATTAGACTATATTATAGTCTTTGTGCCGTTGTAAATAATTATAACCAATTGTAACTAATTGTGATGTGATGGCAATTATGTAATTGGGCACTATATACCCATCAGTTGTAACAGATTGACCCAAGTGGTTAACTTTCAATAATCAGATTGTAAATCCTTTTGATATTTTTCTCTTTAGTTATCCAAACACTCATTGTCTCTTTCTTTCCTTTGTTAAGCTTCCGTTTTACTTTTTTCCATTTCCTTTAACTCTGGTCACCAGAGCTATAATTCGAGCATGGTATTAGAGCAAGGTTTGGCCATCGGCGGTTGATTCCGATGCCTTTTTGGTTTGCTGCAACAGTCTCAGCTTTTGTTCGTGGTTTGTGGTTGTCCGTTTGTCTTCTTTGGAGCGTTTGTTGCGGTATCCTAGTTTCTGGTGAGATCTTTTCAATTCTTATGGTTTTCTAATCATCGACTTCGTTTTGGTGATTTTGTTTTCTTCGATCTGGTTATTTCCCTGGCATGTGTTGTGATATTCTTCTGCGTTTTGTTCTCTCTGTGCTTTTGTTTTTGTTCTAAATTTGAAGTCTGGTGTTGTTGCATTTTGCTCTGGCTTTTGGCTCTTTTTTTGTTGTATTGTGATCTGCTTATTGTCTTGCTTCTGCATGTTTGTTTGTCTGTTGATATTCTGGTTTCCCTATGGTTATGAAGATTGATACTACTACCAATGTTAACCCTTTTGATATTTGAAAGAATGTTCAAACTGATATTTCTAGTCATAGTCTAGATACTCAGGTTCAAACTAGTGAACTCTTTTCCACTAAAAAAATTAATGTTGTGCTCAATGATTAGAATTACATGTTGTGGCATCAGCAAGTCTTCCTTACTCTTAAAACTCATAGGTTGCTAAAATACATAGATACTAAGGTTACTCCAGCATCTCAGTATATCACCCACGTGATGGAGTAGTTTGTATAAATCTTGAGTTTGAGGTTTTTCAAGAGAAAGATGGGGCTCTTGCCTCATGGCTTCTGTACACTGTTAGTCAGAATGTCTTGCCTCACTCGATTGGCTTAAATACCGCTTCAGACATTTGGAATACCTTACATAGACTATATAATGGGAAAAGTACCTCTAAGCTCATGTCATATAAAAGAATAATGCATTCTCAAAAGAAATGAGATATGAATATGAGAGATTTTACTATGAAGATTAAATCTGTTTATGGAAATCTTGCCAATTGTGGGGAGGTTACTTCTGAACAGGAACATATCACTGCAATTTTAAATGGTTTGCCTGCCGAGTTTGAGCATGTTATCACATCTAGTCTTTCATCTTCCGATATCACTTTTGTTAGTACCATTCTCTTAGATGCTGAGGATAGGCAAGTTCATACATGAGATCTCTTACATGCATCGGCTCATGTTGTTACTCAACTACATACTAGTACCCATAGTTAACATGATGGTGCTCAGAGTGTTTCGCCAACACAAATGTGCATGTTGCTGGTCCTTCTGTTAATAATAATCAGTCCTTACCCACTTTTCTTTTTCTTGTGATGTTGTTTAGTCTTATTCTGCTACTACTATTACTTTTGGTCAATCCTCTTATCAGTATAATAATAGAGGAATGGGTAGGGGTAGGACTTCCCCTCGGCCTCAATGCCAGTTGCGTGGAAGGTTGGGGCACATTGTAGAGAGGTGTTACTATAGGTTTGACATGAACTTCAAAAATGAATCTTCTAGATCTAATCAGAATAACATGGGTTTTAATAATGTTTAAGCACATATTGTGTCTTTCTCTTCACCCAGTCCTTTTGCGCCAACTCCTTATGTGTACTATTCTACACCTTTTGTTCCTATGGTTCATGTTCCATAGTAGTTTTTTGGGTTCTCTCCTCAATTGCAACTAGTCTCTACTCAGCTACATTCTGCTGGTGCCTCAGGTTCTGTGCATCACAATTAACCTGCAGCTCTTCCCTCAAGTTTCTCTCAGTTCCCCAGTGTTGGAGCCTCCTCTTTTGTGTCACAAGCTCACATTGCAAACCCTGATATAGTGAGTGACAATGCATGATACCCAAATTCAGGTGCCATTCACCATCTTATTAAGGATTACAATGCTCTGTAGCCTGGTTTCTGCCATTCTATCTCAAGTACATTATCTGTTGGTAATGGTCAATCTCTTCATATTTTACTTTTTGGTCAGTCCTCAACCATTTCTTCATATAATAGTTGTTTCAGATTAAATAATTTATTATAGGTTTCAGGTATTACAAAAACTTACTTTATGTTTCTAAGTTAACATAGGATAATCAAGTTTCATTTTAGTTCTTTCCTAATTTTTCCCAAGTTCGTGATCTGCATACAAATAAGGTTCTGCTTCAAGGACATGAAGCTGATGGCTTATACAATCTTGCTAATAATGTTGCTTTAGATGATTCTCTTTTTAATAATGTTGCTGGTAACAGCGATGCCAGTTGTCATCTTTCATTTCATAATATGAATGTGCCTTTGGAAGTGTGGCACAAGAGGCTTGGTCATCCATCCTCTGATGTTATGTTTTAAATTCTTTTTGCTTGTAATATTCATGCTCCTAAAACTAATAATAAGTTTGTTTCTTTGTGTGTTGCTTGCAATATGGAAAGTCACATAAATTGCCTTTTACTTTGTCTACAACTAAATACTCTCATCCTCTAGAACTTGTAGTTGCTTATGTGTGGGGTCCTGCCCTCATTCAGTCGACTAGATTTCTGTATTATGTAGCTTTCACAGACTCCTTTACTCGTTACACTTGGCTATATTGCTTGAAGCAAGAGTCTCAGGTTAGTGAGGTGTTTGCAGTTTTCACAAGGAGGCAAAGAGGCAGCTTGGAGTTAAGCTCAAGGTGATGCAAACAAACCGTGGAGAGGAGTTTGTAGCTCTGCAGTCGTATCTTAGAGAACAAGGTATCGTTCATCGCACGTCTTGCCCTCACACTCCAGAGAAAAATGGCTTGGTGGAGATGAAGCATAGACAAATAGTTGAGCTAGGACTCATCTTACTGGGCTCAGGCATCAATGTCTATGAGGTTGTAACACCAGGGTTTAGGGGTCAGGTGTTAGGACAGTTAAATCGGGTTCGAGTCGTTGGGCTCGTTTTAATTAAAATGGGTCTTGTTTTAATCTTAAGGAGGTGTGTGGTTCATTAAGTGGAAAGTGGTAATTTTCAAAATGGGAAAAGTAAAATGAGTAAAAAGTGCCTTTTTGACAAAAAAATCACCATCTTTTTCTTCCCCTCATCCAATCTCACGACACTAAACCCCCTTTACCCCTAAGTTACTTTTCCATCAAGTTCCTTCACCATTTCAAGTGTTTTCAATGAGGTAATCACGTTTTTTACTTCTCCTCTTTATTTCGAACGTTCCCATGGTTTTATTTTCGCATAAACACCATCTTTGGGGTTTTTAAGTTTTTAAGTTTTAAAGAAAAAGGAATAAGCTTTAATGGTTTTTCGTTTAGCTTTTGATTTGTAAAGTTTATTTAGGTTAAACTCTTGCCCGTAAGTGTATTATATGTGAAAATGGTGGGGTTTTGATGAAAATCCCGAAATGGGTTTTTGTGGGTATTTTAAAAGGTTGAAAACTTGGGTTTTTGAGGTAGTTTGGTGTAGGAGAGTGGGGCTGATGTTATAGTGATGTTTGAGGGTTGTTTTGGAAGTGTTTAATGATGATTTGGGTGTTGGATTCGATGGTTTTCTTCTGGGTTGAGTGTGAGTCCAAAAATGAGGATTTTTGTGTTAGTTTTGGCTTGGAATTGTAGAGAAATGGTCTTGTGGTTGAAATCTGATTAGTGGCAGTGTTTTGTGGATGCTTTGTGTAGTAATATGTTGTTTTTTATTGATTAGAGTCAAGGGAAATCGTTGGAGAAGCTTCGGGCTCGATTCTGGGAAGTTTAGAGGCTTGATCGGCTTTCTCGGTTTACTTTAAGGGTGCTCGATTAGTGGATCATTTAAAAAGGTTTTAAATTTGGTTCAAGTGTGTAGTTGAGGTGTTGGATTGTGCTTGGTAGGCCAATCCAAGGTGGAGGTTAAGTTGGTAGCTTAATCTCTTGTTTTGCTTTATGAGTTCTTGCTTATTGTGCATAATGTGGACTTGTGAAGTATGTGTTTGTTTATGCATGTTGATATACATATTGATGTTGTATAAAGATGATGATATGTTGTGTTGCATGATTTTGATATCATGGTGTGACTTGCTTAGTATAATTGGCACTAGTTAATTACCGGATATAAACAATCGATCATTAGGATAAGTGTGCACACGGTTGAGTCAAATCCGCGCGTGGCCTTGGTGACGTGTAGTCATCAAGGAGGAGTACGGTGAGGTAATATTCCATCAGAAAATGTTAGCATGTGATGATGAGTGTAATCTCATCCATGAGTGAAAACTGTGATGAGTGTAATCCCACCGGAAGGTAATTGTTGTTGAGTACGTTGGGGTGAAAATCTCAACGGAAGTTATCTGCATATCCGAGTAAGCTAATAGTTTCCAATATACTTGTCTATGTGTGGTGGTTGTGATAAGATGTTATGTTACATCCTTGTTTACAATAACATGAGGTAAGATGCCATGTTCATGCATTCTTGTAACGTTTAGCTATGTTGCTATGTTGGCTTATATGTATGCCTTGTGAATGTCTTAAGGATATCATGCTTTGAACCCTACATTGTTGTTGTTTTGTTTTAGAGCTCCCTCACTAAGCTTCTAGCTTACGCTCTCGTTTTCGACAATGCAGATCAGTAGTGTGGAGTTAGCAAGGAGCAAGGAAAGGGCATCCAAGCGCGTTTGTGGTTGCTCAAGTATGGTTTTAGTAAATAATGTAGTAGTTTAGCAATGAGGATGCTACGTGGTGTAGAAGTGTGTATCTATACTCCTATGTGTTGGCTTTATGTTGTTGATGCCTAAGTGTTTGTATTGAAGACTTATAACCATGTTCTTTGAGATGTCTAAGTGTTTTGTTTTAAGAGCATGTAAACCTTGTTGTATGAATGCTTATGTTTTTGTTGAGGCATGTCATCTTGTTTATGCAATGCTTATGAGGATGTATGCTCTTTTGAATGAAATGGCCTTGTTATGCATGTGTATATGTTTGATCATGTTCAAAGTAGGATGAAATGCCTTTAGATTGCGTGTATGTATATTGTTTCTTGAATCTTGTTGTTCTGGGGTACGTTTGGGATCATTTGGAGATGCATAAAATTGTTTTTAGGGACACACAGAGTGCAGGCGTTTCAGAACGCTCGTGGTTGTTTTGGAACGAGTGTAGCTCCAGGGATACTCGTATCGGAACGGGGGTGGTGTCGTTTCGTTACAATTTGACACTGTGAGTGCCCGTTTCGATACGCGTTTCGATACGGTTTGCCTCTGGAAGTGCCTGTTTCGGAACGTTTTGTTATTGGAGACCCCCGTACCGGAACGGAGTGGACCGTATCGGTACGACCTGGTCTGGCTTTTATATTAGAGCCCGCGTATCGAAACGGGCAAGCCTGTTTCGAAACGCGGGCTCGTATTTGGGCTTTTTAGCATCTTCAAGGGTTCTCGGATGTCAGGTTTTAGTCACGTTGGTTGTATGCTCCCTTGTTAAGTTTATATGCATCGTTCAAGTATGGTCTTTGTTTCGTAAGCATGCTTTTGGACATAACATGTCACTTGGTAAATTTAAATTACGGTACGTTCCGTCTGTATCGTCTCGTCCTCGTTTTCCGCTGTCATTTTCACACATAGGACTAAATGATACATTTAGACAAGATAATTAAAGAAAAAATTTTCTAGGGTTGCTAATCGGAGTGGAACCTTAACGGGTTTCTCTTCAGTTTTCCCTGTGTAATCTACTCGGACCAGTCTGTCATCTAGCCCGGGACGAAGGGGTTACATTTGTTGGTATCAGAGCCTGAGGTTTCTACGACCTCGGGTAGGTAAGTAAGGTAAGTCTAAAGTGTTATGTTGCAATACCTTGGTGTATGTTGTACGGTGAGTGCTTTGCGATGTTTGCTTACTTGCATGGTGTTTGAAAGCATGTGTTGGCATGATTGTTGTGTTGAGGCGTAGTGTCGAGTTCCCATTGATACTATTACTTATTTGAAAAGATTTTGTAAAGGAATATATTTGAGCACGTTGGACCTTGCCTTTGCTAACTTAATCATTGTGTGTTTGTTTGTTTGTAGTTGTATTCTTGCTAGTCGTAAGATGAGAACTAGAGGCAGGCCTAGGATGGTTCATCTGGAACCACGGCAGCATCTTCGGAAGTTGAGCCAGTTGTAGAGGCGCAGGCTCCTCCACCTCCACCTCCTCCTCCTCGTCAAGAGAGAGGTGAGGTAAGAGTCGAGGGTGTAGGACCCTAGGTTGGCCAAGGTCCGGCCGGTATAGATTTGGCTCCGTTAGTTCAGGCGATAGCCGGGGCTTTCCAAGCAGTTCAGGCTGGGGTCAGGCAGTGGCACAACCTTAGAGTGAGGGCACCGGTTTGCCACTTGAGAGGCTTCGCAGTTTGGGAGGTGAAGAGTTCCAATGGTTGGCACCCGAGAGATTAGAGGCTTGGTTTGAAAAGACTGTCTGTATTTTGTCTCAGATGGGTTGTACTGGAGCACGCAGACTTGGGTGTGTTGTTTCTCTACTTCAGGGTAAGACCTACACTTGGCGGGTCACCATTACTACAAGCATGCCAGATGTCGAGATCACTTGGGAGTTCTTTGAGTCCGCTTTCGGCAAGAAGTATCTGGGTCCCTGTTATCTTGATGAGAAGAAGAGAGAGTTCATGGCATTGCTTCAGGGGAACATGAAAGTGATCGAGTATGAGATACGGTTTGTCAGATTGAGTCAGTATGCGTCCGAGCTAGTTCCTACTGACAGGGAACGTTGCGACCGTTTCCGTTACGAGTTGAGTGGGGAGATAAAGAGGTACACTTTGGCTACGAACTACACTGACTTTGATGTCTTGGTCGCTAGGGCCAAGGAAATGGAGCACAATTTGGGTCTAACCAAACGTTCTGGTGGTTCTAGTTCTGGGAAGAGGTCTGGAGACTTTGATAGAGGTGATGCCAAGAGGCATAAGGACAGTAGGCATCATTTTGATCACATACGTGGTGGTGGTAACCATGGGAGAGGCCATCAGGGCCAGAGAGTTGGTGGGCATTTGCCCGAGTGTGCTCGATGCGGGAGGAATCACACCGGTGAATGTTGGGGAAATTTTCATTCGTGTTGGAACTGTGGAGCTAGAGATCACCTTAGGCATGATTGTCCACATCAGGCTGGGTTTGCACCAGTTCAAGTTCAGGCTCCTGCTAGAGCTATTGATTATCCGAGAGGCCGTGGGCGCGGTCGAGGTAACTTCCAGCCGAGAAATGATGGCCAGAGGAATGTAGCACATGTAGCTGCGGTTCAGCCAGAGGGCGGAGGTCAGGCTAGAGTTTATACTCAGCGTGAGGGATAGAACGACGCATATGTGTTTGCAAGTAATTTCTTGATACAGTCTCTGAGTTTGCTTTCCTTGATTGACTCCGGGTCTACGTATTCATATATTTTGAGTGAGCATGCAAAGATGTTGAATATACCTTGTGAGGTATTAGAAGTAGGTGTTAGTGTTACTAGTTCTTTCGGGGATACAATAGTGGTTAGAAAGATTACAGAAGGTGTCTGTTAATGGTTAAGGAGCATATGTTTCCAGTGGACATGATGGAGTTACCGTTTTATGGTTTCGATGTGATTTTGGGTATGGACTGGCTTACAGAACATAGAGCTAGGATAGACTTTGAGACTAAGAGAGCTTTCTTGAAGCTTGTGGATGACTATGAGATTGTGGTAGTAGGTGAGAATGTAAAATTCTTATCGAATGTTGTTTCAGCCTTAGAGGCTCAGAGGTTAGTTGAGTTGGGTTGTGAGGCGTACTAGGCCTACGTGATGAATTCGAACATGAATGAAGTTAGACCTCAGGATATCAGAACAGTGTGTGATTTTCTGAGTGTGTTTCCGGAAGAATTGCTGTGTTTACCTCCTGATAAAGAGGTAGAGTTTTCTATAGAGACATATTCAGATTCTACTCCTGTTTCGATTGCTCTAGTATTGTTTGTGAAGAAGAAAGACGGTAGTATGAGAATGTGCATAGATTATACACAGTTGAATCAGTTGATAGTGAAAAACAAGTATCCCTTGTCACGTATCGATGATTTGTTTGATCAGTTGAGAGGGGCATCAGTCTTTTCGAAGATAGATTTGAGATCCGGTTATTACCAGTTGAAGGTAAAAGAGGTTGATGTACCGAAGACAAGTTTTAGGACTGGATATTGTCACTACGAGTTCTTGGTTATGCCGTTTGGGTTGAAAAATGCACCGTCGGCCTTCATGGACATGATGAACAGAATTTTCCATCAGTACTTAGATCAGTTTGTGGTTGTTTTCATAGATGATATTTTGGTGTATTCGCGTACCGAGGAAGATCATGACCGACATTTGAGGTTAGTATTGCAGACTTTACTAGACAACCAGTTGTACGCTAAGTTGAGTAAGTGTGAGTTCTGGATCCGAGAAGTAGTCTTCCTAGGACATGTAGTGTCAGCCGAGGGGATTAGAGTTGATCTGAAGAAGATAGAAGCCATTGTTGAGTGGAAGCAATCGAAGTCTGTGACAGAGATTTGTAGTTTCCTAGGCTTAGCGGGTTACTATAGGAGTTTTGTGGAAGGATTCTCGAAGATAGCCGCTCCTTTGACGAAGTTGCTTCAGAAGAATGTTCAGTTTGAGTGGTCAGATGCGAGACAACAAGCCTTTGAGAAATTGAAAGAAGCTTTGACCAATGCACTGATTTTGATTCAGCCAGAGTCGGGGAAAGATTATGTGATCTACAATGATGCTTCATATGTAGGTTTAGGTTGTGTTCTCATGCAAGACAGAAGAGTGGTGGCTTATGCCTCTAGACAGTTGAAGACTCATGAGCGTAACTATCCGACACATGACATAGAGCTAGCCGCAGTTGTGTTTGCCTTGAAGATTTGGAGACATTATTTGTATGGTGAGAAATGCACCGTGTATACGGATCACAAGAGCCTGAAGTATATAATGACACAACGAGAGTTGAAGCTTAGACAGCAAAGGTGGCTAGAGTTGCTCAAGGACTATGATCTCACGATTGAGTACCATCGGGTAAAGCCAATGTAGTGGCAGATGCCTTGAGTAGAAAGTTAGCCGTTGAGTTGAGAGCCATGTTTGCTAGTTTGAGTTTGTTTGGAGATGGTGGTTTAGTGGCCGAGCTTCAGGTTAGACCTATCTTAGGCTAGTTGATTAGAGAAAAACAGTTGTTAGATAGATCTTTGGCACCTAATGTGCAAGATATAGCCAAGGGTAGACCATCGGACTATAGTTTCAGTGTTGATGGAGTTTTGTGTTTCAGAGATAGGATAGTTTTGCCGGATGACAGTGATTTGAGACGTACTATCTTGACCGAAGCACACAGTATCCTGTTTGCCATGCACCTTGGTAGTAGAAAGATGTATCGCGATTTGAAGAATGAATAATATTAGGTTGGTTTGAAGAAAGACGTAGCCGACTACGTGAGTAAGTGTATGGTATGCCAGAGAGTTAAGGCAGAACATCAGGTTCCATCAGGTTTGTTGCAACCGTTGAGGATTCCGGAATGGAAGTGGGAAAATATCACCATAGACTTCATTTCGGGTTTGCCTTTGACTCCTACGAAGAAGAACTCAGTTTGGGTTATAGTTGACTGTTTCACGAAGTGTGCTCGCTTTTTAGTTGTTAATATGACTTACTCCTTAGATAGGTTGGCCGATTTGTACATCGGTGAGATTGTGAGATTCCATGGTGTGCCAAAGTCGATTGTGTCAAACAGAGATCCGAGATTCATAGCCAGATTTTGGGAGTGTTTGCATACATCTTTAGGTACCCGATTAAATTTCAGTACTTCGCATCATCCTCAGTCAGATGGCTAGTAAGAGAGGGTTATACAAATTTCAAAGGATATGTTGTGTTGTTGCATTGTTGATTTTTAGGGTACTTGGGACAAACACTTGTCGTTGGTCGAGTACGCATACAATAACAGTTATCAGTCGAGCATTCATATGGCTCCGTACGAGGCATTGTATGGTAGAAAATGTAAAACTCCGATTTGTTGGGCCGAAGCAGGTCAGAAGTTGTTACCAATGCTAGACTTGCTTAAGGGGACTACTGATAAGGTGAAGTTGATTTGTGATCGTTTGAAGGTAGCTTTGGATAGGCAAAAGTCCTATGCCGATTTGAAGAGAAAAGAAGTTGAGTATGCCGTGGGAGATAGAGTGTTCTTGAAAGTCTCTCCGTGGAAGAAAGTTGTGAGATTTGGCAGAAAAGGGAAATTGAGTTCGAGGTACATTGGGCCATATGAGATTGTGAAGAGAATCAGTCCGATTGCTTATCAGTTATGTTTGCCATTCGAGTTAGAGAAGATCCACAATGTGTTCCATGTTTCGATGCTTTGGAAGTATAGATCAGATCTGTCGCATGTTATGCATGTAGAAGAGATTGAGTTGAATACGGATTTGACATACGATGAAGAACCAGTTGAGATTTTAGCCTCAGACAGTAAAGTGTTGCGTGGTAGATCGATTGAGTTGGTCAAAGTGAGGTAACAACGTCGAGGTGTGGACGAGGCCACTTGGGAGAGAAAGGAGGATATGGAGAGGCAGTTTCTGTATCTCTTTATGTTAGGTAATTTCGAGAACGAAATTCCTTAAGTGGGGGAGAGTTGTAACACCCAGGTTAAAGGATCGGGTGTTAGGAGAGTTAAATCGGGTTCGAGTCGTTGGGCTTGTTTTAATTAAAATGGGCCTCGTTTTAATCTTAAGGAGGCTTGTGGTTCATTAAGGGCAAAGTGGTAATTTTCAAAATGAGAAAAGTAATATGAGTAAAAAGTGCATTTTTGACCAAAAAAATCACCATCTTCTTCTTCCCCTCATCCAATCTCACGACACGAAACTCCCTTACCCCTAAGTTACTATTCCATCAAGTTCCTTCACAATTTCAAGTGTTTTCAACGAGGTAATCATGTTTTTGACTTCTCCTCTTTATTCCGAACGTTCCCATGGTTTTATTTTTGCATAAACACCATCTTTGGGGTTTTCAAGTTTTCAAGTTTAAAAGAAAAATGAAGAAGCTTTAATGGTTTTTCGTTTAGCTTTTGATTTGTAAAGTTTATTTATGTTAAACTCTTTCCCTTAAGTGTATTATATGTGAAAATGGTGGGGTTTTGATGAAAATCCCAAAATGGATTTTGTGGGTATTTTAAAAGGTTGAAAACTTGAGTTTTTGAAGTAGATTGGTGTAGGAGAGTGGGGCTGATGTTATAGTGATGTTTGAGGGTTGTTTTGGAAGTGTTTAATGATAATTTGGGTGTTGGATTCGATGGTTTTCTGATGGGTTGAGTGTGAGTCCGAAAATGAGGATTTTGTGTTAGTTTTGGCTTGGAATTGTAGAGAAATGGTCTTGTGGTTGAAATCTGATTAGTGGCAGTGTTTTGTGGATGCTTTGTGTAGTAATATGTTGTTTTTTATTGATTAGAATCAAGGGAAACCGTTGGAGAAGCTTCGGGCTCGATTCCGGGAAGTTTGGAGGCTTGATCGGGTTTCTCGGTTTGCTTTAAGGGTGCTCAGTGAGTGGACCATTTAAAACGGTTTTAAATTTGGTTCAAGTATGTAGTTGAGGTGTTGGATTGTGCTTGGTAGGCCAATCCAAGGTGGAGGTTAAGTTGGTAGCTTAATCTCTTGTTTTGCTTTATGAGTTCTTGCTTATTGTGCATAATGTGGACTTGTGAAGTATGTGTTTGTTTATGCATGTTGATATACATATTGATGCTGTATAATGGTGAGGATATGTTGTGTTGCATGATTTTGATATCATGGTGTGACTTGCTTAGTATAATTGCCACTAGTTAATTACCGGATATAAATGATCGATCATTAAGATGACTGTGCACACGGTTGAGTCAAATTCGCGCGTGCCCTTGGTGACGTGTAGTTACCAAGGAGGAGTATAGTGAGGTAATATTCCACCCGATATATATATATATATACAACCCAACCCGAAAATAATTTTATTTCACCCGCCCCGAGATATAGAGTGTAAACTCAACCCCGATGTGATCCAACCCAATAACAAACAAAACAATTCAAAAATCAAATATCTAAACCGGATTAAACACTATAAAATCATAAAATAGACTTGAAAACACAAATTTCACTACGCTCAAAACACATCCAATTTCTAACTTCAAAACCAAAGAAAAAAATTATCAGATTTGAAATATATAAACATGTTATATATCAGATCTCATAAACACAAACTAAAAAAATAAAAAAATAGAGTAAAAGTATCAACAATATTAAGGGTAAACTACATCACATACCACTCAACTATGACCGTTGAATCGAAAATACCACCGAACTGTAAAAAAATTCAAAACTAACACTGAACTTTAGTTTGTGACTCAAAAATACCACTCAGTCGTTAACTCTTAACACCTCAATTAAGTCAAAACGTCGTCGTTTTGCTGGATGAAAAATATTAAAACCATGCGCTTGGAGGGGTTTAAACCCAAGACCTTCAAATATAAGGGCTAAACCTTAACCACTAAACCAATTCGGTATTATATAATATTTTACCTTAAATATTATATATCTCGAACTACTTGAGATTAATTCAAATTATTTTATGAAATTAATAATACTATAAATGAAATTAATATATAAAAATATAAAGTATATTATTTATATATATTATTAATTATATAAATATATTATTTTTGCTATAAATGATATATTATTTTTATAAATGTTTTGGGTTTTCTAAAATAATATATTTATATTATTAATAATATATAAAAACCATAAAACCCTAAACTATTAACCCACACACCCTAAACCCTCAAACTTAAACCCTTAATCTTAGAGTTTAGGATTTTGGGTTCAAGGGTTTTTTTATATATTGATGTTATGAATATGTTAGGCTTTTTAAAAATAATATATTTATATTAAAGGCAAGAAAGATATCTCTCAATACAAGATTGCCCCTTCAAGTACAAACACTCAACCCAAATTTGATTACAAGATCAGAATTGAACACTACACAATTTGAGGTTTTACAAGAGATTGGAAAATAAACACTTTGAGTTTGGATTTTTGCTAGGATGTTTATCTTTGATGCAATAGTTGTTGTTGGTCTTCAATTAGCTTCAATTTATACCTTCTCTATTAATTCTAGCTGTTTGGGTGGTTAGGGTATTGATTATAGCCGTTGGGACCCTCTCTTTCCACCATAAATGTACTTCTGCAGCATACTGTATCGGTACACGAGGACCCGTATCGATACATGTCTCAAAACAGAAAGAGTCGCATCACAATAACAAGAGGGCGTATCGATACGCTTGTAAACGTATCGATACGGGACAGGGACCGTTTCGATACGCGTGTAAACGTATCGGTACGGGACAGGGACTGTTTCGATACGAGGAACAATCGTATCGATTCAATTAATTCAACAGAGTTCACTGGAAGTTTCCGTATCGATACGGCAAAGGGCGTATCAGTACGGGACAACTACCACTTTAAATTTTGGTTACCTAACAACTGACACCAACGGTCGAAATCATTAAAAGCTTTTCAAATTTAAAAATCTATTAAATTTGTACGATACGGGTGGAACCGTATCGGTACGCCATTCAAACTCCTTCAGTTTTATAGAGAGAGCGTATCGATACAGATACAATCTGTTTCGATACGCTGTTTTGATACGGTGAGGGCGTATCGAAATGCGTTTCTCTAGTAGCCAAACTTGTAAAAAAAGGTATCGATACGGCTGGAAGCGTATCGATACGCCTGGACGTTTTTCAATAGTTTGGCCTTGGAACACTTAGAAAATATTTGGAGTTTGAGTTTTTCAAATCAGATTCAAGCCTTGATGATTTAAAATTCATTTGAGGGACTTAAAAATATATTTCAAGTTTTCAATTTAATCCTTAACATACATTGTTATATCAAAATCAAACATAGGTTTTACAAAGGGTTTTATATATTGATGTTATGAATATGTTAGGGTTTTTAAAATAATATATTTGGAAAACTTTACATACACTATATAATGGGAAGACTACCTCTAAGCTCATGTCATATAAAAGAATGATGCATTCTCAAAAGAAAGGAGATATGGATGAGAGATTTTACTATGAAGATTAAATATGTTTGTGGCAATCTTGCCAATTGTGGGGAGGTTATTTCTGAACAGGAACATATCACTGCAATTTTAAATGGTTTGCCTACTGAGTTTGAGCCTGTTACCACTGTTATTATTGCTAGTCTTTCATCTTCTGATATCACTTTTGTTAGTACCATCCTTTTAGATGCTGAGGATAGGCAAATCTATACATGAGATCTCATACATGCATTGGCTCATGTTATTACTCAACAACAAACTAGTACCCATAGTCAACATGATGGTACTCAGAGTGTTTTTCCAACACAAATGTGCATGATGTTGGTCCTTCTGCTAATGATAATAAGTCCTTACCCACTATTTCTTTTTCTTGTGATGTTGTTGAGTCTTATTCTGCTACTACTATTACTTTTGGTCAATCCTCTTATCAGTATAAAAATAGAGGAATGGGTATGGGTATGAGTTCCCCTCGGCCTCAATGCCAGTTGTGTGGAAGGTTGGGGCACATTGTAGAGAGTTGTTACTATAGGTTTGACATGAACTTCAAAAATGAATCTGCTAGATCTAATCATAATAACATGGCTTTTAATAATGTTTAAGCGCATACTGTGTCTTTCTCTTCACTCAGTCCTTCTGCGCCTACTCCTTATGTCTACTATTCTACACCTTTTGTTTATATGGTTCATGTTCCATGGTAGTTTTTTGGGTTCTCTCCTCAATTGCAATTAGAATCTACTTAGCTACATTCTGCTGGTGCCTCAGGTTCTGTGCCTCACATTCAACCTGCAGCTCTTCCTTCGAGTTTCTCTCAGTTCCCCAGTGTTAGAGCCCCCTCTTTTGTGTCACAAGCTCACATTGCAGCCTCTGATATGGTGAGTGACAATGCATGTTACCCAGATTCAAGTGCCATTCACCATCTTACTAAGGATTACAATGCTCTGTAGCCTGGTTCCTGCCATTCTATCTCAAGTACGTTATCGGTTAAGAATGGTCAATCTCTTCCTATTTTACTTTTTGGCCAGTCCTCAATCATTTCTTCAGATAATAGTTGTTTCAGATTAAATAATTTATTATATGTTTCAGGTATTACCAAAAACTTACTTCATGTTTCTATGTTTACAAGGATAATCAAGTTTCATTTTAGTTCTTTCCCAAGTTTTGTCAAGTTCGTGATCTGCATACAAATAAGGTTTTGCTTCAAGGACATGAAGTTGGTGGCTTATACAATCTTGCTAATGATGTTGCTTTAGTTGATTCTCTTGTTAATAATGTTGTTGGTAACAGTGATGCCAGTCGTCATCTTTCATTTCATAATATGAATGTGCCTTTGGAAGTGTGGGACAAGAGGCTTGGTCATCCATCCTCTGATGTTATGTTTTAAATTCTTTCTGCTTGAAATATTCATGTTCCTAAAACTAATAATAAGTTTGTTTCTTTGTGTGTTGCTTGCAATATGGAAAGTCGCATAAATTGCCATTTACTTTGTCTACAACTAAATACTCTCATCCTCTAGAACTTGTAGTTGCTGATGTGTGGGATCCTGCCCCCATTCAGTCGGCTGGATTTCCGTATTATATAGCTTTCGCTGAATCCTTTACTCATTACACTTGGCTATATTTCTTGAAGCAAAAGTCTCAGGTTCGTGAGGCGTTTGCTATTTTTCACAAGGAGGGAGAGAGACAGCTTGGAGTTAAGCTCAAGGTGCTGTAAACAAACCGTGGAGGGGAGTTTGTAGCTCTGCAGTCCTATCTTAGGGAGCAAGGTATCGTTCATCGCACGTCTTGCCCTCACACTTTAGAGCAAAATGGCTTGGTGGAAAGGAAGCATAAACATATAGTTGAGCTAGGACTCACCTTGCTGGCTCAGGCAACAATGCCCCTGAGGTTTTGGAACCATGCCTTCTCGAGTGCCGTATTCCTTATCAATCTTTCACCTTGCTGGACTGGTGTGGAGAAAGATCGGGGGAATAATGAATGAAAGAAAAGAACACAAAATCAGGTTTAAATAAACAAAGTTAGAAAATCTAAGTTAATTGAAGGTCTTGGCCTAGCGATGGAGGTGTTGCAATTCAACCCATAGGTTCATGGTTCGATGCCCAGCAATCTCATTTGGTTAATTTTTCACCCAATCAGGTGACATGCGTTGCCATTTGATTGGGTGAAAAAAAAACATTAAATAAAATAAATTAAAAATAGAATAAATTCATCCAATCGAGTCATGACATGCATTTCCATCTAATTGGTTGATTAATTTTATTAAATTAAATTAAATTAAAATTAGGACCAAATTGATATAATAAGTAATTAATAGGGACCAAATGTGTAATCATACAAATTTTCTTTAACTTCCAGTCTGTCACGTCACCTCTCCGTTAGATTTTAATTGCAAGTGGTTAAAATATGTCTATTTAAATAGTTGGGTGGTCGAATTTTAAATTTTTGTAGTTTGATGGTCAAAACAGGTCAGACCCAATAGTTGGGTGGTCACCCAGGTAGTTTATCCTAAAATGTTTCATGTAGTCATGTTTAAAAAAGCGAATTTTGAGATTCAGAACTCAAACATTCGTGTCCAAATTTATAATAGAAATTCTCAATTTTTTGGTGCCTCTATTTATACCTCACACTAAAAATTAGGTTTAAGGTTTGTGATTTAGGGTTTAAGATTAGGGTTTATGACTAGGATTTAGGAAATTTGCGGCAGGGTGTAATTTTTAAGGTGTAGGGTTTATGATTTAAAATTAAGGGTTAGGTCTTAGAATTTATTTTTTAGTGTTGTACATAGAAAAAAGACACTGAAAAGGGGCATATGGTTTTTGTCCTAAAGTTTATGAACAAAAATTCTATGTCCCTAAGTATGCTCATTTCTATGCCCCACACTAAAAATTAAATTCTAAACTCTAACCCTAATCATACACCCAAAAATACAAATCCGATCTAAAATATATAAACATGTTATATATCAAATCTCATAAATATATAAACATGTTAAATTCTAAACTCTAACCCAAAAATTTCAAAACTAAAGAAACAAAAAAAATTATCAGATCTGAAATATATAAACATGTTATATATCAAATCTCATAAACACAAACTAAAAAAATAAAAAAACAGATTAAAAGTATCAATAATATTAAGGGTAAATTACATCGCATACCATTCAACTATGGTTGCTGACTCGAAAATACCACCGAACTGTAAAAAATTTTTTAAAACTAACACTTAACTTTATTTTGTGACTCGAAAATATCACTCTGTCGTTAACACTTAACACCCCATTAAGTCAAAATAACGTCATTTTGCTGGAGGAAAAATATTAAAACCATGCGCTTGCAGGGGTTTTGTAACCCCCTCGTCCCGGTCTGGCCGGATGACCGGTCCGAATGGGCTACACGGGGAAAACCGAAGTGAAACCCGTTAAGGCTCCCCTTCGGTTAGCAACCCTATTTTTTCATTTTAATCTTGTCTAGAGGAGTATTAAAGTCATAAGTGATCAAACAGCGGAACAACATACACGAGACAATCAAACGAACCCAAAACAACATTTAACAGCCCAATTTTAAACTTGATTGCAGGCGGTATTGATACACCTAAGGGGTGTATCGATACGCCTTGACTAGGTCAAAAGGTCAGAGTCAACCCTTGGAGACCGTATCGATACACCCAAGGAGTGTATCGATACTCTCCCCAACGGTTGACTTCTTACGATCAACACTAGGAAGACCGTATCGGTACACCTGAGGCCCGTATCGATACCAAGTTGGACAGTAACTTCAGTGACCAAAAAGGTATCGATACGCCCCCTCGTGTATCGAAACGCGTGGCCTGGAACAAGAAGGCCGTATCGATACGGATCTAACCGTATCGATACCCCTGCTCTGCAATTCCTCAAATCCGAACTTGGTAACCTCTCATACGATTCTAGATGCACTTTTGGACACTCCTAAGCACATACCACCATGCATACATCAAACCACAATCGGGACTTAACATGGGAGGCATTTAATCTAACGAAAAACATACAAATCAAGACTCCATGCAATTTCACAAAAAGAAGCATGCTTAGCAAGCACAAGGCATCATACACAAGGTAGTCAAGCATAAGGCATACATAGGCTAACAACATACATCTTTAGGCACGTGCAATTAAACGACATGAGAATCATAGGTCACAATCCAAGAAGCAAAAGCATAACACAACATGAGTTTAACATGCTCAAACATAACCTCCTAAGGAGTTTGACCCCAACTCCTAAAACTCTATACCCCATTGTCTAGGCATTATTACAAAAGCAAACCATACTTAAACTTGCTTGAGAACTCCAAAAGCTCATCCCTCGCCCGCTCGCCTCCCGAACTCTAACGATCTGCACGTTGGAAGCGAAAAGAGCATAAGCCAACTAGCTTAGTGAGAGAGGCTCTACAATTCACAACATGCAGTTTTCCAAAACACGATTTATATGCAAGAAAGCAATGGATGCACAAGGGTCTATCTCAACCACAACACTTGGTTTGCACGAGCACAACCAACATACACGTACGGTGGGACTACACATCACCGTTTCGACTAGTGGATTTCTGATGGGATTACACATCAAAGTACTACCCTACTAGTCACTACCGGTGGGACTACACATCACCGTAGTTTAGACCACCATCACGTGAGGCACGAACTCAACACGACTACAACATTAACAACTTAAAATGCATTCAATAATCACAACGTATACACAATCAACATATCACAACAACATGAGAGTAGAGAGGCTTACACACGGGTTTAGGTGACCTCTCAAGGTTCCACCCAAACTCCAAAAGAATCCATATCGAGCTCAATGTAAAAACCAATAATTCTACTCACCGTTGCTACCCAGGAGAAGATCAAAGACCAAGCTCAAGACTCCGAAATCCCCGGATTTGTCCCCGAAGCTCCACCAACCAAATTTCTCGTTCCTAAACATTCCAACACCAAGCAAACAATCCCAAATCAGTCCATAATCCAAAATAATCAACCCGGATTACATACCAAGCACAAGACTTCAATTTTTACATTGAAAACAAGCCCAAAATTCCAAAATCCGAGCAGCCCTTAAGCACCCCTCAAAACCATTGATTTCAACCTTCAAATTACCCCCTAAAGTCTCCAAAACCTCCCTTACATGTAGCTTATCCATTAGCCCTCTTATATTCACCTAAAACACCCCCAAAACTAAACTTAAAACCTCCCCAAAACCCCATTTCGGGAATCACCCCAAACCTTGTAAAAATCATACCCATTGGGCCCCTTTGGACTCAAAACAACTCATATAACATTTATAAATCGACAACCTAAGTTAAGGATGATAAAAATGACATTTTTACTCAAAATTTCAAAACACCCAAATTACTAAATCATGAGTTTTCTAGAAAATAAAGGTATGTGCTAGTAGAGGACAATGAGAGCAAGTCAAAAACGACCTTACCTTTGAAAAACCTTCAAGAATGGGTGAGTTATGAAATGGAATAGTGCTCAAAAGGGGAGAGGGTTTTTTTGTCGATGGAATGGATAGTAGAGGGGAAGAAGATGACTAAAAAAACATTATTTAGGTTGGTTTAAAATTAAAGGTCCAAAGACCTAAATGCCCTTAATGAAAAAGGAAAACCACAATAGGTGCCACCCATGGCCATGTGGGCTTGTTTAAGAATATGATCCAACTTAATTTTATTTGTCTTAAAACCCGAGGCCTAAACCATTATTTTATTATTTAAAATTTGGGACCGAAACCCGAACTATTTTTAAATTATTATTTTCACCCGACCCCCGAACCCGGGAGTTACAGGTTTGAACCCAAGACCTTCAAATATAAGGGCTAAACCTTAACCATTGAACCAATCTAATATTATATAATATTTTACCAAAAATATTATATATCTCGAACTACTTGAGATTAATTCAAATTATTTTATGAAATAAATAATACTATAAATGAAATTAATATATAAAAATATAAAATATATTATTTTTATATATTATTAGTAATATAAATATATTATTTTTTATATAAATGATACATTATTTTATGAATATTTTGGGGGTTTTAAAATAATATATTTATATTATTAATAGTATATAAAAACCCTAAAACCCTAAACTATTAACCCACAAACCCTAAACCCTAAATCTTAGAGTTTAGGATTTAGGGTCCAAGGGTTTTTTTTATATTGATGCTATGAATATGTTAGGCTTTTTAAAAATAATATATTTATATTATATAATTTCAAGTTGATTTAGTGGTTAAGGTTTAGCCTTTCTATTTGGAGGTCTTGGATTCAAACCCCTCCTACAAAACGACATCGTTTTGGCATAAATTAGGCTTCTATGCAACCGCACCAAAACGAAATTCAAAAATTTTCAACCTTTCATATCTTGATTACATGCATGTCTAGTTAACATTAAAAAAAAGAATAAAGATGAAAGAAGAGTTAAAAGAGCAGAGACAATAAAGCGAAAGAAGAACAAATTATTCAATAAAATATAACCTAAGTAATATAAAATGAAAAATTAAGAATTGAAAATGGAGGCAACAATTAAAAGGGAAAGAATTTTTTTCGAGAAAGTATGAGACAGTAAATTTAAAGGAGAAAGAAAAAGGATTGAAATGGAGAGTGATTGGGAGGCGGCAGGAAATGGAAAACAAATGTATGACATTTTTGTAAATAAATGAATGATATTTTTGTAAATATTTTGGGTCGGGTCGGATCGAAAATTCTAAACTTTAAGCTCGACCCGAATATTTTTTTTTAAAAAAACCGCCCTGAAATCCGATTTTAATAATAAAAATTTCGGCCCTATCGAGTCGGGTTGGATTTGGACCCGTCAAGTACGGTTATTATTGCCAGAATTTCCATCCTAAGTTTATATATTCTTTTGCAATTAATGTTCTCAACTTGTGGAGTGGGGAAAGGACCAGCGAAAATTCAACAATGTGCGGGGGTAGAAATACAAGAAGATACCAAAGGAATTAGCAATTTCCTGTGAACAAAGTGTTTGTTTCAACCCAAAAATCCAAGATTCGAATGGCCCAAGTTGCTGCGAGTTTGGTTAAGGAGAAGTTAACCAGTTTGCTTATTGAAGATGTGGAGTTGCATCTATCCCTATATGATAGAGCAAACAACAATTTTCCAGGGAGCAGTAGCAAGTCACAAGCTCATTCTATCATTGCATTCGAGGTGGCCGACTTACCAGAATCTTTATTCAGCACATTGTCCAGAGATTTCAAGTTCTTGAAAGAACTGTGATTTCGAAGGAGTTCCCTTGAGTTATGTGCCTAAGGAATTAGGGGACTTGAGATAGTTGAGCCTAAGAGATACAAAGGTGAAAATGCTGCCAGAGTCCATAGGTAAGTTGCATAATCTGCAAACTTTGGATCTAAAACGTTCTCTACTACACGAGCTACCGGCCGAGATGAACAAGTTGCATAATCTACGGTATCTCGCAGCTTACTATACAATTTATGATGGAAACTGGAATTTCTATAGTGGAAGAGGGGCGAAGATGTCGAACAGTTTTGCCAACTTACAGTCTCTGGAGAAGCTGTTTAGTGTATGCTTGGAAACATTCGAAGGGGACGATTTTTTCACCGAGTTAGCAAGGTTGAAACAGTTGAAGAAACTGGGAATTTCTAGGCTAAAACCAAAACATGGGGCTGCTCTTTGTACTGCTATTCCCAGTCCGTGCTTACAGGAGCTGCCATGGACCATTTCTCGTTTGAACGGACTTAAACATATGGATTTCCATAACATGTCGAATAGCTTTGCTCGTAGGTTGGTGCCTAATAAAGGAGCAGATCATTGGAAAGTTGAGCATATTCCAAATGTTGTTTTCTACTGCACCAATGGATCAATGCAATGTAATGTCTACAAGCTTGGCGACCCGCGCTTGTTAGAAGAACTTCATTGAAGAACACCAGACAATCTCTGTTGTGTTTCATGTATTGCAGCAAAAATGAAAGTACAACTTTTCCTATAATGATCAAACAAGAAATCGCAGAGAATTAATTTTATACACTCGAGTAGTTTTTACTTGGCTTGAACCAATTTACATTTTTTTATATAAGCATTCACTGTACCCTTTTGAATCAATTTTCATGGCAATGCATCTGATCAAAGCCTGCTACTATGAAGAACTTTAGTCTAAACATAAACAACGAAAGCAAAGCAATATTGTGTGATGGTGGTGGCTAAAAGAAGGCTCTGTTGAGATCAGTTTCTTACATTTCTACCAGGTAAATCCGTAGGTTTATTATTCAGACAAATATACTTGATCTTCGACAATCAACAATTGTTGAGTAGACACCTCAAACTCACCACCAGGCATGATGTGTCTGAATTGAAGAAATGTATCCCACATCGCTATTATAAATGAGGTACTTGTTGTTTAAATACAAAGTCAAGAGGGAAACTGCCTGCCGAGTGGAGTTGCGTCTGCTTGTAACCCAAATGGGGGCAATAATGTGGTTGGACATTGGTTCGATTTGCTGAGTTGGGCACATCTGGTCTTGATCACGGCTTGCCCGTTCCAAGCTAGGAGTTGAGTCATGAAACTTGTGCGGAAGCCTGGGTTTCGTGATTCCTAGAGAGGAAGGCACAGCGTGAGGCTGGTTTCACAGAGCAGCGACAACTTCCCTTTCTTGGCAGTGGAAGGATAACAAGCCGTTGCCCCTTGGGTCCATCATACCTCAGTGGGTCGCTCCCAATTGGACAATCATTTTTTATTTTTTACATTTCGAGTTCTATGATTAAAAAAATATTAGTTTTAAGATTCTTTATCCATTTGTGGTTGAGTTTTTTATTTTTTAAACTAAAAATTAAATTTATATAAAAAAAAATTCCTTTACCGTTCGATCCAACGACAAAGCGAATTTATGAAAAAAATTCCTTTAAAGATTAAGGATATAGAATATTTGAAAAAAATGCAAATTTTAGGATATTTTTTGGGGAACAATTATGATTTTGTTTTTAAGAAACCAAAATATATCCTCAAAAGAAAACATTTTTTTCATTGGACCATTCCTTAAATTTTTATTTTAAAAAATAACGCTCTTTTAACTCATACCACCAAACTTAATAAAAGATGTTTATACATACATGCATATATAATTTTTCACTAAGTTGGTTTCAGGGTTAATTAGGTGGCGACTTATAGATTCATGGAAAAATCTAAAACGGGTGACGCACACCGTTGAACACTACCGACACAATACATCGCTCAACACCGTTGAACACTTATAGAGTTGGAACGGCGCTTTGTTTGGGGTGTTACGGCAGCCACATGAAGGGTTCATCTAGTTAATTAGGATAGGGTGTGCCCATCTATTCCTGTTGGAGGATTGGATTTTCGTAAAATGGATAAACAGAATGAAGCTTGCTTTTCAGTTACTTACTCGGAAATCTACTTTATGCTACGTTTTATCCGAGAAATCACTATATTAATCCCCAATCATTTTTTGAACTTCCTACAGTTGATACAGAAGAGAAAGGGCAGACGGTCATCTCGTGGAAAAGCGACTAGAGAAGAAAATTATGTGATGATGCGCAATTGGTTCAAGAATGATGGGGGGATTGATTTGTTTGCTACAAACACTAGGCACCATGCGGATGCTGTTAATTATAACGGAACAAATGATGTTCGAATCAGACGACTGGGATGAATGCAATGATTTTATCGAAGATTGGTTTAGATTGAAATGTAGTAATTTTATTAGTAATAATTTTATTGTTGTCTCTTTCGATTGGCTTGTTAATTTTTTGGGTGCTTTTTTTATTGTAAGGATTTCATTCATTAACACATTAGAATAAATATACGAGGTATAGATTGCATCTATATTAATCCCCAATCATTTTTCGAACTTCCTACAATTGATACAGAAGAGAAAGGGCAGACGGTCATCTCGTGGAAAAGCGACTAGAGAAGAAAATTATGTGATGATGCGCAATTGGTTCAAGAATGATGGGGGGGGGGGGATTGATTTGTTTGCTACAAACACTAGGCACCATGCAGATGCTGTTAATTATAACGGAACAAATGATGTTCGAATCAGACGACTGGGATGAATGCAATGATTTTATCAAAGATTGGTTGAGATTGAAATGTAGTAATTTTATTAATTATAATTTTATTGTTGTCTCTTTTGATTGGCTTGTTAATTTTTTGGGTGCTTTTTTTATTGTAAGGATTTCATTCATTAACACATTAGAATAAATATACGAGGTATAGATTGCATCTATATTAATCCCCAATCATTTTTCGGACTTCCTACAATTGATACAGAAGAGAAAGGGCAGACGGTCATCTCGTGGAAAAGCGACTAGAGAAGAAAATTATGTGATGATGCGCAATTGGTTCAAGAATGATGGGGGGGATTGATTTGTTTGCTACAAACACTAGGCACCATGCAGATGCTGTTAATTATAACGGAACAAATGATGTTCGAATCAGACGACTGGGATGAATGCAATGATTTTATCAAAGATTGGTTGAGATTGAAATGTAGTAATTTTATTAATAATAATTTTATTGTTGTCTCTTTTGATTGGCTTGTTAATTTTTTGGGTGCTTTTTTTATTGTAAGGATTTCATTCATTAACACATTAGAATAAATATACGAGGTATGAGGAAGAAGATGATGATTTGTAAATTTTAATTTATAAGAAAATATTATGTGGAAAATAAAGTTAAAAAAATGAAATGAAAAGAAAAAAATAGAAGAGATTGCATCTATAGGGGTTTAAACCTATGACCCTTGGATGTTCATGCTTGTGCCTTAACCGTTCAAGCCAAATGCTCATCCTTGTCAAGTGTAACACCCGGGTTTAGGGGTCGGGTGAAAATAATATTTTAATATTATTTGGGCTCGGGTTTATAATTAAAATAATCCCTTAAGTTTCGGGTTTCAAAAATAAATACTTGAGATGGGACCGAATTGATTTAATTGCAAATTGAAGAGTTTTAAAAGAATAAAGGGGATAGCCATTCATTAATGTCCTTTTGGTAATTTACCCACTTTTCAATTTAAATTCCCCATTTTCACAAATAAACACTATTCACTCTCTTCCTCGCCCATTTCCAACGTGAAACAAGAGCTCTCTTCCCTTCATCACTATTCCATCAAAAAGCTCATCCATTTCAACTCCTTTTTGAAAGGTAACAACGTTTTTGACTTCTCCTCAACTCCCTCTCTTTAAAAGTACCATTTATTTTCATTTTCATTTAAGTTCTGAAAATGGGGTTTTCAAAAGATTTGATTAAAAATGGTGTCTTTGTGTAGCTAAACTTAATATTTTGATTTAATATGATTAGTTATGGAATATAGGAGCCAAATGGTACAACATATGTGAATTTTGAATGATTTGGAGTAATTTTCGAAATTGGGTAAAAATGGGATTTTTGGAGGGTTTTGGGTGAGTTTTGGGGGTTGTTTTAGGTGGAAATTGATAGCCCAATGGTAGTACTATGGTTAGGGGTTGATTTGGGATTGTTTGTGGGTGCTATGGATGTTGGAAAGATGGTTTTTGGACATGGTTTAGGGGCTGCCCGAAATTGCTAAAAATGGGATTTGTTCATGGTTTGCAACATGATAAATTGCATTTGAATTGTATTCCGGGTTGGTATTTTGATGTTGGGCTGATTTGGAATTGTTTGAAATGTGTTTGAGGTTGTTTAGAAGCGGGAATTTGTGTTGGGGAAGCTTCGGGAAGAAATCCGGAAATTTGAGGGAGGTTGCTTGCTTGGCTTAGAGCTTGGAAGCTTAGGTGAGTGGTTAAATATTTTTAAATGGTTTTCAGGTGTTGGTTCAAGCATGTGAACTAGGTTGGGATTGGTAGACCCACCTAGAGTTGGGATTAGGGTGGTAGCCTAATCCCAAACTTTAGTTAGAGACCTTGGTTGATCCTTAAAGTGTTGAGTTATGCCTCATGTTTAATCATGCTTATGGTGGTTATGCTTATGTTGTTATACAAGTATGTGGTGGCATGACTTAATGCATTGTTACATGCATGTTGATGATAAATGTGATAGAGATATACATATGTATGAAATATGATGTGATAATTGTATTGTTGAGATGCATGTAGTGTTGACATGTGTAATGATGTTATGAAGTGATTGTATGATCCGAGGATCATCGTGAGTACATGCTAGGCATGAAAATGTGGTTCGTGCATGACAGTGAGTCATGGTGAGTACGTGCTAAGCACGGAAGTTGTTATGGATTGATATTGTGATAGATTAATGAAATGTGTAGTATTGGCACTAGTATGCTTGGGTACAAATGATCGATCATTAGGATGTCTAGTGTGCACACGTGAGTCAAAATGCGCGCGTGGTCTTGATGATGGTAGTCATCAAGATGGAGTACGGGTTCGCCCGGAAATCTTCATATATATATTAGTCGGTGATGAGTGGAATCCCATCGACGGGCGTAAGGATGAGTGGAATCTCCTCCGCATGAAATGAGGCGTGAGGATGAGTGGAATCCCCTCCGCATGAACGGTGATGAGTGTAATCCCACCGTCAGGTAATGGTTGAGTTGTTGGATGTGAGTTCCAACGGTTATCCGCGTATTCGAGTCATAGCTAGGTGCCAATACAGATTGTAGTTTATGTTGCCAATATGTGGTTAAATGTGAGCCAATGTGATTTGGGATGTGTTGCTAACATGGTTTAATATATGTGATTTCATATGTTGTGGATCTAAACATGTTGAGCATGACATGATATTGAATATATGTTCATGCATCATCTATAATTATGGCTCGTGTGGATCGGAGGTAAGATCATGCATTTTATCTTGGTTGTAGCTCGTGCTTGGACCCTGCATTGTCGAAGGTTTGTTTTATGAGTTTACCCTCACTAAGCTTTTATGCTTACGCTCTCTATTGTTCGACAATGCAGATCAATTGCTTGTGGGTGGCAAGGGCAAGGAAAGGCCTTCAAGTGTTGCTTATGGTTAGCTCAAGTGTGATGTTTAAATTTAGAAATTGTAATAGTAAAGCAATGGGTTAGGTGTCGTGGTATGATGCTTTTGGAATATATTGTTGTTGTTGTTGTTTAGGAGCATGTTAGACTCCTCCTATGTGTTTGTTAATTTGGCTTTTGGGATGTATGCCTTGCTTGAAATCATGTTAGTATTTTGCTATCTAGAATATCCTAAGTGTTGGATATGTTAAAGCTTAATATCTATAATGACATGTATGGTTGTGTGGCAATGTGATGTTGTGCCTTGGTGTTTAGTCTTGTTATGATGATGCTCAAGCATGCTTGTATGTTGGTTGCCCTTAAAATTGTTGTTAGTGTGTTGTTAGAGGTTTTGGTGGGGTTTAGGGGCACCCTTGTGCCTTAAACCAGCAAAAACCAGTCTGCAGACAGGGGGCGTTTCGGAACGGGCCACCCTGTTTCGGAATGGGCCACCCTGTTTCGGAACGGTCCCTTTGCATTTGGCCTGCCGTTTCGAAACGGATGGGGGTCGTTTCGGAACATTTTTGCTACTGGAATTTTGAGAAATTGATGAGATGAAGGCGTTCCGAAACGGGCCTTTGATGTTTCGAAACGGTCAAATATCGTTGACCACGAGAAGTTGACCGTTAGGGTCGTTTCGATACGGGCCATCCCCGTTTCAAAACGGTCACCCTATGGTTGACCCTGGCCTATTGACTAAGTCAAGGCGTTTCGGAACACTCTAAGGGCGTTTCGAAACGGCCTGCTGTAAAGGACTAAAATGAGTTGTTTAGTGTTTTGGTTGGTCGGAGTATGTTACATTGTTTGTATTTACCGCTGCTGTGCTTCACATAGGTTTAATTATGCCTATAGACAAGATAAAATAAAAAGGAAATTTTTTAGGGTCGTTAACCGAGGGGAAACCTTAACGGGTTTCGCTTCGGTTTTCCCCGTGTGGCCCACTCGGATCGGTCATCCGACCAGACCGGGACGAGGGGGTTACATCAAGTGCTGAAGTGAAAACTACCTTGAATTAAAAATTTGGGGGTTTAACCCCAGATTAAAATATCAACAGACTTTTCACCTAAGGAGAGGAAAGTGTCAAATCTAAACATTCAAGATCTAAAATTTCAGTAGAGTCTCCTACCAAATCCCAACATTCACCCTTCGATCTCCCTCACCGTCGGCCCGTGGCCGTCACCGCCCACACCGACGCAACCGTCGCCTTGCCCCGATCAAAACCTTAGCTGCCACTCGCATCGTTGGGTCACCGATCGCCGTGGAGAACAGTTTTGAAGTTCGATGAGAAGCAAAGCGTTACTCTTCAGTTTTTCAGCGATTTCGGTCGTTTTCTCCGGTAGTTCATCGCACGGCCACCACCACCGGGTTACTCATGCAAACGCGAGCGAAACTCCTCTCACCTTTCATGGTTCTGATCACTAATTCGAGGTCGCCGACGTTCGTCCGATAAGGGTAAGTTAGATAATGAGGGACGTCAAATTGAGCTCGAGAGCGATCAATTGGATCTTTGAAGGCTGACTTACGTAGTTCAGAGTCAAGGTAATACCCAATACTCCTTGTGTATTATAACGAACATGTTAATTAATAGTTAATGCATGAGATATCAAATGTAGTAGAATATAGTATAAGAATATTGATAAGGACCCTTGTGACATGATTAAGAATTATATGACACGTATAAATTTCTGATATCTGTAAATTAAATGATAAGTCGGTTATCTCTAAATACCTGTTAAAACCTCAGTTAATGAAACTATATATATAAAAGATTCGATTCAAAAGTGAATTCGATGGCTGACAAATTGCGTGGCATTATTGATGATGTGGTAAGAAATTAAAGCATGAAGAACGACTCATATTCGATTGGTACCCGCAATCAAGGTTGTGGAGATGACTCTAACGAGATGAGCAAAAAATATATACTTAAGTTGATTCCTACTTTACTGATTTAGTACTCAAACAATTGTGTCCAAATTTATAATAGAAATTATCAATTTTTTGGTGCCTCTATTTATACCCCCACACTAAAAAATAGGTTTAGGGTTTTTGATTTAAGGTTTAAGGTTAGGATTTATGACTAGGATTTAGGAAATTTGTGGCAGGGTGTATTTTTTAAGGTGTAGGGTTTAGGATTTAAAATTAAGGGTTAGGGCTTAGAATTTATTTTTAGTGTTTTTTAGTGTTGTGCATAGAAAGAGGCACTCAAAAGGGGCAGATGCTTTTTGTCCCAAACTTTATGAACAAAAGTTCTTTGTCCCTAAGTATGCCCATTTCTATGCCCCGCAATAAAACACTAAAAATTAAATTCTAAATTCTAACCCTAAATTCAAAACCATACACCCTAAAAATACATCATACCTCAAATCCCCTAAATCCTAGCCATAATCCCTAACTTTAGACCTTAAACCCACTTTTTTAAGTAGGGGCACCAAAAGGGGTAAGGATAGAGATGGTAATGGGCAGATCGGGACGAGTTTTTGCCATATCCGAGCCCGACCCGATTTATATATATTCAACCCAACCCAAAAATAATTTTTTTTCGCCCGCCCCGAGATATAGAGTGTAAACTTGTCCCGATCTGATCCATCCCAATAACAAACAAAACAATTCAAAAATCGAATATCTAAAACGGATTAAACACTATAAAATCATAAAATAGACTTGAAAACACAAACTACACAACGCTCAAAACACATCCAATTTCTAACTTAAAAACCAAATAAACAAAAAAAATTATCAGATCTGAAATATATAAACATGTTATATATCAAATCTCATAAACACAAACTAAAAAAATAAAAAAATAGAGTAAAAGTATCAATAATATTAAGGGTAAACTACATCACATACCATTCAACTATGGCCGCTGACTCGAAAATACCACCGAACTGTAAAAAAAAATTCAAAACTAACATGAACTTTAGTTTGTGACTCGAAAATACCACTTCGCCGTTAACTCTTAACACCCCCATTAAGTCAAAACGACGTCGTTTTGCTGGAGGAAAAATATTAAAATCATGCACTTGGTGGGGTTTGAACCCAAAACATTTGAATATAAAGGCTAAACCTTTACCACTAAACCAATCTAATATTATACAATATTTTACTTGAAATATCATATATCTCGAAATACTTGAGATTAATTCAAATTATTTTATGAAATTAATAATACTATAAATGAAATTAATATATAAAAATAGTAAATATATTATTTTTATATATTATAAATAATATAAATATATTATTTTTACTATAAGTGATATATTATTTTTATGAATATTTTGGGTTTTTTAAATAATATATTTATATTATTAATAATATATAAAAAAAACTAAAACCCTAAACTATTAACCCACAAACTTAAACCATAAATTTTAGAGTTTAGGAGTTAGGGTTCAAGGGTTTTTTATTTATTGATGTTATGAATATGTTAGGCTTTTTAAAAATAATATATTTATATTATATAACTTTAAGTTGGTTTAGTGGTTAAGGTTTAGCCTTTCTATTTCGAGGTCTTGGGTTAAAACCCCTCCAGCAAAACACCATCTTTTTGGCCTAAATTAGGCTTCGATACAACCGTACCAAAACGACATCGGTAAAAACAAAATTCAAAATTTTTCAACCTTTCATATCTAGATTACATGAATGTCTAGTTAACATTTAAAAAAAAGAGTGAGGATGAAAGAAGAGTTAAAAGAGCAGAGACAGTAAAGTGAAAGAAGAAGAAAAATTATTCAATAAAATATAACATAAGTTGCGGGGGATCGTTTCGGTCGTGGGCTACTGAAGGCTTTGTGAATCAAAAACAGCATGCAACACTGTAAGAAGTAGCAAGAGAATACTTGATCGAGCTCATTCATAGAAGGTTGGTTCAAGTTGAATCCATTGATTCCGTGGGGAGAGTTAGAGAGTGTCGTGTTCACGATTTGATGCACAAAGTTATCATTTCCAAATGGGAAGAATTGAATCTGATTCAGACCTCAGTAAGAGATTTAGAAAGTTTTAAGGGCGAAGCTAGGCATCTATGCCTATATGATAGAGCAAACAACAATTTTCCAGGGAACAGTAGCAAGTCACAAACGCATTCTATCATTGCATTCGAGGTGGCCGACTTACCAGAATCTTTATTCAGCACATTCTACAGAGATTTCAAGTTCTTGAAACAACTGGATTTCGAAGGAGTGCCCTTAAGTTATGTGCCTAAGGAATTAGGGGACTTGTTCCAATTGAGATAATTGAGCCTAAGAGGTACAAAGGTGAAAATGCTGCCAGAGTCCATAGGTAAGTTGCATAATCTGCAAACTTTGGATCTAAAACGTTCTCTACTACACGAGCTACTGGCAGAGATGAACAAGTTGCATAATCTACGGTATCTCGCAGTTTACCCTAAAATGTTTCACGTAGTCATGTTTTAAAAAATGACTTTTGAGATTCAGAACTCAAACATTCGTGTCTAAATTTATAATAGAAATTCTCAATTTTTTGGTGCCTCTATTTATATTCCACACTAAAAGTTAGGTTTAGGGTTTTTGATTTAGGGTTTAAGGTTAGGGTTTATGACTAGGATTTAGGAAATGTGTGGTAGTGTGTATTTTTAAGGTGTAGGGTTTAGGATTTAAAATTAAGGGTTAGAGCTTAGAATTTATTTTTTAGTGTTGTGCATAGAAAGAGGCACCTGAAACGGGGCAGATGGTTTTTGTCCCAAAGTTTATGAACAAAAATTCTCTGCCCCTAAGTATGCCCATTTATATGCCCCACACAAAACACTAAAAATTAAATTCTAAACTCTAACCCTAAATTCCACATCCTAAATTCTAAACCATACACCCTAAAAATACATCATACCTCAAATCCCCTAAATCTTAGCCATAATCCCTAAATTTAGACCCTAAACCCATTTTTTAAGTGGGGCACCAAAAGGGGTAAGGATAGAGATGGTAGCGGGGCGAATCGGGACGTGTTTTTGCTATATCCGACCCCAACCCGACCTGAAAATAATTTTATTTCCCCCGCCTTGAGATATAGAGTTTAAACTCGTCCCCGATCTGATCCAACCCAATAACAAACAAAAAAAATTCAAAAATCAAATATCTAAACCGGATTATACACTATAAAATCATAAAAATAGACTAAAAACACAAACTTCACTACGCTCAAAACACATCCAATTTCTAACTTCAAACCCAAAGAAACAAAAAAAATTATCAGATCTAAAATATATAAACATGTTATATATCAAATATCATAAACACAAACTAAAAAAATAAAAATAAAAAATAGACTAAAAATATTAATAATATTAAGGGTAAACTACATCACATACCACTCAACTATGGTCGTTGACTCGAAAATACCATCGAATTGTAAAAAAAAATTCAAAACTAACACTGAACATTAGTTTTTGACTCGAAAATACCACTCCGTCGTTAACTCTTAGCACCCTCATTAAGTCAAAACGACGTCATTTGGCTGGAGGAAAACATTAAAACTATACGCTTGGAGGGGTTTGAACCTTAAACATTGAACTAATATGATATTATATAATATTTTACCAGAAATATTACATATCTCGAACTACTTGAGATTAGTTCAAATTATTTTATGAAATATATAATACTATAAATGAAATTAATTTATAAAAATATGAAATAAATTATTTTTATATATTATTAATAATATAAATATAATATTTTTACTATAAATGATATATTATTTTTATGAATATTTTGGGTATTTTAAATAATATATTTATATTATTAATAATATATAAAAACCCTAAAACCCTAAACTATTAACCCACAAACCTTAAACTCTCAAACTTAAACCCTAAATCTTACAGTTTAGAATTTAGTGTTCAAGGTATTTTTATATATTGATGTTATGAATATGTTAGGCTTTTTAAAAATAATATATTTATATTATGAATAATATATAAAAAATATAGAAACAATATATTTTATTTAAATTATATAAACTAATCCATTTGGTTCAACCAAACTATAAATAATATAAAATATATTATTTACATATATATATCAATAAAAATATATTATATTTATAGTTTTTTATATATTATTTATAGTATAAATATATTTTTTTTTTAAATATTAATTAGGACCAAATTAATATAATATCTAATTAATAGGGACCAAATATGTAATTATACAAATTTTCTTTAACTGACAATCTGCCATGTCACCTCTCCGCTAGATTTTAACTGTCGGTGGTCAAAATAGGTCTATTTAAATAGTTCGGTGGTTGAATTTTAAATTTTTGTAGTTTGATAGTAAAAACAGGTTAGGCCCAATAGTTGGGTGGTCACCTAGGTAGTTTACCCTAAAATGTTTCATGTTGTCATGTTTAAAAAAATGACTTTTGAGATTCAGAACTCAAACATTTGTGTCCAAATTTATAATATAAATTCTCAATTCTTTTGGTGCTTATATTTATACCCCACACTAAAAATTAGGATTAGGGTTTGTGATTTAGGGTTTAAGGTTAGGGTTTATGACTAAGATTTAGGAAATTTGTGATAGAGTGTATTTTTTAAGGTGTAGGGTTTAGGATTTAAAATTAAGGGTTAGGGCTTAGAATTTATTTTTTTAGAGTTTTTTAGTGTTGTGCATAGAAAGAGGCACTGAAAAGGGGGGCAGATGCTTTTTGTCCCAAAGTTTATGAACAAAAATTCTATGTCCCTACCCTAAGTATGCCCATTTCTATTCCCCTCACTAAAAACACTAAAAATTAAATTCCAAACTCTAACCCTAAATTCTAAACCATACACCCTAAAAATACACCATACCTGAAATCCCCTAAATCTTAGCAATAATCCTTAACTTTATACCCTAAACCCACTTTTTTTAAGTGGGGGCACCAAAAGGGGTAAGGATAGAGATGGTAACGAGGCGGATCGGGACGAGTTTTTGCCATATTCGAGCTCGACCCGATATATATATATTCAACACAACCCGAAAATTATTTTATTTCCCCCACCCTAAGATATAGAGTGTAAACTCGTCCCCGATGTGATCCAACCCAATAACAAACAAAACAATTCAAAAATCAAATATCTAAAACGGATTAAACACTATAAAATCATAAAATAGACTTGAAAACACAAACTTCACTACGCTCAAAACACATCCAATTTCTAACTTCAAAACCGAAGAAACAAAATAATTATCGGATCTGAAATATATAAACATGTTATATATCAGATCTCATAAACACAAACTAAAAAAATAAAAAACTAGAGTAAAAGTATTAACAATATTAAGGGCAAACTACATCACATACCACTCAACAATGACCGCTGACTCGAAAATACCACCGAACTGTAAAAAAATTCAAAAGTAACACTAAACTTTAGTTTGTGACTCGAAAATACCACTCAGCCGTTAACTCTTAACACATCCAGTAAGTCAAAACGACGTCGTTTTGCTGGAAGAAAAATATTAAAACCATGCGCTTGGAGGGGTTTAAACCCAAGACCTTCAAATATAAGGGCTAAACCTTAACCACTAAACCAATTCGGTATTATATAATATTTTACCAGAAATATTATATATCTCGAACTACTTGAGATTAATTCAAATTATTTTATGAAATTAATAACACTATAAATGAAATTAATATATAAAAGTATAAAGTATATTATTTATATATATATATATATTATTAATTATATAAATATATTATTTTTGCTATAAATGATATATTATTTTTATAAATATTTTGGGTTTTTTAAAATAATATATTTATATTATTAATAATATATAAAAACCCTAAAACCCTAAACTATTAACCCACACACCCTAAACCCTTAATCTTAAACCCTAAATCTTAGAGTTTAGGATTTTGAGTTCAAGGGTTTTCTATATATTGATGTTATGAATATGTTAGGCTTTTTAAAAATAATATATTTATATTAAAGGCAAGAAAGATATCTCTCAATACAAGATTGCCCCTTCAAGTACAAACACTCAACCCAAATTTGATTACAAGATCAGAATTGAACACTACACAATTTGGGGTTTTACAAGAGATTGGAAAATAAACACTTTGAGCTTAGATTTTTGCTAGGATGTTTATCTTTGATGCAATAGTTGTTGCTGGTCTTCAATTAGCTTCAATTTATACCTTCTCTATTAATTCTAACTGTTTGGGTGGTTAGGGTATTGATTATAGCCGTTGGGACCCTCTCTTTTCACCATAAATGCACTTCTGCAGCATACCGTATCGGTACACGAGGACCCGTATCGATACATGTCTCAAAACAGAAAGAGTCGTTTCACAATAACAAGAGGGCGTATCGATACGCGTGTAAACGTATCGATACGGGACAAGGACCGTTTCGATACGCGTGTAAACGTATCGGTACGAGACAGGGACTGTTTCGATACGAGGAACAATCGTATCGATTCAATTAATTCAACAGAGCTCACTAGAAGTTTCCATATCGATACGGCAAAGGGCGTATCAGTACGGGACAACTACCACTTTAAATTTTGGTTACCTAACAACTGACACCAACGATCGAAATCATTAAAAGCTTTTCGAATTTAAAAATCCATTAAATTTGTACGATGCGGGTGGAACCGTATCGGTACGCCATTCAAACTCCTTCAGTTTTATAGAGAGAGCGTATCGATACAGATACAATCTGTTTCGATACGCTGTTTTGATACGGTGAGGGGCGTATCGAAACGCGTTTCTCTAGTAGCCAAACTTGTAAAAAAGGTATCGATATGGCTGGAAGCGTATCGATACGCCTGGACGTTTTTCAATAGTTTGGCCTTGGAACACTTAGAAAATATTTGGAGTTTGAGTTTTTCAAATCAGATTAAAGCCTTGATGATTTAAAATTCATTTGAGGGACTTAAAAATCTATTTCAAGTTTTCAATTTAGTCTTAACATACATTGTTATATCAAAATCAAACATAGGTTTTACAAAGGGTTTTTTATATATTGATGTTATGAATATGTTAGGCTTTTTAAAATAATATATTTGGAATACTTTACATAGACTATATAATGGCAAGACTACCTCTAAGCTCATGTCATATAAAAGAATGATGCATTCTCAAAAGAAAGGAGATATGGATGAGAGATTTTACTATGAAGATTAAATATGTTTGTGGCAATCTTGCCAATTGTGGGGTGTTTATTTCTGAACAGGAACATATCACTGCAATTTTAAATGGTTTGCCTACTGAGTTTGAGCCTGTTACCACTGTTATTACTGCTAGTCTTTCATCTTCTGATATCACTTTTGTTAGTACCATCCTCTTAGATGCTGAGGATAGGCAAGTCTATACATGAGATCTCATACATGCATTGGCTCATGTTGTTACTCAACAACAAACTAGTACCCATAGTCAACATGATGGTACTCAGAGTGTTTTTCCAACACAAATGTGCATGATGCTGGTCCTTCTGCTAATAATAATAAGTCCTTACCCACTATTTCTTTTTCTTGTGATGTTGTTGAGTCTTATTCTGCTACTACTATTACTTTTGATCAATCCTCTTATCAGTATAAAAATAGAGGAATGGGTAGGGGTATGAGTTCCCCTCGGCCTTAATGCCAGTTGTGTGGAAGGTTGGGGCACATTGTAGAGAGTTGTTACTATAGGTTTGACATGAACTTCAAAAATGAATCTGCTAGATCTAATCATAATAACATGGGTTTTAATAATGTTTAAGCGCATACTGTGTCTTTCTCTTCACCCAGTCCTTCTGCGCCTACTCCTTATGTCTAATATTCTACACCTTTTGTTCATATGGTTCATGTTCCATGGTAGTTTTTTGGGCTCTCTCCTCAATTGCAATTAGAATCTACTTAGCTACATTCTGCTGGTGCCTCAGGTTCTGTGCCTCACATTCAACCTGCTGCTCTTCCTTCGAGTTTCTCTCAGTTCCCAGTGTTGGAGCCCCCTCTTTTGTGTCACAAGCTCATATTGCAACCTCTGATATGGTGAGTGACAATGCATGTTACCCAGATTCAAGTGCCATTCACCATCTTACTAAGGATTACAATGCTCTGTAGCCTGGTTCCTGCCATTCTATCTCAAGTACATTATCTGTTAGTAATGGTCAATCTCTTCCTATTTTACTTTTTGGTCAGTCCTCAATCATTTCTTCAGATAATAGTTGTTTTAGATTAAATAATTTATTATATGTTTCAGGTATTACCAAAAACTTACTTCATGTTTCTATGTTTACAAGGATAATCAAGTTTCATTTCAGTTCTTTCCCAAGTTTTGTCAAGTTTGTGATCTGCATACAAATAAGGGTTTGCTTCAAGGACATGAAGCTGGTGGCTTATACAATCTTGCTAATGATGTTGCTTTAGTTGATTCTCTTGTTAATAATGTTGCTGGTAACAGTGATGCCAGCCGTCATCTTTCATTTCATAATATGAATGTGCCTTTGGAAGTGTGGGACAAGAGGCTTGGTCATCCATCCTCTGATGTTATGTTTTAAATTCTTTCTGCTTGAAATATTCATGTTCCTAAAACTAATAATAAGTTTGTTTCTTTGTGTGTTGCTTGCAATATGGAAAGTCGCATAAATTGTCATTTACTTTGTCTACAACTAAATACTCTCATCCTCTAGAACTTGTAGTTGCTGATGTGTGGGATCCTGCCCCCATTCAGTCGGCTGGATTTCCGTATTATATAGCTTTCACTGAATCCTTTACTCATTACACTTGGCTATATTTCTTGAAGCAAAAGTCTCAGGTTCGTGAGGCGTTTGCTGTTTTTCACAAGGAGGGAGAGAGACAGCTTGGAGTTAAGCTCAAGGTGCTGTAAACAAACCGTGGAGGGGAGTTTGTAGCTCTGCAGTCCTATCTTAGGGAGCAAGGTATCGTTCATCGCACGTCTTGCCCTCACACTTTAGAGCAAAATGGCTTGGTGGAAAGGAAACATAAACATATAGTTGAGCTAGGACTCATCTTGCTGGCTCAGGCAACAATGCCCCTGAGGGTTTTGGAACCATGCCTTCTCGAGTGCCGTATTCCTTATCAATCTTTCACCTTGCTGGACTGGTGTGGAGAAAGATCGGGGGAATAATGAATGAAAGAAAAGAACACAAAATCAGGTTTAAATAAACAAAGTTAGAAAATCTAAGTTAATTGAAGGTCTTGGCCTAGCGATGGAGGTGTTGCAATTCAACCCATAGGTTCATGGTTCGATGCCCATCAATCTCATTTGGTTAATTTTTCACCCAATCAGGTGACATGCGTTGCCATTTGATTGGGTGAAAAAAACATTAAATAAAATAAATTAAAAATAGAATAAATTCATCCAATCGAGTCATGACATGCATTTCCATCTAATTGGTTGATTAATTTTATTAAATTAAATTAAATTAAAATTAGGACCAAATTGATATAATAAGTAATTAATAGGGACCAAATGTGTAATCATACAAATTTTCTTTAACTTCCAGTCTGTCACGTCACCTCTCCGTTAGATTTTAATTGCAGGTGGTTAAAATAGGTCTATTTAAATAGTTGGGTGGTCGAATTTTAAATTTTTGTAGTTTGATGGTCAAAACAGGTCAGACCCAATAGTTGGGTGGTCACCCAGGTAGTTTATCCTAAAATGTTTCATGTAGTCATGTTTAAAAAAAACGAATTTTGAGATTCAGAACTCAAACATTCGTGTCCAGATTTATAATAGAAATTCTCAATTTTTTGGTGCCTCTATTTATACCTCACACTAAAAATTAGGTCTAAGGTTTGTGATTTAGGGTTTAAGATTAGGGTTTATGACTAGGATTTAGGAAATTTGCGGCAGGGTGTAATTTTTAAGGTGTAGGGTTTATGATTTAAAATTAAGGGTTAGGTCTTAGAATTTATTTTTTAGTGTTGTACATAGAAAAAAGACACTGAAAAGGGGCATATGGTTTTTGTCCTAAAGTTTATGAACAAAAATTCTATGTCCCTAAGTATGCTCATTTCTATGCCCCACACTGAAAATTAAATTATAAACTCTAACCCTAATCATACACCCAAAAATACAAATCCGATCTGAAATATATAAACATGTTATATATCAAATCTCATAAATATATAAACATGTTAAATTCTAAACTCTAACCCAAAAACTTCAAAACTAAAGAAACAAAAAAAATTATCAGATCTGAAATATATAAACATGTTATATATCAAATCTCATAAACACAAACTAAAAAAATAAAAAATAGATTAAAAGTATCAATAATATTAAGGGTAAATTACATCGCATACCATTCAACTATGGTTGCTGACTCGAAAATACCACCGAACTATAAAAAAATTTAAAACTAACACTTAACTTTATTTTGTGACTCGAAAATATCACTCTGTCGTTAACTCTTAACACCCCATTAAGTCAAAACGACGTCATTTTGCTGGAGGAAAAATATTAAAACCATGTGCTTGGAGGGGCTTGAACCCAAGACCTTCAAATATAAGGGCTAAACCATAACCATTGAACCAATCTGATATTATATAATATTTTACCAAAAATATTATATATCTCGAACTACTTGAGATTAATTCAAATTATTTTATGAAATAAATAATACTATAAATGAAATTAATATATAAAAATATAAAATATATTATTTTTATATATTATTAATAATATAAATATATTATTTTTTATATAAATGATACATTATTTTATGAATATTTTGGGGTTTTTAAAATAATATATTTATATTATTAATAGTATATAAAAAACCCTAAAACCCTAAACTATTAACCCACAAACCCTAAACCCTAAATCTTAGAGTTTAGGATTTAGGGTCCAAGGGTTTTTTTTATATTGATGCTATGAATATGTTAGGCTTTTTAAAAATAATATATTTATATTATATAATTTCAAGTTGATTTAGTGGTTAAGGTTTAGCCTTTCTATTTGGAGGTCTTGGATTCAAACCCCTCCTACAAAACGACATCGTTTTGGCATAAATTAGGCTTCTATGCAACCGCACCAAAACGAAATTCAAAAATTTTCAACCTTTCATATCTTGATTACATGCATGTCTAGTTAACATTAAAAAAAAGAATAAAGATGAAAGAAGAGTTAAAAGAGCAGAGACAATAAAGCGAAAGAAGAACAAATTATTCAATAAAATATAACCTAAGTAATATAAAATGAAAAATTAAGAATTGAAAATGGAGGCAACAATTAAAAGGGAAAGAATTTTTTTCGAGAAAGTATGAGACAGTAAATTTAAAGGAGAAAGAAAAAGGATTGAAATGGAGAGTGATTGGGAGGCGGCAGGAAATGGAAAACAAATGTATGACATTTTTGTAAATAAATGAATGATATTTTTGTAAATATTTTGGGTCGGGTCGGATCGAAAATTCTAAACTTTAAGCTCGACCCGAATATTTTTTTTTAAAAAAACCGCCCTGAAATCCGATTTTAATAATAAAAATTTCGGCCCTATCGAGTCGGGTTGGATTTGGACCCGTCAAGTACGGTTATTATTGCCAGAATTTCCATCCTAAGTTTATATATTCTTTTGCAATTAATGTTCTCAACTTGTGGAGTGGGGAAAGGACCAGCGAAAATTCAACAATGTGCGGGGGTAGAAATACAAGAAGATACCAAAGGAATTAGCAATTTCCTGTGAACAAAGTGTTTGTTTCAACCCAAAAATCCAAGATTCGAATGGCCCAAGTTGCTGCGAGTTTGGTTAAGGAGAAGTTAACCAGTTTGCTTATTGAAGATGTGGAGTTGCATCTATCCCTATATGATAGAGCAAACAACAATTTTCCAGGGAGCAGTAGCAAGTCACAAGCTCATTCTATCATTGCATTCGAGGTGGCCGACTTACCAGAATCTTTATTCAGCACATTGTCCAGAGATTTCAAGTTCTTGAAAGAACTGTGATTTCGAAGGAGTTCCCTTGAGTTATGTGCCTAAGGAATTAGGGGACTTGAGATAGTTGAGCCTAAGAGATACAAAGGTGAAAATGCTGCCAGAGTCCATAGGTAAGTTGCATAATCTGCAAACTTTGGATCTAAAACGTTCTCTACTACACGAGCTACCGGCCGAGATGAACAAGTTGCATAATCTACGGTATCTCGCAGCTTACTATACAATTTATGATGGAAACTGGAATTTCTATAGTGGAAGAGGGGCGAAGATGTCGAACAGTTTTGCCAACTTACAGTCTCTGGAGAAGCTGTTTAGTGTATGCTTGGAAACATTCGAAGGGGACGATTTTTTCACCGAGTTAGCAAGGTTGAAACAGTTGAAGAAACTGGGAATTTCTAGGCTAAAACCAAAACATGGGGCTGCTCTTTGTACTGCTATTCCCAGTCCGTGCTTACAGGAGCTGCCATGGACCATTTCTCGTTTGAACGGACTTAAACATATGGATTTCCATAACATGTCGAATAGCTTTGCTCGTAGGTTGGTGCCTAATAAAGGAGCAGATCATTGGAAAGTTGAGCATATTCCAAATGTTGTTTTCTACTGCACCAATGGATCAATGCAATGTAATGTCTACAAGCTTGGCGACCCGCGCTTGTTAGAAGAACTTCATTGAAGAACACCAGACAATCTCTGTTGTGTTTCATGTATTGCAGCAAAAATGAAAGTACAACTTTTCCTATAATGATCAAACAAGAAATCGCAGAGAATTAATTTTATACACTCGAGTAGTTTTTACTTGGCTTGAACCAATTTACATTTTTTTATATAAGCATTCACTGTACCCTTTTGAATCAATTTTCATGGCAATGCATCTGATCAAAGCCTGCTACTATGAAGAACTTTAGTCTAAACATAAACAACGAAAGCAAAGCAATATTGTGTGATGGTGGTGGCTAAAAGAAGGCTCTGTTGAGATCAGTTTCTTACATTTCTACCAGGTAAATCCGTAGGTTTATTATTCAGACAAATATACTTGATCTTCGACAATCAACAATTGTTGAGTAGACACCTCAAACTCACCACCAGGCATGATGTGTCTGAATTGAAGAAATGTATCCCACATCGCTATTATAAATGAGGTACTTGTTGTTTAAATACAAAGTCAAGAGGGAAACTGCCTGCCGAGTGGAGTTGCGTCTGCTTGTAACCCAAATGGGGGCAATAATGTGGTTGGACATTGGTTCGATTTGCTGAGTTGGGCACATCTGGTCTTGATCACGGCTTGCCCGTTCCAAGCTAGGAGTTGAGTCATGAAACTTGTGCGGAAGCCTGGGTTTCGTGATTCCTAGAGAGGAAGGCACAGCGTGAGGCTGGTTTCACAGAGCAGCGACAACTTCCCTTTCTTGGCAGTGGAAGGATAACAAGCCGTTGCCCCTTGGGTCCATCATACCTCAGTGGGTCGCTCCCAATTGGACAATCATTTTTTATTTTTTACATTTCGAGTTCTATGATTAAAAAAATATTAGTTTTAAGATTCTTTATCCATTTGTGGTTGAGTTTTTTATTTTTTAAACTAAAAATTAAATTTATATAAAAAAAAATTCCTTTACCGTTCGATCCAACGACAAAGCGAATTTATGAAAAAAATTCCTTTAAAGATTAAGGATATAGAATATTTGAAAAAAATGCAAATTTTAGGATATTTTTTGGGGAACAATTATGATTTTGTTTTTAAGAAACCAAAATATATCCTCAAAAGAAAACATTTTTTTCATTGGACCATTCCTTAAATTTTTATTTTAAAAAATAACGCTCTTTTAACTCATACCACCAAACTTAATAAAAGATGTTTATACATACATGCATATATAATTTTTCACTAAGTTGGTTTCAGGGTTAATTAGGTGGCGACTTATAGATTCATGGAAAAATCTAAAACGGGTGACGCACACCGTTGAACACTACCGACACAATACATCGCTCAACACCGTTGAACACTTATAGAGTTGGAACGGCGCTTTGTTTGGGGTGTTACGGCAGCCACATGAAGGGTTCATCTAGTTAATTAGGATAGGGTGTGCCCATCTATTCCTGTTGGAGGATTGGATTTTCGTAAAATGGATAAACAGAATGAAGCTTGCTTTTCAGTTACTTACTCGGAAATCTACTTTATGCTACGTTTTATCCGAGAAATCACTATATTAATCCCCAATCATTTTTTGAACTTCCTACAGTTGATACAGAAGAGAAAGGGCAGACGGTCATCTCGTGGAAAAGCGACTAGAGAAGAAAATTATGTGATGATGCGCAATTGGTTCAAGAATGATGGGGGGATTGATTTGTTTGCTACAAACACTAGGCACCATGCGGATGCTGTTAATTATAACGGAACAAATGATGTTCGAATCAGACGACTGGGATGAATGCAATGATTTTATCGAAGATTGGTTTAGATTGAAATGTAGTAATTTTATTAGTAATAATTTTATTGTTGTCTCTTTCGATTGGCTTGTTAATTTTTTGGGTGCTTTTTTTATTGTAAGGATTTCATTCATTAGCACATTAGAATAAATATACGAGGTATGAGGAAGAAGATGATGATTTGTAAATTTTAATTTATAAGAAAATATTATGTGGAAAATAAAGATGATGTGGCTTTATTTAATTTTGCAAGACCTTGGATAAGATTGTGAGAATGGTTCATTAAATAATTTCTTCTAATTTTATTTTGAAATATAATTAATTGTATGTCGAGCCTTTAAATTTTTTTGATAATTATTTAAAAGTCATTAAAAATTGATGGTGTTCGACGATGTGCGTCGTCCATTATAGACTCAGCCTTCGTTCATACTCAAATTTGTCATTACTTCACCCATGATCATTTGTTAAACCTTTAAAAAAATCACTTATTTAAGATGTTTTTATTCATCCACATCATGGATAGGAAAAAATTTAATTAGATATCACAACTTAGAGATTATTTCTTGAATTAAAAAAAATTGACACTTCTAATTAACCTTTTATTCAGGCTAAAGGTTTTCTCTTAGGTTTTTCTTAGGATTTCTCCAAGCGCCGCAGCCTTTCATATTGGTTTCCTTGCCGGTGGCCGACAACTAGTACCGGGTTCATTATTTTTGTCATTTTTGTTTTTTTTATATTTTTAATAAGAATATATGTCCTTGTGGCACGTGTTTTCTTCGTTCTTGTGGCACGTGTTTTCTCTGTCCTTGTAGCACGCTTTTCTTTATTTTTGTAGTTCGTTTCATCTGTCATTTTGGAATGATTTCAGCATACTTTAGCGGTCGTTCGGTGCTCGTACAAAAATCTTTACGGCGCTAGTTTCTGATTTTGGTTCTGTCGGTGGTCATACAAAGATAGATCCCCACTCGGTTGATGTTTGTTTGCCGATGTAATCAGACCTGGGTAGCGGAGCAATCTACCTGATAGTTTGGTTCGCTCACCACTCCTTTTTCACTTGGTAAAATGTCTCGTTTGGATAGAGACAAGGAGATTCATGAAGACTTTTGAAATTTGTCGGTATGCTAATATCTATGGAAGTATTTACTTTTCTTTGCATCTTAGGGTTTTGTATGAGATTTTGATGGACTAGATCTCATTATTCTCCAATCTAAATGCATTGTATTTGATATATTTTCCATGGTTATTAATAAAATCCAGTTGTCATTGTCAAAAAAATTGACGCTCCTAATAAAATCAGTATACCACATCTAAGACTAAACCTTTTTTTATCTCCTTCCCTATAAGTGTAACACCGCTAAAGTTAAAAAAATGAAATGAAAAGAAAAAAATAGAAGAGATTGCATCTATAGGGGTTTAAATCTATGAGCCTTGGATGTTCATGCTTGTGCCTTAACCGTTCAAGCCAAATGCTCATCCTTGTCAAGTGCTGAAGTGAAAAATACCTTGAATTAAAATTTTGGGGGTTTAACCCCATATTAAAATATCAACAGACTTTTCACCTACGGAGAGGAAAGTGTCAAATCTAAACATTCAAGATCTAAAATTTCAGAAGAGTCTCCTACCAAATCCCTACATTCACCCTTCGATCTCCCTCACCGTCGGCCGGTGGCCGTCACCGCCCACACCGACGCAACCGTCCCCTTGCCCCGATCAAAACCTTAGCTGCCACTCGCATCATTGGCTCACCGATCACCGTGGAGAACAGTTTTGAAGTTCTACGAGAAGCAAAGCGTTACTCTTCAGTTTTTCAGCGATTCCGGTCGTTTTCTCCGGTAGTTCATCGCACGGCCACCACCACCGGGTTACTCATGCAAACGCGAGCAAAACTCCTTTCACCTTTCGTGGTTCTGATCACTAATTCGAGGTCGCCGATGTTCGTCCGATAAGGGTAAGTTTGATAGTGAGGGACGTCAAATTGAGCTCGAGAGCGATCAATTGGATCTTTGAAGGCTGACTTACGTAGTTCGGAGTCAAGGTAATACCCAATACTCCTTGTGTATTATAACGAACATGTTAATTAATAGTTAATGCATGAGATATCAAATGTAGTAGAATATAGTATAGGAATACTGATAAGGACCCTTGTGACATAATTAAGAATTATATGACACGTATAAATTTCTGATATCTGTAAATTAAATGATAAGTCGGTTATCTCTAAATACCTGTTAAAACCTCAGTTAATGAAACTATATATATAAAAGATTCGATTCAAAAGTGAATTCGATGGCTGACAAATTGCGTGGCATTATTGATGATGTGGTAAGAAATTAAAGCATGAAGAACGACCCATATTCGATTGGTACCCGCAATCAAGGTTGTGGACATGACTCTAATGAGATGAGCAAAAAATATATACTTAAGTTGATTCCTACTTTACTGATTTAGTACTCAAACATTCGTGTCCAAATTTATAATAGAAATTATCAATTTTTTGGTGCCTCTATTTATACCCCACACTAAAAAAATAGGCTTAGGGTTTTTGATTTAAGGTTTAAGGTTAGGATTTATGACTAGGATTTAGGAAATTTGTGGCAGGGTGTATTTTTTAAGGTGTAGGCTTTAGGATTTAAAATTAAGGGTTAGGGCTTAGAATTTATTTTTTAGTGTTTTTTAGTGTTGTGCATAGAAAGAGGCACTCAAAAGGGGCAGATGCTTTTTGTCCCAAACTTTATGAACAAAAATTCTTTGTCCCTAAGTATGCCCATTTCTATGCCTCGCAATAAAACACTAAAAAATAAATTCTAAATTCTAACCCTAAATTCAAAACCATACACCCTAAAAATACACCATACCTCAAATCCCCTAAATCCTAGCCATAATCCCTAACTTTAGACCCTAAACCCACTTTTTTTAAGTGGGGGCACCAAAAGGGGTAAGGATAGAGATGGTAATGGGCGGATCGGGACGGGTTTTTTCCATATCCGAGCCCGACCCGATTTATATATATTCAACCCAACCTAAAAATAATTTTTTTCGCCCGCCCCGAGATATAGAGTGTAAACTTGTCCCGATCTGATCCATCCCAACAACAAACAAAACAATTCAAAAATCAAATATCTAAAATGGATTAAACACTATAAAATCATAAAATAGACTTGAAAACACAAACTACACAATGCTCAATACACATCCAATTTCTAACTTCAAAACCAAAGAAACAAAAAAAATTATCAGATCTGAAATATATAAACATGTTATATATCAAATCTCATAAACACAAACTAAAAAAAATAAAAAATAGAGTAAAAGTATCAATAATATTAAGGGTAAACTACATCACATACCACTCAACTATGGCCGATGACTCGAAAATACCACCGAACTGTAAAAAAAATTCAAAACTAACATGAACTTTAGTTTGTGGCTCGAAAATACCACTTCGCCGGTAACTCTTAACACCCCCATTAAGTCAAAACGACGTCGTTTTGCTGGAGGGAAAATATTAAAATCATGCACTTGGTGGGGTTTGAACCAAAGACATTCAAATATAAGGGCTAAACCTTAACCACTAAACCAATCTAATATTATACAATATTTTACTTGAAATATCATATATCTCGAAATACTTGAGATTAGTTCAAATTATTTATGAAATAAATAATACTATAAATGAAATAATATATAAAAATATAAAATATATTATTTTTATATATTATTAATAATATAAATATATTATTTTTACTATAAGTGATATATTATTTTTATGAATATTTTGAGTTTTTTAAATAATATATTTATATTATTAATAATATATAAAAAAACTAAAACCCTAAACTATTAACCCACAAAACCTAAACCCTCAAACTTAAATCATATCTAGATTACATGAATGTCTAGTTAACATTTTAAAAAAAAGAAAAGAGTGAGGATGAAAGAAGAGTTAAAAGAGCAGAGACAGTAAAGTGAAAGAAGAAAAAAATTATTCAATAAAATATAACCTAAGTTGCGGGGGATCGTTTCGGTTGTGGGCTTCTGAAGGCTTTGTGAAACAAAAACAACATGCAACACTGGAAGAAGTAGCATGAGAATACTTGATCGAGCTCATTAATAGAAGCTTGGTTCAAGTTGAATCCATTGATTCCGTGGGGAGAGTTAGAGAGTGTCGTGTTCACGATTTGATGCACGAAGAATTGAATCTGATTCAGACCTCAGTAAGAGATTTAGAAAGTTTTAAGGGCGAAGCTAGGCATCTATGCCTATATGATAGAGCAAACAACAATTTTCCAGGGAACAGTAGCAAGTCACAAACGCATTCTATCATTGCATTCGAGGTGGCCGACTTACCAGAATCTTTATTCAGCACATTCTACAGAGATTTCAAGTTCTTGAAACAACTGGATTTCGAAGGAGTGCCCTTGAGTTATGTGCCTAAGGAATTAGGCGACTTGTTCCACTTGAGATAATTGAGCCTAAGAGGTACAAAGGTGAAAATGCTGCCAGAGTCCATAGGTAAGTTGCATAATCTGCAAACTTTGGATCTAAAACGTTCTCTACTACACGAGCTACTGGCAGAGATGAACAAGTTGCATAATCTACGATATCTCGCAGTTTACCCTAAAATGTTTCACGTAGTCATGTTTTAAAAAACGAATTTTGAGATTCAAAACTCAAACATTCGTGTGTAAATTTATAATACAAATTCTCAATTTTTTGGTGCCTCTATTTATACTCCAGACTAAAACTTAGGTTTAAGGTTTTTGATTTAGGGTTTAAGGTTAGGGTTTATGACTAGGATTTAGGAAATTTGTGGCAGTGTGTATTTTTTAAGGTGTAGGGTTTAGGATTTAAAATTAAGGGTTAGGGTTTAGAATTTATTTTTTAGTGTTGTGCATAGAAAGAGGCACCGAAACGAGGCATATGGTTTTTGTCCCAAAGTTTATGAACAAAAATTCTCTGCCCCTAAGTATGCCCATTTATATGCCCCACACAAAACACTAAAAATTAAATTCTAAACTCTAACCCTAAATTCCACATCCTAAATTCTAAACCATACACCCTAAAAATACACCATACCTCAAATCCCCTAAATCTTAGCCATAATCCCTAAATTTAGACCCTAAACCCATTTTTTAAGTGGGGGCACCAAAAGGGGTAAGGATAGAGATGGTAGCGGGGCGAATCGGGACGTGTTTTTCCTATATCCGACCCAACCCGATATATATATATATATATATATATATATATATATATATATATATATATATATATATATATATTCAACCCGACCTGAAAATAATTTTATTTCCCCCGCCTTGAGATATAGAGTTTAAACTCGTCCCCGATCTGATCCAACCCAATATAAAACAAAACAATTCAAAAATCAAATATCTAAACCGGATTAAACACTATAAAATCATAAAAATAGACTAAAAACACAAACTTCACTACGCTCAAAACACATCCAATTTCTAACTTCAAACCCAAAGAAACAAAAAAATTTATCAGATCTGAAATATATAAACATGTTATATATCAAATCTCATAAACACAAACTAAAAAAATAAAAATAAAAAATAGACTAAAAATATTAATAATATTAAGGGTAAACTACATCACATACCACTCAACTATGGTCGTTGACTCGAAAATACCATCGAATTGTAAAAAATAATTCAAAACTAACACAAAACATTAGTTTTTGACTCGAAAATACCACTCCGTCGTTAACTCTTAGCACCCTCATTAAGTCAAAACGATGTCATTTGGCTGGAGGAAAACATTAAAACTATACGCTTGGAGGGGTTTGAACCTTAAACATTGAACTAATCTGATATTATATAATATTTTACCAGAAATATTATATATCTCGAACTACTTGAGATTAATTCAAATTATTTTATGAAATAAATAATACTATAAATGAAATTAATTTATAAAAATATGAAATAAATTATTTTCATATATTATTAATAATATAAATATAATATTTTTACTATAAATGATATATTATTTTTATGAATATTTTGGGTATTTTAAATAATATATTTATAATATTAATAATATATAAAAACCCTAAAACCCTAAACTATTAACCCACAAACCCTAAACTCTCAAACTTAAACCCTAAATCTTAGAGTTTAGAATTTAGGGTTCAAGGTATTTTTATATATTGATGTTATGAATATGTTAGTCTTTTTAAAAATAATATATTTATATTATGAATAATATATAAAAAATATAGAAACAATATATTTTATTTAAATTATATAAACTAATCCACTTGGTTCAACCAAACTATAAATAATATTAATATATAAATAATATAAATATATTATTTACATATATATATATATATATCAATAAAAATATATTATTTTTATAGTTTTTTATATATTATTTATAGTATAAATATATTATTTTTTTAAATATTCATTAGGACCAAATTGATATAATATGTAATTAATAGGGACCAAATATGTAATTATACAAATTTTCTTTAACTGACTGTCTGTCATGTCACCTCTCCGTTAGATTTTAACTGTTGGTGGTCAAAATAGGTCTATTTAAATAGTTGGGTGGTTGAATTTTAAATTTTTGTAGTTTGATAGTCAAAACAAGTCAGGCCCAATAGTTGGGTGGTCACCCAGGTAGTTTACCCTAAAATGTTTCATGTTGTCATGTTTAAAAAAACGACTTTTGAGATTCAGAACTCAAACATTTGTGTCCAAATTTATAATAGAAATTCTCAGATTTTTTGGTGCTTCTATTTATACCCCACACTAAAAATTAGGATTAAGGTTTGTGATTTAAGATTTAAGGTTAGGGTTTATGACTAAGATTTAGGAAACTTGCGACATAGTGTATTTTTTAAGGTGTAGGGTTTAGGATTTAAAATTAAGGGTTAGGGCTTAGAATTTATTTTTTAGAGTTTTCTTAGTGTTGTGCATAGAAAGAGGCACTGAAAAGGGGGGCATATGCTTTTTGTCCCAAAGTTTATGAACAAAAATTCTATGTCCCTACCCTAAGTATGCCCATTTCTATTCCCCACACTAAAAACACTAAAAATTAAATTCCAAACTCTAACCCTAAATTCTAAACCATACACCCTAAAAATACACCATACCTGAAATCCCCTAAATCTTAGCAATAATCCTTAACTTTATACCCTAAACCCACTTTTTTTAAGTGGGGGCACCAAAAGGGGTAAGGATAGAGATGGTAACGGGGCGGATCGGGACGGGTTTTTGCCATATTCGAGCTCGACCCGATATATATATATTCAACACAACCTGAAAATAATTTTATTTCCCCCACCCTAAGATATAGAGTGTAAACTCGTCCTCGATGTGATCCAACCCAATAACAAACAAAACAATCCAAAAATCAAATATCTAAAACGGATTAAACACTATAAAATCATAAAATAGACTTGAAAACACAAACTTCACTACGCTCAAAACACATCCAATTTCTAACTTCAAAACCAAAGAAACAAAATAATTATCAGATCTGAAATATATAAACATGTTATATATCAGATCTCATAAACACAAACTAAAAAAATAAAAAAATAGAGTAAAAGTACCAATAATATTAAGGGTAAACTACATCACATATCACTCAACTATGACCGCTGACTCGAAAATACCACCGAACTGTAAAAAAATTCAAAACTAACACTGAACTTTAGTTTGTGACTCGAAAATACCACTCAGCCGTTAACTCTTAACACCTCCATTAAGTCAAAACGACGTCGTTTTGCTGTAGGAAAAATAATAAAACCATGCGCTTGGAGGGGTTTAAACCCAAGACCTACAAATATAAGGGCTAAACCTTAACCACAAAACCAATTCGGTATTATATAATATTTTACCAGAAATATTATATATCTCAAACTACTTGAGATTAATTCAAATTATTTTATGAAATTAATAATACTATAAATGAAATTAATATATAAAAATATAAAGTATATTATTTATATATATTATTAATTATATAAATATATTATTTTTGCTATAAATGATATATTATTTTTATAAATATTTTGGGTTTTTTAAAATAATATATTTATATTATTAATAATATATAAAAACCCTAAAACCCTAAACTATTAACCCACACACCCTAAACCTTCAAACTTAAACCCTAAATCTTAGAGTTTAGGATTTAGGGTTTAAGGGTTTTTTATATATTGATGTTATAAATATGTTAGGCCTTTTAAAAATAATATATTTATATTAAAGGCAAGAAAGATATCTCTCAATACAAGATTGCCCCTTCAAGTACAAACACTAAACCCAAATTTGATTACAAGATCAGAATTGTACACTACACAATTTGGGGTTTTACAAGAGATTGGAAAATAAACACTTTGAGCTTGGATTTTTGCTAGGATGTTTATCTTTGATGCAATAGTTGTTGCTGCTCTTCAATTAGCTTCAATTTATACCTTCTCTATTAATTCTAGCTGTTTGGGTGGTTAGGGTATTGATTATAGCCGTTGGGACCCTCTCTTTCCACCATAAATGCACTTTTGTAGCTTACCGTATCGGTACACGAGGACCCGTATCGATACCTGTCTCAAAACAGAAAGAGTCGTTTCACAATAACAAGAGGGTGTATCGATACGCGTGTAAACGTATCGGTACGGGACAGTGACTGTTTCGATACGCGTGTAAATGTATCGGTACGGGACATGGACCGTTTCGATACGGGGAACAATCGTATCGATGCAATTAATTCTACAGATCTCACTGGAAGTTTTCGTATCGATACGGCAAAGGGGGTATCAGTACGAGACAACTACCACTTTAAATTTTGGTTACCTAACAACTGACACCAACGGTAGAAATCATTAAAAGCTTTTCAAATTTAAAAATCCATTAAATCTATACGATACGGGTGGAACCGTATCGGTACGCCATTCAAACTCCTTCAGTTTTATAGAGAGAGTGTATCAATACAGATACAATCTGTTTCGATACGCTGTTTTGATACGGTGAGGGGCGTATCGAAACACGTTTCTCTAGTAGCCAAACTTGTAAAAAAAAGGTATCGATACGACTGGAAGCGTATCGATACTTCTGGATGTTTTTCAATAGTTTGGCCTTGGAACACTTAGAAAATATTTGGAGTTTGAGTTTTTCAAATCAGATTAAAGCCTTGATGATTTAAAATTCATTTGAGGGACTTAAAAATCTATTTCAAGTTTTCAATTTAATCCTTAACATACATTGTTATATCAAAATCAAACATAGGTTTTACAAAGGGTTTTTTATATATTGATGTTATGAATATGTTAGGCTTTTTAAAATAATATATTGGGAATACTTTACATAGACTATATAATGGGAAGACTACCTCTAAGCTCATGTCATATAAAAGAATGTGCTACTGGAGAAACAGACAGCGGAACAAAATCCTTTGGAACCTAATAGGCACTATAATCAGGAGAATGTGGTTGGAAGGGCTGAGGAGAGCTTGTTGGACTTTAGAGCCCCGAGCAAAGAACTTGAGTGGCTAAATCGGTGCATGGTTGGTATCCTGAAAAATGAAGTTGAATGGAACATGGCGAAACAAGCTCTTCAGTAAGATGGCTTCAAAACGGAGATAGTTAAGTGGGGATTTAATGGTGATTCATACATAATTATTTTTGACTCGGTGGAGGAAATGGAAGAAGTCAGGCGAACGAAAATAGACATGCTTCAGTACTGGTTCGAGTATATAGATCTTCTTATGGTTAACGGGGTTCCAAAATATTTCGTTTCAGTCTTACTCATGGGGGTTCCACTCATGTGCTGGCATGACAGCTTCTTCGAGATGCTGGGTAAGAGATGGGGGGATTTCGTTGGCATTGATCCTATGACCAAGTATAAACAAAGATTGGATATCGCGAGGGTGGTGATTCGAGTTCCGAGTTTGAGTGATATTCCAAACAACATTGTCATTGCCTCTCTTGGGCACAGATACCGTATTATTATAAAGAAGGGTTTGCTTAGAGAAGATCTGGCTACTGAGGATCCTTGGAACAAAGGTGATCGATGGCCGGCAGATTGGACGGCGTCGGAATCAGGGGAGGTGGAGGACAGTGGAGATGAATCATCACCTAATCAGAGAAGTGCCTTTTCGGATTCCTGTCCAAATCATTCCTCGGATGGGGTGCAGGAACCTCGGAACTCAATTCCCAATAATGAGTTTAATGATGGTCTTCCCCCAATGTAGTGGAGAACCAGGGGAATATTTTCAGTCGGGTTGACAATGCAGAGGTTAGCTCATGGGATGAGTCGGTTGAACCGGGTAAATCAGGTACTGGGCCTAGAGCCCAAGTCGAGGGGGGAGATGAGTCACCCACGAATAGAATATCGAGTCCAAATGGTCAAAATGATATGGGCCATATGGAGATAATCCGTGACAGTGAATTACATAATGATATCGGGTTGTCTTTTGCTACAGACATAGGAGTTATCGGTTTATTATCTTCAAATGAGTGTTCACAAGAATTACTAGAGGTGGTGCCTGACAGTTTGGAAATTGTGGATCGAAGGGAAGCGGCACTTTCCTCTTCGTCGGTTCTCCCCCGCAACCCTTCCTTCCCTTTGATTTCGCCGGTGGTAATGGGTTTTTTCCGATCAAGTTCAAGACGCATCCTTCGCCGAATTGTCATAGATTCTCTGGATGTTGAGCCGGAAAATGAGGGGTGCTGGGAGATGACTCAAATCAGCTTTCCTTGGAATCAGCAGTGGGTCTGGAAGCGGAGTCGATTTGGGCAATCAACAACATGTTGGAGGTATCCTTCAAGGGAGGTAAGTCTACAGTAATTAGAAGAATCTCTGAATTGGAACAGGAGTTGGCGAAAGGTTGTTAATTGGGTGATAGGGACTACAATTTAGTGTTATATGGAGCTGTCTATAATTTCCTGGAATATTAGGGGTTTAAGGAAAAGCGAAAAACTCAGAGCAGTTAAAAATTTAGTAGCCAAGTTTCATCCCAAAATTCTTTTTATTCAAGAAACCAAGCTGGAAGAAATTCATCGGGTTATGGTTAATAAAATAGGGCTTTCTAGTGGTGTGGAGTTCTCGTTCTCTCCTGCGTCTGGTTCGGCAGGGGGTATTTTATGTGTATGGGACACTGATTTTTTCAAGTATCTAGCTGTGTTGTCCGTCGTAATTTCATAGCAATGAGAGGTAGTATTGGTGCTGATAAACTTGAATGTGGGCTCCTTAATGCTTATGGTCCGTCAGTAGATGGTGAAAAGGAAGAATGTTTGCAGGATATGCTCAGTGTGATGAACGATTGGAAAATTCCCTGGTGTCTAGGGGGTGATTTTAACCTCTTCCTTGATCCAGGAGAAAAGTGTGGTTTGACAATTAATCTCGCTATGATTGAGACCTTCAGGAATTTTGTTGATGATGCTGGGGTTATGGACTTACCACTAATTGGCGGGAAATTCACTTGGAGTAACAAGAGAGACCCTCTCTCTTTGGTTCGACTGGATAGGTTCTTGCTTTCACCAGTCTTTCTTTCGGCCTTTCAGAATATTTCTCAGCATTTGCTTCATAAATCGCTTTCGGACCACAATGCTATAATGTTGAAATCTGAACATGAAAACAGGGGCCCCAATATATTTCTCAGCATTGAAGACTTGGTGGTTGGAAAACAAAGTTTTTATCGATTGGTGGGAGGCTTGCTTTGTTGAAATCAATCTTAACTAGCCTTCCAATATATTTTTTATCACTATTCAGAATGCCGTCGAGTGTTGGGACGAGGTTGAATCGACTTATGTCTTCTTTCTTATGGGGAGGTGACAACGACAAATCTCGGATACATTGGGTCAGCTGGGATAATGTTTGTCTCCCTAAAAGACTCGGGGGTTTGGGGGTCAACAACCTGGAAACTCTAAACAGAGCATTGCTTGGAAAGTGGTGTTGGCGCTTTGGAAATGAAGCTAGTAGCCTATGGAGAAGAGTCGTTGCAGCAAAAACTCTCGGTAATGTACCTAGTCTCAAACCTTTACCTTCGATTCCTAAATTATCCTTGTGGGTATGGAACGGCATATCAAAATCCTACTTTGCTCAAGATAATGTGAGTACACTACTGCAATCGAATCTATTACTTCAAGTTGGGGATGGGAATAGAATTGCTTTCTGGACTGATTTGTGGATAAGCAATGCTCCACTTATGGTGAATTTTCCGAGGATTTTCGCTCTAGCAGTAAATAAAGCATGTATGATTGCGGACTTCGGTACTAAAAATGGATCAGTTTGGTCGTGGGAGATCCCCCTTCGACGTCCCTTATTCGACTGGGAATTGGATCAGTGGAGGAAATTGCTCGACCTATTAAAGAATTTTCAATCGAGTTACGCGGACAAGGACTGGTTACTGTGGTCAGGTTCAAGTGATGGAGTATACTCGGTTAAATCCTTACGCTCCCTTGCGGCCCCGCACTGTCAAAACTCCTTCAATTGGGACAAGAATGTTTGGTTGGGGCTAGCCCCTCCAAAAGTTGAAATTTTTGTTTGGAGAGTGCTTAAAAGACGTGTGCCAGTCAAAACTGAATTATTGAAACGTGGCGTGATCTTGGTTGGCGATAACCTTTGCCCTTTTTGCAAAATACACCCGGAAACGGTCGACCATCTATTTTTCTCATGTCAAGGCGTTTGGAAGGTATGGATGAAGTATATCAAAATCCTGGGGTTTCAAACAACCCTAAGTAATGCTCCGATGGTTCTTATAGAGGAGTGGTTTAATTCACCTCATCTTCGACGCTCTCATAAAGGTATGTTTATTCCCTTCGCAATTATATGGTCGGTCTGGCTCTTCCGAAATGAGTTGGTGTTCCATAATAAAACTGTTGATTGGATACAATTAGAATTTCTGGTTGCATATCGATTGGCATCCTGGATTAAAGCCAAATTCAATGATATGGACCTAACGGTTGACAATATTATGTCTGATTTTGCTTTGGTTGTAATGGCGGAGCGAAATCGTCCTCAATGTATTGACCAAGCTTGGCAGCCTCCACCGGTGGGATTCTTGAAATTTAACGTGGAAGGTGCTCTCTGCTATGCTCGTGGAAGAGGAGAAATTGGAGGCTTGCTTCGAAACAATGCTGGGAATAGATTGGTCCAATTTTCAGTCCCGGTTGGTATTGATCCTCCGGCTATTTTGGAGCTCGAAGCGGTGGGAAGAGGAATTGAAATATTCCTTAACTCGGAGTGGGCAGTGAATCACCGTTTTATTGTGGAACTTGATTGCAAGTTAGTGGTGGACTGGTTCAAGGAAGTTTCAAATCCCCCGCCTCATCTCCTTGACAAGTTATCCTCCTTGCTGGAAGTAATTCATAATAGAGGGATAATCATTCGTTGGATACCAAGAGAGCTAAATTCAGAAGCGGACAATCTCGCCAAAGCAGGCATCGGTTGACTCTATGGGCATTGAAGAACAGAAGGTTGAGGATGGGTGTTTCACAGGGACGAGGGGCTCCGTAAGGCCAGTCTTAGCAGGGGTTGTGGGAGTATGAGATACATAGATGGCTGATTAAAGAGTCAACTGCTGGGTTGTAATGTTCAATTATCAGAGGATATCAGGGCATTGGATGTATAAGTTTTCTTGTTGGTTTATGATGACTATGATTGTATCGCTGTTGGGTCCAATATCAAGTGCACTCTTTTTCCTCCATTTAGGCCTTAGGGAGGTTTTTTAATGAGGCATTTGATATTGAAAGTTACATCAATAAAACTTACCTTTCAAAAAAAAATATGTTTGTGGCAATCTTGCCAATTGTGGGGAGGTTATTTCTGAATAGGAACATATCACTGCAATTTTAAATGGTTTGCCTACTGAGTTTGAGCCTGTTATCACTGTTATTACTACTAGTCTTTCATCTTCTGATATCACTTTTGTTAGTACCATCCTCTTAGATGCTGAGGATAGGCAAGTCTATACATGAGATCTCATACATGCATCGGCTCATGTTGTTACTCAACAACAAACTAGTACCCATAGTCAACATGATGGTACTCAGAGTGTTTTTCCAACACAAATGTGCATGATGCTGGTCCTTCTGCTAACAATAATCAGTCCTTACCCACTGTTTCTTTTTCTTGTGATGTTGTTGAGTCTTATTATGCTACTACTATTACTTTTGATCAATCCTCTTATCAGTATAATAATAGAGGAATGGGTAGGGGTATGAGTTCCCCTTGGCCTCAATGACAGTTGTGTGGAAGGTTGGGGCACATTGTAGAGAGTTGTTACTATAGGTTTGACATGAACTTCAAAAATGAATCTGCTAGATCTAATCATAATAACATGGGTTTTAATAATGTTTAAGCACATACTGTGTCTTTCTCTTCACCCAGTCCTTCTGCGCCTACTCCTTATGTCTAATATTCTACACCTTTTGTTCATATGGTTCATGTTCCATGGTAGTTTTTTAGGTTCTCTCCTCAATTGCAATTAGAATCTACTTAGCTACATTTTGCTGGTGCCTCAGGTTCTGTGCCTCACATTCAACCTGTAGCTCTTCCCTCGAGTTTCTCTCAGTTCCCCAGTGTTGGAGCCCCTTCTTTTGTGTCACAAGCTCACATTGCAACCTCTGATATGGTGAGTGACAATGCATGGTACCCCGATTCAAGTGCCATTCACCATCTTACTAAGGATTACAATGCTCTGTAGCCCGGTTCCTGCCATTCTATCTCAAGTACATTATCTGTTAGTAATGGTCAATCTCTTCCTATTTTACTTTTTGGTCAGTCCTCAACCATTTCTTTAGATAATAGTTGTTTCAGATTAAATAATTTATTATATGTTTCAGCTATTACCAAAATCTTACTTCATGTTTCTAAGTTTACAAGGATAATCAAGTTTCATTTTAGTTCCTTCCCAAGTTTTGTCAAGTTCGTGATCTGCATACAAATAAGGTTTTGCTTCAAGGACATGAAGTTGGTGGCTTATACAATCTTGCTAAAAATGTTGCTTTAGATAATTGTCTTGTTAATAATGTTGTTGGTAACGGTGATGCCAGTCGTCATCTTTCATTTCATAATATGAATGTGCCTTTGGAAGTGTGGGACAAGAGGCTTGGTCATTCATCCTCTGATGTTATGTTTTAAATTCTTTCTGCTTGTAATATTCATGTTCCTAAAACTAATAATAAGTTTGTTTCTTTGTGTGTTGCTTGCAATATGGAAAGTCGCATAAATTGCCATTTACTTTGTCTACAACTAAATACTTTCATCCTCTAGAACTTGTAGTTGCTGATGTGTGGGATCCTGGCCCCATTCAGTCGGCTGGATTTCCGTATTATATAGCTTTCACTGAATCCTTTACTCGTTACACTTGGCTATATTTCTTGAAGCAAAAGTCTCAGATTTCTGAGGCGTTTACTGTTTTTCAGAAGGAGGGAGAGAGACAGCTTGGAGTTAAGCTCAAGGTGCTGTAAACAAACCGTGGAGGGGAGTTTGTAGCTCTGCAGTCCTATCTTAGGGAGCAAGGTATCGTTCATCGCACGTCTTGCCCTCACACTTTAGATCAAAATGGCTTGGTGGAAAGGAAGCATAAACATATAGTTGAGCTAGGACTCACCTTGCTGGCTCAGGCAACAATGCCCCTAAGGTTTTGGAACCATGCCTTCTCGAGTGCCATATTCCTTATCAATCTTTCACCTTGCTGGACTGGTGTGGAGAAAGATCGGGGGAATAATGAATGAAAGAAAAGAACACAAAATTAGGTTTAAATAAACAAAGTTAGAAAATCTAAGTTAATTGAAGGTCTTGGCCTAGCGATGGAGGTGATGCAATTCAACCCATAGGTTCATGGTTCGATGCCCAACAATCTCATTTGGTTAATTTTTCACCCAATCAGGTGACACGCGTTGCCATTTGATTGGGTGAAAAAAATATTAAATAAAATTAATTAAAAATAGAATAAATTCATCCAATCGAGTCATGACATGCATTTCCATCTAATTGGTTGATTAATTTTATTAAATTAAATTAAATTAAAATTAGGACCAAATTGATATAATAAGTAATTAATAGGGACCAAATGTGTAATCATACAAATTTTCTTTAACTTCCAGTCTGTCACGTCACCTCTCCGTTAGATTTTAATTGTAGGTGGTTAAAATAGGTCTATTTAAATAGTTGGGTGGTCGAATTTTAAATTTTTGTAGTTTGATGGTCAAAACAGGTCAGACCCAATAGTTGGGTGGTCACCCAGGTAGTTTATCCTAAAATGTTTCATGTAGTCATGTTTAAAAAAACGAATTTTGAGATTCAGAACTCAAATATTCGTGTCCAAATTTATAATAGAAATTCTCAATTTTTTGGTGCTTCTATTTATACCCCACACTAAAAATTAGGTTTAAGGTTTGTGATTTAGGGTTTAAGATTAGGGTTTATGACTAGGATTTAGGAAATTTGCGGCAGGGTGTAATTTTTAAGGTGTAGGGTTTAGGATATAAAATTAAGGGTTAGGTCTTAGAATTTATTTTTTAGTGTTGTACATAGAAAAAAGACACTGAAAAGGGGCATATGGTTTTTGTCCTAAAGTTTATGAACTAAAATCTATGTCCCTAAGTATGCTCGTTTCTATGCCCCACACTGAAAATTAAATTCTAAACTCTAACCCTAATCATACACCCAAAAATACATCATACCTCAAATCTAGGGGTGGCAATCGGGTGGGGAATAACCGAAAACCGGGGGGATCCGAACCGATGGACATGGGGAATAACCGAAATCCTTACCTATGGGGACGGGGATGGGGGAAGTTTTATAACAGGGGCTCAAATGGGGATGGGGACGGGGATTGTTATATCCAAACCGTAGGGATAACCGAACCGTACCCGTATAAATCATCGTGGGGATCCCTAAAAATATCCGCAAGAATCCTTAAAAATATCTGTAGGGATCCTGATATTTTACGAAATTTGATGGCCATAAGGGTAATTTACCTATGTTTCATGAAAAACCTATTCTCACCTGAGCATGGCCGACTAGAGTAAGTTTGAAAATTCTTTGTAAATTCTATAAAAATAATTAGAATGTTATCTATACATTGTTGTAAACATGATTTAGTCTAGTTTTGTTTAAAATACACGGTGATTGATTTAGATATGTATTCTAAATTATATGAATATTTGAATGTTGAAAGGTCATAAAAATTTGGCAGTATATTTCTTAAAAAAAGTTTTAGTAATGAATTTGAAAAATCACCAAAAATTCTACAAGTTAAATTAGGAAGTGAGCGTTATATTTATATAATCACACGAAAGTCTAGATTTGTTTAAAACAAACAATTATTGATTTCAGGTTGCATATTAGGAATTATTAATTTTTGAGTAAGCAAATGTTAGAAGAAAAGACAATAGATTGTTTCAAAAAACAACAATAACAGTGACTTCGAAAATTCACCATAAATCGTACGAGTAAAACTAGAAGAAGTAATTTATATGATTGGAAAAATTATCGAATCTAGTTTCTTTTAAAACAAACATACCATTATTTGAAACTATAGATTATTAATCACATATTTTCTTTTAAAGGTAGTGCAAGATACCATGTTTCAAACGGTTAATATTTAAGTCATGTTTTATAGTTTTGAAATTATTTGTTTGTTGTTTGATAAAACTAAATTTATCTTTTATGTTTGTAATTTTAGAGAGTTAATGTTGAATATTTGTTTTATAAATTAATTTATATTTTTTAGGTATGGGGATTAACCGAAAACCGCGGGGATCCGTAAGGGATGGGTATGGGGACGAAAAAATCCCTAAAATGTTTAATGGGGATTCCCCAAAACCGTACCTGCAAGTTTTAGAGAAGGAGTGGGGAATGCAAAACCGTCCCCGATCCGCCCCGTTGCCACCCCTACTTAAATCCCCTAAATCCTAACCATAATCCCTAACTTTAGACCCTAAACCCACTTTTTTAAGTGGGGGCACCAAAAGGGGTAAGGATAGAGATGGTAACGGGGCGGTTCGAGACATGTTTTTGCCATATATGAGCCTGACCCGATATATATATATATATATTCAACCCAACCCGAAAGTAATTTTATTTCGCCATCCCCGAGATATAGAGTGTAAACTCGTCCCCAATCTGATCCAACCCAATAACAAACAAAACAATTCAAAAATCAAATATCTAAAACGGATTAAACACTATAAAATCATAAAATAGACTTGAAAACACAAACTACACTACGCTCAAAACACTTCCAAACTGCAGAACCTGGATAGAATTGGCTTACACTGGTCTAGAATATTCGATGATTCGCTTAAAATCCTTGGAGTTTTGCCTAATCTATTGAAGTTTCAGCTGACAAATGGATATGATGGAGCTCAGCTGCATTTCGAAAAGGGATACATTCAGAGACTCAAAGAACTAGCTCTTCGAATGTTGAATGGACTGAACAGATTGACAATAGATGAAGGAGCAGTCCCTTGTCTCGAATGGCTATGGATCGGTCCCAGTCCGTGCTTACAGGAGCTGCCATGGACCATTTCTCGTTTGAACGGACTTAAACATATGGATTTCCATAACATGTCGAATAGCTTTGCTCGTAGGTTGGTGCCTAATAAAGGAGCAGATCATTGGAAAGTTGAGCATATTCCAAATGTTGTTTTCTACTGCACCAATGGATCAATGCAATGTAATGTCTACAAGCTAAGGTAGTGGATGTAGACATGGTTGGGTAGTCGAACCACTCTAAAATCCTTATGCAATTTGTCCATCTTTATTTCGGTTTTTAGCCAATTCATCCAAGGAGCAAAATCAACCCTCTTGACAGATTTTGGTGATCGATTAGAGCGTGCTACAAGCTTAACATGGTGTTTTTTTGTACATAGACGAGTTACCTCAGCTTCCTATCAATATTTAGTTCAGATGGTGCAACATAAGCTTAGTGGATGGAAGACAAAGTGTCTATCATTGGCAAGACATATTACTCTTGCTAAATCAATGCTCACAGCTATACTTCTCTATGCCATGCAAACTGCGGTGCTTCTAAAACGTACATGTGTAGAGTTGGAACAGTTGATACGGCGCTTTGTTTGGGGTGTTACGACAACCACATGAAGGGTTCATCTAGTTAATTGGGACAGGGTGTGCCCATCTATTCCTGTTGGAGGATTGTATTTTCGTAAAATGGATAAACAGAATGAAGCGTTCCTTATGAAGCTTGCTTTTCAGTTACTTACTCAGAAATCTACTTTATGCTACATTTTATCCGGGAAATCACTATATTAATCCCCAATCATTTTTTGAACTTCCTACAGTTGATACAGAAGAGAAAGGGCAGAAGGTCATCTCGTGGAAAAGCGACTAGAGAAGAAAATTATGAGATGATGCGCAATTGGTTCAAGAATGATAGAGGGGGTGTAACACTCGTGTTTTGGGGTTAGGAGTTAGTCAGGTTAGTGGTCCGAGTCGGTAAAATTAAATTTAACCTTTTTGGCCATAACTTGAGTTAATTGAGTTTTAATTATCTAGGAGGGGCCAAAGTGGCAATTTAACCCAAAATGAATTAAAAAGGATGACCACTTTTGAAAGTTAAAAAGAAAGGAAAATAAAATAGTCTTCTCTCCTCCCCATCTCCCCACCCAACGTTAAACCCCTTTCAAAACCTCTCCCAAAGTCCCATCTACTATTCCATTGATTTCTACACCAACCCAAGGTCATTTCTCAAAGGTAATGGTACTTTCCCACTCTCCTTTTCATCCTCTATCTCTACATTGTCATAGATTTTAAAACTATGAACTTTTGAAAATTTGGGCTTGATGAAAGTTTGAGTTTTTATGGAGTTTTTCAACTTGTCTTGAAATGTTAGGTTGGGTTTTGAGTTAACCACCATAAGATACTTAAAATATGTTAAAATGGTTAGGTTTGGGTGAAAACCCGAAATGGGTTCTTGAAGCAAATTTCAAAGTGTCAAAAACTTGGTTTTTGGTGGGTTTTAGGTTTAAATTGAAGGGTTGTTGGTTTAGGTATGTTAGGAAGGTGTTTAGGGATCATTTGGGTGTCATTTGGATGTTTGAAAATGGAAATTTCAGCTAGGGTTTGAAAGGAGCACGAAAATGGACATTTTGGGGGATTAATTTGATTGGAAAATTTGTTGAAGTTGGTTTGAGCTTAAGAATTGAGTGTTGACTGAGTTTTAGCATTGAATGGGAACAATGGATGTGTTTTTTATTGTCTAGAAGCAAGAGGAGACGTTGAAGAGGCATTGGGATCGAATCCGGGCTTGTAGGAGGCTTGCTTTGGTTGCTAAGGAAGGGTGGTGAGTGACTTTAAATGTGTTTTAAAGTTTGGTTCGAGTGTGTGTAGTGTATGAGTTGAAATGTGCTTGGTAGGCCATTTCTATGTGAATTCAAATTGTTAATTTAGCTCTTGATTTCCATTAAATGCTATTGCGTTTGCCTATTTATGCTCTTGTGAAATGTGGGTTAATTTGTACATGTGTACCATGATATGTGTATGTGATGAGCATGAGATATGATGGATGGATATGTGATGTGGTAAATGAAAATTGGCACTAATTAACTTACCGGGTGTAAATGATTGATCATTAGGATTAGTGTGCACACAAATTGAGTCAAAAAGTACGTGGCCTTGATGGCGTTAAGTCATCAAGGAGGAGTACGGTGATGTAATATTCCACCGGAAGCTTATATATATTCTACGGGATGATGAGTGGAATCCCATCCGTAGGGCATGTGGTGATGAGTGGAATCCCGCCCATGCAAGGTCCGGTGATGAGTGTAATCCCACCGAGGTAATGTGAATGTTGAGATTAAATCCGCACATCCGGGTAAACTAATAGTGGCCAATTGAACTTGTTCTTATACTTGTGATGTATGACATTGATATACGATATTTGAGCTTAGTATGATGTGAGATGCCATATTATGCCTCTTGAAAGACTAGCTAGGTCTACTTGTATTTTTACATATGCATGTTAGATATGAGAATTAGGGAATACATGCTTGAACCCTGCATTGTTGATGTTTTCGGTTTTAGAGCATCCTCACTAAGCTTATAGCTTACGCTCTCATTTTCAACAATACAGATCATTAGCGTGGTGTTAGCTCGGAGCAAGGCAAGAAGGGCTTTCCAAGTTTTTGTTTGCTCAAGTACGGTTATTAATTATGTAGTAGTTTAGCAATGTGGCAAGAGAGTGTTTTTGTATGAGTTTTGTATGACTCTTACTTGTGTTTGATGTTCATGAATAGACTTGGTTTGTAAACATGTTATATCTTGCCAAATGCTTGTGTGATGTATGCCTTTTGGATGTTTAAGATTGCTTTGATGGCATGTAAACCTATATGAGATGAATGGTGCCTTTTGACTATTAATGTCTTTAAGCATGACTTTGTGAAATGTTTGTTAATGTGTAATTGCCATGTATGAATGATCCACCATATTGTGCGTGTTTGAGCATGTTTGACATAGGATGAATGCCTCTAGACCTTGTTTGCTTGTGTTGTGTGCCATTAGAGGTCGTTTGGGACATTTAGACTTGTTAAAATTCGCCTAAGTCTGGTTTTCAAAGGTTGCAGACAGCCCGCGTTTCGAAACAGGTTGGGCCGTTTCGGAACGGGTAAGGCTTCAAGGACCCCGTATCGGAACGCGTTTCGATACGGTATGGCCTGTGAAACCCCTGTTCCGAAACGCGTATCGGAACGTTTTGGCTACTGGAATTCTGAGAAATTGACGAGATGAAGGCGTATCGAAACGGGTCTAAGGGTTTCGAAACGGTCAAAATCTCGTTGACCACGAGAAGTTGACCGTCGAGGGCGTTTCGGAACGGTTGACCTCTGTTTCGATACGGCCCCTTGTATGGGCTTTGGGGTAGTTGACCTGGTCAAGGCGTTTCGATACGCCTCAAGGGTGTTTCGAAACGCCCTATTTAAAAGATTAAAATTGGGCCGTTTAAGTGTTGTCTTGGGTTCGAATGTTTATCTTCTGTATTTTATTCCGCAGTTTGATCACATAGGACTTAAATGAGCTTTTAGAAAAGAATAAGTTAAAGAAAAAAAGGGTTGCTAACCGAGGGGAAACCTTAACGGGTTTCGCTTCGGTTTTCCCCGTGTGGCCCACTCGAACCGGTCATCCAGCCAGACCGGGACGAGGGGGTTACATTTGTTGGTATCAGAGCCTGAGGTTACCGAGACCTCGGGCAGGTAAGTGAGGTAAGCTTGAAGTGCTAAGTAATTGTATTGTTCGATGCATGCCTTGCCATGAAATCTTAATATTTGACTGTTCGTATGATGTTTTAAAGCATGAGTTGTTGCGTCTGGTGTAGAGTTTGTGCCCATTGCTACTTTTACTTAATTTAAAAAGATTTTACAGTAAAGGGAGTACTTGAGCACTATTGGACCCTTGCTTTGGCTAACGTAATCCCTATTTGTTTGTTGTTGTAGTTATTTCCTTGCTAGCTGTACCATGAGACCACGTGGGAGGCCTAGGATGGTTCGACCGGAACCACGGGCAACGGCTCCAAGAGTTGAGCCAATAGTTAGAGTTGAGGCTCAAGTGGGAGAGCCTGTGGTTGTAGTTGGAGCTCCTCCTCCACCTCCACCACCACCTCCTCCACCAAGAGTAGGAGGCGAGGCCGGGGCCGAAGGAGAGGGACCTCAGGGAGGCCAAGGTGGCCAAGGTGGTGAAGGACCGGCCGGAATAGACTTAGCTCCTTTGGTTCAGGCGATAGCCGGGGCATTTCAGGCTGCAGTAGCTGGGGTCAGGCAGCGGCATATCATCAGGGAGAGGGCACTGGTTTGCCGTTGAAGAGGCTCCGTGGTCTAGGGGCCGAAGAGTTCAGAGGGTCTACTCCAGAGAGATCAGAGTTGTGGTTTGAGAAGACTGTCCGTATTCTTGCTCAGATGGGGTGTACTGGTGAGCGCAAGTTAGGATGTGTTGAGTCCTTACTTCAGGGTGATGCCTACACTTGGTGGGTCACCATTACTACGGGTATGGATGAGGCCGAGATTACTTGGGAGTTCTTTGAGTCAGCATTCCGTAAGAAGTATCTGGGTCCGAGATACCTCGATGACAGGAAGAGGGAGTTTATGGGATCCGATTTGTCAGAATGAGTCAGTATGCTTCTGAGCTTGTTCCTACTGAGGTGGAACGATGTAACCGTTTCCGTTATGGGCTGAATGAAGAGATCAAGAGGTATACTCTAGCTTCAGACTACACTGATTTTGATGTTTTGGTCGCGAGGGCCAAGGACTTAGAGCACAGTTTGGGCTTGACCAAACGATCTGGTGGTTCTAGTTCGGGTAAGAGGTCCAGTGATTATAATAGAGGTGATGCCAAGAGGCATCGGGACAACAGGCATCATTATAATCATAGACGTGGTGGCGGTAACCACGGTAGGGGCCAACAAGGCCAAAGAGCTGGTGGGAAGCTGCCCACATGTGCTACTTGCGGGAGGAACCACACCGGTGAGAGTTGGGGAAACTTCCACTCATGTTGGATTTGTGGAGCTAGAGACCACATTAGGCGTGACTGTCCACATCAGGTGGGGCAGGCACCAGCTCAGGCTCCTACTAGAGCCAATGATTTTTAGAGAGGCCGCGGACGCGGTAGAGGTAACTTCCAACCGAGGAACGATGGTCAGAGGAACATAGCACATGTAGTTGCAGTTCAGCCGGAGGGCGGAGGTCAGGCCAGAGTTTACGCTCAGCGTGGGGATCAGCATGACACCGATGTGATCGCAGGTAACTTCTCGATACAGCTTTTGGGTTTGCTTTCTTTGATTGACTCCGGGTCTACACATTCCTACATATTGAGTGAGCATGCACAGTCTTTGAATTTGCCTTGTGAAATGTTAGAGGTAGGAGTTAGTGTTACTAGTTCCTTTGGGGACACAGTAGTAGTTAGAAAGATGTACAGAAGGTGTCTGTTGATGGTTCAGGGTCATGTGTTTCCAGTGGATATGATGGAGCTTCCTTTCTATGGTTTTGATGTAATTCTGGGTATGGACTGGCTCACGGAGCATAGAGCTAGGATAGATTTTGAAACTAAGAGGATTTCTTTGAGGCTAACAGATGATTATGAGATCGTAGTGGTGGGTGAGAATGTGAAGTTCTTGTCCAATGTAGTTTCAGTTTTAGAGGCTAAGAGGTTAGTTGAGTTGGGGTGTGAAGCATACTTGGCGTACGTGATGAACCCTAACATGAGTGAGGTCAGACCTCTAGACATCCGGACAGTATGTGACTTTCCTAGTGTGTTTCCGGAAGAGTTGCCAGGGCTACCACCGGACAGAGAGGTAGAGTTCACTATTGAGACTTATTCTGATTCAGCTCCTGTTTCGATTGCTCTGTATCGCATGGCACCGAAAGAACGAAAAGAGTTGAAGACTCAGTTGCAAGAATTGACAGATAGAGGTTTCATTCGACCTAGTTCTTCACCTTGGGGTGCACCAGTTTTGTTTGTGAAGAAGAAAGATGGAAGCATGTGGATGTGTATAGATTACATACAGTTGAATCAGTTAACAGTAAAGAATAAATATCTGTTGCCTAGAATTGATGATTTGTTTGACTAGTTGAGAGGAGCATCGGTCTTTTCGAAGATTGACTTGACATCGGGTTACTACTAGCTAAAGGTAAGAGAGGTTGATGTACCGAAGACGGCCTTTAGGACTAGGTATGGTCACTATGAGGTTTTAGTCATGCCTTTTGGGTTGACTAATGCACCTGCTGCTTTCATGGACATGATGAACAGGATTTTTCATCAGTATCTAGATCAGTTTGTAGTTGTGTTTATAGATGACATCTTGGTTTATTCGCGAACTGAAGAAGACCATGACCGACACTTGAGACTAGTTTTGAAGACTTTGCTAGATCATCAGTTGTATGCGAAGTTGAGCAAGTGTGAATTCTGGATCCGAGAGGTAGTCTTCTTAGGACATGTAGTGTCAGCCGATGGGATTAGAGTTGATCCTAAGAAGATTGAGGCCATTGTTGAATGGAAGCAACCAAAGTTTGTAACAGAGTTACGTAGCTTCCTAGGCTTAGCTGGATACTATAGAAGATTTGTAGAAGGTTTCTCTAAGTTAGTCGCTCCCTTGACACAGTTGCTTCAGAAGAGTGTTCAGTTTGAGTGGACAGATGCAAGACATAGAGCCTTTGAGAAATTGAAAGAAGCTTTGACCCAAGCACCGATCTTGATTCAGCCAGAGTCCGGGAAGGACTATATAGTTTACAGTGATGCTTCTTATGTAGGCCTAGGTTGTGTTCTCATGCAAGACAAGAGAGTGGTGGCTTATGCCTCAAGACAGTTGAAGACCCACGAGCGCAACTATCCGACCCATGACATAGAGTTAGCTGCAGTTGTGTTTGCTCTGAAGATTTGGAGGCACTATTTGTACGGTGAGAAATGCACAGTGTACACCGATCACAAGAGTTTGAAATACATTATGACTCAGCGAGATTTGAATCTCAGACAGCGTAGGTGGTTAGAGTTGCTAAAAGACTATGATCTTACCATTGAGTACCATCCGAGTAAGGCCAATGTAGTGGCCGATGCACTGAGTAGGAAGATGGCCGTGGACTTGAGAGCCATGTTTGCTAGATTGAGTTTGTTCGGAGATGGTGGCTTGGTAGCCGAGCTTCAGGTTAGACCTACTCTAGGTCAGTTGATTAGAGAGAAGCAGCTCTTAGATAGATATTTGGCACCTCACGTGCAAGATATAGCCGAAGGTAGACCTTCATACTACAGTTTCAGTACTGATGGGGTTTTGTGTTTCAAAGATAGGATAGTTGTGCCAGAGGACAGTGACTTGAGACGTACGATCTTGACTGAAGCCCACAGTAGTCCGTTTGCTATGCATCCTGGAAGTACGAAGATGTATCGTGATCTGAAGAATGAGTACTTTTGGGTTGGCTTGAAGAGAGATGTAGCCGACTTTGTGAGTAAGTGCTTAGTGTGTCAGAGACTGAAGGCGGAACATCAGGTTCCCTCAGGTTTGTTACAGCCGTTGAGGATTCCGGAATGGAAATGGGAGAACATCACCATGGATTTTGTTTCGGGCTTGCCTTTGACTCCTACGAAGAAGAACTCAGTGTGGGTTATTGTGGATCGTTTTACGAAGTGTGCTCACTTCTTGGCAGTCAATACTACTTACACTTTAGATAGATTGGCCGATTTGTACATTTGTGAGATTGTTAGACTGCATGGTGTGCCGAAGTCCATTGTGTCAGATAGAGATCCGCGTTTTACATCTCGATTTTGGGAGTGTCTGCATACCGCTTTGGGTACCCGTTTGAACTTCAGCACGTCTTATCATCCCCAATCAGATGGTCAGTCAGAGAGAGTTATTCAGATCTTAGAGGATATGTTGTGTTGTTGCATCATTGATTTTCAGGGTACGTGGGAGAAGCACTTGCCTCTAGTTGAGTTTGCGTACAATAACAGCTTTCAGTCGAGTATCCAGATGGCTCTGTATGAGGCCTTGTATGGCCGAAAGTGTAGAACTCCAGTTTGTTGGGCCGAAGTGGGACAGAAGTTGTTACCTATGCCGGATTTACTCAAGGGGACAACTGACAAGGTAAAATTGATCTGTGGTCGATTGAAGGCTACTTCGAATAGGCAGAAGTCCTATGCCGATTTGAAGAGGAAGGAAGTTGAGTTCTCAGTGGGTGAGAAGGTATTCTTGAAAGTGTCTCCATGGAAGAAAGTAATGAGATTTGGCCGAAAAGGGAAGTTGAGTCCGAGGTACATAGGACCGTATGAGATTGTGAAGAGGGTTGGTCCGGTTGCTTATCAGTTGTGTTTGCCATACACCCTAAAAATACATCATACCTCAAATCCCCTAAATCTTAGCCATAATCCCTAAATTTAGACCCTAAACCCATTTTTTAAGTGGGGCACCAAAAGGGGTAAGGATAGAGATGGTAGCGGGGCGAATCGGGACGTGTTTTTGCTATATCCGACCCCAACCCGACCTGAAAATAATTTTATTCCCCCCGCCTTGAGATATAGAGTTTAAACTCGTCCCCGATCTGATCCAACCCAATAACAAACAAAAAAAATTCAAAAATCAAATATCTAAACCGGATTATACACTATAAAATCATAAAAATAGACTAAAAACACAAACTTCACTACGCTCAAAACACATCCAATTTCTAACTTCAAACCCAAAGAAACAAAAAAATTTATCAGATCTAAAATATATAAACATGTTATATATCAAATATCATAAACACAAACTAAAAAAATAAAAATAAAAAATAGACTAAAAATATTAATAATATTAAGGGTAAACTACATCACATACCACTCAACTATGGTCGTTGACTCGAAAATACCATCGAATTGTAAAAAAAATTCAAAACTAACACTGAACATTAGTTTTTGACTCGAAAATACCACTCCGTCGTTAACTCTTAGCACCCTCATTAAGTCAAAACGGCGTCATTTGGCTGGAGGAAAACATTAAAACTATACGCTTGAAGGGGTTTGAACCTTAAACACTAAACTAATATGATATTATATAATATTTTACCAGAAATATTACATATCTCGAACTACTTGAGATTAGTTCAAATTATTTTATGAAATATATAATACTATAAATGAAATTAATTTATAAAAATATGAAATAAATTATTTTTATATATTATTAATAATATAAATATAATAATTTTACTATAAATGATATATTATTTTTATGAATATTTTGGGTATTTTAAATAATATATTTATATTATTAATAATATATAAAAACCCTAAAACCCTAAACTATTAACCCACAAACCCTAAACTCTCAAACTTAAACCCTAAATCTTACAATTTAGAATTTAGTGTTCAAGGTATTTTTATATATTGATGTTATGAATATGTTAGGCTTTTTAAAAATAATATATTTATATTATGAATAATATATAAAAAATATAGAAACAATATATTTTATTTAAATTATATAAACTAATCCATTTGGTTCAACCAAACTATAAATAATATAAAATATATTATTTACATATATATATCAATAAAAATATATTATATTTATAGTTTTTTATATATTATTTATAGTATAAATATATTTTTTTAAAATATTAATTAGGACCAAATTAATATAATATCTAATTAATAGGGACCAAATATGTAATTATACAAATTTTCTTTAACTGACAATCTGCCATGTCACCTCTCCGCTAGATTTTAACTGTCGGTGGTCAAAATAGGTCTATTTAAATAGTTCGGTGGTTGAATTTTAAATTTTTGTAGTTTGATAGTAAAAACAGGTTAGGCCCAATAGTTGGGTGGTCACCTAGGTAGTTTACCCTAAAATGTTTCATGTTGTCATGTTTAAAAAAATGACTTTTGAGATTCAGAACTCAAACATTTGTGTCCAAATTTATAATATAAATTCTCAATTCTTTTGGTGCTTATATTTATACCCCACACTAAAAATTAGGATTAGGGTTTGTGATTTAGGGTTTAAGGTTAGGGTTTATGACTAAGATTTAGGAAATTTGTGATAGAGTGTATTTTTTAAGGTGTAGGGTTTAGGATTTAAAATTAAGGGTTAGGGCTTAGAATTTATTTTTTTAGAGTTTTTTAGTGTTGTGCATAGAAAGAGGCACTGAAAAGGGGGGCAGATGCTTTTTGTCCCAAAGTTTATGAACAAAAATTCTATGTCCCCACCCTAAGTATGCCCATTTCTATTCCCCTCACAAAAAACACTAAAAATTAAATTCCAAACTCTAACCCTAAATTCTAAACCATACACCCTAAAAATACACCATACCTGAAATCCCCTAAATCTTAGCAATAATCCTTAACTTTATACCCTAAACCCACTTTTTTTAAGTGGGGGCACCAAAAGGGGTAAGGATAGAGATGGTAACGAGGCGGATCGGGACGAGTTTTTGCCATATTCGAGCTCGACCCGATATATATATATATATTCAACACAACCCGAAAATTATTTTATTTCCCCCACCCTAAGATATAGAGTGTAAACTCGTCCCCGATGTGATCCAACCCAATAACAAACAAAACAATTCAAAAATCAAATATCTAAAACGGATTAAACACTATAAAATCATAAAATAGACTTGAAAACACAAACTTCACTACGCTCAAAACACATCCAATTTCTAACTTCAAAACCGAAGAAACAAAATAATTATCGGATCTGAAATATATAAACATGTTATATATCAGATCTCATAAACACAAACTAAAAAAATAAAAAACTAGAGTAAAAGTATTAACAATATTAAGGGCAAACTACATCACATACCACTCAACAATGACCGCTGACTCGAAAATACCACCGAACTGTAAAAAAATTCAAAAGTAACACTAAACTTTAGTTTGTGACTCGAAAATACCACTCAGCCGTTAACTCTTAACACATCCAGTAAGTCAAAACGACGTCGTTTTGCTGGAAGAAAAATATTAAAACCATGCGCTTGGAGGGGTTTAAACCCAAGACCTTCAAATATAAGGGCTAAACCTTAACCACTAAACCAATTCGGTATTATATAATATTTTACCAGAAATATTATATATCTCGAACTACTTGAGATTAATTCAAATTATTTTATGAAATTAATAACACTATAAATGAAATTAATATATAAAAATATAAAGTATATTATTTATATATATATATATATTATTAATTATATAAATATATTATTTTTGCTATAAATGATATATTATTTTTATAAATATTTTGGGTTTTTTAAAATAATATATTTATATTATTAATAATATATAAAAACCCTAAAACCCTAAACTATTAACCCACACACCCTAAACCCTTAATCTTAAACCCTAAATCTTAGAGTTTAGGATTTTGAGTTCAAGGGTTTTCTATATATTGATGTTATGAATATGTTAGGCTTTTTAAAAATAATATATTTATATTAAAGGCAAGAAAGATATCTCTCAATACAAGATTGCCCCTTCAAGTACAAACACTCAACCCAAATTTGATTACAAGATCAGAATTGAACACTACACAATTTGGGGTTTTACAAGAGATTGGAAAATAAACACTTTGAGCTTAGATTTTTGCTAGGATGTTTATCTTTGATGCAATAGTTGTTGTTGGTCTTCAATTAGCTTCAATTTATACCTTCTCTATTAATTCTAGCTGTTTGGGTGGTTAGGGTATTGATTATAGCCGTTGGGACCCTCTCTTTTCACCATAAATGCACTTCTGCAGCATACCGTATCGGTACACGAGGACCCGTATCGATACATGTCTCAAAACAGAAAGAGTCGTTTCACAATAACAAGAGGGCGTATCGATACGCGTGTAAACGTATCGATATGGGACAGGGACCGTTTCGATACGCGTGTAAACGTATCGGTACGAGACAGGGACTGTTTCGATACGAGGAACAATCGTATCGATTCAATTAATTCAACAGAGCTCACTGGAAGTTTCCATATCGATACGGCAAAGGGCGTATCAGTACGGGACAACTACCACTTTAAATTTTGGTTACCTAACAACTGACACCAACGATCGAAATCATTAAAAGCTTTTCGAATTTAAAAATCCATTAAATTTGTACGATGCGGGTGGAACCGTATCGGTACGCCATTCAAACTCCTTCAGTTTTATAGAGAGAGCGTATCGATACAGATACAATCTGTTTCGATACGCTGTTTTGATACGGTGAGGGGCGTATCGAAACGCGTTTCTCTAGTAGCCAAACTTGTAAAAAAGGTATCGATATGGCTGGAAGCGTATTGATACGCCTGGACGTTTTTCAATAGTTTGGCCTTGGAACACTTAGAAAATATTTGGAGTTTGAGTTTTTCAAATCAGATTAAAGCCTTGATGATTTAAAATTCATTTGAGGGACTTAAAAATCTATTTCAAGTTTTCAATTTAGTCTTAACATACATTGTTATATCAAAATCAAACATAGGTTTTACAAAGGGTTTTTTATATATTGATGTTATGAATATGTTAGGCTTTTTAAAATAATATATTTGGAATACTTTACATAGACTATATAATGGGAAGACTACCTCTAAGCTCATGTCATATAAAAGAATGATGCATTCTCAAAAGAAAGGAGATATGGATGAGAGATTTTACTATGAAGATTAAATATGTTTGTGGCAATCTTGCCAATTGTGGGGAGGTTATTTCTGAACAGGAACATATCACTGCAATTTTAAATGGTTTGCCTACTGAGTTTGAGCCTGTTACCACTGTTATTACTGCTAGTCTTTCATCTTCTGATATCACTTTTGTTAGTACCATCCTCTTAGATGTTGAGGATAGGCAAGTCTATACATGAGATCTCATACATGCATTGGCTCATGTTGTTACTCAACAACAAACTAGTACCCATAGTCAACATGATGGTACTCAGAGTGTTTTTCCAACACAAATGTGCATGATGCTGGTCCTTCTGCTAATAATAATAAGTCCTTACCCACTATTTCTTTTTCTTGTGATGTTGTTGAGTCTTATTCTGCTACTACTATTACTTTTGATCAATCCTCTTATCAGTATAAAAATAGAGGAATGGGTAGGGGTATGAGTTCCCCTCGGCCTTAATGCCAGTTGTGTGGAAGGTTGGGGCACATTGTAGAGAGTTGTTACTATAGGTTTGACATGAACTTCAAAAATGAATCTGCTAGATCTAATCATAATAACATGGGTTTTAATAATGTTTAAGCGCATACTGTGTCTTTCTCTTCACCCAGTCCTTCTGCGCCTACTCCTTATGTCTAATATTCTACACCTTTTGTTCATATGGTTCATGTTCCATGGTAGTTTTTTGGGCTCTCTCCTCTATTGCAATTAGAATCTACTTAGCTACATTCTGCTGGTGCCTCAGGTTCTGTGCCTCACATTCAACCTGCTGCTCTTCCTTCGAGTTTCTCTCAGTTCCCAGTGTTGGAGCCCCCTCTTTTGTGTCACAAGCTCATATTGCAACCTCTGATATGGTGAGTGACAATGCATGTTACCCAGATTCAAGTGCCATTCACCATCTTACTAAGGATTACAATGCTCTGTAGCCTGGTTCCTGCCATTCTATCTCAAGTACATTATCTGTTAGTAATGGTCAATCTCTTCCTATTTTACTTTTTGGTCAGTCCTCAATCATTTCTTCAGATAATAGTTGTTTTAGATTAAATAATTTATTATATGTTTCAGGTATTACCAAAAACTTACTTCATGTTTCTATGTTTACAAGGATAATCAAGTTTCATTTCAGTTCTTTCCCAAGTTTTGTCAAGTTTGTGATCTGCATACAAATAAGGGTTTGCTTCAAGGACATGAAGCTGGTGGCTTATACAATCTTGCTAATGATGTTGCTTTAGTTGATTCTCTTGTTAATAATGTTGCTGGTAACAGTGATGCCAGCCGTCATCTTTCATTTCATAATATGAATGTGCCTTTGGAAGTGTGGGACAAGAGGCTTGGTCATCCATCCTCTGATGTTATGTTTTAAATTCTTTCTGCTTGAAATATTCATGTTCCTAAAACTAATAATAAGTTTGTTTCTTTGTGTGTTGCTTGCAATATGGAAAGTCGCATAAATTGTCATTTACTTTGTCTACAACTAAATACTCTCATCCTCTAGAACTTGTAGTTGCTGATGTGTGGGATCCTGCCCCCATTCAGTCGGCTGGATTTCCGTATTATATAGCTTTCACTGAATCCTTTACTCATTACACTTGGCTATATTTCTTGAAGCAAAAGTCTCAGGTTCGTGAGGCGTTTGCTGTTTTTCACAAGGAGGGAGAGAGACAGCTTGGAGTTAAGCTCAAGGTGCTGTAAACAAACCGTGGAGGGGAGTTTGTAGCTCTGCAGTCCTATCTTAGGGAGCAAGGTATCGTTCATCGCACGTCTTGCCCTCACACTTTAGAGCAAAATGGCTTGGTGGAAAGGAAACATAAACATATAGTTGAGCTAGGACTCATCTTGCTGGCTCAGGCAACAATGCCCCTGAGGGTTTTGGAACCATGCCTTCTCGAGTGCCGTATTCCTTATCAATCTTTCACCTTGCTGGACTGGTGTGGAGAAAGATCGGGGGAATAATGAATGAAAGAAAAGAACACAAAATCATGTTTAAATAAACAAAGTTAGAAAATCTAAGTTAATTGAAGGTCTTGGCCTAGCGATGGAGGTGTTGCAATTCAACCCATAGGTTCATGGTTCGATGCCCATCAATCTCATTTGGTTAATTTTTCACCCAATCAGGTGACATGCGTTGCCATTTGATTGGGTGAAAAAAACATTAAATAAAATAAATTAAAAATAGAATAAATTCATCCAATCGAGTCATGACATGCATTTCCATCTAATTGGTTGATTAATTTTATTAAATTAAATTAAATTAAAATTAGGACCAAATTGATATAATAAGTAATTAATAGGGACCAAATGTGTAATCATACAAATTTTCTTTAACTTCCAGTCTGTCACGTCACCTCTCCGTTAGATTTTAATTGCAGGTGGTTAAAATAGGTCTATTTAAATAGTTGGGTGGTCGAATTTTAAATTTTTGTAGTTTGATGGTCAAAACAGGTCAGACCCAATAGTTGGGTGGTCACCCAGGTAGTTTATCCTAAAATGTTTCATGTAGTCATGTTTAAAAAAAACGAATTTTGAGATTCAGAACTCAAACATTCGTGTCCAGATTTATAATAGAAATTCTCAATTTTTTGGTGCCTCTATTTATACCTCACACTAAAAATTAGGTTTAAGGTTTGTGATTTAGGGTTTAAGATTAGGGTTTATGACTAGGATTTAGGAAATTTGCGGCAGGGTGTAATTTTTAAGGTGTAGGGTTTATGATTTAAAATTAAGGGTTAGGTCTTAGAATTTATTTTTTAGTGTTGTACATAGAAAAAAGACACTGAAAAGGGGCATATGGTTTTTGTCCTAAAGTTTATGAACAAAAATTCTATGTCCCTAAGTATGCTCATTTCTATGCCCCACACTGAAAATTAAATTCTAAACTCTAACCCTAATCATACACCCAAAAATACAAATCCGATCTGAAATATATAAACATGTTATATATCAAATCTCATAAATATATAAACATGTTAAATTCTAAACTCTAACCCAAAAACTTCAAAACTAAAGAAACAAAAAAAATTATCAGATCTGAAATATATAAACATGTTATACATCAAATCTCATAAACACAAACTAAAAAAATAAAAAATAGATTAAAAGTATCAATAATATTAAGGGTAAATTACATCGCATACCATTCAACTATGGTTGCTGACTCGAAAATACCACCGAACTATAAAAAAAAATTAAAACTAACACTTAACTTTATTTTGTGACTCGAAAATATCACTCTGTCGTTAACTCTTAACACCCCATTAAGTCAAAACGACGTCATTTTGCTGGAGGAAAAATATTAAAACCATGTGCTTGGAGGGGCTTGAACCCAAGACCTTCAAATATAAGGGCTAAACCATAACCATTGAACCAATCTGATATTATATAATATTTTACCAAAAATATTATATATCTCGAACTACTTGAGATTAATTCAAATTATTTTATGAAATAAATAATACTATAAATGAAATTAATATATAAAAATATAAAATATATTATTTTTATATATTATTAATAATATAAATATATTATTTTTTATATAAATGATACATTATTTTATGAATATTTTGGGGTTTTTAAAATAATATATTTATATTATTAATAGTATATAAAAAACCCTAAAACCCTAAACTATTAACCCACAAACCCTAAACCCTAAATCTTAGAGTTTAGGATTTAGGGTCCAAGGGTTTTTTTATATTGATGCTATGAATATGTTAGGCTTTTTAAAAATAATATATTTATATTATATAATTTCAAGTTGGTTTAGTGGTTAAGGTTTAGCCTTTCTATTTGGAGGTCTTGGATTCAAACCCCTCCTACAAAACGACATCGTTTTGGCCTAAATTAGGCTTCTATGCAACCGCACCAAAACGACGTCGGTAAAAACAAAATTCAAAAATTTTCAACCTTTCATATCTTACAGTTTTTATATATTATTTATAGTATAAATATATTATTTTTTTAAAATATTCATTAGGACCAAATTAATATAATATGTAATTAATAGGGACCAAATATGTAATTATACAAATTTTCTTTAACTGACAGTCTGCCATGTCACCTCTCCGTTAGATTTTAACTGTCGGTGGTCAAAATAGGTCTATTTAAATAGTTGGGTGGTTGAATTTTAAATTTTACTGATTTAGTACTCAAACATTCGTGTCCAAATTTATAATAGAAATTATCAATTTTTTGGTGCCTCTATTTATACCCCACACTAAAAAAATAGGCTTAGGGTTTTTGATTTAAGGTTTAAGGTTAGGATTTATGACTAGGATTTAGGAAATTTGTGGCAGGGTGTATTTTTTAAGGTGTAGGCTTTAGGATTTAAAATTAAGGGTTAGGGCTTAGAATTTATTTTTTAGTGTTTTTTAGTGTTGTGCATAGAAAGAGGCACTCAAAAGGGGCAGATGCTTTTTGTCCCAAACTTTATGAACAAAAATTCTTTGTCCCTAAGTATGCCCATTTCTATGCCTCGCAATAAAACACTAAAAATTAAATTCTAAATTCTAACCCTAAATTCAAAACCATACACCCTAAAAATACACCATACCTCAAATCCCCTAAATCCTAGCCATAATCCCTAACTTTAGACCCTAAACCCACTTTTTTTAAGTGGGGGCACCAAAAGGGGTAAGGATAGAGATGGTAATGGGCGGATCGGGACGGGTTTTTTCCATATCCGAGCCCGACCCGATTTATATATATTCAACCCAACCTAAAAATAATTTTTTTCGCCCGCCCCGAGATATAGAGTGTAAACTTGTCCCGATCTGATCCATCCCAACAACAAACAAAACAATTCAAAAATCAAATATCTAAAATGGATTAAACACTATAAAATCATAAAATAGACTTGAAAACACAAACTACACAATGCTCAATACACATCCAATTTCTAACTTCAAAACCAAAGAAACAAAAAAAATTATCAGATCTGAAATATATAAACATGTTATATATCAAATCTCATAAACACAAACTAAAAAAAATAAAAAATAGAGTAAAAGTATCAATAATATTAAGGGTAAACTACATCACATACCACTCAACTATGGCCGATGACTCGAAAATACCACCGAACTGTAAAAAAAATTCAAAACTAACATGAACTTTAGTTTGTGACTCGAAAATACCACTTCGCCGGTAACTCTTAACACCCCCATTAAGTCAAAACGACGTCGTTTTGCTGGAGGGAAAATATTAAAATCATGCACTTGGTGGGGTTTGAACCAAAGACATTCAAATATAAGGGCTAAACCTTAACCACTAAACCAATCTAATATTATACAATATTTTACTTGAAATATCATATATCTCGAAATACTTGAGATTAGTTCAAATTATTTATGAAATAAATAATACTATAAATGAAATAATATATAAAAATATAAAATATATTATTTTTATATATTATTAATAATATAAATATATTATTTTTACTATAAGTGATATATTATTTTTATGAATATTTTGAGTTTTTTAAATAATATATTTATATTATTAATAATATATAAAAAAACTAAAACCCTAAACTATTAACCCACAAAACCTAAACCCTCAAACTTAAATCATATCTAGATTACATGAATGTCTAGTTAACATTTTAAAAAAAAGAAAAGAGTGAGGATGAAAGAAGAGTTAAAAGAGCAGAGACAGTAAAGTGAAAGAAGAAAAAAATTATTCAATAAAATATAACCTAAGTTGCGGGGGATCGTTTCGGTTGTGGGCTTCTGAAGGCTTTGTGAAACAAAAACAACATGCAACACTGGAAGAAGTAGCATGAGAATACTTGATCGAGCTCATTAATAGAAGCTTGGTTCAAGTTGAATCCATTGATTCCGTGGGGAGAGTTAGAGAGTGTCGTGTTCACGATTTGATGCACGAAGAATTGAATCTGATTCAGACCTCAGTAAGAGATTTAGAAAGTTTTAAGGGCGAAGCTAGGCATCTATGCCTATATGATAGAGCAAACAACAATTTTCCAGGGAACAGTAGCAAGTCACAAACGCATTCTATCATTGCATTCGAGGTGGCCGACTTACCAGAATCTTTATTCAGCACATTCTACAGAGATTTCAAGTTCTTGAAACAACTGGATTTCGAAGGAGTGCCCTTGAGTTATGTGCCTAAGGAATTAGGCGACTTGTTCCACTTGAGATAATTGAGCCTAAGAGGTACAAAGGTGAAAATGCTGCCAGAGTCCATAGGTAAGTTGCATAATCTGCAAACTTTGGATCTAAAACGTTCTCTACTACACGAGCTACTGGCAGAGATGAACAAGTTGCATAATCTACGATATCTCGCAGTTTACCCTAAAATGTTTCACGTAGTCATGTTTTAAAAAACGAATTTTGAGATTCAAAACTCAAACATTCGTGTGTAAATTTATAATACAAATTCTCAATTTTTTGGTGCCTCTATTTATACTCCAGACTAAAACTTAGGTTTAAGGTTTTTGATTTAGGGTTTAAGGTTAGGGTTTATGACTAGGATTTAGGAAATTTGTGGCAGTGTGTATTTTTTAAGGTGTAGGGTTTAGGATTTAAAATTAAGGGTTAGAGCTTAGAATTTATTTTTTAGTGTTGTGCATAGAAAGAGGCACCGAAACGAGGCATATGGTTTTTGTCCCAAAGTTTATGAACAAAAATTCTCTGCCCCTAAGTATGCCCATTTATATGCCCCACACAAAACACTAAAAATTAAATTCTAAACTCTAACCCTAAATTCCACATCCTAAATTCTAAACCATACACCCTAAAAATACACCATACCTCAAATCCCCTAAATCTTAGCCATAATCCCTAAATTTAGACCCTAAACCCATTTTTTAAGTGGGGGCACCAAAAGGGGTAAGGATAGAGATGGTAGCGGGGCGAATCGGGACGTGTTTTTCCTATATCCGACCCAACCCGATATATATATATATATATATATATTCAACCCGACCTGAAAATAATTTTATTTCCCCCGCCTTGAGATATAGAGTTTAAACTCGTCCCTGATCTGATCCAACCCAATATAAAACAAAACAATTCAAAAATCAAATATCTAAACCGGATTAAACACTATAAAATCATAAAAATAGACTAAAAACACAAACTTCACTACGCTCAAAACACATCCAATTTCTAACTTCAAACCCAAAGAAACAAAAAAAATTATCAGATCTGAAATATATAAACATGTTATATATCAAATCTCATAAACACAAACTAAAAAAATAAAAATAAAAAATAGACTAAAAATATTAATAATATTAAGGGTAAACTACATCACATACCACTCAACTATGGTCGTTGACTCGAAAATACCATCGAATTGTAAAAAATAATTCAAAACTAACACAGAACATTAGTTTTTGACTCGAAAATACCACTCCGTCGTTAACTCTTACCACCCTCTTTAAGTCAAAACGACGTCATTTGGCTGGAGGAAAACATTAAAACTATACGCTTGGAGGGGTTTGAACCTTAAACATTGAACTAATCTGATATTATATAATATTTTACCAGAAATATTATATATCTCGAACTACTTGAGATTAATTCAAATTATTTTATGAAATAAATAATACTATAAATGAAATTAATTTATAAAAATATGAAATAAATTATTTTCATATATTATTAATAATATAAATATAATATTTTTACTATAAATGATATATTATTTTTATGAATATTTTGGGTATTTTAAATAATATATTTATAATATTAATAATATATAAAAACCCTAAAACCCTAAACTATTAACCCACAAACCCTAAACTCTCAAACTTAAACCCTAAATCTTAGAGTTTAGAATTTAGGGTTCAAGGTATTTTTATATATTGATGTTATGAATATGTTAGTCTTTTTAAAAATAATATATTTATATTATGAATAATATATAAAAAATATAGAAACAATATATTTTATTTAAATTATATAAACTAATCCACTTGGTTCAACCAAACTATAAATAATATTAATATATAAATAATATAAATATATTATTTACATATATATATATATATATATATCAATAAAAATATATTATTTTTATAGTTTTTTATATATTATTTATAGTATAAATATATTATTTTTTTAAATATTCATTAGGACCAAATTGATATAATATGTAATTAATAGGGACCAAATATGTAATTATACAAATTTTCTTTAACTGACTGTCTGTCATGTCACCTCTCCGTTAGATTTTAACTGTTGGTGGTCAAAATAGGTCTATTTAAATAGTTGGGTGGTTGAATTTTAAATTTTTGTAGTTTGATAGTCAAAACAAGTCAGGCCCAATAGTTGGGTGGTCACCCAGGTAGTTTACCCTAAAATGTTTCATGTTGTCATGTTTAAAAAAACGACTTTTGAGATTCAGAACTCAAACATTTGTGTCCAAATTTATAATAGAAATTCTCAGATTTTTTGGTGCTTCTATTTATACCCCACACTAAAAATTAGGATTAAGGTTTGTGATTTAAGATTTAAGGTTAGGGTTTATGACTAAGATTTAGGAAACTTGCGACATAGTGTATTTTTTAAGGTGTAGGGTTTAGGATTTAAAATTAAGGGTTAGGGCTTAGAATTTATTTTTTAGAGTTTTCTTAGTGTTGTGCATAGAAAGAGGCACTGAAAAGGGGGGCATATGCTTTTTGTCCCAAAGTTTATGAACAAAAATTCTATGTCCCTACCCTAAGTATGCCCATTTCTATTCCCCACACTAAAAACACTAAAAATTAAATTCCAAACTCTAACCCTAAATTCTAAACCATACACCCTAAAAATACACCATACCTGAAATCCCCTAAATCTTAGCAATAATCCTTAACTTTATACCCTAAACCCACTTTTTTTAAGTGGGGGCACCAAAAGGGGTAAGGATAGAGATGGTAACGGGGCGGATCGGGACGGGTTTTTGCCATATTCGAGCTCGACCCGATATATATATATTCAACACAACCTGAAAATAATTTTATTTCCCCCACCCTAAGATATAGAGTGTAAACTCGTCCTCGATGTGATCCAACCCAATAACAAACAAAACAATCCAAAAATCAAATATCTAAAACGGATTAAACACTATAAAATCATAAAATAGACTTGAAAACACAAACTTCACTACGCTCAAAACACATCCAATTTCTAACTTCAAAACCAAAGAAACAAAATAATTATCAGATCTGAAATATATAAACATGTTATATATCAGATCTCATAAACACAAACTAAAAAAATAAAAAAATAGAGTAAAAGTACCAATAATATTAAGGGTAAACTACATCACATATCACTCAACTATGACCGCTGACTCGAAAATACCACCGAACTGTAAAAAAATTCAAAACTAACACTGAACTTTAGTTTGTGACTCGAAAATACCACTCAGCCGTTAACTCTTAACACCTCCATTAAGTCAAAACGACGTCGTTTTGCTGTAGGAAAAATAATAAAACCATGCGCTTGGAGGGGTTTAAACCCAAGACCTACAAATATAAGGGCTAAACCTTAACCACAAAACCAATTCGGTATTATATAATATTTTACCAGAAATATTATATATCTCAAACTACTTGAGATTAATTCAAATTATTTTATGAAATTAATAATACTATAAATGAAATTAATATATAAAAATATAAAGTATATTATTTATATATATTATTAATTATATAAATATATTATTTTTGCTATAAATGATATATTATTTTTATAAATATTTTGGGTTTTCTAAATAATATATTTATATTATTAATAATATATAAAAACCCTAAAACCCTAAACTATTAACCCACACACCCTAAACCTTCAAACTTAAACCCTAAATCTTAGAGTTTAGGATTTAGGGTTTAAGGGTTTTTTATATATTGATGTTATAAATATGTTAGGCCTTTTAAAAATAATATATTTATATTAAAGGCAAGAAAGATATCTCTCAATACAAGATTGCCCCTTCAAGTACAAACACTAAACCCAAATTTGATTACAAGATCAGAATTGTACACTACACAATTTGGGGTTTTACAAGAGATTGGAAAATAAACACTTTGAGCTTGGATTTTTGCTAGGATGTTTATCTTTGATGCAATAGTTGTTGCTGCTCTTCAATTAGCTTCAATTTATACCTTCTCTATTAATTCTAGCTGTTTGGGTGGTTAGGGTATTGATTATAGCCGTTGGGACCCTCTCTTTCCACCATAAATGCACTTTTGTAGCTTACCGTATCGGTACACGAGGACCCGTATCGATACCTGTCTCAAAACAGAAAGAGTCGTTTCACAATAACAAGAGGGTGTATCGATACGCGTGTAAACGTATCGGTACGGGACAGTGACCGTTTCGATACGCGTGTAAATGTATCAGTACGGGACATGGACCGTTTCGATACGGGGAACAATCGTATCGATGCAATTAATTCTACAGATCTCACTGGAAGTTTTCGTATCGATACGGCAAAGGGCGTATCAGTACGAGACAACTACCACTTTAAATTTTGGTTACCTAACAACTGACACCAACGGTAGAAATCATTAAAAGCTTTTCAAATTTAAAAATCCATTAAATCTATACGATACGGGTGGAACCGTATCGGTACGCCATTCAAACTCCTTCAGTTTTATAGAGAGAGTGTATCAATACAGATACAATCTGTTTCGATACGCTGTTTTGATACGGTGAGGGGCGTATCGAAACACGTTTCTCTAGTAGCCAAACTTGTAAAAAAAAGGTATCGATACGGCTGGAAGCGTATCGATACTTCTGGATGTTTTTCAATAGTTTGGCCTTGGAACACTTAGAAAATATTTGGAGTTTGAGTTTTTCAAATCAGATTAAAGCCTTGATGATTTAAAATTCATTTGAGGGACTTAAAAATCTATTTCAAGTTTTCAATTTAATCCTTAACATACATTGTTATATCAAAATCAAACATAGGTTTTACAAAGGGTTTTTTATATATTGATGTTATGAATATGTTAGGCTTTTTAAAATAATATATTGGGAATACTTTACATAGACTATATAATGGGAAGACTACCTCTAAGCTCATGTCATATAAAAGAATGATGCATTCTCAAAAGAAAGGAGATATGGATGAGAGATTTTACTATGAAGATTAAATATGTTTGTGGCACTAAAAAGATGAGAGGAGGGGAAGCGTCGCACGAGTGGAGAGAAGTCCGGAGGTTTGCTCCGTCGACTGTCAAGCCGACATCGTCCAATGGTCTTCACGGTGGGGCGTCGAATCATAAGTCATCCAGTTCGACGGAAGGTGAGTGGAAGGTCTTCGTGGATAACCTGAGTAGAAGAATTTCTAGACACACTCTCAAAGATTTCTTCAGCGGTCATGGGGTGGTGACCAGGGTTTACATTCCAGTCAACAACACAAAAGCTAAATATCAGGCTACAACCTTCGCTTTTGTTTCTTTTGCTTCTAAGATGGATATGGAGAATGCTATCAAGATGACAGACAAAGTTCGCGCGGATGGTTTCATTATTAACGTCTCTATCGCAAAATTCCCCAGGACAGTTAATCCTAATATGAAATATAAGGTGAGGTTTGAGGAGTCGAGGCAGAATTTTGGGTTTTCTCGCGATTCGGGCAAGACTCCAATAGATGGTTTTCAGAACAGAAAAGTGAATCATAACGTAACCTTCAAAGATGTGCTACTGGAGAAACAGACAGCGAAACAAAATCCTTTGGAACCTAATAGGCACTCTAATCAGGAGAATGTGGTTGGAAGGGCTGAGGAGAGCTTGTTGGACTTTAGAGCCCCGAGCAAAGAACTTGAGTGGCTAAATCGGTGCATGGTTGGTATCCTGAAAAATGAAGTTGAATGGAACATGGCGAAACAAGCTCTTCAGTAAGATGGCTTCAAAACGGAGATAGTTAAGTGGGGATTTAATGGTGATTCATACATAATTATTTTTGACTCGGTGGAGGAAATGGAAGAAGTCAGGCGAACGAGAATAGACATGCTTCAGTACTGGTTCGAGTATATAGATCTTCTTATGGTTAACGGGGTTCCAAAATATTTCGTTTCAGTCTTACTCATGGGGGTTCCACTCATGTGCTGGCATGACAGCTTCTTCGAGATGCTGGGTAAGAGATGGGGGGATTTCGTTGGCATTGATCCTATGACCAAGTATAAACAAAGATTGGATATCGCGAGGGTGGTGATTCGAGTTCCGAGTTTGAGTGATATTCCAAACAACATTGTCATTGCCTCTCTTGGGCACAGATACCGTATTATTATAAAGAAGGGTTTGCTTAGAGAAGATCTGGCTACTGAGGATCCTTGGAACAAAGGTGATCGATGGCCGGCAGATTGGACGGCGTCGGAATCAGGGGAGGTGGAGGACAATGGAGATGAATCATCACCTAATCAGAGAAGTGCCTTTTCGGATTCCTGTCCAAATCATTCCTCGGATGGGGTGCAGGAACCTCGGAACTCAATTCCCAATAATGAGTTTAATGATGGGTCTTCCCCCAATGTAGTGGAGAACCAGGGGAATATTTTCAGTCGGGTTGACAATGCAGAGGTTGGCTCATGGGATGAGTCGGTTGAACCGGGTAAATCAGGTACTGGGCCTAGAGCCCAAGTCGAGGGGGGAGATGAGTCACCCACGAATAGAATATCGAGTCCAAATGGTCAAAATGATATGGGCCATATGGAGATAATCCGTGACAGTGAATTACATAATGATATCAGGTTGTCTTTTGCTACAGACATAGGAGTTATCGGTTTATTATCTTCAAATGAGTGTTCACAGGAATTACTAGAGGTGGTGCCTGACAGTTTGGAAATTGTGGATCGAAGGGAAGCGGCCCTTTCCTCTTCGTCGGTTCTCCCCCGCAACCCTTCCTTCCCTTTGATTTCGCCGGTGGTAATGGGTTTTTTCCGATCAAGTTCAAGACGCATCCTTCGCCGAATTGTCATAGATTCTCTGGATGTTGAGCCGGAAAATGAGGGGTGCTGGGAGATGACTCAAATCAGCTTTCCTTGGAATCAGCAGTGGGTCTAGAAGCGGAGTCGATTTGGGCAATCAGCAACATGTTGGAGGTATCCTTCAAGGGAGGTAAGTCTACAGTAATTAGAAGAATCTCTGAATTGGAACAGGAGTTGGCGAAAGGTTGTTAATTGGGTGATAGGGACTACAATTTAGTGTTATATGGAGCTGTCTATAATTTCCTGGAATATTAGGGGTTTAAGGAAAAGCGAAAAACTCAGAGCAGTTAAAAATTTAGTAGCCAAGTTTCATCCCAAAATTCTTTTTATTCAAGAAACCAAGCTGGAAGAAATTCATCGGGTTATGGTTAATAAAATAGGGCTTTCTAGTGGTGTGGAGTTCTCGTTCTCTCCTGCGTCTGGTTCGGCAGGGGGTATTTTATGTGTATGGGACACTGATTTTTTCAAGTATCTAGCTGTGTTGTCCGTCGTAATTTCATAGCAATGAGAGGTAGTATTGGTGCTGATAAACTTGAATGTGGGCTCCTTAATGCTTATGGTCCGTCAGTAGATGGTGAAAAGGAAGAATGTTTGCAGGATATGCTCAGTGTGATGAACGATTGGAAAATTCCCTGGTGTCTAGGGGGTGATTTTAACCTCTTCCTTGATCCAGGAGAAAAGTGTGGTTTGACAATTAATCTCGCTATGATTGAGACCTTCAGGAATTTTGTTGATGATGCTGGGGTTATGGACTTACCACTAATTGGCGGGAAATTCACTTGGAGTAACAAGAGAGACCCTCTCTCTTTGGTTCGACTGGATAGGTTCTTGCTTTCACCAGTCTTTCTTTCGGCCTTTCAGAATATTTCTCAGCATTTGCTTCATAAATCGCTTTCGGACCACAATGCTATAATGTTGAAATCTGAACATGAAAACAGGGGCCCCAATATATTTCTCAGCATTGAAGACTTGGTGGTTGGAAAACAAAGTTTTTATCGATTGGTGGGAGGCTTGCTTTGTTGAAATCAATCTTAACTAGCCTTCCAATATATTTTTTATCACTATTCAGAATGCCGTCGAGTGTTGGGACGAGGTTGAATCGACTTATGTCTTCTTTCTTATGGGGAGGCGACAACGACAAATCTCGGATACATTGGGTCAGCTGGGATAATGTTTGTCTCCCTAAAAGACTCGGGGGTTTGGGGGTCAACAACCTGGAAACTCTAAACAGAGCATTGCTTGGAAAGTGGTGTTGGCGCTTTGGAAATGAAGCTAGTAGCCTATGGAGAAGAGTCGTTGCAGCAAAAACTCTCGGTAATGTACCTAGTCTCAAACCTTTACCTTCGATTCCTAAATTATCCTTGTGGGTATGGAACGGCATATCAAAATCCTACTTTGCTCAAGATAATGTGAGTACACTACTGCAATCGAATCTATTACTTCAAGTTGGGGATGGGAATAGAATTGCTTTCTGGACTGATTTGTGGATAAGCAATGCTCCACTTATGGTGAATTTTCCGAGGATTTTCGCTCTAGCAGTAAATAAAGCATGTATGATTGCGGACTTCGGTACTAAAAATGGATCAGTTTGGTCGTGGGAGATCCCCCTTCGACGTCCCTTATTCGACTGGGAATTGGATCAGTGGAGGAAATTGCTCGACCTATTAAAGAATTTTCAATCGAGTTACGCGGACAAGGACTGGTTACTGTGGTCAGGTTCAAGTGATGGAGTATACTCGGTTAAATCCTTACGCTCCCTTGCGGCCCCGCACTGTCAAAACTCCTTCAATTGGGACAAGAATGTTTGGTTGGGGCTAGCCCCTCCAAAAGTTGAAATTTTTGTTTGGAGAGTGCTTAAAAGACGTGTGCCAGTCAAAACTGAATTATTGAAACGTGGCGTGATCTTGGTTGGCGATAACCTTTGCCCTTTTTGCAAAATACACCCGGAAACGGTCGACCATCTATTTTTCTCATGTCAAGGCGTTTGGAAGGTATGGATGAAGTATATCAAAATCCTGGGGTTTCAAACAACCCTAAGTAATGCTCCGATGGTTCTTATAGAGGAGTGGTTTAATTCACCTCATCTTCGACGCTCTCATAAAGGTATGTTTATTCCCTTCGCAATTATATGGTCGGTCTGGCTCTTCCGAAATGAGTTGGTGTTCCATAATAAAACTGTTGATTGGATACAATTAGAATTTCTGGTTGCATATCGATTGGCATCCTGGATTAAAGCCAAATTCAATGATATGGACCTAACGGTTGACAATATTATGTCTGATTTTGCTTTGGTTGTAATGGCGGAGCGAAATCGTCCTCAATGTATTGACCAAGCTTGGCAGCCTCCACCGGTGGGATTCTTGAAATTTAACGTGGAAGGTGCTCTCTGCTATGCTCGTGGAAGAGGAGAAATTGGAGGCTTGCTTCAAAACAATGCTGGGAATAGATTGGTCCAATTTTCAGTCCCGGTTGGTATTGATCCTCCGGCTATTTTGGAGCTCGAAGCGGTGGGAAGAGGAATTGAAATATTCCTTAACTCGGAGTGGGCAGTGAATCACCGTTTTATTGTGGAACTTGATTGCAAGTTAGTGGTGGACTGGTTCAAGGAAGTTTCAAATCCCCCGCCTCATCTCCTTGACAAGTTATCCTCCTTGCTGGAAGTAATTCATAATAGAGGGATAATCATTCGTTGGATACCAAGAGAGCTAAATTCAGAAGCGGACAATCTCGCCAAAGCAGGCATCGGTTGACTCTATGGGCATTGAAGAACAGAAGGTTGAGGATGGGTGTTTCACAGGGACGAGGGGCTCCGTAAGGCCAGTCTTAGCAGGGGTTGTGGGAGTATGAGATACATAGATGGCTGATTAAAGAGTCAACTGCTGGGTTGTAATGTTCAATTATCAGAGGATATCAGGGCATTGGATGTATAAGTTTTCTTGTTGGTTTATGATGACTATGATTGTATCGCTGTTGGGTCCAATATCAAGTGCACTCTTTTTCCTCCATTTAGGCCTTAGGGAGGTTTTTTAATGAGGCATTTGATATTGAAAGTTACATCAATAAAACTTACCTTTCAAAAAAAAATATGTTTGTGGCAATCTTGCCAATTGTGGGGAGGTTATTTCTGAATAGGAACATATCACTGCAATTTTAAATGGTTTGCCTACTGAGTTTGAGCCTGTTATCACTGTTATTACTGCTAGTCTTTCATCTTCTGATATCACTTTTGTTAGTACCATCCTCTTAGATGCTGAGGATAGGCAAGTCTATACATGAGATCTCATACATGCATCGGCTCATGTTGTTACTCAACAACAAACTAGTACCCATAGTCAACATGATGGTACTCAGAGTGTTTTTCCAACACAAATGTGCATGATGCTGGTCCTTCTGCTAACAATAATCAGTCCTTACCCACTGTTTCTTTTTCTTGTGATGTTGTTGAGTCTTATTATGCTACTACTATTACTTTTGATCAATCCTCTTATCAGTATAATAATAGAGGAATGGGTAGGGGTATGAGTTCCCCTTGGCCTCAATGACAGTTGTGTGGAAGGTTGGGGCACATTGTAGAGAGTTGTTACTATAGGTTTGACATGAACTTCAAAAATGAATCTGCTAGATCTAATCATAATAACATGGGTTTTAATAATGTTTAAGCACATACTGTGTCTTTCTCTTCACCCAGTCCTTCTGCGCCTACTCCTTATGTCTACTATTCTACACCTTTTGTTCATATGGTTCATGTTCCATGGTAGTTTTTTAGGTTCTCTCCTCAATTGCAATTAGAATCTACTTAGCTACATTTTGCTGGTGCCTCAGGTTCTGTGCCTCACATTCAACCTGTAGCTCTTCCCTCGAGTTTCTCTCAGTTCCCCAGTGTTGGAGCCCCTTCTTTTGTGTCACAAGCTCACATTGCAACCTCTGATATGGTGAGTGACAATGCATGGTACCCCGATTCAAGTGCCATTCACCATCTTACTAAGGATTACAATGCTCTGTAGCCCGGTTCCTGCCATTCTATCTCAAGTACATTATCTGTTAGTAATGGTCAATCTCTTCCTATTTTACTTTTTGGTCAGTCCTCAACCATTTCTTTAGATAATAGTTGTTTCAGATTAAATAATTTATTATATGTTTCAGGTATTACCAAAATCTTACTTCATGTTTCTAAGTTTACAAGGATAATCAAGTTTCATTTTAGTTCCTTCCCAAGTTTTGTCAAGTTCGTGATCTGCATACAAATAAGGTTTTGCTTCAAGGACATGAAGTTGGTGGCTTATACAATCTTGCTAAAAATGTTGCTTTAGATAATTGTCTTGTTAATAATGTTGTTGGTAACGGTGATGCCAGTCGTCATCTTTCATTTCATAATATGAATGTGCCTTTGGAAGTGTGGGACAAGAGGCTTGGTCATTCATCCTCTGATGTTATGTTTTAAATTCTTTCTGCTTGTAATATTCATGTTCCTAAAACTAATAATAAGTTTGTTTCTTTGTGTGTTGCTTGCAATATGGAAAGTCGCATAAATTGCCATTTACTTTGTCTACAACTAAATACTTTCATCCTCTAGAACTTGTAGTTGCTGATGTGTGGGATCCTGGCCCCATTCAGTCGGCTGGATTTCCGTATTATATAGCTTTCACTGAATCCTTTACTCGTTACACTTGGCTATATTTCTTGAAGCAAAAGTCTCAGATTTCTGAGGCGTTTACTGTTTTTCAGAAGGAGGGAGAGAGACAGCTTGGAGTTAAGCTCAAGGTGCTGTAAACAAACCGTGGAGGGGAGTTTGTAGCTCTGCAGTCCTATCTTAGGGAGCAAGGTATCGTTCATCGCACGTCTTGCCCTCACACTTTAGATCAAAATGGCTTGGTGGAAAGGAAGCATAAACATATAGTTGAGCTAGGACTCACCTTGCTGGCTCAGGCAACAATGCCCCTAAGGTTTTGGAACCATGCCTTCTCGAGTGCCATATTCCTTATCAATCTTTCACCTTGCTGGACTGGTGTGGAGAAAGATCGGGGGAATAATGAATGAAAGAAAAGAACACAAAATTAGGTTTAAATAAACAAAGTTAGAAAATCTAAGTTAATTGAAGGTCTTGGCCTAGCGATGGAGGTGATGCAATTCAACCCATAGGTTCATGGTTCGATGCCCAACAATCTCATTTGGTTAATTTTTCACCCAATCAGGTGACACGCGTTGCCATTTGATTGGGTGAAAAAAATATTAAATAAAATTAATTAAAAATAGAATAAATTCATCCAATCGAGTCATGACATGCATTTCCATCTAATTGGTTGATTAATTTTATTAAATTAAATTAAATTAAAATTAGGACCAAATTGATATAATAAGTAATTAATAGGGACCAAATGTGTAATCATACAAATTTTCTTTAACTTCCAGTCTGTCACGTCACCTCTCCGTTAGATTTTAATTGTAGGTGGTTAAAATAGGTCTATTTAAATAGTTGGGTGGTCGAATTTTAAATTTTTGTAGTTTGATGGTCAAAACAGGTCAGACCCAATAGTTGGGTGGTCACCCAGGTAGTTTATCCTAAAATGTTTCATGTAGTCATGTTTAAAAAAACGAATTTTGAGATTCAGAACTCAAATATTCGTGTCCAAATTTATAATAGAAATTCTCAATTTTTTGGTGCTTCTATTTATACCCCACACTAAAAATTAGGTTTAAGGTTTGTGATTTAGGGTTTAAGATTAGGGTTTATGACTAGGATTTAGGAAATTTGCGGCAGGGTGTAATTTTTAAGGTGTAGGGTTTAGGATATAAAATTAAGGGTTAGGTCTTAGAATTTATTTTTTAGTGTTGTACATAGAAAAAAGACACTGAAAAGGGGCATATGGTTTTTGTCCTAAAGTTTATGAACTAAAATCTATGTCCCTAAGTATGCTCGTTTCTATGCCCCACACTGAAAATTAAATTCTAAACTCTAACCCTAATCATACACCCAAAAATACATCATACCTCAAATCTAGGGGTGGCAATCGGGTGGGGAATAACCGAAAACCGGGGGGATCCGAACCGATGGACATGGGGAATAACCGAAATCCTTACCTATGGGGACGGGGATGGGGGAAGTTTTATAACAGGGGCTCAAATGGGGATGGGGACGGGGATTGTTATATCCAAACCGTAGGGATAACCGAACCGTACCCGTATAAATCATCGTGGGGATCCCTAAAAATATCCGCAAGAATCCTTAAAAATATCTGTAGGGATCCTGATATTTTACGAAATTTGATGGCCATAAGGGTAATTTACCTATGTTTCATGAAAAACCTATTCTCACCTGAGCATGGCCGACTAGAGTAAGTTTGAAAATTCTTTGTAAATTCTATAAAAATAATTAGAATGTTATCTATACATTGTTGTAAACATGATTTAGTCTAGTTTTGTTTAAAATACACGGTGATTGATTTAGATATGTATTCTAAATTATATGAATATTTGAATGTTGAAAGGTCATAAAAATTTGGCAGTATATTTCTTAAAAAAAGTTTTAGTAATGAATTTGAAAAATCACCAAAAATTCTACAAGTTAAATTAGGAAGTGAGCGTTATATTTATATAATCACACGAAAGTCTAGATTTGTTTAAAACAAACAATTATTGATTTCAGGTTGCATATTAGGAATTATTAATTTTTGAGTAAGCAAATGTTAGAAGAAAAGACAATAGATTGTTTCAAAAAACAACAATAACAGTGACTTCGAAAATTCACCATAAATCGTACGAGTAAAACTAGAAGAAGTAATTTATATGATTGGAAAAATTATCGAATCTAGTTTCTTTTAAAACAAACATACCATTATTTGAAACTATAGATTATTAATCACATATTTTCTTTTAAAGGTAGTGCAAGATACCATGTTTCAAACGGTTAATATTTAAGTCATGTTTTATAGTTTTGAAATTATTTGTTTGTTGTTTGATAAAACTAAATTTATCTTTTATGTTTGTAATTTTAGAGAGTTAATGTTGAATATTTGTTTTATAAATTAATTTATATTTTTTAGGTATGGGGATTAACCGAAAACCGCGGGGATCCGTAAGGGATGGGTATGGGGACGAAAAAATCCCTAAAATGTTTAATGGGGATTCCCCAAAACCGTACCTGCAAGTTTTAGAGAAGGAGTGGGGAATGCAAAACCGTCCCCGATCCGCCCCGTTGCCACCCCTACTTAAATCCCCTAAATCCTAACCATAATCCCTAACTTTAGACCCTAAACCCACTTTTTTAAGTGGGGGCACCAAAAGGGGTAAGGATAGAGATGGTAACGGGGCGGTTCGAGACATGTTTTTGCCATATATGAGCCTGACCCGATATATATATATATATATATATTCAACCCAACCCGAAAGTAATTTTATTTCGCCATCCCCGAGATATAGAGTGTAAACTCGTCCCCAATCTGATCCAACCCAATAACAAACAAAACAATTCAAAAATCAAATATCTAAAACGGATTAAACACTATAAAATCATAAAATAGACTTGAAAACACAAACTACACTACGCTCAAAACACTTCCAAACTGCAGAACCTGGATAGAATTGGCTTACACTGGTCTAGAATATTCGATGATTCGCTTAAAATCCTTGGAGTTTTGCCTAATCTATTGAAGTTTCAGCTGACAAATGGATATGATGGAGCTCAGCTGCATTTCGAAAAGGGATACATTCAGAGACTCAAAGAACTAGCTCTTCGAATGTTGAATGGACTGAACAGATTGACAATAGATGAAGGAGCAGTCCCTTGTCTCGAATGGCTATGGATCGGTCCCAGTCCGTGCTTACAGGAGCTGCCATGGACCATTTCTCGTTTGAACGGACTTAAACATATGGATTTCCATAACATGTCGAATAGCTTTGCTCGTAGGTTGGTGCCTAATAAAGGAGCAGATCATTGGAAAGTTGAGCATATTCCAAATGTTGTTTTCTACTGCACCAATGGATCAATGCAATGTAATGTCTACAAGCTAAGGTAGTGGATGTAGACATGGTTGGGTAGTCGAACCACTCTAAAATCCTTATGCAATTTGTCCATCTTTATTTCGGTTTTTAGCCAATTCATCCAAGGAGCAAAATCAACCCTCTTGACAGATTTTGGTGATCGATTAGAGCGTGCTACAAGCTTAACATGGTGTTTTTTTGTACATAGACGAGTTACCTCAGCTTCCTATCAATATTTAGTTCAGATGGTGCAACATAAGCTTAGTGGATGGAAGACAAAGTGTCTATCATTGGCAAGACATATTACTCTTGCTAAATCAATGCTCACAGCTATACTTCTCTATGCCATGCAAACTGCGGTGCTTCTAAAACGTACATGTGTAGAGTTGGAACAGTTGATACGGCGCTTTGTTTGGGGTGTTACGACAACCACATGAAGGGTTCATCTAGTTAATTGGGACAGGGTGTGCCCATCTATTCCTGTTGGAGGATTGTATTTTCGTAAAATGGATAAACAGAATGAAGCGTTCCTTATGAAGCTTGCTTTTCAGTTACTTACTCAGAAATCTACTTTATGCTACATTTTATCCGGGAAATCACTATATTAATCCCCAATCATTTTTTGAACTTCCTACAGTTGATACAGAAGAGAAAGGGCAGAAGGTCATCTCGTGGAAAAGCGACTAGAGAAGAAAATTATGAGATGATGCGCAATTGGTTCAAGAATGATAGAGGGGGTGTAACACTCGTGTTTTGGGGTTAGGAGTTAGTCGGGTTAGTGGTCCGAGTCGGTAAAATTAAATTTAACCTTTTTGGCCATAACTTGAGTTAATTGAGTTTTAATTATCTAGGAGGGGCCAAAGTGGCAATTTAACCCAAAATGAATTAAAAAGGATGACCACTTTTGAAAGTTAAAAAGAAAGGAAAATAAAATAGTCTTCTCTCCTCCCCATCTCCCCACCCAACGTTAAACCCCTTTCAAAACCTCTCCCAAAGTCCCATCTACTATTCCATTGATTTCTACACCAACCCAAGGTCATTTCTCAAAGGTAATGGTACTTTCCCACTCTCCTTTTCATCCTCTATCTCTACATTGTCATAGATTTTAAAACTATGAACTTTTGAAAATTTGGGCTTGATGAAAGTTTGAGTTTTTATGGAGTTTTTCAACTTGTCTTGAAATGTTAGGTTGGGTTTTGAGTTAACCACCATAAGATACTTAAAATATGTTAAAATGGTTAGGTTTGGGTGAAAACCCGAAATGGGTTCTTGAAGCAAATTTCAAAGTGTCAAAAACTTGGTTTTTGGTGGGTTTTAGGTTTAAATTGAAGGGTTGTTGGTTTAGGTATGTTAGGAAGGTGTTTAGGGATCATTTGGGTGTCATTTGGATGTTTGAAAATGGAAATTTCAGCTAGGGTTTGAAAGGAGCACGAAAATGGACATTTTGGGGGATTAATTTGATTGGAAAATTTGTTGAAGTTGGTTTGAGCTTAAGAATTGAGTGTTGACTGAGTTTTAGCATTGAATGGGAACAATGGATGTGTTTTTTATTGTCTAGAAGCAAGAGGAGACGTTGAAGAGGCATTGGGATCGAATCCGGGCTTGTAGGAGGCTTGCTTTGGTTGCTAAGGAAGGGTGGTGAGTGACTTTAAATGTGTTTTAAAGTTTGGTTCGAGTGTGTGTAGTGTATGAGTTGAAATGTGCTTGGTAGGCCATTTCTATGTGAATTCAAATTGTTAATTTAGCTCTTGATTTCCATTAAATGCTATTGCGTTTGCCTATTTATGCTCTTGTGAAATGTGGGTTAATTTGTACATGTGTACCATGATATGTGTATGTGATGAGCATGAGATATGATGGATGGATATGTGATGTGGTAAATGAAAATTGGCACTAATTAACTTACCGGGTGTAAATGATTGATCATTAGGATTAGTGTGCACACAAATTGAGTCAAAAAGTACGTGGCCTTGATGGCGTTAAGTCATCAAGGAGGAGTACGGTGATGTAATATTCCACCGGAAGCTTATATATATTCTACGGGATGATGAGTGGAATCCCATCCGTAGGGCATGTGGTGATGAGTGGAATCCCGCCCATGCAAGGTCCGGTGATGAGTGTAATCCCACCGAGGTAATGTGAATGTTGAGATTAAATCCGCACATCCGGGTAAACTAATAGTGGCCAATTGAACTTGTTCTTATACTTGTGATGTATGACATTGATATACGATATTTGAGCTTAGTATGATGTGAGATGCCATATTATGCCTCTTGAAAGACTAGCTAGGTCTACTTGTATTTTTACATATGCATGTTAGATATGAGAATTAGGGAATACATGCTTGAACCCTGCATTGTTGATGTTTTCGGTTTTAGAGCATCCTCACTAAGCTTATAGCTTACGCTCTCATTTTCAACAATACAGATCATTAGCGTGGTGTTAGCTCGGAGCAAGGCAAGAAGGGCTTTCCAAGTTTTTGTTTGCTCAAGTACGGTTATTAATTATGTAGTAGTTTAGCAATGTGGCAAGAGAGTGTTTTTGTATGAGTTTTGTATGACTCTTACTTGTGTTTGATGTTCATGAATAGACTTGGTTTGTAAACATGTTATATCTTGCCAAATGCTTGTGTGATGTATGCCTTTTGGATGTTTAATATTGCTTTGATGGCATGTAAACCTATATGAGATGAATGGTGCCTTTTGACTATTAATGTCTTTAAGCATGACTTTGTGAAATGTTTGTTAATGTGTAATTGCCATGTATGAATGATCCACCATATTGTGCGTGTTTGAGCATGTTTGACATAGGATGAATGCCTCTAGACCTTGTTTGCTTGTGTTGTGTGCCATTAGAGGTCGTTTGGGACATTTAGACTTGTTAAAATTCGCCTAAGTCTGGTTTTCAAAGGTTGCAGACAGCCCGCGTTTCGAAACGGGTTGGGCCGTTTCGGAACGGGTAAGGCTTCAAGGACCCCGTATCGGAACACGTTTCGATACGGTATGGCCTGTGAAACCCCTGTTCCGAAACGCGTATCGGAACGTTTTGGCTACTGGAATTCTGAGAAATTGACGAGATGAAGGCGTATCGAAACGGGTCTAAGGGTTTCGAAACGGTCAAAATCTCGTTGACCACGAGAAGTTGACCGTCGAGGGCGTTTCGGAACGGTTGACCTCTGTTTCGATACGGCCCCTTGTATGGGCTTTGGGGTAGTTGACCTGGTCAAGGCGTTTCGATACGCCTCAAGGGTGTTTCGAAACGCCCTATTTAAAAGATTAAAATTGGGCCGTTTAAGTGTTGTCTTGGGTTCGAATGTTTATCTTCTGTATTTTATTCCGCAGTTTGATCACATAGGACTTAAATGAGCTTTTAGAAAAGAATAAGTTAAAGAAAAAAAGGGTTGCTAACCGAGGGGAAACCTTAACGGGTTTTGCTTCGGTTTTCCCCGTGTGGCCCACTCGAACCGGTCATCCAGCCAGACCGGGACGAGGGGGTTACATTTGTTGGTATCAGAGCCTGAGGTTACCGAGACCTCGGGCAGGTAAGTGAGGTAAGCTTGAAGTGCTAAGTAATTGTATTGTTCGATGCATGCCTTGCCATGAAATCTTAATATTTGACTGTTCGTATGATGTTTTAAAGCATGAGTTGTTGCGTCTGGTGTAGAGTTTGTGCCCATTGCTACTTTTACTTAATTTAAAAAGATTTTACAGTAAAGGGAGTACTTGAGCACTATTGGACCCTTGCTTTGGCTAACGTAATCCCTATTTGTTTGTTGTTGTAGTTATTTCCTTGCTAGCTGTACCATGAGACCACGTGGGAGGCCTAGGATGGTTCGACCGGAACCACGGGCAACGGCTCCAAGAGTTGAGCCAATAGTTAGAGTTGAGGCTCAAGTGGGAGAGCCTGTGGTTGTAGTTGGAGCTCCTCCACCACCTCCACCACCACCTCCTCCACCAAGAGTAGGAGGCGAGGCCGGGGCCGAAGGAGAGGGACCTCAGGGAGGCCAAGGTGGCCAAGGTGGTGAAGGACCGGCCGGAATAGACTTAGCTCCTTTGGTTCAGGCGATAGCCGGGGCATTTCAGGCTGCAGTAGCTGGGGTCAGGCAGCGGCACATCATCAGGGAGAGGGCACTGGTTTGCCGTTGAAGAGGCTCCGTGGTCTAGGGGCCGAAGAGTTCAGAGGGTCTACTCCAGAGAGATCAGAGTTGTGGTTTGAGAAGACTGTCTGTATTCTTGCTCAGATGGGGTGTACTGGTGAGCGCAAGTTAGGATGTGTTGAGTCCTTACTTCAGGGTGATGCCTACACTTGGTGGGTCACCATTACTACGGGTATGGATGAGGCCGAGATTACTTGGGAGTTCTTTGAGTCAGCATTCCGTAAGAAGTATCTGGGTCCGAGATACCTCGATGACAGGAAGAGGGAGTTTATGGGATCCGATTTGTCAGAATGAGTCAGTATGCTTCTGAGCTTGTTCCTACTGAGGTGGAACGATGTAACCGTTTCCGTTATGGGCTGAATGAAGAGATCAAGAGGTATACTCTAGCTTCAGACTACATTGATTTTGATGTTTTGGTCGCGAGGGCCAAGGACTTAGAGCACAGTTTGGGCTTGACCAAACGATCTGGTGGTTCTAGTTCGGGTAAGAGGTCCAGTGATTATAATAGAGGTGATGCCAAGAGGCATCGGGACAACAGGCATCATTATAATCATAGACGTGGTGGCGGTAACCACGGTAGGGGCCAACAAGGCCAAAGAGCTGGTGGGAAGCTGCCCACATGTGCTACTTGCGGGAGGAACCACACCGGTGAGAGTTGGGGAAACTTCCACTCATGTTGGATTTGTGGAGCTAGAGACCACATTAGGCGTGACTGTCCACATCAGGTGGGGCAGGCACCAACTCAGGCTCCTACTAGAGCCAATGATTTTTAGAGAGGCCGCGGACGCGGTAGAGGTAACTTCCAACCGAGGAACGATGGTCAGAGGAACATAGCACATGTAGTTGCAGTTCAGCCGGAGGGCGGAGGTCAGGCCAGAGTTTACGCTCAGCGTGGGGATCAGCATGACACCGATGTGATCGCAGGTAACTTCTCGATACAGCTTTTGGGTTTGCTTTCTTTGATTGACTCCGGGTCTACACATTCCTACATATTGAGTGAGCATGCACAGTCTTTGAATTTGCCTTGTGAAATGTTAGAGGTAGGAGTTAGTGTTACTAGTTCCTTTGGGGACACGGTAGTAGTTAGAAAGATGTACAGAAGGTGTCTGTTGATGGTTCAGGGACATGTGTTTCCAGTGGATATGATGGAGCTTCCTTTCTATGGTTTTGATGTAATTCTGGGTATGGACTGGCTCACGGAGCATAGAGCTAGGATAGATTTTGAAACTAAGAGGATTTCTTTGAGGCTAACAGATGATTATGAGATCGTAGTGGTGGGTGAGAATGTGAAGTTCTTATCCAATGTAGTTTCAGTTTTAGAGGCTAAGAGGTTAGTTGAGTTGGGGTGTGAAGCATACTTGGCGTACGTGATGAACCCTAACATGAGTGAGGTCAGACCTCTAGACATCCGGACAGTATGTGACTTTCCTAGTGTGTTTCCGGAAGAGTTGCCAGGGCTACCACCGGACAGAGAGGTAGAGTTCACTATTGAGACTTATTCTGATTCAGCTCCTGTTTCGATTGCTCCGTATCGCATGGCACCGAAAGAACGAAAAGAGTTGAAGACTCAGTTGCAAGAATTGACAGATAGAGGTTTCATTCGACCTAGTTCTTCACCTTGGGGTGCACCAGTTTTGTTTGTGAAGAAGAAAGATGGAAGCATGTGGATGTGTATAGATTACATACAGTTGAATCAGTTAACAGTAAAGAATAAATATCTGTTGCCTAGAATTGATGATTTGTTTGACTAGTTGAGAGGAGCATCGGTCTTTTCGAAGATTGACTTGACATCGGGTTACTACTAGCTAAAGGTAAGAGAGGTTGATGTACCGAAGACGGCCTTTAGGACTAGGTATGGTCACTATGAGGTTTTAGTCATGCCTTTTGGGTTGACTAATGCACCTGCTGCTTTCATGGATATGATGAACAGGATTTTTCATCAGTATCTAGATCAGTTTGTAGTTGTGTTTATAGATGACATCTTGGTTTATTCGCGAACTGAAGAAGACCATGACCGACACTTGAGACTAGTTTTGAAGACTTTGCTAGATCATCAGTTGTATGCGAAGTTGAGCAAGTGTGAATTCTGGATCCGAGAGGTAGTCTTCTTAGGACATGTAGTGTCAGCCGATGGGATTAGAGTTGATCCTAAGAAGATTGAGGCCATTGTTGAATGGAAGCAACCAAAGTTTGTAACAGAGGTACGTAGCTTCCTAGGCTTAGCTGGATACTATAGAAGATTTGTAGAAGGTTTCTCTAAGTTAGTCGCTCCCTTGACACAGTTGCTTCAGAAGAGTGTTCAGTTTGAGTGGACAGATGCAAGACATAGAGCCTTTGAGAAATTGAAAGAAGCTTTGACCCAAGCACCGATCTTGATTCAGCCAGAGTCCGGGAAGGACTATATAGTTTACAGTGATGCTTCTTATGTAGGCCTAGGTTGTGTTCTCATGCAAGACAAGAGAGTGGTGGCTTATGCCTCAAGACAGTTGAAGACCCACGAGCGCAACTATCCGACCCATGACATAGAGTTAGCTGCAGTTGTGTTTGCTCTGAAGATTTGGAGGCACTATTTGTACGGTGAGAAATGCACAGTGTACACCGATCACAAGAGTTTGAAATACACTATGACTCAGCGAGATTTGAATCTCAGACAGCGTAGGTGGTTAGAGTTGCTAAAAGACTATGATCTTGCCATTGAGTACCATCCGAGTAAGGCCAATGTAGTGGCCGATGCACTGAGTAGGAAGATGGCCGTGGACTTGAGAGCCATGTTTGCTAGATTGAGTTTGTTCGGAGATGGTGGCTTGGTAGCCGAGCTTCAGGTTAGACCTACTCTAGGTCAGTTGATTAGAGAGAAGCAGCTCTTAGATAGATATTTGGCACCTCACGTGCAAGATATAGCCGAAGGTAGACCTTCATACTACAGTTTCAGTACTGATGGGGTTTTGTGTTTCAAAGATAGGATAGTTGTGCCAGAGGACAGTGACTTGAGACGTACGATCTTGACTGAAGCCCACAGTAGTCCGTTTGCTATGCATCCTGGAAGTACGAAGATGTATCGTGATCTGAAGAATGAGTACTTTTGGGTTGGCTTGAAGAGAGATGTAGCCGACTTTGTGAGTAAGTGCTTAGTGTGTCAGAGACTGAAGGCGGAACATCAGGTTCCCTCAGGTTTGTTACAGCCGTTGAGGATTCCGGAATGGAAATGGGAGAACATCACCATGGATTTTGTTTCGGGCTTGCCTTTGACTCCTACGAAGAAGAACTCAGTGTGGGTTATTGTGGATCGTTTTACGAAGTGTGCTCACTTCTTGGCAGTCAATACTACTTACACTTTAGATAGATTGGCCGATTTGTACATTTGTGAGATTGTTAGACTGTATGGTGTGCCGAAGTCCATTGTGTCAGATAGAGATCCGCGATTTACATCTCGATTTTGGGAGTGTCTGCATACCGCTTTGGGTACCCGTTTGAACTTCAGCACGTCTTATCATCCCCAATCAGATGGTCAGTCAGAGAGAGTTATTCAGATCTTAGAGGATATGTTGTGTTGTTGCATCATTGATTTTCAGGGTACGTGGGAGAAGCACTTGCCTCTAGTTGAGTTTGCGTACAATAACAGCTTTCAGTCGAGTATCCAGATGGCTCTGTATGAGGCCTTGTATGGCCGAAAGTGTAGAACTCCAGTTTGTTGGGCCGAAGTGGGACAGAAGTTGTTACCTATGCCGGATTTACTCAAGGGGACAACTGACAAGGTAAAATTGATCTGTGGTCGATTGAAGGCTACTTCGAATAGGCAGAAGTCCTATGCCGATTTGAAGAGGAAGGAAGTTGAGTTCTCAGTGGGTGAGAAGGTATTCTTGAAAGTGTCTCCATGGAAGAAAGTAATGAGATTTGGCCGAAAAGGGAAGTTGAGTCCGAGGTACATAGGACCGTATGAGATTGTGAAGAGGGTTGGTCCGGTTGCTTATCAGTTGTGTTTGCCATCTGAGCTAGAGAAGATACATGATGTATTCCATGTTTCAATGCTCCGTAAGTATAGGTCCGATCCATCACATGTTATGCCCGTAGAGGAGATTGAATTGAATCCGGATTTGACTTATGAGGAAGAGACAGTTGAGATTTTAGCTTCTGACAGTAAGGTGTTGCGGGGTAGATCGATTGAGTTAGTAAAAGTGCGGTGGCAACATGGAGGTGTGGACGAGGCCACTTGGGAGAGGAAGAAGGATATGGAAAGGCAGTTTTCGTATCTCTTTCAGTCAGGTAATTTCGGGGACGAAATTCCTTAACTGGGAGAGAGTTGTAACACCCGTGTTTTGGGGTTAGGAGTTAGTCGGGTTAGTGGTTTGAGTCGGTAAAATTAAATTTAACCTTTTTGGCCATGACTTGAGTTAATTGAGTTTTAATTATCTAGGAGGGACCAAGTGGTAATTTAACCCAAAATGAATTAAAAAGGATGACCACTTTTGAAAGTTAAAAAGAAAGGAAAATAAAATAGTCTTCTCTCCTCCCCATCTCCCTACCCAACGTTAAACCCCTTTCAAAACCTCTCCCAAAGTCCCATCTACTATTCCATTGATTTCTACACCAACCCAAGGTCATTTTTCAAAGGTAATGGTACTTTCCCACTCTCATTTTCATCCTCTATCTCTACATTGTCATAGATTTTAAAACTATGAACTTTTGAAAATTTAGGCTTGATGAAAGTTTGAGTTTTTATGGAGTTTTTCAACTTGTCTTGAAATGTTAGGTTGGGTTTTGAGTTAACCACCTTAAGATACTTAAAATATGTTAAAATGGTTAGGTTTGGGTGAAAACCCGAAATGGGTTCTTGAGGCATTTCAAAGTGTCAAAAACTTGGTTTTTGGTGGGTTTTAGGTATAAATTGAAGGGCTATTGGTTTAGGTATGTTTGGAAGGTGTTTAGGGATCATTTGGGTGTCATTTGGATGTTTGAAAATGGAAATTTCAGCAAAGGTTTGAAGGAGCACGAAAATGGACATTTTGGGGGATTAATTTGATTAGAAAATTTGTTGAAGTTGGTTTGAGCTTAAGAATTGAGTGTTGACTGAGTTTTAGCATTGAATGGGAATAATGGATGTGTTTTTGATTGGCTAGAAGCAAGAGGAGACGTTGAAGAGGCATTGGGATCGAATCCGGGCTTGTAGGAGGCTTGCTTTGGTTGCTAAGGAAGGGTGGTGAGTGACTTTAAATGTGTTTTAAAGTTTGGTTCGAGTGTGTGTAGTGTATGAGTTGAAATGTGCTTGGTAGGCCATTTCTATGTGAATTCAAATTGTTAATTTAGCTCTTGATTTCCATTAAATGCTATTGCATTTGCCTATTTATGCTCTTGTGAAATGTGGGTTAATTTGTACATGTGTACCATGATATGTGTATGTGAAGAGCATGAGATATGATGGATGGATATATGATGTGGTAAATGAAAATTGGCACTAATTAACTTACCGGGTGTAAATGATCGATCATTAGGATTAGTGTGCACACAAATTGAGTCAAAACGTACGTGGCCTTGATGGCGTTAAGTCATCAAGGAGGAGTACGGTGATGTAATATTCCACTGAAAGCTTATATATATTCTACGGGATGATGAGTGGAATCCCATCCATAGGGCATGTGGTGATGAGTGGAATCCCGCCCATGCAAGGTCCGGTGATGAGTGTAATCCCACCGAGGTAATGTGAATGTTGAGATTAAATCCGCACATCCGGGTAAACTAATAGTGGCCAATTGAACTTGTTCTTATACTTGTGATGTATGACATTGATATACGATATTTGAGCTTAGTATGATGTGAGATGCCATATTATGCCTCTTGAAAGACTAGCTAGGTCTACTTGTATTTTTACCTATGCATGTTAGATATGAGAATTAGGGAATACATGCTTGAACCCTGCATTGTTGATGTTTTCGGTTTTAGAGCATCCTCACTAAGCTTATAGCTTACGCTCTCATTTTCAACAATGCAGATCATTAGCGTGGTGTTAGCTCGAAGCAAGGCTAGAAGGGCTTTCCAAGTTTTTGTTTGCTCAAGTACGGTTATTAATTATGTAGTAGTTTAGCAATGTGGCAAGAGGGTGTTTTTGTATGAGCTTTGTATGACTCTTACTTGTGTTTGATGTTCATGAATAGACTTGGTTTGCAAACATTTTATATCTTGCCAAATGCTTGTGTGATGTATGCCTTTTGGATGTTTAAGATTGCTTTGATGGCATGTAAACCTATATGAGATGAATGGTGCCTTTTGACTATTAATGTCTTTAAGCATGACTTTGTGAAATGTTTGTTAATGTGTAATTGCCATGTATGAATGATCCACCATATGCCTTGTGCATGTTTGAGCATGTTTGACATAGGATGAATGCCTCTAGACCTTGTTTTCTTGTGTTGTGTGCCATTAGAGGTCGTTTGGGACCTTTTGACTTGTTAAAATTCGCCTAAGTCTGGTTTTCAAAGGTTGCAGACAGCCCGCGTTTCGAAACGGGTTGGACCGTTTCAGAACGGGTAAGGCTTCAGGGACCCCGTATCGGAACGCGTTCCGATACGGTATGGCCTGTGAAACCCCTGTTTCGAAACGCGTATCGGAACGTTTTGGCTATTGGAATTCTGAGAAATTAACGAGGTGAAGGCGTATCGAAACGGGTCTAAGGGTTTCGAAATGGTCAAAATCTCGTTGACCACGAGAAGTTGACCGTCGAGGGCGTTTCGGAACGGTTGACCTCCGTTTTGATACAGCCCCTTGTATGGGCTTTGGGACAGTTGACCTGGTCAAGGCATTTCGATACGCCTCAAGGGTGTTTCGAAACGCCCTGTTTAAAAGATTAAAATTGGGTCGTTTAATTGTTGTCTTGGGTTCGAATGTTTATCTTCTGTATTTTATTCCGCAGTTTGATCACATATGACTTAAATGGGCTTTTAGAAAAGAATAAGTTAAAGAAAAAAAGGGTTGCTAACCGAGGGGGAACCTTAACGGGTTTCGCTTCAGTTTTCCCCGTGTGGCCCACTCGGACCGGTCATCCGGCCAGACCGGGACGAGGGGGTTGCAGGGGATTGATTTGTTTGCTACAAACACTAGGCAGCATGCGGATGCTGTTAATTATAACGGTTTTGAAGTTTGACGAGGAGCAAATTGCTCCTCAGTTTTTCAGCGATTCCATACGTTTTTGCTTAAAGTTCATCGCACGACCACCACCACCGAGTTACTCATTAAAATGTGAGCAAAACCCTTCTCACCTTTCGTGGTTCTGATCACTAATTCAAGGTCGCTGGCGTTCATCCGATAGGGGTAAGTTCGATAATGAGGGACGTCAAATTGAGCTCGAGAGTGATCAATTGGATCTTTGAAGATGACTTACGTAGCTCGGAGTCGAGGTAATACCCAATACTCCTTGTGTACTATAACGAACATGTTAATTAATAGTTAATGCATGAGATATCAAATGTAGCAGAATATAGTACAAGAATATTGATAAGGACCCTTATGACATAAATAAGAATTATATGACATGTATAAATTTCTGAGATCTGTAAATTAAATGATCAGTCGGTTATCTCTGAATACCTGTTAAAACCTTAGTTAATGAAACTATATATATGAAAGATTCGATTCAAAAGTGAATTCGATGGCTAATAAATTGCGTGGCATTATTGATGATGTGGTAAGAAATTAAAGGATAAAGAACGACCCCTATTCGATTGGTGCCCGCAATCAAGGTTGTGGACATGACTCTAATGAGATGACCAGAAAATATATACTTAAGTTGATTCCTATTTTACTGATTTAAAACTGTTAATCTCGCCCGTATTCGGTTCCTCTACTTCGGTGAGGGTAATCCCACCTGTATTCAGTTCCTCTACTTCGGTGAGGGTAATCCCCCCCTCCCCCCGTATTCGGTTCCTCTACTTTGGTGAGGGTAATTCCGCCCGTATAAGGTTCCTATGCTTCGGCTAGCGTAATTCCTTACCGTTACAGTTACAAGTTCCTATACTTCGGCTAGGGTAATTCCTTACCGTTATCGTTACAGGTTCCTATGCTTCGGCTAGGGTAATTCCTTGCCGTTACAGTTACAGGTTCCTATGCTTTGGCTAGGGTAATTCCTTACCGTTATAGTTACAGGTTTCTATGTTTCGGCTAGGGTAATTCCTTACCGTTACAGTTACAAGTTCCTATGCTTTGGCTAGGGTAATTCCTTACCGTTACAGTTACAGGTTCTTATGCTTCGGATAGGGTAATTCCTTATCGTTACTGTTACAGGTTCCTATGCTTCAGCTAGGGTAATTCCTTACCGTTACAGTTACATGTTCCTATGCTTTGGCTAGGGTAATTCCTTACCGTTATCGTTACAGGCTCCTATGCTTCGGCTAGGGTAATTTCTTACCGTTATCATTACAGGTTTCTATGCTTCGGCTAGGGCAATTCCTTATCGTTACCGTTACAGGTTCATATGCTTCGACTAGTGTAACTCTGCCCGGGACCTAAGGTAATCCCTTAGAATGGTACTCACGCCCAAGGGGCTTGGGTTAATGTCTTTATAGACGTAGCTCGGAATTTCATACTGGAGTACAGTCGGAGGATAAATAAGAATTAAAAATGAACCTTACTGTTGCTTGAATTATGTGCCCGCGAAACAAAATGTTTACTAGCACTGTTAGGACACACTAAACTCTCTAGTTTAATTTAATCATTCACTCTTTTGATTATCCGATTTATGGGCTTCTCGCCTGATACTTGGTGATCAAATAATGAGCCGTAATTTGGAACTTGTTATTTCCCAAAACATCATGATAGAGTTATGATTGTTATATACCTGCATGTACTTATAGCATCCATTGGTAGTTTTGTATCACTGAGCTTTCCAAAGCTCATGTTGTTTTTTTATCGCAGGTTAGAAAAAATCTATCATGGTATAGTGATCGACATATGCAGTTGGAGTTCTCTCGGTGTTGCTTTTGGAATACGGTACTATATTGTTAGTGGGCATGTACGTTATGTATAGTTTTATAATAGTGTCTGTAAAATGTTTTCTGAAATTACTGTTATATGTTTAAATGATTTTCAGAAAGGGCATTTTTAAACAGAAGTTAATGTTATAGTTTAATAAGTGTTTTAAAGAACAAAAAATGCTTTATGTGGATTTTTACTGTGGGTCGCTCTTGTGACCCTAATGTGACATTCTAGGATTCGTGGTAACGCATAGGCGGGTCTAGAGGGTTACATTTAATGGTATCAGATCTTAGAGTTGTGTCATTCTGGGTTGATCGGCTGATCGTTTGTCATAGGGTGTTTGGTTTGTGCATGCCCCTAGATCATAATTGTACTCCACCTTTCCAGAACTCCGATGTCGAATCTTTTTCTTAAAATAAGTGAGTCTAAGTATTCTGTCCTCTATAGCTTGATCTATATTGACCAGGAATGCCTATGGCATTCGTCTGCTGTTCAAATTTGCTTGATGGATTTGCATATGAAAAAAATAGTTATGTAGCGACCTCATTTTTTTAGAAAATACCTATAGGTATAAAGTGTAGGGTGTGAAAAGAAATTTAGGAGAAATTAGAAAAGAAATTAAAAAAGGGAATTTTTGATGAATGGAGATTTAAAAAAGATTTAAAGTAAAAAGAAAGTGAATTTTGGTAATTGAGGGGTAAAAATGGATTTTAGAAAATAAATTTAAAATTGAGGGGTAAAAAAGTGGATTTTGAAAATTGAGGGGAAAAATATTAGGAGTTTAAAATAGGGGTTTGTTAATTGAAAATAGAAGGGTAATTTTGAAAATTGATTGTGAAATTTAGGGAATTTTAAATAAAAATGGATTTTAAAATAGGTCGAAAATTTGAGGAGTTTAGAAAAATATTTAAAAAAAATAGAAGGAGTCGCCACCAGTCACTTTAAAATGGTAGACCGGACACTGGAATAGAAACTAGAGATTCGAAAGGGTTCGGGAGTCGGTTACACGCGAGGAAGGGTTAGCACCCACGACGTGCCCAAAATTGGTACCAAAACTTTACCGCTTAATTAAAATCAGATTTTACAAATTAAAGTGACAAATTTAACCGAGATTGGTTATATACGTGAGTAAATTTCGAAAAGCCCTATATTCGAGAGCGAACATCCGAACCACCACCACTACGACTGATACTGACCTCGTTCGTTCCCGAATAAAAGGACGTCACATGATATTTTATATTCCGAACGCAACTTAACATGGCCTATAAGAATAAATATATCTCAACCACACCTATTTTTATATAAATGAACAAATATGGTGTTTAAATGCATGGAACATAAGAAGGATAAATAATAAAATTCAAACATCATAATATTATAACATGCAAAAACTATATTATATACAAGCAATAGGGTACCACGAATATATCCATACACGTGTCTCGCGCAAAGGCACGTTTATATGTAAAGAAAAAAAAGGATATAACCACAACCACGCATGTGCATATATATGTAATATACAAAATATATGGAAAAGAGAAAGGTATGCACACATATATACATACAGAAACGAAATGATATATGCATAAACCATACTAATATTAAATTGACAAATTCACCATATCACATACATAATAAGCATTGACCGTGTATATGCATTCATAATAAAACATGGACAAATAAAGACAAAGGCAAAAAGCATGGAAAATTAAAAAAGCATGTGTGAGGGACGACAACTTAAATTTTATTTTTTTTTCTTTCATTGAAATTAGGACCAAAATTTAATAAAAATAGAATTTTTAGGCTTGAAAGGGTATTAGAACATAAAAACGAATTGGGCTTTCATAAGGACAACACTATAAAGATTTTCCGAATTCCAGTGACGAGGAGTGTAATTTTTCATAAAGAAAGATGGCTGAGAAGCCTTCTCAAAAACACGAGGGACTATTGGCGAATAAAACCAAAGCTTTCAGGGCCGTTTTGGCTTTCAGAGGGGCGAAATTGAAAGGCTCAAGAAAGTTACAGGGGCGTGGGGTGCTATTTGAGGATACGAAAGCCCCAAAAGAAGTTTTTTAAACGCGGAAGGTCCATTTCGATGATTAAACCATTCTTAAATAGTTAAAACGTTATAAAAGATACACTTAAAACAATTTGAAACCCTTTTGGCAAAACTGAGGCCCCTTTCCTCATCTTCTAAAAGAAAGGTTCCATTTAAGCAAAAAGCCCTAACCCTAGCTAGCCGACCGCCGTTAATCGGTGTCGGCGATGCCCTCTTTGGAACCGAAACCTTCTTTTGACTTCAAAACCAAATTTAGATCTCTCAAAAACAGGGACGAAATCCCCTTTTACTTTGCGAAAACCTCGAGAAACAAATCTAAAAAAAACCTTTTTTCTTTTTGAAAGCTCACAAAACCCTAACGGCTCACCCTAAAAGGCTTGATGTCGGTCGGAGTTCGAGGCAAAAGGGATGACAAGCTTTCGAAGAGTCGAATGGGCGTTGAGGTTAAAAACTCCCTTTTCTTTTGATTTTTTTTTGTTTCGATGCATGCAAAACTAAGAGTTTAAGAGTGAAATACCCCAAAAGTTTGATGAAGAGATCCAAATAGAAGGGCTGATCAAGCTACGACTTTGATGAAGAGGCATGATCAAAGGTCCGCTACACCATAAACGGTGAGACAAAACCTGAAGAGGAGGGGATTCACTATACCATCAACGGCACACCAAGATCCGAATAGAAGAGATCTACTACTATCAACGGTAGGACGAGATCCAAATAGAAGAGTCGATCAAGCTACGACTTTGATGAAGAGGCATGATCAAAGGTCCACTACACCATCAACGGTGAGACAAAACCTAAAGAGAAGGGGATCCGCTATGCCATCAATGGCACATCGAGATCCAAATAGAAGGGTTCGCTACTATTAGCGGCATGACGAAATCTGAAGGGAGAAGATCTGCTACACCATCATCGGCATAACATGATCCGACGAAGAAGATCCACTACCATGAACGGTAGAATGAAATATGGAGAGAGAAGATCTGCTACACCATCATCGGCACATCAAGATCCAAAGAAGAAGATCTGCTACCATCAACGGCAGAATGAAATCTAGATAAAATAAGAGTTGGGGTTGTAGTTGTCCCTCTTGGTGGGTTCAACTTCTTTATCGATATGGTTTTTGTTGGTGTGACCTTCTTATGGTTGAGGATTTGCCAATTTATCATTGTTTTTGACCTGTTTGTTTGTATGAATAAGGTATGTGTGCTTAGTATAGATGCATGTAACTTGATGCATGGTGTAGATGCTTGATGTGATGCTGATGTGAATGATATGTAATGCAACTGGCCCTGTTTACTTTAAAGGGATGCCCCCAACATTTCTAGCTATATTGACAGCTTGGTCTTGTTTTTTTCGTCTTGTAAATTGATCAAATGATTGGTGTCGTCTTGCATGACGATGCCCCCAACTTTTCGTGGGCTCGACCATCTTCTTGTGAAATGTCACCTCTTTAGGGGGGAGGTCAACTCTTGTATGCTTTATTTAGTCAAAATTGTTTTTTTGTGTGCAATCGACTGGCAAGCTCGTTGTTGGTCTATGTACTTTTGAAACCGTTTGTGAAGAAATGTAGAGAAATCTTTTGTATTGAGTGTGAGATGCTTATTGGAAAAGTAATCGTATTATGTACACATATACATTTTGGAAAATCATGACAAGTGATATTTATGAAAATCTAGTTGCGAGGTTTTTTTGAAAAAGTATTGACTCAAATGGCATTTTTTTCGAAAAGTCACGAATGTTGTAAAGGACATACATGTGAAAACCTTTATGGGCTATCAAGCTTCCGAGAGGAGAGACTCCCATACCTAGTTTCTACCCAATTTGAGGGTGACTCTCTTTGACTCACTAACTCACCGTGCCCCCTTCCCTCGTTTTGATCTCGATCAAGCATTAGAAGTGTGGCAATCATTGAAGAAATGTTAACTCCGATAGGCGGGATGTATTCTGAAGAAAAATTTATCCATCTGTGTATGGTCGGAGTGGTCTTGTAGATCTCGAGATGTAGGCTACAGCCTGTGGTTGTGACAGAAGGGGGACATATGCCTCGAATTGAGGATCATCATGTACTGTCTGATGTAGATATGCTTGGATCTCTTTAGACTGTCTATTTTTTTGAGTGTTCGCCTTTCAATAAGTGTAGTTTTGGATCGACTTGCACCTTTGCATTGTGTTGGTGCGTACATCCGATTAATCTAAGTAGAGGTCCAAGTGGATGAAGAATTCCCATAGCTCGCGCTTTTGATTTAGCGCCTTCACTTTTGGTTTCAACTTTGATAACTTTATTTATGTTGGCTCTTTGAGCACAAACTTTCCTTTTGTTGCTTTCTTTGCATGAAGAGTTCTAATAGCCCCTTTATCTATTCGAGCTTACATGTTGGTGACTTTGATCTTGGCTTGGGTCAACTTCCTTGAGCACGAACTTTCCTTTTTTCATCCTTTGTATGTCTTTCTTGGTAAAGATTAGACCAAGTGTCTCATTTATTGCACTTTTCATCTTCATAGCATGGTTAAGACTGAAAGTTGCTCACTTGTCCACTCGCTTTCGTCCTTTAGCCCCCTAGTGTGGAGGTGATCCTTGGCTTTGGTCCAAATGTCCTCCCATACTTGGATATCAAAATAGTCTTCAGGTGGTAGATGTTTTCGGGTTATCGCTTCATTCAAGGATCTTAGACAACAATGCTTGAGAGGAGAATTCATTCAATTGGAGTGTTCGATCACTCATTGTCAGTCCTCCCTTGGCTTGAGTAGAACATATAGTGTTTCCATTCGTAATGTCCTCAACATTCCATTTCTTGGAAAAACAAATTTCTTTTTGAACATTATATACATGTGTATTTGGAAAACAATAAAGAATGAAATGTTTAAAGAATCAAAGAATGCAACAAATGTTTTCAAAAATGGAATTTTTATAAAAAAAAATAACAAAAAATCCACAGCTTAGCTTGTTTCTTTTGCATTTTCCCCAAATGCACATGGATTAACGGATTTGAATTGCCTTTATCGGTAGCCGTTTGCTCCGGGCTAGTCGTACCATTCCCATGGGTACAATCAGTTTACATCAACTGTGACGTTGGATTTTTTGAATGATTTATTTCCCTTGACCATTCATGAAAATGGATTTTCCTATGGACATTTGAATTATCAATGAATTGAGACTTGCATTTTCCCCAAATGCACAGGGATTAACGGATTTGAATTGCCTTTACCGGTAGCCGTTTGCCCCGAGCTAGCTATACCATTCCCTTGGGTACAATCAGTTTTCACCAATTATGAGAATAGGATTTTTGCATACAATATTGACTCCCTTTGATTCTGAACCAAGTGTCCTTGAAGCTGTTCGAGCTTAATCCATTCATGCCTTTAGAGTTGTAATGGCTTGAAGTCATTTCCTTTCCACTTAGGCAAGAATTTTCCCGATTAGCAATGAGCATGATGTGATGAATGCATTATGGATTTGAACAAAAAGTTTTTGAAATAAGTATGATGTAATACATCATGGATCTAAACAAAAACTTTGATGCCTGATTAGCGACGGGTCTGATGTAATGAATGTATGACTAGAGATTTAATGTTGTGAATGACTATGCTATGAAATGATGTATGAACAGATAAAAAAATGTATGCAAGTGTGTATGCGCATAAAAGTGTTGGCCGTATAGGTGACTCCCTTAGGCCGACTTTCATTTAGACATAGAAGAGGTTCCTTGTTGCAAGATAGTCATAGCAATTTCCCACAGATGCCCATTGTGTCTCCGGATTGCGTCCGAGAAAATGAAGGTTTTGGCCAAAACTGTCGAGGCTAGATTTGCTTTCTTTTTCAAATGTCTAGAATTTGCCAGGGTGTGTCGATGTCAAGACCCAGATGAAAAAGTCGAACTGTCTCCCCGGAGCTAAATCGATCCCTTAGCTTAATCCTTGCTCGTCCTGACTGCCTCCTTGAGCTTGACTGGGTAGTTTTGTGACTTTGGATGTTTGGGGCAGATCCGATCTCGTTCGACCTCCTTATGACGGAGAAAGGCTTTGTATTCTTTAATGGTGTGAATTAGATCTCATGTAGGTATGGTCTAACACTATGCTTTCGCTCGGTAAACTGTCCCCTTGACCCTTCTGATTCATCTTTGACTCATGTCGAATTTGCGAATTGGCATCTTTTTTTAGCAATCTCCCGTCCATAATGAAAGCCCTTGAATTGGGTAAAACCACCTTGACTCAACACCATTATTTCATGGTATGTATGCATGCAATTTAAATGCAAAAAGCAAAAATAAATGAGATAGTGCTTCATAGACATGATTAATAAGATACAAGCACAAAACAAGCAACCATGTTTATCTCGTCTAGTTCACCTAGGTTATCCGCATGGCTCTAAAGGGTTAGGAAGAAAAAAAATTATTATATTTAATTTGCATCTTAAGCCCTCAAATTTTTTTATTGGCTTCCTAAATTACAATTAAAACCCTAATTAATTGTATGCACCTAATAAGACAATCGCATGCTTAAGTTTAAACGAACTCGCAATGTTGAAGGCTCTTTAACAATATTTGTACTAATTGAATTAATTTATTTAAAAATAAAAACCTGAACTTTCAATGAAATAATTTAAAGATTATTTCAAATATTTTTTAGTCTATTAAAATATTTCCATCATTCCTTTTTTTTCATATTTGAGATTCCAATCACCAAAACTAAAACCTTAGCACTCTTAGATTCCGACTAGGGAGATGGTTCTATCTTAACCCGTGCAAAGATAAGATATAAGGTTACCCCTTGAACCTTTAAAAAGGAAAGAATTCGTTGTTAGTGAATTGAGAAATTCTTAGTGTGGATGCTAAGGTAGTAGATGTAGACCTTGGTTAGAAAGTCGAACCACTCTAAAATCGAATGTGTCAAATGTCCATTTCTTTTTCGATTTTCATTTTCTCAATTTCAAAAGAAACCTCTACACCCTTCATCGGCGCTAATCTTGGTTGAAGACATCGAGCCTTTCAATTGGTACCAGAACAAGACTCAAATTGACGGTCTAACAACCATTGAGAAGATCCTAGGAGTGCTCGATCCATTTCTACATTCAACCGACCTTGAAGAGCTAATTTGTTCGACATCAAGCTCCAGAAATCAAGATGAACCGTTTTCCCTCTCATTTGCAAATGTGGAATGCTCACACATTAAATATGGGTAACCTCTAAGCTTAATCTCTTTGATTATATGGTTACTTATTTTTAATGATTTTTTGAATGCTCATGCATATTTTTAATTGTTAAATTTTTATAAATGCATGACATGGAAATGTTTTTATGCATAAGTGTTTTTAACATACTCATTATTATTTTTACATAAACTCTAAAAAGACTTGGATAAATTGAATTTCATAAATTTTAAAACTTGATATTATTATTATTGAAATTCAATGATTTTTGTAAGTGTCGAAGTATTTTTGAGCTAAAATTTAAAGTGGAATGGACTTATTAAGGGGGAGCTTTTGTTTTTAAAAGAATTTGCTTACTCTCCATTGTTATTTTGAACCTTAAATGTTTTTGAATAATTTTTGATATAATAAAAAGGAGAGATAAGTTTGAAAAATTAAATTTCAAAAAAGGGAGCTTCAATATTTTCTCAAAATATTCTCTTTTTCTAAAATTATTGTTTTTAAGGGGGGAAATTTCAAAAATAATTTTTCAATTGATTTCGTTATATCAAAATGGGGAGATTGTTGACATATTTATTTTAATATAAATCAATGAAAAATGTTTTGGGGCATGAACAGATATTACAAAATTAATTTAAAGTCCATTCATCTTGAAAAATACATTTTCAAAGGTTTTTAAAAAGTGTATTTGACTCAAACAAATATTTTCAAGTATTTTAAAAGTGTCCAACGACTAGTTTTCAATGGCTAGTTTTTTCATTCCACACTATAAATACAAGCCAATAACACATGAAGAGTGAGAGGATGAACATCCAAACGTAAAGATCAAGAGAGTAGAGTTCTTTATTGTCTATTTTGTAATCTCTTGTAATTCAGTCCAATCCTAGTGAGCCAAAATGTGTAAACACCCACCTAGAGAGGTAATTAGTATACAATGTCAAGACCTCATTGTTGAGGGATAGGTTCTAGTTGATCCTTATAAAAATTAGGGAGAGGGTTCTATCTTATCCCGTGAAAAGATAGGGATGTAAGGTTACCCCTTGAACCTGAAATGGGGGAAGAATTCATTGTTAGTGAATGGGAAATCATTAGTGTAGATGCTAAGGTAGTAGATGTATAGCTTGGTTAGAAGGTCGAACCACTCTAAAATCGAATGTGTCAAATGTCCATTTCTTTTCGGTTTTAGTTTTCTCAATTTCAAAAGAAATCTCTACACCCTTCATCGGCGCCAATATCGGTTGAAGACATCGAGCCTTTTAGTTTAAGTTTAGAGGCTATGGTTAGAATTTATGATTTAGAGTTTAGAGGTCAGGGTTTACGTTTTAGGGAGCCTTTTAGTTTAGGTTTAGAGTCTATGGTTAGAATTTATGATTTAGAGTTTAGAGGTCAGGGTTTACGTTTTAGGGTAATATGTCAGGGATTTAGGTTTTTACCTATAACCTCTACATTCTAACCCTAAACTCTAAATTCAAACCATAGCCCTAAATTCTAAAAACATAAACCTAAACCCTTAAATTATGAACCCTAAATTGAATCCCTAACCCCTAAAATTTGAACACTTAGGGAAACAAAATATTTACCTTGCCGGTGTATGGTATAATTACCCTAATTGAAATACTCGACTCGAACTTGAAAATTGATCTACTAATTACTAAAAATTTCGAGTTATTCGAATTTCATTTTATAACTTAAACTTTGTTTGATTTTTTGGTCGAGTTGAGTTTATAAAATTACGAGTTGAGTCAAGACGAATCGAATATTTTTATATGAAGTCGAGTTAAATAATGCGATTTTTTCAAATAGAGTTGAGTTTTGTCCACCCTAACCAAAATCCTAATATGTTAAGACGTCCATCTAAAGTGGAAATTTGGTGAACAAAAAGGGAAAAGTGAAACTATATATACATGTATATGGATAGGATGTAGTTATACAGTATAATAATTTTAACTTTTACACGTTTTATGGATCGTTGAATGGGTGAAATGGATGATTGAGATTAACAGTGGGTTATATGAAGATTATCACTTGAAAAAAAAGTAAGGAATTGTTCTCAACCATCAATTCCACCCATTTAACAATCTAAAAAACATGTAAAAATATGAATTTTACATTCTATGTAAAATGATCTTATCTCATATATATATATATATATATATATATATATATTTGCTCCAAGTAAACGTTAAAAAGGTTCTTCAAGCAATGAGGAAAACAGCTAGCTAGGTCTGTAGTGGTAGGTGTAACGTAATATTCAGGTCAGGGTTCCAAGTAAACTCTGATTAAAAGTATTTTGATTCGAGTCTATAAGACATTGGAAAGGAAAGTTAGAGGGTATAATAACTTAATTTAAGACTAAAAATTGACAAGTTTTAAAATTTGTTCAAACAACTTAAAATATTATACTTGTTATAACATTTTAGGGTTTTTTTTTGACAAATTTTAAAATTTGTCGAAAAATACAAACCTAAAATGTAATCAAAATGTATAATATTTTAAATTATTTAGACAAATTTTAAAACTTATTTTTTTAAGCATAAATTAGAATGTTGCATATTCAAGACATCGGAGTTACATCAATTAAAATTTCAATTAACTTAATCAATACAAAGGAAGTGGATTTAAATTCCTTGTGGATAATTTGTTTGCGCAGAAGATGAACATGATAAAGACTCCCTAAGATTGAGAATGAATGTGTGCCTTCTTTTGATAAAAAAAAAAAAAGTTGACTTGTCCGTTAAAACAATGATGATGATGAATGCTCAAAGGACAGGAGCCTCTCTACTTTTATTTTTTTTCTCTGATAAAACAAAATTGTATCATTATTGATATTATTTTAGTCTACTCTTTGTTTACACAGTGTAATAACACTGAAGCAAGCATGTTTTGTTCTCAAGTTGTTAACAAATAAAAAATTGGGAAAACAAAAATGGCACAGGTAGTTCTTAGGGGTGCTAATGGAGTTGAGCGGCTTGCAAACAATTTGAGTTCGATATGGTCAAAACTTGATCAACGTTTAAATTGAATTTGACTCGTGATTTTAGAGAGTCGAGTTGAGCAAGGTCTAATTATACTAGATAAGTTCGCGAGTAGCTCATTATTTTTTATAATTTTTATAGCTACTTTTAAAAAATTATGTTCAAAGAAATTTAAATCATAGTTAAAAACTCTAGAAAAGTTCAGTGACTTGCTAGGTAATTTTCCATAAAATATTTGATTTCAAATTTCTAAAATGTTTTGCATTTTCCGAGAATTTAAAAGGTTAATTTGTATTAATAAGAAATTAATTTATAATAAGAGAAAAACTTCAATACAGAGGTTGTGTAAAGTTTACACAAGTCCTTTTAGTTTTAGGGGGTTAGGGGATTAATTTTGGGATTTAAAGTTTAAGATTTTAAATTTATGGTTAGTGTTTAGAATTTAAGAGTTAAGATGTAGAATTTAGGATTTAGTTTTTTAGGTTTAAAATTTGGATTTATAGTATAAATATACATGAATGTTATAAAAAGTTTGTGTATCAAAATTAAACCCTTGTAATAATTAACATTTCATTCTTTTTTTATTATTAAAGGCTTCCCTTTTTCTTTTATTATTACATTAGGTATAAAAGTAGAAAATAGAAAAACATTCTGTTCTCACATAAAAAAATACGATTGAAAGTTAAAACAACAAAATTCCTAAGCCATTCTCTCCTTTGTAGTTCAGCGAAAATTGTTGAGAAACTAAAAAGAGACTCACACTCTATATCGACTTCATCTCTATTTCGGTCATGACAAGTTTATTTATTTATCTCCTCAGTCCTCACGTCTTTATGAATTTGTATGTTTATATTAAGCTCTAATAGTATCATTAGATTATACCTATATTAAAAAAATAAGATGAAAATTTTGGTGAGCTTAACGAGCAATGACTCAAGTCGAACAACGAAATTTTTTACCGAGCACGAATAGAGTAAAATTTTATCAAACTTAACAAGCAAAGCGTCAAGTCGAACAATTAAATCTTTTAATGAACACGAGTCTAACACTACTTAACTCGTGATCCACTCGCTTTACAATCACTTATCTTTCTTCACCAAGTTCCCGCGCTTTCCAAAAAAGCAAAAGCCTTGTTGTTGTTTGCTTTAATTCTAATTTTAGTCCCTCTAACATGTTAAGTTTAAGATTTAATTATTCTACTTTAATTTACCGTCAAATCTATATTAATCTCTTGACTATAGGCTATAAACGAATCAAACAAACACGAACGGGATAGTTCATGTTCGTTCATTTAATTTTAACTAAATAAATGAACGAACATGAACTACTAAACGAACATTATTTTTTTTCGTGTTCATTTGTTAATGAATATAGCTTGTTCGTGTTCATTCACGTTCGTTCGTTAAAATGATAAACGAACGTAAATGAATATTGAGTATTGTTTAATTTTTTCTTAAGAATTTTGAAGTTCTATACATTGAGTATTATTTAATTTTTTTATTTCATATTTTTAATATATATTTTTTTATTTTTTAAATATATTACTTTTGTTATGAAAAATAATAAATATAAATAGACAAATGTGAGTACATTTAAACGAACATATTATCGAACGTTCATGAACGTAAATGAACAAACGAGCCCTTTGTTCGTGTTTGTTCATTTAATTAAATGAAAAGAAAATCTTGTTCATGTTCGTTCATTTAGTAAATAAATGTACATGAACGAAGTTCTCGTCAAATAGTTTTCGAACAATTCGTTGAACGTCCGATTTGTTTACAACCCTACTTGACTATGTAAAAATTGTAAATTTAGTTAATATACTCTAATTTGATCATTTTAGTTCCTATATTCTTCAAATTTGAAATTTCAGTACTGACCCAAACTATAACGCAATCTATTGAGTCAAAACTTGTTATCGGTTCTTGTAGTATTTAGTATGCATAAGTTGTAAAATTAGTTCCTATTCTTTAATTTGATCATCTCAAGTGCTTGTAAATGTAATATGGTCATACTGTCGAATATTGTTTGTGTTAGTGCTGAAATTTCAAAATTAGAAAAAGTATAATAAACTAAAATTACAATAGACCAAATTAGAGCATAGAGATTAAGCCAATGGGTGAGCGTTCGATCAAGTAGAATAGAGTAAAAAAAATTTGAGTTAGTTAAGTTTATGAGTCTAATTTTATGACTCAAACTTTATTTAAATTTTTTATGATTTGAGTCGAATTTATAAAATTCTGGTCGAATCGAGTCGAGTTTTTGAGTTTATGTACAAATTTAATTGTACTTATTTGCAATGTTATAATACACATCGATTCCAATTTAACTGACTTTTTATATTCATATACAATACACATATTTATTTATTTTTTATATTTTTTCATATATGGTGTATATATATATTAAATATAATTGAGGGACTCGACTCAAACTTAAAATTCGATCCATTAATTATTGAGTTATTCAAATTTCCATTTTACAACTCAAACTTCATTTGAATTTTTTTTTGAGCCGAGTCGAATTTATAAAATTCAATTTTTTGTGTCGAGTCAGATTTTACTTTATCCTTAATTAAACCCACAATTTTTACAAAGTACAAGGACAAATAGAAGGATTATGGTAGAAAGTAGAAAGTAGAAATATTAAATACTAAAGTGTAGCAGAGCAGAGTGGCTAAAACTGGAATTAAACTAACTTTACATTTTACCAACGTAAAAGAAAAAGGAAAAAAGGAAAAACGCTTCCCGCTAAAAAAGAAAAAACGCATCCCGTTATGATTATTGGCATTTGCCAGAATCCCCAACACCCGCTCTCCGTCCGTTTCAACTCAGCTTTATTCCCCCCACTTTCTCTTACCTCGTGAAAGTTGAAACCCTCAGTTTGTTGTTTATTTTATGGATTCTCACCCGACATTCGTTTTTGGTTCTGTCCTCCTAATTGCTTCTCAGAAGCCAAGCCGCCGACAAAAGTTTCAGCGAAATAGTTGTGTTTTGTTTTTCTAACTGTAAATCCCAAAAAATGGTGCTGAATTTTGTCTCTGTTAGTGTTTTGGTTTCAGTTCTGATACTGAGTTGTGGAGTGAACTCAGAACCCGTTCAAGACAAGCAAGCTCTCCTCACCTTCCTTTCCAAGACAAAACACGAGGACCGGGTTCAATGGAACTCATCAACCTCGGCCTGCGATTGGGTCGGCGTCCAATGCGATGCGAACCGGTCTTTTGTCTTCACTCTCCGACTCCCAGGTGTGGGTCTCGTCGGTACAATTCCACCCAACACTATCGGTCTGTTAAACCAACTCCGGGTTTTGAGTCTGAGAGCGAACCGTTTATCCGGTAACATCCCCGCCGACTTCTCCAACTTGACTCTCTTACGCAGCCTTTATTTGCAAGATAACCAGTTCACCGGTTCGTTTCCGGCCGGTGTGACTCGTTTAACTCGTTTGGTACGCCTCGATCTTTCTTCCAATAATTTCACCGGTTCTATCCCTTTGGCTCTCAACGATTTGACTCATTTAACCCGTCTCTTCTTGCAAAACAACAACTTCTCTGGTTCTCTCCCGGCCATCAACTCCGACGGTTTAGTTGATTTCGATGTTTCTAACAACAACCTTAACGGTTCAATTCCCGACACGTTATCCCAATTCCCGGAGTCTTCGTTTGTTGGAAACCTTGGACTTTGTGGGGCCCCACTCCGGCCATGCAACGGTTCAAGTCCTACAACTTCCCGTAAAAAGTCCAGGCTCTCCACCGGCGCCATTGTTGCCATTGTCGTGGGGTCTGTAATCGCCGGACTACTGTTGTTACTGTGCCTCATTCTTTGCCTCCGCAAACAGCAACGTCGGCCGGAAAGGCAGCAGAAGCCGGTTGCGGAAGACACAAGGGAGGTTCCGCCGGCGGAGGCGGGGACTTCGTCTTCGAAAGATGACATAACCGGGGGGTCGATGCAAGAAGAAAGGAATAAGCTGGTGTTTTTCGAAAGTGGGGTTTATAGTTTCGATTTGGAGGACTTGTTGAGGGCTTCAGCTGAAGTGTTGGGGAAAGGCAGCGTCGGGACGTCGTACAAGGCGGTGTTGGAGGAAGGGACGACGGTGGTCGTGAAACGGTTGAAGGAGGTGGCGGTTAGTAAAAGAGAGTTCGAAATGCAGATGGAAATTTTGGGTAAAGTCGTTAAGCATGAAAGAGTGGTTCCTTTGAGGGCGTATTATTACTCAAGAGAGGAGAAATTGCTGGTTTACGATTTCATGGCCGGCGGCAGCTTGTCGGCTCATCTTCACGGTTAGTTTACTCTGTTTCATTTCATTATTTAGTTAGTACTCTGCTTTTTAAAATTTGTAATTTCCGCCATTAAATCTACTAAATCAGAGAAGTTTTCAAAAAACCGTGATATGTGATGATATTGTAGGTAGCAGAGGCTCAGGCCACACTCCGTTGGACTGGAACAATCGGCTGAAAACAGCGCTAAGCACGGCCAGGGGTCTATCATACCTACATGTTTCCGAGGTTGTCCACGGCAACATCAAGTCCTCCAATATCCTTCTTGGACCGGACCAAGAAGCCTGTATCTCCGACTACGGTCTCAACCCGCTCTTTGGCAACACCACTCCGCCTAGTCGTGCTGCAGGCTACCGAGCACCTGAGGTGCTTGAAACCCGCAGAGTTACGTTCAAGTCCGATGTCTATAGTTTTGGAGTGTTGTTACTAGAGTTATTAACGGGTAAAGCACCTAACCAAGCATCACTAGGGGAAGAGGGGATTGATCTTCCTCGTTGGGTTCAGTCTGTGGTTCGTGAGGAATGGACCGCTGAGGTTTTCGACGCGGAGTTGATGACATATAACAACATCGAGGAGGAAATGGTGCAGCTGTTACAAATTGCGATGAGTTGTGTATCGACGGTACCTGATCAAAGACCCGCCATGCAAGACGTGGTACGAATGATTGAAGATGTGAATAGAGGAGGAATAGATGATGGTCATACTCATACTCCCCGCACCGAACCGAGGACAACACCGGGATCTGCCACACCTTAAGCATAATACCAAGAAAGGAAGGAAAAGGAAAGTATGGGGGTGAAGAAATACTTAGCAGTGCAGTTGATTTGGGGGAGGGGGAGCAAGGATTGTCTCCAAATTTGTGTTTTTTTAGTTATTTTTATCTCGTTTTCTTGGGTTTATTTTCATATTATTATATATAACATTGAAACTGCTTTCACATAGTTAGGTTAGGGAGGATTTGAATTGTTCTTGAAAAAAGAGTGTGAGGTTGCTGAAGTAATAGCCTTAATCATTTCTTTGAGCTGCGTCGCATCGACATCGTGTTTACAGACCAATGTTGTCATTTTTGAGCATCCCACAGGTTCTTTTTACAATCTGGAGGGGCAAATGCATACATGGAAGCCGGTAAGCATTCAAAGAGGACAATTCCGACTTACGGGTTTCAACGCAGCCCCGAAAAAAAAAAGCGGGTGAGTTCTGGAAAGAAAATCTTCCCTTCTTTGGATTCTTGACAAAGGCATAAAGAGATTTGCTTTGGTAAATGAGATGGTAATGAAAGCTTGGGCTTTTGCTTCTTAGATGCCATATAAAGATGGCAAAAGCAGTTTCTTTGTTGGTAAAATAAAGTATTTAGCATATATACTTTATTTCATGAAAAAAGCAAATACAGAAGCAAACATCAAAGTGAACCCTTTTAGCACCAGAGAGACCAGCCATACCAAATCATGTCTGAATCCAAAATAATCTTCCATAAACTGAGTCACTGTTTCTCCTGTCTTTTACTTGCTCTGCAAGTCTCTGTACTACATTTCCCACAAGGTCCACGACACTGGGCACAACCAAGCGTACCATCGTCACCGTTTTAGAATGTGTTTAAGAACTTGGAAACTGTCCATTGAAAACCCATCATTGCATACACTACATCCTCGTATATAGCAACCTCAGCTATGGTACATGGAGTTTTAACAGCAGCCTGAAAATGGGAAATTCTTGGTTTGAAAGTCAGTCAGGAGGCAAAGCAATGGCTAAGATTATGTATATGGCAACACAGAGTACATTCAGGCTTCCCTTTCTCTGTAAAAAACTGTTCTTGCAGCTATTATAACTGGTCTCAGTCTCACAGAAGCTGAACTCCGTGATCTCATGAATGTTATTGCAGTGTACATTGCACCCATTGCATTGCAAACATCCTGCTTTATTCTCCTGTAGGATCATGTTTGTATGTTTAATTCGATTCGGAAAAAAAAGGAAAGGAAAAACGAATAGTGTTTTTTTAGAGATTCAGCCTAAAAAGCTTACCTTTTGCTTCCAAGATTCAAGAATAAGACTCTGAACATTATGTTCATTGCGGTACAAAAATAAAACCGCACAGCGTTGAACGGTGTATGACAGTATTCTGCCAATATGAGTTGTGTTGTTTCCATAAGCGAGCTTTGAATTGTGTAAAGTAGGATTGTGCAAACTTAGTTGATATATGGAGATCCTGCGAACCCGGAGGAGATATGCTCAACTCTGAAATCAAGGCCTTAATTCTTCTGCAATAATAATTTTGAGGATTAAGTTTTAAGTAGGGTTGTTTGAATGAAAGAAACTGCACATTGCTTATCGGATAATCAACCCGTAAAGATCTGATTTTTTGTACACGTCGGCGAGTTTAACACCTAGAATATCTTTACAGGTCATAGCCTTGGCTGGTGAATTGTGCATACCACAGTTCTTCCGGTGTCCACCGTTTTTCCCACGGTTCTCATTACGATGGCTGCTGCTCTTGCACAAAGACTTGATGTTGGATCATCCATTAAAATTTTCGAGGGGTTCGCAACAAGCTCGTCCGAAATGGTTAACTGTTTGCGCTGCTCGGTGGTTGATCATACACCCAATTGGCAGGGCAAGCATTTAAACGAACATTCTTCGCTACCCAATCAGCTGCCAAATTACAAGACCGTTTAGAAAAGGAGAAAGAGCAGTAATCAAAATACACGGACAAACTAAGCAAGTCACGCTAGACAGCCGTAGTTTCCCATGAAGAATGGTTGTGAGCCCGAATCAGATCCTCCCCTAGACAAACAGAAAAAAGGTTCCATGTTCCAACAGAGTTCGAATGAATCCCTTAGCCTCACCTCCGACAATGTGACGAGAAGAATCGTGCATAACAGCAGAAACACCAGCAATCCTGAAGGAGGAATCGAAGGAAGCATCACAGTTAACTTTCACAATACAGTTCGATCAGATGACATTCTTCTCTTCTTCTAATATTTTGTTACATAAGAATCTTGTTTATCATACCTTGAAGGTTAATCATATTATTCAACTGAAACCAAAACAAAGACAGCAACAACAACACTTCTGTTTCGCAGGTCTTGATTCTAACATGAATCTAGAGAACAAGACCACATTGGATAATATTACAATGCTTTAATAATGTAAACTACAAAGTACAATCATCTGTTTTATTTTGAGACTAATTGTGCTTCTGGTGTTTCCAGTTCTGCTGGATGTAGACTTTAACTGCACACATAATCATGGGTATTGAACCAAGAACCATGGGAAGCATTATATATGTTGAGTTTGAACTCGAGTCGACATCAAATTCTTCTATTTTGGCATCAAATGCTTCTACTTTGGCATGTGTGATAGGATCCATTACATAGTCAAAAAAGATCACAGCCAGCCTAACCGACGTCAATCCGATGTAATAGGCTTGCTTCAAGGATTTACCAGGCATTGGCATCAAGCTATAGCTAATAATCTGAGGAAGCAGAAAGTATTCTTGAACAAAGTAAACAAAATCCATCATTACACCCACCTGAGTTTGCCACATTTGCCCATTCCTCGGTCCATGCCTGACCTTTTCGGGATTTAGCTGTTGTACTTGAACATCAGGATTATAACCAGCAACAAATTGAATCAGAAATCCGGAAGCATATATAGCCATGGTACTCAGCATTACCCTTTTCTCTCTTGAACTACTTCTTAGTCCAGAGGACCCCTGAGATAGGGTCTTGCTTCTAGATTCCGTGACCATATGGAAAAGTCTTGCAGTAAGTAGTACGACAGCCAGCAAAAGAGCCTTCTCGAAACTTTGAAGAAATTTCAACATTCCGTACGCAGGATGATTGTCAGGCACTGTGTTGTAAGCTTCTGGTTCCATCGATTTCAATATGACTTTGGTTCCATAGATCAGTGGAAGGCTATATCCAAGGAACTGAAAAGCAAGCATGGTAGTAGAAATGTAAGGAACAATATCTGCATTTACCTTCATGTATGAGAGCTGGTTCCGTATGAGTGCAATCGACACTGTGAGCAGTATAATGCCTACAATCACCTCCAAGTATGCTTGATCAGCAGTTGCATCAAAATTGTAACACCCGTGTTCGGGGCTTAGGAGTTAGCCGGGTTATAATTCGAGTCAAATTAAATTTAATTAAGATAATTCAACTTCAAGTAGTGACCTAATTAAGCTTCAATTAAAAGGGGAGGGACCAATGTTGCAATTTTACCAAAAACTTTTGAAAAGCTAGACAACCTTTTATTAAAAGCAGAAAATTTTCTGCTCTCTCTCCACTCCCCTTTTCTTCCAACGTCAAATACACCATAAACCCCTCCTAAACTCTTTCAAACCTAAAAACACTATTCCATTCATTTTCTTCCTCAATCCAAGACGTTTTTCAAAGGTAATTATGTTTCCAACTCTCCTCTTTATTCCCTACTCAACCATTGTTGTAGATTTCAAAAAGATGGTGTTTTGAAAATTAGGGTTCATAGGAAATTTGGGGTTTTTGATGGGGCTTTTTAAATTGTTTTGTTAAATTATGTTGGGGGTTTGTTTAAGCATGATGAACTACACCACATACTTAAATTTGGTTGAATTTTGATAGAAATTCGTAGTGATGTCTTAGGGTTAGATTTAAGGTTGTAAAACTTAGGTTTTTGGGAGGTTTAATGTTGTAAATAAGGGGCTGATGGTCTACCTAGGTAAGGAGGGTGTTTTGGGATGCTTTGGAAGCCATTTGGGTGTTTGGAAGTGGGTTTTTCAGCAAGGGATTTGGGAAGCACGAAAATTGAGTTTTGGGAGATTTTGTGGTTTGGGGAATTTGTGAAATTTGGTTTATGTTGTGAAGCGAATTGATAGTTGAGCTTTAGCATTGATTTGTGGTGTAATAAGTGTGTTTTGCTTGGCTAGAAGCGAGGGGAAACGTTGAAGGAGCTTTGGGACCGAATCCGGGTGCGTAGGAGGATTGTTCGATTTGCTAAGGAAGGACGGTGAGTGGTCTAAACTTGTTTTAAAGTTGGTTCGAGCCTGAGTAGTGTGTGTGTGTGTGCAAGTGTGCTTGGTAGGCCACTTCCTTTTAATCCAAGTAGTTAACTTAGTCTAATTTCCTTGAATGCTATGTGCTTGATGACTATGCTCAAATGCTTGTGATTAGATGGTGCATGTATATGTATATCATGATGTGGATATATGTGTTGAGCATGAATGTGTTGATGATATGTGGTTGGTGATACATGTTGTGGTTATAATAATTGGCACTAAAAATTACCGGTTGTAAATGATCGATCATTAGGATAGTGTGCACACAAATTGAGTCAAAACGTACGTGGCCTTGATGGCGTTAAGTCATCAAGGAGGAGTACGGTGATGTAGCATTCCACCGGAAGCTTATTATATTTCTACGGGATGATGAGTGGAATCCCATCCGTAGGGCATGTGGCGATGAGTGGAATCCCGCACATGCAAGGTCCGGTGATGAGTGGAATCCCACCGAGGTAAAGTGTTGTCAAGGTTTTAGTTCGCACAATCGGGGAAATTAAGTGGCCAATTAAACTTGTTTATGAATTGTGATATATGATGGTGATATGTGGTTTCGATATATGGTATTGCATGATGATCTATAATGATGCTTAATCTTGCTAGGATTGAGAGACCATAATTGCCACTTGAAAGACTAGCTAAGTCTACTTGATTATATGCAATGCTTGATATGTGTGAGATTAGGATTACATGCTTGAACCCTGCATTGTTGTTGTTCTTCGTTTTAGAGCACCCTCACTAAGCTTATAGCTTACGCTCTCCATGTTCAACAATGCAGATCACTAGCGTGGTGTTAGCTCGAGACAAGGCAAGAAGGGCTTCCAAGTTTGTAGCTCAAGTATGGTTATCGATTTTGTAATAGCTAGCAATGTGGCAAGGGTCTTTGTATGAGCATGTGTGACTCATTTGATTGATGTTGTTTTTGGTTTGATTATGGATTGGATGCATGTAATACCTTGATGATTGTTGGTGTGTATGATGGCATGCTTTAGGGTGTTTAGGTTGCCTTATGTATGGTTGCAAACCTCTTGTGTTTGACTTGTGCTTTTAAGACCATTTGAGCCTTCATGTATGCTTATTATTGCCTATATTGCTCATTGAATCGAATTCTATGTATGAATGCTTAAATCCATGTTTGATTGCCTTCCTTGGCTTAAATATGCATGCGTTATGGTTGGCTTGCCTTAGGGATTGATGATAGTGTGTTGGTTGAGGTGTTAGAGGGATTTAGGGGCCTCCTTGTGCTCTAAATCAGCTCAAACCTGCAGTTTCGTAGCTGGGGTATCGATACCGTTGATCTGGTATCGATACTACCCTGTGGTTTCAGGCCTCGTGTATCGATACTCGAGGGGGAGTATCGATACCTTTTTGGCCACTGGAGCCACTATCGATTTCGGTATCGATACTGGCCCCTAGGGTATCGATACCGTTGTCTTGGCTTTGACCGTGGGAAGTCAACTTTAGGGGAGGGTATCGATACCCTCATTTGGGGTATCGATACTGTCTCCTCAGGTTGACCAAACCCTGTTGACCTAGTCAAAGGGGTATCGATACCCCCCTTAAGGGTATCGATACCGCCTGCAGTTTAACTTTAAAAATGGGCTTTTAAGTGCTAGTTTGGGTTCGATTGATTTCTTCGTAAATTTTGTTCCGCTGTATGATCACTTAGGATGTAATTCTCATCTAGACAATATTAAAATGAAAAAAAAATAGGGTTGCTAACCGAGGGAGAGTTCCTTAGGGAGTTTTCACTCGGTTTTCCCCGTGTAGCTCACTCGGACCGGTCATCCGGCCAGACCGGGACGAGGGGGTTACATTTGTTGGTATCAGAGCCTGAGGTTACCGAGACCTCGGGCAGGTAAGTGAGGTAAGATTAATGTGTTAAATGCTTGTGTTGTTCGATGCATGATTTGCCATGAATCCTTGATGATTGATTGATCGTATGATGTTTTGAATGCATGAATGGTCGTGTCTCGTGTGAGTGTGTGCCCATTGCTACTACTACTTAATTTAAAAAGGATTTTTGAAAGAGGAATACTTGAGCACTATTGGACCCTTGCTTTGGCTAACGTAATCCTATTTGTTTCTTGTTGTAGTTTTACCTTGCTAGTTGAACCATGAGACCACGTGGGAGGCCTAGGATGGTTCGACCGGAACCACGGGCAGAGGCTCCGAGAGTTGAGCCAGTTGTGAGAGTTGAGGCTCAAGTGGGAGAGCCAGTGGTTGGAGTTGGAGCTCCTCCACCACCTCCACCACCACCACCTCCTCCATCGGGAGTGGGAGGCGAGGCCGGGCCCAGAGGAATGGGACCACAAGGAGGCCAAGGTGGCCAAGGACCGGCCGGGATTGACTTAGCTCCGTTGGTTCAGGCAATAGCCGGGGCAATCCAGGCTGCAGTAGCTGGAGGTCAGGCAGCTCATCATCATGGTGAGGGCACCGGATTACCATTAGAGAGACTTCGGGGCCTTGGGGCCGAAGAGTTTAGAGGTGCTACTCCGGAGAGGTCAGAGATGTGGTTTGAGAAGACCGTCCGTATCCTTGCTCAGATGGGGTGTACCGGTGATCGTAAGTTGGGCTATGTTGAGTCCTTGCTTCAGGGTGATGCCTACACCTGGTGGGTCACCGTTACTTCGGGGATGGATGAGACCGAGATCACTTGGGAGTTCTTTGAGACAGCTTTCCGGAAGAAGTATTTGGGTCCGCGATACCTCGATGAGAGGAAGAGAGAGTTTATGGCATTGTCTCAGGGGAGTATGTCCGTGACTGATTATGAGATCCGATTCGTCAGACTGAGTCAGTATGCACCTAAACTTGTACCTACTGAGGTGGAGCGTTGTAACCGCTTCCGATATGGGCTGAATGAGGAGATCAAGACTTATACTCTAGCTTCTGATTATATTGATTTTGATGTCTTGGTCTCGAGGGCCAAGGACTTGGAGCACAGTTTGAGTTTGACCAGGCGGTCAGGTGGATCTAGTTCAGGTAAGAGGTCCAGCAACTTTGATAGAGGAGATGCCAAGAGACATCGGGACAACCGGCATCAGTATGATCATAGGCGTGGTGGCAGTAACCACGGTAGGGGCCACCAGGGCCAGAGAGCTAGTGGGAAGTTGCCCACATGTGCTTCCTGCGGGAGGAACCACACCGGTGAGTGTTGGGGAAATTATCATTCATGTTGGAGTTGTGGTGCTAGAGACCACATTAGGCGTGACTGTCCACATCAGGTGGGACAGGCACCAGCTCAGGCTCCTGCTAGAGCCAATGACTTTTAGAGAGGCCGCGGGCGCGGTAGAGGTAATTTCCAGCCGAGGAACGATGGTCAGAGGAACTTAGCTCATGTAGTTGCGGTCCAGCCGGAGGGCGGAGGACAGGCTAGGGTTTACGCTCAGCGCGGGGAGCAGCATGACACCGATGTGATCGCAGGTAATTTCTCGATACAGTCTTTGGGTTTGCTTTCTTTGATTGACTCTGGGTCTACACATTCCTACATATTGAGCGAGCATGCACAGTCTTTGAATTTGCCTTGTGAGTTGTTAGAGGTAGGAGTTAGTGTTACTAGTTCCTTTGGGGACACGGTAGTGGTTAGGAAGATGTACCGAAGGTGTCCGTTGATGGTTCAGGGGCATGTGTTTCCAGTGGATATGATGGAACTTCCCTTCTATGGTTTTGATGTGATTTTGGGTATGGATTGGCTCACGGAACATAGAGCTAGGATAGATTTTGAAACTAGGCGGATTTCTTTGAAGCTCACAGATGATTATGAGATTGTTGTGGTGGGTGAGAATGTGAAGTTCTTGTCCAATGTGGTTTCAGTGTTGGAGGCTAAGAGGTTAGTGAAGTTGGGGTGTGAAGCATACTTAGCGTATGTGATGAACCCTAACATGAGTGAGGTTAGACCTCAGGACATCCGGACAGTATGTGATTTTCCTAGTGTGTTCCCGGAAGAATTGCCAGGGTTACCACCGGACAGAGAGGTAGAGTTCAGCATTGAGACTTATTCTGAATCAGCTCCTGTTTCGATTGCTCCGTATCGTATGGCACCGAAAGAATTGAAAGAGTTGAAGACTCAGTTGCAAGAATTGACAGATAGAGGTTTTATTAGGCCTAGTTCTTCACCTTGGGGTGCACCAGTATTGTTTGTGAAGAAGAAAGATGGGAGTATGAGAATGTGCATAGATTACAGACAGTTAAATCAGTTGACAGTGAAGAACAAATATCCGTTGCCTAGAATTGATGACTTGTTTGATCAGTTGAGAGGGGCGTCTGTCTTTTCGAAGATTGATTTGAGATCAGGTTACTACCAGCTAAAGGTTAGAGAGGTTGATGTACCGAAGACGGCCTTTAGGACTAGGTATGGACACTATGAGTTTTTAGTCATGCCATTTGGGTTGACCAATGCACCGGCAACTTTCATGGACATGATGAATAGGATTTTTCATCAGTATCTAGATCAGTTTGTGGTTGTATTTATTGATGACATCTTGGTGTACTCGCGAACTGAAGAAGACCATGACCGACACTTGAGACTTGTTTTGAAGACTTTGCTAGACCATCAGTTGTATGCGAAGCTCAGCAAGTGTGAATTCTGGATACGAGAGGTAGTCTTCTTAGGACATGTAGTGTCAGCTGAAGGCATTAGAGTTGATCCGAAGAAGATTGAATCCATTGTTGAGTGGAAGCAACCGAAGTCAGTGACAGAAGTACGTAGCTTTCTAGGCTTAGCCGGATACTATAGAAGGTTTGTGGAAGGTTTCTCGAAATTAGCCGCTCCGTTGACACAGCTACTACAGAAGAGTGTTCAGTTTGAGTGGACAGATGCAAGACAGAGAGCCTTTGAAAAATTGAAAGAAGCTTTGACCCAAGCACCGATCTTGATTCAGCCTGAGTCCGGGAAGGACTATGTGATTTATAGTGATGCCTCGTATGTAGGGTTAGGATGTGTTCTGATGCAAGACCGAAGAGTAGTGGCTTATGCCTCAAGACAGTTGAAGACTCATGAGCGTAACTATCCGACCCATGACATAGAGTTAGCTGCAGTTGTATTTGCTCTGAAGATTTGGAGGCACTATTTGTATGGTGAGAAATGCACAGTATACACCGACCACAAGAGTTTGAAGTACATTATGACTCAGCGAGATTTGAATCTCAGACAGCGTAGATGGTTAGAGTTGCTAAAGGACTATGATCTTACTATTGAGTACCATCCGGGTAAGGCCAATGTAGTGGCCGATGCATTGAGTAGGAAGGTGGTTGTGGACTTGAGAGCCATGTTTGCTAGATTGAGTTTGTCCGGGGATGGTGGCTTAGTAGCCGAGCTTCAGGTTAGACCTACTCTAGGTCAGATGATTCGAGAGAAACAGCTCTTAGATAGATCTTTGGCACCTCACGTGCAAGATATAGCCGAAGGTAGATCTTCAGACTACAGTTTCAGTTCCGATGGGGTCTTATGTTTCAAAGACAGAATAGTTGTGCCTGAAGACAGTGATTTGAGACGTACGATCTTGACTGAAGCCCACAGTAGTCCGTTTGCTATGCATCCAGGAAGTACGAAGATGTACCGTGATTTGAAGAATGAGTACTTTTGGGTTGGATTGAAGAGAGATGTAGCCGACTTTGTGAGTAAGTGCTTAGTGTGTCAGAGGGTGAAGGCGGAACATCAGGTTCCCTCAGGTGTGTTACAGCCGTTGAAAATTCCGGAATGGAAATGGGAGAACATCACCATGGATTTTGTTTCGGGTTTGCCTTTGACACCTACGAAGAAGAACTCAGTTTGGGTGATAGTGGATCGTTTTACGAAGTGTGCTCACTTCCTGGAAGTCAACACTACTTATACCTTAGATAGATTGGCCGATTTGTACATTGGTGAGATTGTGAGGTTACATGGTGTGCCGAAGTCCATTGTGTCAGATAGAGATCCGCGGTTTACTTCGAGATTTTGGGAGTGTCTGCATACAGCTTTGGGTACCCGTTTGAACTTCAGCACCTCTTATCATCCTCAGTCAGATGGTCAGTCAGAGATGGTTATTCAGATCTTAGAGGATATGTTGCGATGTTGTATCATTGACTTTCAGGGTACTTGGGAGAAGCATCTGCCTCTAGTGGAGTTTGCGTACAACAACAGTTTTCAGTCGAGCATTCAGATGGCTCCGTATGAGGCCTTGTATGGTCGAAAATGTAGAACTCCAGTGTGTTGGGCCGAGGTAGGACAGAAACTGTTACCTATGCCGGATTTGCTCAAGGGGACAACCGACAAGGTAAAATTGATTTGCGATCGTCTGAAGGCTGCTTCGGATAGGCAGAAGTCCTATGCCGATTTGAAGAGGAAGGAAGTTGAGTTCTCAGTGGGTGAGAAGGTGTTCTTGAAAGTGTCTACGTGGAAGAAAGTGATGAGATTTGGCCGAAAGGGGAAGTTGAGTCCGAGGTACATAGGACCGTATGAGATTGTGAAGAGAGTTGGTCTCGTTGCTTATCAGTTGCGTTTGCCATCCGAGCTTGAGAAGATACATGATGTGTTCCATGTATCCATGCTTCGTAAGTATAGGTCTGATCCATCGCATGTTATGCCCGTAGAAGAAATTGAATTGAATCCGGATTTGACTTATGAGGAAGAGCCCGTTGAGATCTTAACTTCAGACAGTAAGGTGTTGAGGGGTAGATCAATTGAGCTAGTAAAGGTGCGGTGGCAACGTAGAGGTGTGGACGAGGCCACTTGGGAGAGGAAGGAGGATATGGAAAAGCAGTTTCCGTATCTCTTTCAGTCAGGTAATTTCGGGGACGAAATTCCTTAAGTGGGAGAGAGTTGTAACACCCGTGTTCGGGGCTTAGGAGTTAGCCGGGTTATAATTCGAGTCAAATTAAATTTAATTAAGATAATTCAACTTCAAGTAGTGACCTAATTAAGCTTCAATTAAAAGGGGAGGGACCAATGTTGCAATTTTACCAAAAACTTTTGAAAAGCTAGACAACCTTTTATTAAAAGCAGAAAATTTTCTGCTCTCTCTCCACTCCCCTTTTCTTCCAACGTCAAATACACCATAAACCCCTCCTAAACTCTTTCAAACCTAAAAACACTATTCCATTCATTTTCTTCCTCAATCCAAGACGTTTTTCAAAGGTAATTATGTTTTCCAACTCTCCTCTTTATTCCCTACTCAACCATTGTTGTAGATTTCAAAAAGATGGTGTTTTGAAAATTAGGGTTCATAAGAAATTTGGGGTTTTTGATGGGGCTTTTTAAATTGTTTTGTTAAATTATGTTGGGGGTTTGTTTAAGCATGATGAAATACACCACATACTTAAATTTGGTTGAATTTTGATAGAAATTCGTAGTGATGTCTTAGGGTTAGATTTAAGGTTGTAAAACTTAGGTTTTGGGGAGGTTTAATGTTGTAAATAAGGGGCTGATGGTCTACCTAGGTAAGGAGGGTGTTTTGGGATGCTTTGGAAGCCATTTGGGTGTTTGGAAGTGGGTTTTTCAGCAAGGGATTTGGGAAGCACGAAAATTGAGTTTTGGGAGATTTTGTGGTTTGGGGAATTTGTGAAATTTGGTTTATGTTGTTAAGCGAATTGATAGTTGAGCTTTAGCATTGATTTGTGGTGTAATAAGTGTGTTTTGCTTGGCTAGAAGCGAGGGGAAACGTTGAAGGAGCTTTGGGACCGAATCCGGGTGCGTAGGAGGATTGTTCGATTTGCTAAGGAAGGACGGTGAGTGGTCTAAACTTGTTTTAAAGTTGGTTCGAGCCTGAGTAGTGTGTGTGTGTGCAAGTGTGCTTGGTAGGCCACTTCCTTTTAATCCAAGTAGTTAACTTAGTCTAATTTCCTTGAATGCTATGTGCTTGATGACTATGCTCAAATGCTTGTGATTAGATGGTGCATGTATATGTATATCATGATGTGGATATATGTGTTGAGCATGAATGTGTTGATGATATGTGGTTGGTGATACATGTTGTGGTTATAATAATTGGCACTAAAAATTACCGGTTGTAAATGATCGATCATTAGGATAGTGTGCACACAAATTGAGTCAAAACGTACGTGGCCTTGATGGCGTTAAGTCATCAAGGAGGAGTACGGTGATGTAGCATTCCACCGGAAGCTTATTATATTTCTACGGGATGATGAGTGGAATCCCATCCGTAGGGCATGTGGCGATGAGTGGAATCCCGCACATGCAAGGTCCGGTGATGAGTGGAATCCCACCGAGGTAAAGTGTTGTCAAGGTTTTAATCCGCACAATCGGGGAAATTAAGTGGCCAATTAAACTTGTTTATGAATTGTGATATATGATGGTGATATGTGGTTTCGATATATGGTATTGCATGATGATCTATAATGATGCTTAATCTTGCTAGGATTGAGAGACCATAATTGCCACTTGAAAGACTAGCTAAGTCTACTTGATTATATGCAATGCTTGATATGTGTGAGATTAGGATTACATGCTTGAACCCTGCATTGTTGTTGTTCTTCGTTTTAGAGCACCCTCACTAAGCTTATAGCTTACGCTCTCCATGTTCAACAATGCAGATCACTAGCGTGGTGTTAGCTCGAGGCAAGGCAAGAAGGGCTTCCAAGTTTGTAGCTCAAGTATGGTTATCGATTTTGTAATAGCTAGCAATGTGGCAAGGGTCTTTGTATGAGCATGTGTGACTCATTTGATTGATGTTGTTTTTGGTTTGATTATGGATTGGATGCATGTAATACCTTGATGATTGTTGGTGTGTATGATGGCATGCTTTAGGGTGTTTAGGTTGCCTTATGTATGGTTGCAAACCTCTTGTGTTTGACTTGTGCTTTTAAGACCATTTGAGCCTTCATGTATGCTTATTATTGCCTATATTGCTCATTGAATCGAATGCTATGTATGAATGCTTAAATCCATGTTTGATTGCCTTCCTTGGCTTAAATATGCATGCGTTATGGTTGGCTTGCCTTAGGGATTGATGATAGTGTGTTGGTTGAGGTGTTAGAGGGATTTAGGGGCCTCCTTGTGCTCTAAATCAGCTCAAACCTGCAGTTTCGTAGCTGGGGTATCGATATCGTTGATCTGGTATCTTTACTACCCTGTGGTTTTAGGCCTCGTGTATCGATACTCGAGGGGGAGTATCGATACCTTTTTGGCCACTGGAGCCACTGTCGATTTCGGTATCGATACTGGCCCCTAGGGTATCGATACCGTTGTCTTGGCTTTGACCGTGGGAAGTCAACTTTAGGGGAGGGTATCGATACCCTCATTTGGGGTATCGATACTATCTCCTCATGTTGACCAAACCCTGTTGACCTAGTCAAAGGGGTATCGATACCCCCTTAAGGGTATCGATACCGCCTGCAGTTTAACTTTAAAAATGGGCTTTTAAGTGCTAGTTTGGGTTCGATTGATTTCTTCGTAAATTTTGTTCCGCTGTATGATCACTTAGGATGTAATTCTCATCTAGACAATATTAAAATGAAAAAAAAAATAGGGTTGCTAACCGAGGGAGAGTTCCTTAGGGAGTTTTCACTCGGTTTTCCCCGTGTAGCTCACTCGGACCGGTCATCCGGCCAGACCGGGACGAGGGGGTTACAAAAATAATCCAGATAACTAGCCAAACGAGCATGAATGTTAATTGAGCTAAAGTAGAGAGGATCATCTTCTTTCCTTTGGCTGCTGATGGCGATCTTTGCAATTGGTTTTTGCCACCATTGTAAATTTACAGGAGGGTACTGAATTTTAACTGATATAAGACAATCTTGGCCTCTTTCTATCCCGATACTCGCAACCAAAGCCTTCCTACACGCAATCAAATGCATCTCACCTAAAATAGGATCATATAGACCTTCCAGGGACAATTCTGAGACATTTTTGTAAGTTGTTTGCTTGTATTCAGTCACGGTTTAGAACACGAGATGCATCGACACATTCAAGAACCTGCAGCTTTTGAGATCATCTTTTGTAATGACTGGTTTCTTTGCGAGATTTCCCTTCAACAAATTGGATTCAGACCATCCAGATAATGGACCTAAAGTAAGCAACTCGACCTGAATGAGGACGCGAGATTTCGGTCCAGCAATTGGCTGATGCTGATCATCTGGGACTACATAGCCATCCAAAGCAAGATTATTGGTCAAGTGTCTCAACTGAGAAAGCGGTTCTAATGCATCTTTTAGAGCCGGATACCGGAAGAGCCACTGCTTGACAATGTTTAGGATTTGATAAGGTAGAGTTCTACTCTCGAACGCATTGACCAAATTGATCTTGGAATAATTGTAAGGTAAATATTCCATTATATCTCTTCTGCCAATGCCTTTCATTGCATTAACATACAAAGGATTGTCCAAAGCTATATCCTCTTTCACGTTGGATATGGCTCCAAACAGACGGCTTCTCTGCTTAATGGAAAACGAACGTGGAGAGTACATAGCAAACACATAATCACATCCTCCGAAGCGCGAGTCGACCATCCCTTGACATCCAACCATGAAAAGCTGTCCAGAAGAAGAATTCCATATGCCCTCAACGGCCAAAGTTGACCCCGTAAGACCTGTTCTTAATCTTTCGAAATGTTGAAAGCTTCCTTTGGTAATGCTCTCAGCATTGCAGAAACCTTTGCATTGCCGGTTCCATTAGGATCTTGCTCACATTTCACATGTTGGAAAATGAGATTTATGTTGTCAAAACTCGAACCACTAGCAGCCTGCATCTCGTTCCTGAGCACGAAAGGGCCTAATTTGCCATGGATCTGGTTCTTATAGCTGCTGTTGAACCTGTAATTTGGAGCAATAATTGAAAATTCTTCTGATGAATGGTAAACTCCATGACAGAATTCTCTAGCAGTAAACATCTGGACACCATCTTCCATCAATTCATCTTGGAAAGGGGGTGGATCGAAAGTTGTCGACCGGATCAATTCTGAACTAAATTCATATTTCGAGTTGCCACTCAAATGAGAAGATATATTAACTTTACTGAAGTACCTTGGCTCTCCTTGTTTATTTAGACTTATCATTTCTCCCTTGATTGCTCTTTGTGTCAAATTAAAGACTCTGGGATAGCGTAGAACAAGCAAAACATGATCATCTTGGAAGAAACTAAAACGGCGGCGCTTAACGTATATTGGAACACGGTTGGTTTGAAGCTCCGAGATCTCGTCGCAGTCACATTTGCTAGTAGAAGTTGAAGATGAACTTCCTACGAAACACATCAAACGTTCACCTCCATTCTCTTGTGTCTCCATATAAACCCCTTCAAAAACAATGTTCAGGACAGATGAGCCGGGATTCATCCTCGACTCTAAGCCGACATTGTAAGTGAATGAACTATCCCTGGATATGCCTAAGGATAGAACCCCTCCGAGGCTTACAGTGTTGTTAAGTTGCTGGATTGAACTGACATCCTTTACCTCGAAGGATGCCAACTTAAGTAAGGAAGTTGCATCGACGGTGCCATTATCATCGAATTGTACCAATGGTGCATCATCAGTTTCCTGCTCCCAATCTCCGAGATAAAAGGAGAGTTCATTATTGAGCCTACTTCCCCTGTTGTCATCTGGTTTTAGTTCAGAGGCTGAGGCTAGAAAAGAGCTGCAATGCTTTAGAATATCGGTGGACCGGTTGTATGTAAAGGCCAATGAAGAATCAGGGTGAGTGTGGTACATTTCATTAGGTTCCATAAAGGCAGTTATTAGCACAGGCAACTCTGCCAACATACAGAGAACGAGAGCAAAGAGTTGAACCTTCATTGCTGGATACTGGATAGTTGATAAGACTGGGGAGCTAGCCAAGATACTTGGTAAAACTTGAATCTGAGTTTAGGGTATTTCCAAAGTTCAATTTTGTAGAGCATCAGCCATGGGTGGTGCTGACCAGATACCAGCAAATGCAACTCGGAGGAAGGTTCAAAGGGAGTGAAGAATCTCTTGTATAAACAATACATGGCCATGTTCTTGGTAAGAGACAATCCCGGAAGTCAACATCTCCTTTCCTAATATCAGAGTTGGTAATGTTAAAGCAAACCGTCATCTTAATTAAATGAATTAGGAAATTAATTTAGTTGAAGAACCAGTCCAGTTTAATCTTGTTTGATGAAAGAAAATACAAGGGCATTCAAGCTTAAGCTGATAGACTCTAGCCAACGCATCTTCTTCTAAACAAAAAGCATAGGCTTTTGGTGTTTCTGTCTTCTGCTTAATTCCTTTTACAAGTGTAAAATATAAAATTACTTAATATATTTTAAAGAATCTCACATATATCTTTTATAGTATTTATTTTGTGTTTAAATATAAACATTTGATATTGAGCTTGTAAGATAAAAATATGATGGTGATTGCGCACACATGATGAGGTTTGGCCAAGAAGTCTAGTCCACTTGAAATCAACTAAATGGTTTTTAACCATTCATTTTAAAATGAAAGTATATTCATTTTGAACATTTATTTTTCTGATTAATTTTAACCATTTATTTTATTTTTGATTGATTTGCCCTTGACTAATTGCTATTTTAGATGCCTTTTTGAACATGCATGGTACTATAAATATCATTCACATATGTCTTTATAATTTATCTAAAAGTATAATTATCTACTTACTTTCTTCTTCCCTCTCTCATTTTAAACACCTTTTGAAAACTGAGTATTCATTGGTTCTTTGCTCTTTTTGTTGCATTCTTCAACAGAAGTGCTTGTTGAATTTTGGAGGGTACGCTTCACGCGAAATATCTGTAAGAACAATGTTTACTGCACACCTCAAACAAGTCTTTTTTTCAACCTTTTTTCGATTTACCCAAACATTATTCCTACAATCTTAAAGATGTTTTCCTATTTCCCTTTTAAATCAAAAAACCTACGACCTATTAACAAAGATTTTCATTGTTGTTGTTGTTGTTGTTATGTTGTCCGTGCAGTACTCTGATGCGCGCGCTTACTGTCGTGTTGTTGTGTGTACATTCATAGTTCAAACTTAATGCTGCTAAAATAAGTATGTATTATCTATGAATTTTTGTGGATGCTTTTAAATACTAATTTTAATTTATCTATGCTATAATCAGGAGTGGAACTAGAGATTTATAAAGGGAGACCAAAATGAAATTTAAAAAACTAAAAATTTATGAGGGGACCAAAATAAAATTAAAAATTTTGAGGGGGCCAAATTAAAATTTTATAAATTTTAAAGGAATTATAGAGGTAATTTTACCTTTTTCTATTTTTTTTATCTTATTACTAATGAAAAAAATTGGGGGACCAAACGCCCTCAAACCTCCATGTGTTCCGCCTATGGCTATAATATTGAATTATCATTCTTATGCTTAATATTTATTTTTATAAAATTTTGTGAGTTGAGCTTTAAGCATGATTGAAGTTGGTTACAAACTCAAAATAATATTTTAAAGAAATACTTTAAGTGTGACAGACTCCATATTAATTGTTGGTATAATGTGAAAGTGCATTTCTAAGATTAGTCCTACCAAAGACTTAATATTTAAGAGTGTATTTTATACCGCCTCTCTTTCATAGGAACCTATTTGGTACATTATTTATTGACTATACCCACGATTTTTATCTTCGATTATGATGACACATTGAGCAACCATATAACTTAGTGCAGAAATTTCAATGAGAAATATTTATCTTGTTAAGCCAGATATTAATTTGGTTGAAACAAATATCGTTAATCTTGTTAAGTCAAATATTAATTTGGTTGAAACAGATGAAATAATGAAAAGGGGAAAATCCTGTTAAGCCATATTTTAATTTGGTTGAAGCAGATAAGATATTTTTTTTGGTCATTTTTCAAAGTTGATATTTTACGAATATAAAAGAGTGGCTGATAGACAATGATGCTACCAGACACATATATTTCCATACTCTCATACTGAGGAATTAGAAGATACTCTCTACTTAAAGATCGTTTGAAACTGCACAAATATTTGAAGAGGCAATGTATTATTCAAAGCTAAATCCAAAAAGATGCTTAGCCTAAGATTCCTTCAAATGTGACGAATCGAGAATATATTTTGCGAGAAAGAATTTTGTAACATGTTTATCCAAAGTTATTATGCATGTTAATTATATTTCTTGTCCGATTAAGATATCATGATGATCTATGTGACATGCTAATGTGACATGCTAATATGAGAATTTGTGTTATTATGGTTAATATGACATGCTAATAATAATATAACTTGTAGAATGTGTATGTTGTTCTTTTATGTGAAAATAATTAGAGACACCTTAAATTTATAAAAGTTATATGTTCTTAAAATATTTTAAAATGTGGGGATATTTTGTCAAGTTTATGCTTCTGGTTTCTAAGGAAAGATCATTGGCTCTAAAATATTTGATTGCATGTTCTTAGTGTTGCATATATGCTTTATGCTTTGGATAATAAATTTTTTGTTGAAATAAAATTGTTGAACAAATAATGGCTATAATTTATGTCAATTTTAGTGGTATGTGTTTTCGAGTTATATCATATTTTATTTCAGGAATAAAAGAATAAAAAGATGGCTAAGATAAATGATATGCTTATTTTGTTTAATGACTATAATAAAAAATATTTGTTATCTATCTCATCTTATGAAATGGTGTAGTATAAAAAAATAGACCATTAAATTACACGTTTGTTTCTTCTAATTCATCTATGAGTCAAACTAATTTGAAATTTGATTGTGAACATAATGATTTGAGAAGATTTAAACGACCTAGACATGTAAATCTCTTTGAAAGTTTTTTTATGTGTACTTGGCTAAAAATGATTCAAAATTCAAGAACATTTTTTTTTTACGGTGCTTTTCTTTTGAAAAGTGGTTAGTGTTGAATGTAACTTATTTTTACAACTTCTGTAAATTAGTTGTTTACTTCATACAACATAACTTGTCGGTTGCAAACAAATTCTTTTTACAAGAAAAATTTAAAAATGTTGATTTTATAAATATATATCGCAGAAAATTTTACTTAAAACAATATAGACTGTTTTGTTATTTTTCTCTATTTACAAGAATTTTTTTACTGAAATTTTTTGCTCTAATTTTAACACACAATTTTTTCCAGCCAAATAGATGTTAAAATCACGTTTTTGGTTACTCAAAAGTATATAGTGAACGATTCAAAAAATGTATCGAATCAGGTCGTTAAATTAAAGTTCGTAAATTTCTCAAATCATTATATGTCTTGGAACAAACTTTAAAAATTGTGAAATGAGAAATTCAATCAAGTGATAAAGTGAAAAACATGAATGATTATTTGTTTATGTTGATAGCATATTTTTTTGTTTACATCAATCTGATTGACGATGTTTATGTGATTATTATGTATTGATTATATGTCTATCTTAGTAATTATTACATCAATCTGATTGACGATGAATGAAGCAAATGTCATATTGAGTATTTAAATCATAAGAAAATGTGGTAGCAAAATGCTATCACAAGAACATAATGTTAAATTTTTATGAAGTTTGGATATATTGATACCAAATCTCTGAATACTCATTATGATGCTAATATTCAAATGAAAAAATATACAAGTGATCATGTTACTCAATCCAAGTATGCACAAAATTATTAAATTTTTGATGCACTTGATAAATTCTATTAGACTTAAGATGACACATGTTATTTTTTAATTGAGCTAATATACACAATTCAAATCATTATTATTGAGTTGATGTAGCAAAGTTAATGAGATATCAAAAAGGATATCATGAGTTATGATATTGTACTTAGTGGAGTACCCGGTGTGTTAAAAGGATACAATGATGATAATTAAATATCATATTCACGTGAGACTAGATTTACTAGTGATTATATATTCATTCTTAGAGGTAGAGCACTATTTTGAAAACTAGCCAAACATATATTTATAGAAAATTTACTATGAAGTCTGCATTCATTGCATTAGAGTTAGCTAATAATGAAGCTAAGTGGAAAAAAATTTTAGACTGTATAATTAAGCTAAGTGGTAGACTTTTTTTTAGCCTGGTAATGAAGTTAAGTGGTAGGAAAACGTCTTAGCTTGTATAATGAAGTTAAGTGATAGAAAAACTTCTTAATCTAAACAATAAAGTTAAGTGATAGAAAAATCTCTTAGCATGTATTTGAAGTTGAGTGGTTGAAAAAACCTCATCTTTTTACAATGCATTGTGATTCCCGACTAGTAATAGACATTGATAAGAATAAACATTTTCAATGGTTAAACTAGACATATTTGTCTAATGACATAAGGTAATAAGGCAGCTGCAAAATTTCAATGGTTAAACTAGACATATTTGTCTAATGACATGAGGTAATAAGAAAGCTGTAAAAAGATGAAGTGATATCAGTTGATTATGTGAAGATAAAAATGATTTTGACCAAATCATTATGCTAAACCCTAGGGAAGAAAATTCATATGTGAAACATCGAGGGGAAAGGGGCTTATGCCAATATAAGAAATCAACAATGATGATAACCCAACCTTTGTGATTGGTGATCCCATGAAAAAGGTTCATATGGATAATAACAAGTCATTGATTGATCTTGTAGGGAAATCACTGCATTATTTTTCTTTTGTCCCTTCCTATGGTGTACATAATGCTAAAAAAATTGCAAGGATGGTAAAGGGTGAGTAAAACTCTTAATCAAGTCCATAGCCTTTATATGTTGTGTATTAACATGCAGAATACACTTGATGGCTTGACCTATATAAGTGTGAAGTGGGGCCACTTCTATGAGATTTATGACAAAGTCTCTAGAGCAATTATGAAAACCAGGCACACGCATGGACTATTAGCGTACAACCGCGATAAAGAGCAAGAATAGATATAATGTGATTAATGAGAATGTTAGCTTACAACACTGAGTTATTGGTTCATAGAAACGTTTTTCACCAATTACTCTACAAGTTATATCTCATTTTTCTAAGTTCTGGTTCATATTTCAAAAAGACACCAGAATGAATACGTTATGTAAGAATACTTAGCTAAACTTTTTTCATTCTTTGAAATATGTGGGGGATTGTTGTAAAAATATAAGATTACTTAGTATATTTCAAAGAATCTCACACCTATCTTGTAACCCCCTCGTCCCGGTCCGGACGCTTGACCGATCCGAGTGGGCTACACAGGGATAACCGAGATGAAACCCGTTAAGGCTCCACTCCGGTTACCAACCCTAGGAAAACTTTTTCATTTATTATCTTATATAGATGCGTTAATTAAACCTAAGCGTGAAATGATAGCGGAAACAAGGCTCACGAGAAGCCCAACAACAAACAGGGCCTAAGCCCAACCCTTGAAACCCTTTGGAGATGTCAAAAAGCCCAATTACAGGCCTTTGTTTCGAAACAGTCAAAGCTCGTTTCGAAACACGAGCTCCAGTTTTAAAAGCCAGACACCCGTTTCGAAACACATCCACCTCATTTTGGAACATGGTCTCATTTTGCCTAGCCGTTTCGATACCCGTTTCGAAACAGGCAATTCCAGTAGCCAAAGTGTTTCGAAACTGGTTTCGAAACATGGGCTCACAGTAGCCAAAACGTATCGAAACGAGTTTCGATACGGGGCCCTGGAACCACACCCGTTTCGAAACAGGGTAACCCGTTTCGAAACACCTGCACTCTGTAAATTTCAAAACTCAGCTTTAAACATCTCCAATTGATCCCAAACGTGTAACACTCCTAAAATATATGCACATAATTTCAAAAAAAAAGAATGAAAGGGGTGAAAGTAGGAAAAAAAAGAATAATAGGAGAGGGTGCTACCATGAGGTGTTGAACCCATAACTTGTGCTTGGCAAGCTTAAGCCTTAACCGTTGGGCTTAAGACAACATTCGATTAAATCTTACACCAGCCTTGTATTACACTGTTTTTTTATGGTATGTGATATTTAAAAATATTTGAACCACCCACCTATTGAAAGGGGAGTATTCTTTATGAATCGAATAAAAAGGGGGGTGCTTCGAGAGTGTTCTCCCGACCCCTCACCTACCCCTCACCGTTCGTCATTCTGATCTACACCACCGTTGAGTGGTGTATGACACCGCCGCCACTACCGGTTCTTTCGTCACATTCCGGGCTCGACCCTGCAGGTCACTCGCACAGTTGAGTCGTTAGTTGCCGTGGAGTCCCTTTTGAAGGTTCGTCGGGAACCAAATATCCTCTGCCACCGTTTTTTATGGTTTTCGGCCGCTGCAATTGTCCGTTCGTCGTGTCGTTGCTGCCATCGACTTCCTCATGGCTGGGCGAGCAAAACCCAACTATTCGACCACTCGTCCGACGCCGGTAAGGACTTTATCGGGGTTACGCAAAAATTCGGTGGTTTGGGTATGTCTAATGAGTTTTGACCTAATTTTTTGGGTTCCCAGTTGAAATAGGTTAGATTTAAGGCTGTTTCTGGTGTTTTTGGTGTTGTCTGGCGTATTTTCCGACCGGGAAAGGCCGCACGTGGGCTTCACGCGCCGTCCAAGGTGATTTTCGGCCGCCTTGGACGGTGGCTGTTGAGCTGGCCGGCTCAAACCCGGTCTGACCTTGAACCGAGCCGCCCGAACCAGTTCGATCAAACCGACCCAAGCCTAGTGGTAAACCAACCCGTTGACCGACCCGACCCGTTGACCGAGTCAACTTGACCGAGTCAACCCAGTGAGTCAACTCGACCGAGTCAACCTAGTGAGTCAACACACCGAGTCAGCCTTGGACCAGTGACTTCAGCATTGACTTTGACCGCTGACGTCAGCGTGGACTTTGACCAAAAAGTCAACTTTTTCTGAAAAGTCATATTTTACATTTTTCGACGTCCTGAGTCCGATTTTGAAGCCCATTTCGCGAAATTCTAACCCGAAAGCCTCTGAATTGGACTTTAAACCCGAGAAAGCATGTGTTTAGTTTTTTTTATTTAATAGTTATGTGATCAAATTAAGGATTGATTATGGATTTTATTTAATTGAAGGTATTCATGTGTCTTCGTATCCGAGAAGTAAAGGACGTTGAATTCGGGTTCGAGTTTGATCGAATGGAGTACCACGGTCGACCTATATAGCAAGGATTCAAGGTAATACACTGCTACCTCTTGTATGCTCTTGAACATGTTAGTATTCGGTTAACGCATGCACACATATGATGATGAGTACCGTTAATTCTGCTTAAGTCTAACCGGATATGAAAATGTACGATGTTATAGATAAGTTTGGAATAATCGTATGAGAAAGATGATAAATCAAAGAATCTGGAATCCAACAAATAATTAATAAGGCAATCAATCTCCAAACCCGATTAATAATGTAAATTTTGTCAAACGACAAAAATATTGGAGTATATAATTACGAAAATGCCCTCGATGTGAAAATGACAGAAATACCCCGGATAATGAAAGTGGTGTTGAAACCTACACTAAATCCAGTAAAACAATTGATTCATCTAAAAGTCTCAAATTACTCAGAGAGATGTGATTGTAAGACTTAAACATTCAAGAAAGATAAGCACTCGGATTTAGCGTAAATCCTGAATAAACCTCTGAAGATAAATTTGTGGGGGAAACTCTTTATATGTTCGGATCAATCAAACTATCAGAAGATTCATAATTGCTATTAATGGCTGAATCGAGTAAAAGAATTGAAAATACCGATACAATCGAGTCATCAAACGACCAAAATGTGCTTCGGCATTGGAATTCCTAAATTAACAGAGATGATGGGTCTATCCTAGTGTTTTGGAAATAATTGGATGGTTGGAAAATGGTCGAAAGGAACGAAATAATTGAAAGAATTGAAAATACCGACATGTACGAATTGACTAAATGAGACTAAGATGCCACCGGGCACCCAAAACTACCGAATTAACCATATGACAAGATATAAACAAGTGATTAAGATGATTAAGTGGTTCAAAAGGCCCGAAAGAACGTGAACGACTACACTTTAAATAATTGGGATGCCCTCTCGACTGAGATAAGTTAAAGCTTCGAAATCTTGAACTTTTGATCGCACGCAAGTGATTGCAATATTCAAATGGGTTGAAGTTTGGGTTAAGTATGTCAATCATTTCTTGATACCCAAATTGGCATAAATGCATGTTCAACCTCTCGAGGCAAGTTTCGAGATAATGTGACAGCGATTCATACAGATGTATAACACAGACAGAATTAAATAGTGAACACAGGGAAAGTGCACCGATTTGAATGCTTGCTAAGTAATGTGTCGGCGAGATGAGTATAGTGGAATGGTCTTTGAAGCCTAGTAAACCGTCGGAAATCTTTAGCGCGACAAATCATTGACCTATCCCCTCGGGATCAGATTATGGAACTGCCTCGGAGTGTTAAATGACCAAAATGCCCTTATTGGTCAAATGATCAGAACAATCTTGACATATTTGAGATCCTAACTTATCGTATCGCATCAATTTTCGAATGCTTGATCGAAGACATTGATTACGAGGCCCCCTTGAGATAGGGATATCGTTTTTGAAATCGGTTCAGAATTGTCAAAAGTTCAGTGTTTCATCTCTCCTTGTAAATACCAAGTATCCCTGAGAAATAAATGGTTCATTTTAGTGTGTTCCAAGTGCACATAAATATCCTACCGTCCTGAACCCCAGGCTGTCTTTCGATAAGAAATATGGCTTTTATCGAACCGAAATATACCTATGTATCTGAACAAAAAAAAGAGAAAAATAAAATAAAATAAAAATTTATATGCTCGCTAGTTATCGTTTAATAAAAAAGCTAAAGTTTACTTTATATTCACTGTTATTACTGATTAACAATGATTGCTACCGAATATTATTATTATCGATCATTATCGACTATCACTGATTACTACTGATTACTATTGTCACTACATAGACCGTTACCGGGATATTTTGGGATAGAGTATGAAGTTTCCGTAGGTTCAGCCCTGATCAGGCTGGTAATTCCTTACCGTTTCAGGTTCCTATGCTTCGGCTAGGGTAATTCCTTACCGTTTCAGGTTCCTATGCTTCGGCTAGGGTAATTCCTTACCGTACCTAAGGTATCCCCTTAGGCTGGCACCTACGCCCAATGGGCATGGGTTAATGCCCGTGATAGTTGTAGTTTTGGGGAAATGCATACCGGAGTTTGGTTGGAGGGTAGATAGTAAATCTAAAATGAACCTTATAATTAAAATCATATAACCGTAAAATAGCGTTCACCACACCGTTACTTTGTATGTGTTAACTTTGCACTGTTGGAACACACACTAAGCCTCTGATTTAACTATCGCAATTCATATCTTGTCTAACTCTTCGGTCTATATATTCCTAGCAGGATACTCTGTGATTGAATAAAGAGCAATTTTATTATCTTCATGTATACCACTTCGTTGAAATATCTGACCGTAATTTTTGAGAGCCTATTGTTCCCCGAAACATTATGACAGTGTTATGCCTACCATATCTACATGTTACTTATAGCATCCATTGGTAGTTCTGTATTACTGAGATTTTCGAAACTCACGCTGTTTTTACCACCGCAGGTTAAAAGAAACCTAACATGGCTCGATGAACGACAACAGCGTTGGAGTTCTCTCGGTGTTGCTTTTGGAGTACGGTACCGACATAGTTAGTGGGCATGCATGTTATGTATTATTTTATGATAGTGTCTGTAAAACGTTTTTTAAAGTCTGTTATATGTCTAAAAGATTTCAGGAAAGGGTATGTTAAACAAAGGTTACCGTTACAAGTTAATAAGAGTTTGAGAAAAAAAATGTTTTTATGTGTATTTTTATTGTGGGTCGCTCTTGTGACCCTAATGTGACTTTCTAGGATCCGTTGTAACGCATAGGCGGGTCTAGGGGGTTACAAAACATCCGTAACGACTCCAAGAAGCATACATAGCATTCAAACACACTCTAGAGGCATGCACCCTATTGCAAGCATACTCAAGATTCATAAGGATATGAGATATGGGCATCAAGTCAGCATAAGAATCATACGTAGCAATCAAGATTCGCATGCTTAGACAAACATACATAAGCACATCCATAAAAGGCACAAGACCAACATACACATAAGCATTCAAGATAAGCATTTAGACATGGTTTACAAAACAAGACATGGCATTCACAAGCCAAACCAACATCAGCACAACTCCAAAGCATTTAAATCTCATTGCTTGACTATTACAATCTTTCAATTTAAAGTTCATACTTGAGCTAACCACAGCGACACTTGGAGGCCCCTCCTTGCCCATGCCACCCACAAGCTACAGATCTGCATTGTCGAACAAAAAAAACGTAAGCATAAAAGCTTAGTGAGGGTAAGCTCATAAAACAAACCTCGACAATGCATGGTCCAAGCACGACCATACAACCAAAATAAAAGATGAGTGAGGGTAGAATGCACGATTTCTTACCTTCGAACCACAAGAGCCAAAATAAAAGATGAAGCATGAACATATTATCCAAACCATGTCATGCTCAACAAGTCCATAACCACCACATATGGAAACATAAATATATTCAACATATAAGAAACTTAGTTCACAATCCGTATTGGCGCCTAGCTATGACTCGAATACGCGGATAACCGTTGGAACTCACATCCAACAACACAACCATTACCTTACGGTGGGATTACACTCATCACTGTTCACGTGGAGGGGATTCCACTCATCCTCACGCCCCGTTTCACGCGGAGGGGATTCCACTCATCCTCACGCCCGTCGATGAGATTCCACTCATCACCGACTAATATATATAAGAAGATTTCCGGGCGAACCCATACTCTATCTTGATGACTACCATCATCAAGACCACACGCGCATTTTGACTCACGTGTGCACACTAAACATCCTAATGATCGATCATTTGTACCCAAGCATACTAGTGCCAATACTAATGCATTTCACAACCTTTCACAACACCATTTCATACCAATTTCTGTGCTTAGAACGTACTCACCATGACTTACCGTCATGCACAAACCACATTTCCATGCCTAACATGTACTCACCATGATCCTCGGATCATGCAACCACCTCATAATATCAATTCACATGTCAACACTACATGTATATCATTAATACAAATATCACATCATATTTCATACATATGTATATCCCCATCATACCTATCATCAACATGCATATAACAATGCATTAATTCATGCCTCAATTACATGTAAAACAACATATACATAACCACCATAAACACGATTAAACATGAGGCATAAATCAACACTTTAAAGATCAAACAAGGTCTCTAACTACAGCTTGGGATTAGGCTACCACTCTAATCCCAACTCTAGGTGGGTCTACCAAGCCTAACCTAGTCCACATGCTCGAACCAACACTTGGAAACCATTTAAAAACATTTAACCACTCACCGACAATTCCAAGCTCAACCACACTAGCCGATCAAGCTTCCAACGATTCCGTATTTGTTCCTGAGGCTTCACCAACACGAAATCTTGCTTCTAATCATCTCAACACAATCAAAACAACCTCAAATCAATTCACAAATCAATGTAGCAAACCCGGAACACTAATCAAGCACAAAACACATGTTTTCAAGCTAAGAACAACTCCAAAATCCTCATTCCCGAGCAGCCATGAAAAATAGTCCAAAACTCAAGATTTCAACCTCTTTAACACACTTACATGCTTCCAAAACGATCCCTAACCAACATACAACCAATAGCCCTCAATTTCCAACATTAAACACACCCAAAATCAACCTTTAAACCCCCAAATTCGAGAATCATTGTAAAACTCATTAAAAATTACATATGTTGGACCTTATGGTTCCTAAACAATTTATCTATCAACATTAAACCAAAAGCTTTGATAAAGAATCATAAAGCTCTAACCTTTAACCAAAACTTTCAAAAACTCAAATTACAAAATACATAGTTTTAGTGAAATCTAAAGATACCAAAATGAAGAAGAGACCAAAGCCAAGTCAAAAATGTCATTACCTCTCGAAAAGTACTAAGGATGAAGTTGAAAAGTGATGAAATAGTAACTAGAGAGAAGCTCTCTCTTCTTGTCGTAAGATAGCAAAAATGGGGGAGTGGGGAAGATGACAAAGGCTCCTTTTTAATTAAAAAGGGGTTTTAAATGAAAGTTGGTTTATTTACAGTTTTGCCATTAATGAGATGGAAATCTTATTTGTTTGTAAATTCCATAGAAAATGAAAAACAATTCGATTTAGTCCAACACAAAAATGTTTGCTTTGAAATCACAAGGTCCAAATAGTATATATTATTATTTTAATTATAAAACCGAGACTCAAAATATTATTTTCACCCAACCCCCAAACCCGGGTGTTACATATCTTTTATAGTATTTATTTTGTGTTTAAATATAAAGACATGGTATTGAGCTTGTAGGAGAAAAATATGATGGTGGTTGCGCACACATAAGGTTTTGCCAAGAAGTCTAGTCTAGTTGAAATCGGCCAATTTCCTCATGTGCATTATTATTATTATTATTATTATTATTATTATTATTATTATTATTATTATTATTATTATTATTATTATTATTATTATTATTATTATTATTATTATTATTATTATTATTATTATTATTATTATTATTATTATTATTATTATTATTATTATTATTATTATTATTATTATTATTAAAACGAGTTTTTAACCATTCATTTTAAAATGAAAGTATATTCATTTTTAACCATCCATTTTTCTAATTAATTTTAACCTTTTATTTTTAAATAAAAGTATCTTTATTCTTAACCATTCATTTTATTTTTGACTGATTTGCCCTTGACTAATTGCTATTTTTAGATGCCCTTTTTTATATGTATGATACTATAAATACCATGCACATATGTCTTCATAATTTATCTAAAATTATAATCATCTACTTATTTTCTTCTTCTTCTCTCCCATTTTAAACAACTTTTGAAAGTTGAGTATTCATTGGTTCTTTGCTCTTTTTGTTGTCTGCTTCGGAAGAAGTGCTTGTTGCATCCTGGAGGGTACGCTTCACCGCAAAATATCCTTAAGAACAGTGTCTAGTGCACACCTCAAGCAATTCTTATTTCCAACCCTTTTCGGTTTACCCAAACATTTTTTCCTACAATAAGCTGATAATTAAGGAGTAGAAATCATTCATCTCTGCCCCTATTTATGTCCCACGCTAGAATATTAGTTTTAGTGTTTAGGATTAAGGTTTAGAGTTGAGGTTTAGGATTAAGGTTATAATATTTTTAGGATTTAAGTTTTAGAATTTAAAAATTGTGGTTAGAATTTAGAATTTAAATTTTTAATGTTGGGGCATAGAAGGGGCATTGAAGAGAGGCAAAGAATTTTTGTTCATAATTAAAGAAATATGGTACTGTAACACCCTAGTTTTGGGCCTATGAGTTTCTAGGTTTGTTTCGGGGTCTGGTGAACCTAGAATCCTAAAATCCTCTTAAAATATATAAAAGGGTTTGGTGAAGTCAATTTTGGAAAATGACTTTTGGAAGATGGACATTTCAGTTTAGTGACTAATTTGTAAACATGTAAAAACTGTTTTTAAATGACTGATTTGAAAAAAGGATAAAACTTAGAATCTTTAGGGAGCTAATTCAAAAGTAATCAGTTATTCCTTTAACTGAGCACATTTTAATTGTAGTTTAATTAAAAGATTAAAAAGAATTTTATTAAAAGGAGATTTAGTTTTATAAATCTATTTTTGACGTAACTTACATTTTCTCTCTTTTCTCATAAGCTAAATCTCTTTTCTCTCATAACTTCCAGAGATTTTCATCTTTCTATTTCACTTTTATTTGCAAATGATTTCATTGGTATTTCCTCATTTTATCTCAAAGGAGTCTTGAAGTTTTTCATCAAAATCTTGTCAATTGAAGGAATAGCAAGGGATTAGAGGTAATTTTTGTGCTTCTCCTCTAATTAAGGTTATTAATGAAATTCCCAAGTATTTGGCTCTTTAATTGTGTTTCCTAATAAGGTTTTATGATTGTTTAAAGGAAAATGGTTAAAACAAGCTTAAAATGGTGATTTTGAATGATTTTCGTTTTGGATCTGTTATGGCTAATTTATGATTGATTTTAATCATGTTTTGAATGTTAATGCTGAAATGAAGGTTTGATTATGTTAATCCCGGAACTAGTTGGATCTCTAGTTGTTTAGGTTGTTAGAATTGAGTTTTTGTGGTGTTAATGTGAAATTGTGGTTGTTGGTGTAACCCCCTAGACCCGCTTATGCGTTATCACGGATCTTAGGAAGTCACATTAGGGTCACAAGAGCGACCCACAGTAAAAATACACATAAAAACATTTTCCTCAACATTTATGGTGGGAAGATGAAGTCTCAACGACTATATTTATGATGTCAACCACCCAAACGGCTAGAAATCAATGAGAGGGTATAAAAAGAAGCATTTTAAGCACCAACAACAACTATTGAACATCAAAGCAATATCCAAGCAATCAATCCAAACCTTGTGCTCAAATTTCATATCTTGTACCCCACTTTGTAATCCTTTATTGTAAACTTTTCACTCTCAAATTGGGTGTGTGGTTGAGTGTATTTTGGGCATATTTGTTTATTGAGAGATACATTTTATTGTCTTGTAATTCTTTGCTATTGTGAGGGTCTCAAGATCAATATTTGGGTAGGAAGATTGATATTTGTAAAAGGTTTCCTCCTAAGCCTAGAAAAGGGGAAGATTTCATAGTGAAATTGGTTGAAAATCCTTAATAGTGACTAAGGTAGTGGATGTAGAGCTTGTTCTAAGCTTGAACCACTATAAATCCTTTTGTCTTCAATTTTTCAATTTTCCAATTTCATCCCACAACTTTTAAAATTCCAATTCACCCATCTTGGCATTTTTCATTCGATTAATCCACTCAACAAATTGGATTTTGGTTTTAGATATTCCTTTCTTTCAGTCAAATATATATACATGTCTTTTCAACGGGATTAAATGAATATTCTCTTTTCGAGAATTATCTAGAAAAACAATCTGTAACTAAGATTATATGGAAAAATACTCATTTTCAGTCTCGTAGTATAAAACTCGCGTTTAGCCAAAAACGAATTTTGAACTCGCTTTTAACTAAATGCGAGTTTTGTGTTGGGTGGGTAGGTAAAAAATAAAAAAAAATAATTTATAAGTTTTTTTACATAGAACTCGCTTTTGGCTAAATCGCAAGTTTGCTTTACGTGGGTTGAAAGAGGGTATTTTTCTACATAATCTTTAATGGGATTGTTTTTCTAGATAATTCCCAAAAAGAAAATATTCATTTAATTTTACCCATCTTTTCCCCTATCTATATGATGGAATTCACTACACTCAAATTTAGGGCAATTATGCAACTTTTCAAACTATAAACAAAAGTTTTTTTTAGGAAAATGTGGGCCTCATTAAAAACCCCACTAAAGTCACCACCAACTGAAGACGGAGGGGACCACCTAAGGGGAAAAGAGTGCCCAATTATCATTATAATGAAAGAGAATGAATCTCATCAGTTACAATAGAGTGTATAAATTCAGGATAATCTGAATAAAAAAAAGACGGAAGTAGAAGACTGAATGGCCCTAGAGGCAAGCAAATGTGCAACATAATTAGCCGCCCTAGGTACAAAATGAATAGAATACCCATTAGAAGTGGACAACAAGAGACGAGCATTCAAAAAAGGCCCTAATAAGGTCAAAACATTTCTAGGCCGGTTTGCCGAACCTTTCTCATGTCCCAGTAGCATCCCTTGCAATGACACCAACATGTGCATCCCTAGAGCCTTGAAAAAAGGCGTCGTCAGTGTTGATTTAGATTGTTCTCGTTCGTAGGGGGTTCCATCATGGGTTTGCGAACACAAATGAAAATAAGAAAAAGTGTCAAAGGGATAATATAAATCTTCCTAGACAATCAAAGGCAACAAAAATGAAAAGTGTTAGGCTTGTAGCACGCTCGAATCGATCGCCAAAATTCGTCAAGTTTAATTATTTTGCTCCTTGAAAGAATTGGCTAAAAACCGAAATAAAGATGGATAATTTGCACAAAGATTTTAGAGTGGTTTGACTACACAACTGAGTCTACATCCACTACCTTAGCACACCACTAAGGATTTCCCAATTCACTATGAATTCGTCTCCTTTCCAAGGCTTAGAAGGAAACCTTTACAACCCTATCTTTTAACGGTTAAGATAGAATCACTCTAATTTTTGTCTAAGGCTAAACTAAAATCTCTCCTTTTACAAGGGATAAGATGTAAACAAATTAACCTCACAAGGTGGGTGTTTACAGAAACTTTAGCTCACAAGAGTGTAGGGGATTTTACAATAAAAGCACTTTCTTAAACACTATTTACAAGAGAAATGAAAATATGAGAAATGAACTCAAATTCTCTTGATCATGTTGCTTGGATGGGTTCTCTTTTGTTCTTCAAGTGTTCTACCCTTCATATAGTAAGGAACAAACTTGTGGTCGTTGGAGACCGTTGGAGTTCAAATAGAACTGTTGGGACTTTTATTTCCCGCAACAAATGCAATTCTGGAGCTGCCCATATCAATATGTGGATCGCCGTATCGGTACACCCTTCTTCAGAACTAGCCGTTGAGCTTTATACAGCATCCCGTATCAAAACACATGGGCACGTTTTGGTACGGCTGTTTCGGTACGCCTTGTACTGTTTCAGTACGACCTGAAATTCAAATAACTGTTGGGAAATAGTCGTTGGGGGTTTTGAGCTATTGAGTCTTTTTCCATGTATGCGTATCGAAACGCTAGAAAACGTATCAAAACGACCACGATCCATACCGATACGGCCAAGGCCTTTATCAGTACGGGTTTTGGCAGTTTCAAATCGACTGTAGCTGAAACCCTAAGGCGTATCGAAATGGGGTATACCGTATCAATATGATCACACTAAAATCTTAAGTTTGGCTACTTTAAAACGTTTCAAAACACTTCAAAACCTTTTTGAAAACTCATCAAACATTTTTTTCAAGTTGTTTGGACTTAAAATCATTTTTGAATACTTTTCAATTTAGTCCAAAACTATTTTTCAATTATTATATCAAAACAAATATCCTAACAATTTATCTTTTTTGATATAATAAAATCAACTTGAAAATTTGTGTTTGAGATTCTCCTCCTTAGTAAAATAAATTTTGAATAAGAGAATTAAGATTAAAAAAAATTAAAGATCCCTCATATTTAATTGAAAAATCATTTTTTCAAAACAAAAAGCAAAAGGTTAAAAACAATGAGAAGAATAATACTTTTGCATTGGTGATTTTGAATTTCGTAGCCAGAATAAGCACATGACCTTCTCTGTTGTTGTTGAATGTTGATTCCCTTCAAAAATCGAATCCTCATTGTGTTTTCACAAACAACAGACCTTCTCTTTCTTTCTATTTGTTGATTTTGTTTTCTGCATACTGGCAAGAAACAACCTTATTAGTTGTTCTTCTTATGACACCACTATTGTCTTGTTCCAAACAACAACTTTTCTCTGATAAAATCGAATCATAACTTGTCTTGTTGCATCATCTCCTTCTGAACTAACCCTGCACTGTAAACCCCACGGTCAGTTTGATCATAAACTGAGGCTTGAAGATTTCCTTTTTCGACTTAAGATCATACTTTTAAACGCTGAGTTATGTTTAGCTTTGGAGGATTTAAGACAACAACTACATGCATGCCGAGGGAATCAAGGATCAAGACCAGTATTGTGTCATGAAGGAAAGAGATTTTGTAATAAACTAGACAGACATGGTACCAGCTCATATCTTTAAAAATGTCGGTGACAAATCTTTTACTGTTGGTATGAATTTTTTAACTTATTTTTGGCAGAAATATAGGTTGCATAAAACTACAAGGAGACTTGGCCCGAGTCCCCAAGCAGTAGGAGCCCCAACGGATGAAAATCATCTGCCCCCAAAGTATGCCCCCATTTGTGCCCCCACTTTAAAATAGTAGGTTTAGGGTTTAGGTTTTGGGGTTTAAGGTTGGGGCTTAAGGTTAGGGTGTAGGGAATTAGGGGTATGGTGTATTTTTTAGGGTTTAGGGTTTGGGGTTTAGGATATGAAAATTAGGGTTATGGGGTAAGATTTAATTTTTAAGTAATTTTAGGTAGGAGGCATAAAATGAGGCATGGTTAGGGGGCAGGAGATTTTTACTCAGCCCCAACACCCCAACTTGTAGTCTTAGGTGGCATCTGGATCCCACCAGAGTATGCCACGGCAGCCCACAGCGGGGTACCGTCCTGTATGGCGCTCACCATGCACCACCTCACTTCAGCACTACATCACCTATGCCCCAAGAGTTTTACTCTGGTGTAACTGCAATTGCACCACCATCACCACCCCCTCCGCCACCAACTCCACAACATATACAATGCCGCCTCACGGGACCCGACGTCAGGAAGCTGGGGACCGGTCCGAGATCATTGAGACTAGCAAATCTGAGAGCAGCAGATGGAAAGGTGAGAAAGGAGGGTTGGCAGCATTGAGAGAAGAATGTGAAGAATCCAATAGAAGTGACATCAGCTGAAATTCTAAAGTAATAGAGTATATATGTTAAACAGCCTGTAAATCATTAAGTAGTTAGATTAGTTATTATCTAATTATTCTTTCCTTATTTTATTTCTTGATTATTATAAATAGAAACATTTTATATTCATTAATTACCTTGAATAATAATAAAAATAATGTCATAAGACTTTCCCTTTTCTCTCAAATACAACAACCATAGCTGGGCTCGATCGATGTGCATGTCTCTCATCCCAAAAACAATTTTTTTTTGTCGATGGATCGATTAAAGAACCCAGCCAAAATGATCCTCGATTTCCGGCGCGGGCTAAATGCAATAATCTAGTCCATTCTTGGTTGCAACGAGTGCTGAACCAAGAAATTAGCCAAAATGTCCTGTGGATTGACACAACTTATGAGCTTTGACAAGATCTATTCGATCATTTCAATCAAGGCGAAGTGATGTGTATCTCTGATTTGCTCCAAGAATTATACTCTTTGCAGCAAGGTAACCTCTCTGTTACGGCTTACCACACACAATTAAAAATTGTTTGGGACGAGGTTTGTAATCTCAGACCTCTAACTTCTTGTGAATGTTCTGCCATGAAGTATCGTAAGCAAGATTTTTTATTCGATTTCTTAAGGGTTTAAATGAAGGGTTTTCTATTCCTAAATCTCAATTGTTGATGATGAAATATTTTCCCTCGATAAATGAAGTTTTTGATGTTATTGTACAACATGAAAGATCTCTTGCTTCCACTGTTTCTACTGAGTCCAACATTTTGTTAGCTGATAGGTTTTCCAATTTTAAACCAAGTGATTCCAATTTCAGGCAAGAAAGATTTTTCAGTAACAGGAAGTCCAATAATTTCAGTAAAAGACCCTTATGTGTGTTTTGTGGTTTGTATGGACTTACGGTTGATAAGTGTTACAAGAAACACGGGTTTTCACTTGGGTATAAGGGTAAAACTCAACCCCATAGGACCAATCAAGTTGAAATTCAAAGTGGTGAGGGCACTAATTCTTTAGTTCCAGAAAATACTCATTCTATTATGTTTATTAAAGATCAATATGAAAGATTGTTAAGTATGTTGCAAGAAAGGAGTTTGTCTAGTGCACTTGTTCAAAATTTTATTCATGCCCCCAAGGTTAATGTCTTGTCCTCTACCTTTGATATCCCAGTTAAAGATGTAGGTATAATCTTAAATTTTTCGAAATTTAATTCTTTAAATTCTTCATGGATATTAGATTCTGGTACAATGAATCAGATAGGTAATTCTTTGCAATTTTTGAGACATATTACCTTGTTCTTAATAAATTTGTTAGATTACTTAACAATGAATTTGTTAAAGTAGCTCATATAGAAACTATAAAAATTACTTTTTCCTTAATCCTACATAATGTTTTTCACATGCCTAATTTTGCTTTTAATCTTGTTTTTGTGTCTCAATTAAGTAAAGACAATTCCATTTGCTTATTTTTTTTTTCTTCTGTTTTCTATTGCATACAAGACATAGTAACATGGAAGATTATTGGTTTAGCTAGGAAGGTCAATGGCTTGTATCACTTGGAAGATTCTATCTTCAGTACTAAGGATTCCACTGTTTGTATTTCTTCTTTTGTTTCTGTTAAACTGAGGCATGCTAGATTAGGACATCCCTGTTAACAGAGGATGAAATATTTTTCTAATATGAATAAAGAAGTTCCTATTGTTTCTGGTTTTGATTGTGAAGTTTGTCATTTTGCTAAGCAAAAACGATTGTATTTTCCTATTAGTAGTATTGTTTCTGATTCAATTTTTGATTTAATTCATATAGATGTCTGGGGTCCTTTCGCTGTTAAGAGTTTATATGGTTACTCTTACTTTTTAACCATTGTAGATGATAAGAGCAAATATGTTTGGATTTTTCTAATAAAACTTAAATATGAAGTCAGGGATTAGATTGTCCATTTTTTGCAGTTAGTGAAACTCAATTTTCTAAGAAAAAATGACAAAATTTTAAAATGTTAGATTTTTATAGAGCTAAAAGAATAATACATCAGAATTCTTGTACTCATACTCCTCAACGGAATAGCATAGTTGAAAGAAAACACCAACACCTTTTTTCTGTTGCTAGAACATTGAGGTTACAAGCCAATTTGCCTTTAGATTTTTGGATCAATTGTGTGTTGCATTATGCCTACTTAATTAACATCACACCTACTCCAATTTTAGGTAATAAGACTCCTTTGAAATATTGTTTAGAATGTCATCGAAAATTGCTCATCTTAAAGTCTTTGGATGTATTATCTATGCATCCATCTTACCTAAGCCAAAGACAAAAATACATCATTGAGCTGTTAAATGTGTCTTCATAAGTTCTCTAAAACACATTAAAGGTACAAGTTGTTTGACATAAATACTAAAATAGTGTTTGTCTCTAGAGATATGATTTTTTTCAGAGGGTCACTTTCCTTTTCAAGACATTAATAATTTAGTTTCTAATAAAATGATTTTTTCAACTTATGATAATAATGGTCTTCTGGATGATTGTGTACAACAACAATTGTTTCTATTGCAGTTGATAATTGTTTGCCGTAATAGATTTTAGATTCTCAACAAATTAAAACTCCTAATACTGAAAATGTTCTTATTTTTTATCATACCGACACTATTTTACCAAGAACTGAAAATACTTCACATCCTACTTGTTTCAGACCTACCAAATCACTAAGTTTCTTCAGAAGTTTAAAGACTTTTAGGTTTCTCTACCAGGTTTCAAAACTTCACCTTAGAATATTGCTAATGTTTTATCTTACAATGTCTGTCATCTAGTCATAATACATATGTAAATAATATTTTTATTCTTTCTGAACCTAAATCATACAAACAAGCTGTGAAATATGATTGTTGGAAAAATGTTATGTCTGAAGAAATTAAAGTTTTAAAAAATAATAAAACATGAGAACTAGTTAAGCTTCAACATGGTACACAAACAATAGGTTGTAATGAATTTATAAAATCAAATTAAAATCTAATGAAACACTTGAAAGATATAAAGTTAGACTAGTAGCAAAGGATTATACTCAACAACCTGGTGTGAGGTTTTTGGATACTTTTAGCCTTATTGTTAAAATGACTACTATTAGAACTCTTTTAGCTGTAGTTGTTTCTAAAAAATAAAAATTACAACAGTTAAATATCAATAATGCATTTTTGCATGAATTTTTAGATGAACAAGTTTATATGGACCCTTCACCTGGTTAACTCTGACTTTGCTTAAACACGATTTTCAACAAGCTTTTTCTGATAAATCTCTTTTTGTTAAAGGTTCAGGAGATGATTTTATTGCTCTTGTTGTGTATGTTGATGATATAGTGTTAGGTAGTCCTGATTTACATGAGATATTTGTTATAAAATATTTTTACATGATTTTTTAAAATTAGAGATTTGATTATTTAAAATATTTTTCGGGCTTGAGATTACTCGATCTAATAAAGGTATTAATTTATGCTAAAGAAAATACATTTCGGATTTGCTAAAAGAAATTGATTTCTTGCATTCTAAACCTATTTCTACCCCTCGTCTTACAGAGACAAAAATTTCTAAGCAAGATGGTATTCCCCTATCTGATATAGCTTTATATAGACAGTTTGCAAAAAAAAAAAACTTCTTTATCTCACTATTATAAGACTAGATATTTATTTTGTTGTTCAACAACTTTTACAGTGATATTCATATAATTATCGTCCACGAAATTCTAAGATACTTTAAGTTTCTGGTCGACTTTTCTTTCCTGCTAACAATATATTAAAATCAATGTTTTTTTCGATTTTAATTAGACTTCTTGGCCTAATTCAAGAAAACCAGGTACTTGATTCTGTATTTTCATTGGCTCAGCTTTAGTTTCTTGGAGATCCAAAAAGCAACAAACTATTTTTAGGTCTTCGGGTAAAGCTGAATACAGGGTTGTTGTATTTATTTCCTGTAAAATTCAATGGCTAAGCTATATGCTTTTTGATCTAAAACTTGATGTTCTCCATCATGTTAATCTCTATTGTGATAATCTCTCTGCAATCAAAACTCTGTTCAGCACAGAGAATTAAACACATTAAAATTAGGGAAAACTACACCAGTGACCACCGAAGATATTGGGGATACCTATTTGAACCACCGAACTAAAAAAACGTCAATCACACCACCAAACTTATTAAATCGACATATTTGAACCACCCTCCGTTAAAAACCTAACGGCAAGGCTGAGTTGGCATACTACTTCAATTTTTTTAATGCCTTGTTGGAGGCATATTGCCACATAAGCTTAGGACATTTGGGTAATTTCCTTAAACTGATTGTTTTATTTAATAGAGCCCTAATTGTTTAGAATGTAATGTTTTTTTCTTTCAACCAATCTTCCAAAACTCCAACGGCAGAAGAAGAAATTGCAGCAAAGGGAAGCAAGGAAGGAAGAAAAATGGAGAGTGAGAACTTCGATCGGGAATGCTTCTGTGGAGCGTGTTCTCCATTAAAGATTGGATGGAAAGATAGTAATCCGGGTAGAAGATTTTGGGGCTGTGGAAATTATGGAAAAGGCACCCAAACTTGCAATTTTTTTGTTTGGTACGATCCACCGGTATATAATCAATCAAGGATTGTGATTGTAGGTCTTCTAAGAAAGATTTCAGCTATGGAACGTGAAAGAAGAAATGAGAGGTTTATTAGGGTTTTGCTTCTATGTGTTGTGTTTCTTTTAGGTTTAGGGTTAGGAAAAAGGATGACCTAATTTATGGTCATGTTAAGGTGTTTTTCAAGGTTGTTTTTCAGCTATGCTGTTTTTTAGGTATGATGGAGTTGTTATGTTCTGGTGTTTAGTGTAATGGCTTGTGATTGTTGGAGTTGTTATGTTAAGTTGTTTATGATTAAGTGTCTAATGAAATGTATGTTTATGTTAGATTTGTTGTTAGTAATGAGTGCCTTAAAAATAGAAAGTATATACACAAATTAATCAGAAACATCAAAACATCATCATCTTCATTTCATTTCATAAGTTATTCATAAAATACATCAACTGTTTTTGACCAATTCAACAACAAAATGTAAATCATGGCCATTCCTTGAACATGTATAAAACATGTATACACAAAAGTTAAATCCTAATGGTCAATTGCATGCATTACACACAAGCATGTGATACCTATAATCACAACAAAATCAGAACATAAAGTTAATTTCTAATTGTCAACTGCATGTATTACACAAAAAGAAACCCTAAAAATAAGCCTTGAAATGTTTAGAATGGCCTTGGAGATGATTGAGTGACAGCACTCTCTTGAGTGGTGGGGTGGGCATCCATCTAACAGTATGGGTTGGTGGTGGGGGTTGGCTTGCCCTTGGACTGTTGCCTTGATGCTGCCTACCAGGTTCTTCTACATTGCTCTCATGAGTGGTGGGGGTGGGCATCCATCTAACTGTATAGGCTGGTGGTAGAGGTTGGCTTGGTTGGCTTGAAGTGTTTCTTTGATGTTGCACTCCAGACTGATTTGGTGTTGCAACAGGATCCTGCTGCACATTTGTTCCAGAACTTCTTTGAACCTGTACACCAAAAATAAATGTGTTACTAAACTTTAAACAACAAATTAAATAGAATAAAAAATTAACACATATTTGTACAAAAAAAACTTACTGTCAGTTTTGATCTCTTAGGAGCTCTAGTAGAAGTGGATGCTCGTTTATATGGTCTAGTATTGGCACGAAGAGGGCCCTTGCATGTCCTTGTATTATGACCAGACCCTCCACACTTTGTACAAGTCATCTTCGCACCTTTCTTGGACACCTTAGCAGATTGAGGTGCTTCATCTGGCTCCCTTCTTCTGTGGTTCTTATGTGGTCTTCCTGGTGACCTTCTCAAAATAGGAGGTAAGACACGTAATTGTGTTTCTTGAGAACTCCACTGGTACTCACCCCTCACTGGATTGATAAAATGTGAATATATGGACATTTGGGTAGAAACTAAGTAGCATGGTGCCACAAACTTTTCGGTCTGTCTTCAAGCATTAATATAACAGAAATGGCATGGATGCATGAAATTCTTGCAAAAAAAATTCAATGATTAGTGTGTATAAACAAATAGATCATTAAAGAAATAAATTGTTAAAAATAAAATTTTAACCTGTTAGTTGCCATCTTCTGCATGAGCATGTTTCTGTTTGCATGTTAATAGAGTGTTGGTCTTGAGGACCACATGAAACTTGGTACATTGCTCCACCAGCCCTCACAGGCCAACATCTATGTCATAAACAAACCAAAATCAGAACCAAAATCCTAACAAACATAAACAAACATGTAATGAACCAAACCAAACCAAAATCAGAACCAACATCCTAACAAACATAAACAAACATGTAATGAACCAAACCAAACCAAAATCAGAACCAACATCCTAACAAACATAAACAAACATGTAATGAACCAAACCAAACCAAACCAAAATCAGAACCAACATCCTAACAAACATAAACAAACCACCAAAATCCGAACAAACCATAAACAAACTACCAAAATCAGAACCAAAGTTATACTTAAAACATTTCATAAACAAACTTAAATAAACCACCAAAGTTAGGGCACAAACCTAATTAGACCACCAAAGTTTAGAACCAAAATTAAATAGACCACCAAAGTTTAGAACCAAAATTAAATAGACCACCAAAGTTTAGAACCAAACTTTAAATAAACCACCAAAGTTAGAAACAAACCTTTGTGATAGTAAGAATGCAGTGTCAAGCTTTTTTTGAATTTTAGGGCACAAAGGACCAGTTAACTTCTCAGCTTCATCCCTCTTTTTTTGCAATTCTTTGCATCAATTTGGACCTGATTGACTCCACCAAAGTAATGATTGGTTTGTCCCTAGCTTCAATTATCATCTACAAAACAAAACAGTAAGTGTTAATATTGTAAGTTAAGTATATAAAATTATAAGAAAAAATTAAAGAATTAACCTTATTGAAACATTCACAGTGATTGTTTAGAAGGATGTCTGATTTAGCTTTGAAGGAAAAGTGAGATTTTGACCACATTGTAGGGTCTTTTCCTGATAACCATGTATGTCCAGCACTTGATAAACCCTGCACATTAACATACAAATAAGGTTATTGAACCCTACAAATTAAATGCAAAATAAATTAAAAAATTTGTTTAATTATACCTTTAAAGTTTCCATGGCCGCTTCAAACTCTCTCACATATGTTGCCCTAGCAACTCTCCAAAGTTGGTCTTTCAAAGCTTTTCCTTTATGCTGCTCATGTAACTTGAAATTATTGTAAAGGTGCCTTACACATGTTCTATGGTCTGCATGGGGAAACAGTTCTGCCACAGACTTCTGCCACAGACTCCATCAATCCCTACAAAACAAAACAAGTTCTATGTTATTAGTGGAAATAAATTAAGAAAAACAGTAAATATTTAAAAAATAGTGTAAGTTTACCTTCTGTTTATCAGTCATAAATGTCAGGTGATGAGAATTGTTCAACTCCAAATCAGTCTTTAATATTTCCATAAACCAATACCAAGATGACTCAGTCTCAGCCTCCACAATTGCAAATGCAATGGGATAAAGATTGTCTTCAGCATCCATTCCAACAGCTGACAGAAGTTGACCCCCATAATGGCCCTTCAAGTGACACCCATCTAGACATATAATTGGCCTACAACCACCTTTGAAGCCATCCTTCATAGCTTGCATACAAATATACAGTCTTTCAAATACACCTTCATCCAATTTCAAGACTGTAGTCGTCCCAGGGTTTGAGGACCTAAGCTCACCTAGGTAATCATAGAGTCTTGTGTACTGCCCCTTTATATCACCATGTAACTTCTCAAGGGCCAAATTTTTTGCCCTAATACACTTACTTAAATGGACAGAAATGCTGTAATCTCTGAATACATCTTGCTTAAGGGACTTAGAGGAGTAATTTGGATCAGTGTGAAATTTGTCCAAGTACTGGTTTGCTATAAACTTAGCAGTCATGTTTGAGTTCTTATACTCCTTAAGACATCTATGTTCACCAATAAGTGACTTAATTTGCCAAGTTTCATTAGGCTCTTTAAGGTCAACTGGAGAAGCCCACAAATTCCATGGACACCCTGCCTTACAAACTGCTTGAATTCTCCTATTATCATTTCTTTTCAGCTTAACAGTGTATCTATTTTTGATGTTATACATCTTAATAGACTCCCTCAACACTTGTTTTGTTGCAAACAGTAAGCCTACCTTAAAAACTGGATTGGAAATGTCTATAGTGGTATTGAATTCAGGATATCTAGGCTTCTTATGTTGACCATCTGAATCAGACTCATCTAAACTGTGAAATGATTCAGAATTTACACTATCAGGTTCACTATCAACCCTAACTTCATCACTGCCCTCCACATTAGGTTTATGTGATCCTTCTTGAGTCATATTATCACCCACACCCTTAGAAACAGTATCATCTTCAAGGTCATCCTCACTATCACTAAAACCAGATTCATAGGTAGTTGATTTCTCAACTTCATAGTCAATGTCTTCTGAGTCAGAATTAGAGTCTACCCTAATCTCAGAAGACACAGAAACATTATCATTTGTTTCTGGTTCACCAATGTTTTCATCCACATTATGATCATCACTAGGTTTCTCAGAAAAGTCTACCCTAACTTCAGAATTAGAGTCAGCATTCATTTCAGGTTCTACACTAGCAGCATTACTTTGATAGGGTCTAACCTCCTCCAAGTAGATGTGAACATAATGGTTTCTAGGTAATTTGCTAAGCATCTCTAGAACATCATTATCACTAGCTAAAGCTTTAACCTCAAATGGATTTTCAGAAACTTGCCAATACATCTTCATTGGTGAAGTTAATCCTGATCTTCCAATCATAGCAATAACCTCAAAGATGCTCATTTCATCCACATCACAATTATCAAAATAATCTAAAAACTGACCACTATATACCAGCTTTCGAGTCTGTAGAAAGTAACCACCATAGTGAACAACTAGGGTGAACATGGATGAAGTTTGTTCTGTCAATATATAAAAAATAGTATTAGAAAATAAACTAATTAAATATAAACAAAGCAACAAAAACAACCAAGCAGAACCACTAAAATATACATATACCAATCTCACTAAATGAATATACCAACTAGGGTGAACATATATATATGAAACCCTAATTATTACCAGCAACTACAACACTACAAAATAACTACTTTTATCATCCAACATACAGGAACACTAAAATATACATATACCAACATGCAGGACCACTAAAATATACCCTATGCATAACCACTAAATGAATGCACATATACCAATCCAATATGCAGGACCACTAAAAAATTAATGCACATATACCAACATGCTAACACTACAACACATGCACATATGACAAAAGGACCCCACAACATATAATATGAAATTCAACACCACATATAATATGAAATTCAACACCACATATGCATGAAATTCAACTCTACTTTTCATATAATAATCAAAAAGTGGTCATGCATGTTCACAACATAACAAAAAGTCAAAAAGCAACAGATTTTAATCTTATTTTAAACCCCTAATCTTATTTTAAACCCTAAACCAGTGAACCCTTTTTAAAAAGAAAACAATTAACCCTAAATTTAACTTACTGTCACAACATTTCCACTAATCTCATTTTAACTAACCCCTAATTTCAACCCTAAATCAGTTCTATCACAACCCCTCATTTTAACTAACCAATTAACCCCTAATCTTATTTTAATAGTATTTCGAAAAACCCCTAATTTTATTTTAAACCCTAATTGGTATACGAAATCTGCATATTTACCAACAAAATCTCTAATCGATCTAAGATTTTAATAGTATTTCGAAATTGTTTTTACTGTGACTGATATATTAACCCTAATTTTACTGTCACTGACATGTTGGATTAGTTATTAGCTAATTATTCATACTTTATTTTAGTTCTTGATTATTATAAATAAGAACATTATGTATTCATTAACTACCTTGAATAATAATAAAAATAAAGTCAGAAGACTTTTTCTTTTCTCTCAAATACAATCGCTTTTCACGCGTTTGTCTCTTTCAACGTAAAGAGAGTTTCAGAGTTAAGATATTCCATGTGCTATTATTTTTTTTTTTGGCTAAATATAAAGATGGAGGTTGAAAACTCAAAAAATACTATATTATTGTTTTTACACGTACAATACACATTTGATTGGCATGAGCTACCATAACCTTATGTTTAGACAGTTAAACGGATAAATGAGATTAGTCTCTAAAACTTATGGTTTCTATGAAAAGTGCACCTATACATGTATGTATTAGCCTAACCTTGCTGCATTTGAGCATCACTCACAAAAACCAGATGGTCACCATCTCTAATCACCTCCATATCATCAATTTCACCTCCCCCTTTGTTCATCACTTTACCACCAAATATCCCAAATTTCTTAGCACCAATGTCAACCAATTCCTCAAAGCTCCCCGGAAGCAAAACAAGCTTCCCGGTGGTTTCTCCCTTTTCGGGGCAACTGATCACCACTCTAGCTGAGTTAGCTGCACTACCATCCTTCACACCCTTTGCTGGATGAACTGCCAAATCTTTCTCCACATTTTGTTTAGCCGACATTATTCCGAACAGAGAATTGTGGAAGCTACTATTCCTACGCCTCAGACGGGGTCGGCCTCTAGACGATCCATCGGTACCGTCAGCGGTTGCTGAGGTACGGATGACCGGCTCACTTGTAAACCTCCCAAGGAAGCGTGTTTCCCGCTTCTCGGGGATCGGCGTGATAGGCGGAGTTCTCTTCTTTTTGCCTGTTGATTCGAATATTGTCTGTATTTCTTCATGCCCTTGTTGCTCAGCTAGGTCCCTTGGTGTCCAACCTTGGATATCGGGTTTGTCGATGTCCGCACCTTGTTCCAATAGGTACTTCACTATTTCAATGTTGCCTTCGCATACTGCAACGTGAAGAGCTGTGTAACCATTGTCCCTAGGACGTGTGACATCTCCTCCGTAACTAACGATTTCCTTGAGCAAGTTCAAGTTGTTCTGCTCGGCTGCGGTGCACGCAAAGTGACCGACATCTCCGGCATTGATATTTGCCCCATTTTCCTTTAGCAGTTTGGCTAATTGGTCATGCCCGCCTACTAATGCCTCCCATAGTGGTACACTTCCTTCTGAGTCTGCAAAACATAGTAATGAACCAAAACAACTATAAGAATTGACTGCAGGTAAACAAAATTAACATCAACTGCTTCAAGCAAAAATAGCAGGATTAATACCTTTACAGTTCAGATCTGCACCGTAATCTAGTAAAAGAAGAACACAGTTTTCGCTTCCTTTGGACGCAGCTATATGCTGATTTTATCGAAAACAATCACAGAAGAAGTACTTAAAAGATTAGCACCGCAGTCTTTTTGAACTTTGGGATCTTAACAAAATCAAAAGCTGAAGAATTTCACAAACCAGAGGTGTTCTTCCATCGTGGTCCGACTCGTTAGCACTGTGCCCCTTTTTCAATAGCTCATGCAACAACAAGTCATCTCCCTTGTGTGCGGCAAAGCAAAGATTGAGAGGCAGATCCATTAAAACCCCTTCCATAGTTGGATCATCCATATCTTTCAAATGCTGCTCCAGAAAAGAATTCCAAGATTAAAAGGACTGGATTGGATTGTATTAGGCAAAGGGTTATATTGTAAAGTACAACATGCATACCTCGAGGAGATTGTTCATGATTATGGTACCATCTCCGACATTGGCCTGAACGATATTAAGGAATGTAGTACGGTTTAGTCGAAGTAGTTGGCATAATCGTTTTGTACGCACCGTGAAGAGCTGTGGCTTATAACAAAGTACTCCGATCTCACCACAGAGATCACCTGCTTTAGCCTCTCCAACAACCTGAAAACCAGATGGTGTTGAACTCGGTTAGAGTCGATTCATGATTATTGGATTTGACAAAACTAGTGTTTGATTGCTACAACTTACATGGTCAACCCCATTTTTTCGAACCAATAGCTCCTGAGAAGCAAAACAAAACATCAGTGGCCATTTTTAAGAGAAAGTTTAAACTTAAACCAGATAAGAAAATTTCGGACAAGAAGAGAGTGTTTTATATTTTTACCACAGCGCCAGTGACAAGGATGTAGAAATCTGTAGGTGCTTCATTCTGTAGGATGACATCTTCTCTTGGAGGAAAATATTCAGCTTTCATTTCTGAGACCTTCAACAATTATTTACAAAGATACATATATATAAAATTCCACACAACTATAAAAGATATAAGTTTTAGTACAATAGCTTAGCATGTTTGTAGTGGATTACCAGCTGAAAAAGCAAGTCATTAGAAACCCCACGAAACAAGTACACATTATCCATAAGAGAGTAGAAAAGATAATGTGAAATGCTCGATCGGATGGCTTTAGGAAGGGAATCGAGCGTCTCTTGGTGCTGCAGCCCCTCAGAATCGGTCCGGTACTTGAGACATAAATGTGCAAGCATCTGATCTTGAAGGCGGCGTGGCAGTTGGTTTCTCTGAGCAAAGCTTGAAGCAGCTTGAATCGTATCCCTCTGAGAGTCCAAAAACAGGAAAGATTAACAAAGATGAACTCTGAGAGTCCATGTGCGAATGAGAACCAGATAAACTATAAGAATTCACTCACGAATATTCTGGTTCTGCTAGTTCCATGGACAACCAAGTTTGTCATGTTCCCGATCAAATACGCGGTCAATCCGAGGTTGAAGAGCATGTAGAAAGTGTCGAAAATCATCTCCTGAGTATTCACAGGATGCAAATCCCCATAGCCAACAGTAGTGAGTGTAGTGATAGACCAGTATATCGATGTCACATATCGAACAGAGAGGCTCTGTTCATGGAAATTGTCTCCCATAGAATCTGAAAGCCACGTTCTTCCAGGATCATGATATTTTGCAGCAATGCGATAATAGAAGCATCCAGCACAATGAACAGCAAAAATGGTAACCTACAAAAACATCCAAAGCTCCATAAGTGCCAAGCACATTTCAGATAACATCACCTCCAAATCATTTTTTTGCTGTACTCACACATATAAGTTTGGCACATCGAACCCAAAAGTAGTTGTAGTTCCTGTCTTTCTCCAATCTGTTGGAACCAACAATGCCTCATGTCACACAAGATCAGGCAATAAACAAAGTTGAACAACAATTCTGATAGTGACAAAGCTCTTGTACCTTGAAAACAAGGCACTAACTCTTCGGAGACGCCAAAGGCGAAGCATGTTGAATAGGCCATATGAGCGCAATGGCCTAGGCGAAATCTTCCGAGCAAGTTCGGATGGTATGGTGGATATAATGTCTAGAACCAACCAGGAACTGGCATACTTCCAAGCAATCCTTTTCGGGTCATCGATGAGGAGATAGGTAGCTTTATCGAGGTATGCAACAAAGAAAGTGAGAATGATATCCATGGCAAAGAATCCATTAACAACGTTATCTGTAACCGCGAGTGGTGTATCCGGTTTTTCGAGGAACCCGAATTCGAAGGGTGAAACCCAAGCAGTGTAGATGACCAGAAGAACCAGGAAAGTCTCCCATACCCTGCAAGGATCAAGTAAAATTATTCCTTTCAAATTTCACAGCATCAAGTAAGGACAAAACATTTCCAATCGGAACACATCAAGCCCTCAACTTTGATCACCAATCCTTCTTTTTGGTAGGAAAAGCAAAAGCATATTCTACTTGTCAACAAAAACTGAACACGTTCAAGGATCAAACTGCAGTTTCCAACAAAAATTAACAGAAGAAAGCAAATATTTTTCAGTCCCTTAAACATTTCTGATTTCAAACTAATCCTTTTCCATATGCAGCAACAAAGTATATCAAAAAACAAGAAAAGAACTTTGCAATCCCAAAGGTTGCAGAGAACTGTGGCTTAACCAGAAGAAACCAACAAGCTAAGAAAGGACAAATTTTTAGCGTCTTTTCCAAAACAAAAGCTCACGAGATTCAATGCACTGATTTTCCCAAGACAAAAAGAAAGCAAGGGGTATGTTTACCTGTAACGACGATCATAGGGAGAAATGATGTAGCTTCTGAGCTTGATTCTACGGATACTCCTGCCTCCAAGCGGAGGAAGTATACCAGTGGAGAGACTGTAATGGCTACTCTCTCTAGAGAGTTGTTCCATCTCTTCTTCATCTTCTTGCCTACACAGTACTGAACCTCCAAGCATCTCTATCTTCTTCTTCTTCTTCTTCTGAGCTTGTTCTTGCTTTGAAAATGGTTGCTCTTCTTTCCCTCATATAAACGAGCTAAAAGACTTGCCTTTTTTCCTTTCTCTTTCCTAATTGTATTTGTACGTAGTCATTTGGGTTTGTTTTGTTTTGCTGTTAAATTCTGTCTTACTGCTCACTCAACCTCTAACTGTAGCATTATAGTGGAGCACTTACTACTAATATTCAATCTAAAGCCTTCCCCTTTTGGACAATTTTAGCTTAAATTATGGTTTTAGTCCCTTTAGAGAATTATATCACAAATAAGTACTTAAAGTAGTAACTTTTTATTTAGGTACTTAAACTATATTTATTTTTTGTCAAAATAGGTACATAAAGTATTTTTTTGTCAAAATAAATATATAAAGTATATTCTTTTGTCAAAATAGGTACCTAATGTAGTTTCTAATCAATGTCCATGACAACTTTACAAACCTAGATGAAAAAATATACATACTTTATGTATCTATTTTGATGAAAAAAATACTTTAGGTATCTATTTTGACTAAAAAAATACTTTAAGTATTTATTTTGACAAAAAAATAAACTTTAAATACTTATTTTGACCAAAAAATATTTTAGGTACTTAAATAAAAGAATTAATATACTTTAGATATTTATTTATAGTATAAGCTAAATTGAAACAATACACAAAAAGATTAGAATGATCCCTACACAAGGATTTTTAGTCAAAACAAATCCCTACACAAGGATGATACTCGCGAATTGAGAAATGCTTTAATTTTTTGCGTATATAAAAAATCAGCCCTCAAACTATGTTTTTTGTTTGCTTTTGGTCCTTAAATTATTTTTTGGTCAAAACAAGTATTTAAACTATTATTTATGATAACTTTAAGTCCTTGAACTATTTTTTGATCAAAATATGTACCTAAACTATACAATTGTTTTTGCTTTCAGTCTTTAAATTATTTATTGGTCAAAAAAATATGTGATGTGTCAACATCTTATTCGTCGAATTTTTTTTGACTTAAATAACAACCGGACTTAAAGTGACCAAAAATAATAGTTTGGATTCTTATTTTTTTTTAAAAAATAGTTTAAGGGCTAAAAGTAAACAAAGTGTATAATTTAGGAGTTATCTTCCATTTAAGCCTTAATATTTTACTCATCGAAAGATAAAATGGGAAATAAAATTTTGGCCTATTTACTATCTTTAAGTTTAATACTATGATTTAACACATTTTGCATCTCCAACTTTTTTTTAAAAATGTTATTTTCAATAAATAATAAAAGATAATAAAACTATCAATTTTACATTTAATATAAATAATTATTATAATATTAGAGTTATATATTTTAAAAAATATCTGTCATGCATGGATGGGACAGACTTAAATTTAGATGCAAGTAGCAAGTGTTCCATGAGATGAATTGATGTTTGGGAGGACCACTTTGTGATAATTTAATTTGCTAAGTAATTTAAGGGTTGTTTTTGCAGATTTTATCAATCTTAAATTATCCAAAATCTAGTTATCCAAAGACCGACGGATATATGTAATGTTTGGTAAAGAGAGGTTTGGGCAAAAATTAGAGGTTTGAAGCATAATTGTAGGTTTGACCAGTCAAATCTGCTACTATTATTGTTTGGTAAATAGCGGATTGAAAGAGCAGATTGGGGTAAAAACGCTAATTTTGAAAAAGCTTATGGCCCTGTTTGACAATTAGCGGATAGCTGATAGCGGGTTATATTAGCTGATAGTTGATAGCTGATTGCATTAGCTGATTTGACTAGCGAATTGTATTAGCTGATTGTATAAAAGTGTTTGGTAAAATTAACTGATAGCTGATAGCTGTTTGATTATTTAAACAAGCAAAATGACATATAAGGACATGATTATATTCAATACTTGTTTGAATAATTTATCAGTTATGAATATTTTGTATCTAATAAATATTAATTAGATTTGTAAAAATTATTTTTAATATAAATTTCCTAAACACATTTGAAAGATTTATATATTAATTTATTATTTAATAATTATTAAAAAAAGTTATATGCACATATAAATATGTGATAATAAAAAATAAAATTAACTTACAAATATCACCATATAAATTAGTAGTAACAACAAATAAGTCGAATATTTAATATGTTATTATTTATATTAAAAATGTTATTATTTAATTTAAATTATTTGGAGATTTTTGGTAATTGTTAAGGGTAAAAAAGTCATTACAACTCTAATATCAAACATCTAATCTCAAAAAGCTCATATTAGGAGCTATTTCAAAATTAGCTTTTTCACCTCAATCCGCTCTTTCAATCCGCTATTTACCAAACATCAATATTAGCGGATTTGACTAGTCAAACCTCTAATTATAGCTCAAACCTCTAATTTTTGCCCAAACCGCTATTTACCAAACAAGGCCTATAATAGGAGCTTTTTGATATTAGAGGTTTGATATTAGAGTTGTAAAGACTCTTTTACCCTTACTAATTACCAAAAATCTCAAAATAACCTAAATTAAATATTTTCTCACCCTATTTATAAGCTAATCTTATTTACTTTTTTCTTTTTATTATCACATATTTATATGTGTATTTAAATTTATTAATTAATTAAATTATATTAAAATAATTATATAAATAATAAATTAATATATAAATCATTTGAATATGTCTAGAAAAGTTATATTAGAAATAATTTTATAGATCTAATTAATAATAATTAGATACAAAATATTGATAAATAATAAACTATTCAAAAGTATTGAATATAGACATGTCCTTATATGTCATTTTACTTGTTTAAATAATCTAACAGCTATCAGTTAATTTTACCAAACACTTTTATACAATCAGCTAATATAATCCACTAGTCAAATCAGCTAATGCAATCAGCTATCAACTATCAGCTAATGAATCCGCTATCCGCTATCAGTTATCCGCTAATTGTCAAACAAGGTCATAATATTCGAATTACATTGCCCGATATTAATATGAATAAAAGGCAATTATTAACAAATTTACTTTTTCAAAAAGAAATCATTATTTATACATAATTTGTTTGTCATCATTTTATATGTTAGTGGAGTATTTATAACTTCAAAAAAGTATAATTGAATGAATTGTGAAGTTTGTTGGTGTAATGGAATGTCAGTTGATATTTTAAAATATTAAAAATATCAAAAAACATAAAAAAGAAATTAAAATTATTAAAAAAATTAATATTGGTTTAAAATATAATTAAGACTTTTAAAAAAAATTGAAACCCACCATCAAACTCTACTAACTTTTAAGCTTTGCTTGATACAGAGAAAAAGAGAAAATTGAAAAGAAAATGAATTTAAGGGTTGTTTGTTACAATAAAAAATTAGAAGGAAAGAAAATAAGAATGGAGGTAGTTTTCCTTACTTATATACAAATAGTTTTCTCTCTAAATTAGGTGGAAAAATAAGAAAGAAAAGAGAAAGCTATCTCACTATAATAATAAAATTATGAAATTATATTCAAAAATTCTAATTTTATTTTAACCATATTTATAATTTTGAAATTTTTTGAAAAACAACTTCTTAAATATAAACATAATTTGTATATCGAACCTTAACCTAAATCGAGTTACATAAATTATAGGGCAATTATTTGATACACTAGTGGTGGAAACTAAATTTTTTTACAAACACCTTAGTTTTAGGGTTTAGTGACTTAGTTTAGGGTGTATGGTTTAGGAGTTTAGGTGTATGTGTTTTGAATTTAGGGATAGTGGTTGAAATTTATAGTTTAGGGTTATAATTTAGGGTTTGTAGATTAAAACCTAAATCCCCACCATATTACTCTAAAAACTAAACTTTAAACTCTAACTCTAAACCCTAAATTCTACCATTATACGTAAATTCTAAATCCCTACACCTAAACCCCTAAACTCTACACCCTAAATTAAGCCTCTAAACCCTAAAACTAAGGTATTTATGAAAAATTTTAGTTTACACCGCTAGTGTATAGGATAATAATCTTATATTATATTCATAACATTTTTGAATATTCAAATACTTTAAATTTTAAAATATTTCATTATATTAAATATACTCAGCTTTATTATATTAATATATAATATAACATTCTTATTTTAATTATAAAATTATTACTGTAACTAGTACAATTTATTATTTTAATAAAAAATGTTATTTAGTACTATGCTATAATTATTAAATTCTTTAAAAAACTATTATTTCTATTTTTAATATTATTTTATTTATAATTATACTGATATAAATAATTTTTAAAAATATTATATTATTAAAAAAAACATACTCAGCTATACTTTAATAATATAATTATAATTGAATAAAGATATTATTTAGTACTATACTATAATTATTCAATACTTTAAAAACTACTATTTCTATTTTTAAATAATATTTTATTTATAACTATACTGATATAAATAATATTTAAAAAATATTATAGTATTTTAAAGATAAAAAAGCATAATCGACTATATTTTAATAATATACTTATAATTGAATAAAAATATTATTTAACATTATACTATCATTAATTTTTTTTAATATTCTAATTCAATTACAAGGTAATATCTTATTCGGGCTTCAGTTTATTAAAAAAAACATACTTAGCTATATTTAGAAATTGTAAAAAAAAAATCCAACAACTGTCTTAGTGAAAAACTGGATGATGTTTATCCTAAAAGACACGGGATCAAATCGCTTTGCCTACATAGTGTATGCACATTGTCAAAGGGTCAAGAATATCTGTGAACATATACTATATTGTAATCACATTTAGACTATTAAAAAATTGTAAAAAAAATATTAATAACTATATTAACGTAAATAATATTTATTTTTTAAGTTTTCTCTCATGAAACAAACAGAAGTTAAGAAAGTTATTTTTGAACGGTTGGATTAGGTTTGAGTGTTCTTATTATTATTTTTTTTTGGTGAAAAGGTATGATTCCATTCATTTAAAATCACACACAAAAAATATTAGTACAAGCCTCATTAAAAACCTTATTAAACCTAAATAGAGAAAAAATACTCATACTAATAGTAAAATAAAATAAAGCATACTACGGGAAGACCCGGTAAAGCAATAAGCAACAAAGAAAACAACTAAAGATGCGCAACATCATCTAGTAACAACGAACTAATCCAACCCGGTTTGAGTGTTCTTATTGATTTCGTATTATGGCTAAAAAATCCATATCAATATTAGGTTCAATCAACATAAAATTGTCTAAATTATACTCTCTTTTTTATATGTGTCTAAACTATATTTTAGACCAAATAAATGTTTAATATTTTATTCCGTAATCATTGTACAATTTTTTTCATTAACATCCGTTTAAAATTTTCATTATCCAATGAAAATGAAACATGAGATCTATTTATTACTTTGCATTTATTTTTTGTTTTAAAATAAAAAAATTATTAATTTTTCCAACTCCAAACTTTAATGTTCTTGGACAAATTCCCAAGTCCTTAATTTTCAAAATTCCTAACTCCACAATCTCAAAATTCGGCCACCGTCAACCACCACCCATATCTTCGTCATCAGAACCTATTGACAGAGTATCACTTATTGTCTTTCTAAATTCTCAAAATTCTTAAATCTCCCATACCCAAAATCCTAAATCCCGTATCTCAACTCCCCTCATTCTTGCTGACCACCGATGCCAACCCAGTCATCGTGGGGTCCGAGAACGGAAGAATGACCGATGGTGGAAAGATTTGGATATTTTATGGGTTTTTAAAAATTTTAGAGTTTTTTTTTTCTTTTAAAGAAAACGACAGATTTTATTATTTTAAAAAAATTAAAAAAAAAACTAAAACGTATGTCACGACTTTATATGTATTTGGATAACAGAAAATTTAACGGTCATTGACCAAAAACATTCTAATAGTTACGAAATGAAAAATTAAAAATAAATTTGACTCAAAAAATAATTTCGATATCTAAAAAAGAGTACAGTTTAAGTATTTTTATAATGATTAAGCCTCAATATCATTGTTATTAACATTAACATCAGAATTATATGCCCTATCATGACCGTGAAAAGAAATCTTTAAATAACCATAATTATGCTAATTAAACAGATATAATAAGAAAAAAATATCTCATGTATTAGCAATGAAAACAGAAAGTTTTCGCGAGCGCCATAGTTTTAGAATTTAAGGGTTATGTATATGAGTTCAAAATATAGTATTTATGGTTAAAATTTAGGGTTTAGAGTTAAAATTTAGAGGTTAGGGTTTAGATTTAGGGTAATATTTTTAAAGATTTGAGTTTTAACCTATTAACCCTAAAATTAATTCTAACCATACCCCCTAATTCAAAATTTATACACTTAAACTCTTAAACACCAAACCTTAAACAAAATCCTAGGCATTTGTGCACAAAATAATTACCCAAATAATAATCACAATTACATGAAAGTCACTAATAATGCTACCATGGTCCCATCCCATGAGGCCATTGTCAAATTAGAGGGAAATAAAATCAAGGGTAAATTATACAAATGGTCACTAAACTACCTTAAAAATACAAAGTGATCATTAAACTTTTAAAAATTACATAATAGTTATTAAATTTTATTTTTTTATTACAAAATGTCATTAGGGCGTTAACTGTCGTTAATTGGGAAATATGACAGTTACGAAAATTTGTATAAGAACATATGTAATCCCCAACATTTACACATTCAATCAATTTAGACATCACTTATGAGGGTTGAATTAGGAATAAATTAATTGAATATGTCAATATGAAGGATTAATTGTTATATTATTTAAATTTCCGTAACTGTCACGTCACCCAATTAACGACAATTAACAGCTCAATGACCATTTTGTAACAAAAACTAAAGTTTAATACCCATTATATAACATTTGAAAATTTGATGACTATTTTATATTTTTAGAGATAGTTTAGTGATTATTTGTGTACTTTACCCTAAAATCAATGTAAGTCTCAACTGCCATGCCATGCATGCCTCCATTTTGACCGTTCAAAGCCACAGACGCCTGATTTGAACGTCTCATACACCTTTTTAGATGGGAAGGCGAAGCCCACTTTTCTTTCCACTAAAAAAGAGGTTATAAATTAATTCACTTTTATTCCATATGCAATTTAATGATAAAGTTCTATTTAGTTTAATTATACCCATAAACTTTAGATTATAATTTAAATGTGCATATGAAGTTTTAGTTTGGTTCAATAATTCATATTAAAAAAATACTGAATTGGTTGGATTGTGGTAACCAATGCTGTCTTTTGGATTCTTTTTGAAGCTTTCGGCATTTTTTTTATTTTTAGATTTGTATGTTCTTTTAAAAATTTGGGTAAACTACACAGATGACCATTGAATTATGAGTTTGGTGTCAAAATGACCACTATATTATTTTTCGACAAATGCACCACACAACTTTTTAAATGGTTCCATTTTAGCCACACACAGTTAAAAAAACAAAAAAGTTAACGGAACTATTAAAAAATTGGTATAATTACACATTTGATCCTCTATATTTATACAATATATCAATTTAGTCATAATTTTAATCTAATAAAATAAATTAATTATTCAATAAGGTGGTGACACGTGTCACCACCTTATTGGGGGATTTTAATTATTTTTATTTAACTAAATTAATTAATAATATATGTGTTATACATATGGAGAAAGAAAAAACAAACAATAGACTCACCCTTAGCAAGATTCAAACCTAGGAATCCTTAAGGGTTGTGGCATGGTTTTGCCACTAGGCCAAATAAGTATTTTTAACATGAAATACTAATTATAATATATATCTTATTCGATTGTAATTTAGTTTGTAATATTATATATATAATAATAAAAATCCCCCAATAAGGTGGTGACACGTGTCACCATCTTATTGAATAATTAATTTATTTTATTAGATTAAAATTATGATTAAATTGATATATTGTATAAATATAGAGGATCAAATGTGTAATTATACTAATTTTTTAACAGTTCTGTCAACTTTTTTGTTTTTTTAACGGCACGTGGCTAAAATGGAACCATTTAAATAGTTGTGTGGTGCATTTGCCGAAAAAATAATATATTGGTCATTTTGACACCAAACCCATAGTTCAGTGGTCATTTGTGTAGTTTACCCTAAAAAACTTTATGATACTTTTAGATGTTTTTAGAAACTATCGTCAAAAATATATAAAGGTAAGAGTGAGAAATTTGAATGAGTGGTCAAAAATACTTATTTTATATAAGTTTAAATTTTGGTATCCACCTTAAAAAATATAAATATCTCCCTGATTAATTAAAAAGAATAAGAAAAATTTGACTAAAAAAATATTTTTCGATTTGACTTGATGAGTAAAATCTATTACTTAATTTTTATGAGTTAGTGTCACACAATGACATGGATTTACCTTTTTTTTTGGAAATAATCTACATTCATTTTCCACGTGTAAAAGGTGTCTTGAAAACGTCAACACGTAAGGAATAAAGACCATTTTGTTGGTAATGGAGTACATAATTTTGGTAGTGGAACGAAGGTGAGCTTGGGTATAAGGTGCTAAGCAAAAGCAAATAATATAAATATTAGGGGATTTGAAAAAGTTTCTTTTTTATATATATAGAAAATTCTAGAGCGGGAGCGTCTGCTGAATATAATATAAAACGGGTTACTTAAGAATGTTACCTCAATAGTTGGGGCAGTGTTCATGATTCATGAAGAAGTAAAACGGGTTCATCCCTTTAAACAGAACATGCTTAACTTATTCGACATCGCTACCGGAACAAGTTCGTCGGTTAATTAAAATTAATATAATATAAAAACTTATAAATTAAAATATATGAAAGTTAGGGTTTTTAATATATTAGAATTAATTATTTTATTTTTATCTCTTTTAATTTGTGGGTTAAATTTTTGGAGTGTTTTTATTTTAACAATTTTATTCATTAACATATTTAAATAAATATATGAGGTACGAGGAAGAAGACGATTTGTAAAATTTTAATTTATAAGAAAACATTATGTGGAAAATAAAGATAATGTGAGTTTATTTAATTGGGTAGGATCATGAATGAGATTGTGAGAATGATTCATGGAATAATTTCTTCTAATTTTATTTTAAAACATGATTAATTGCATGTCGAACCTTTAAGAATTTTAAAATTATTTAAAAGTCATTAAAAATTAATGATGTTCAACGATGTATTGCATTAGTGATATTCAGCGGTGTGCGACGCCCGTTCTAAACTCATATATATATAAGATCACTTCATTCAACAAACAAAGAAAAATACAAACAGAGAATGAGAAAACATGGGAAAGAGAAGAAATACAGATGAACAATAACAATCAGAACAATATAACATAAACAAACAAAAGAAGCACATCAACACAAACACAAGCAAGCGGGAAATGAAAAACCGGAGACGACAACGAGTATAAAGGAAGCAGAAACAATGGAACGAAGCCGAGGAGAAAGAAGTCAGCCGATTCAATTTCTTCAGTTGCATGTCAAGTTTGTAAACATAGAAGCACAAGTACTTGTGGAGCATTGTAGAGAGAAAGCTCTCGGAGACACCGTGTCAAGATAAGGAGATCATCTGTGTTAGATGAGCTAAGGGGAAGAAGCGAAGCCGGAAAACCAACCGATGCGCTCTTTCACCGGTGAGACGCGAACACTCTGCCTCACCACCTCAACAAAGTCGGGAGAAGCCACCAAAAATCGACTAGAAAAGACAAAAAATGGCCGGAGACGATGATCCAGAAGAGAACAGAACTACCCTCTATCAGATCTTCCACAGCCTCTGCTTATAAGGGGTCGAGCTGCCTTCTCGAAAATTGAACCAGCTCGGACCATGACGGTTGGAGAAAAACCGTTCCCAGCGAACTAGTCACTCGAAAGCAAAAAAAAGCCATTGACAAAAAAAGAAACGACAACAAAAAAAACAGAAGGCAAAAGGAAGATAAAGGAAGTGAAGAGAGGAAAAAGGGTGGGAGGCCAGCTACCAAGGAGATAGTTTTTGGGGTAAGACTTGTTCATCAATCAATCAATCAATCATCATTCAATTGAATTCATCACTTGAATCATTTCTCTTTCAAAGTTTCTTTCTTCTTTTTCCTTTTAGTTTTTCTTTTCTTTTTGAGATTATTTCTAAAATGTTAAGCATGATTAATTTAATAACCATGTTCGGCTAAATCTTCATAAGCCGAAGGCTTATGCAATGGTGCGTTCTCAAGGCGAGGTTCGAATCTATGCTTCAAACATTTCGGAAACTTTTCTCGATTTATTTATACTTTATTTTCAAAATCAAAATGATTTTTAAACCCAAAGATTGACTTTGGAGAAATCAATTGTTTTGATCTATCAAGTGGGAGGGAGGATCGGTTATTGAAACAAATCCAACTTCCAGGGAACACACTTAGTAAATAGATTACTAAGGGAAATTGAGATCGAATTGTTTTTTTTATAGAAATAACTTTTCGAGTTGGTTATGAGCTTAAAGAATTTGTTTTCTCAAACATTGAGTTGATTTAGACAAATTATCAAAACTGAAGCTAAACATTGGGTTTGGAAATTCAGTTTACGAAGAAAACTCAAGGATTGACCCCGTAGTAATTTCGCCAACAAGTTTTCCGAAATAAAAAATCTTTGCCAATGAATCGAGTAGAACAAGTCAAAGCTTAGCCAATGCTGAATATCTCTATTATTAGTTTTAACATTTTTAAACAATTTTTCTTGCTCTCTTAAATTACTACATTTCGTTGCAATTTCCCCCACCCCAAACCACACAAACTCAATTCCATCATCTCTTGGTTCAGAAACGTCAAAGGCGCAACAAGGAAAGTCCAAGTCCTTGTGGGTTCGACTCCTACTTCCCTATCTATACTGAATTTAATTCCTTTATCTATTTATTTATTTGGAAGAAGGAAATTATTCTTGAAACGTTACGACGTGTGTCAAAATTGGCACCGTTGCCGGGGACTTCGACAACTTTTACTGTTTGTTTTGGATTGTTTATGACCAGGAGAAATCCGGGAGAACATATTGAATTCATTCCAGAAATTGAAGCATTTGCGAGACGACAAAATGCACAACAAAACCGAGAGAAGCAATATAAGTTGCGTCAACAACAACTCCAACAAGATATCGAATCATCCCAACCCGAAATACACTTTGAAGAACGAAACCAAATGGGAGACAACGAACAGACGATCCAGCAACTGATCAGGGCACCATATGACAATCAGCCCTTGTGCATAACATTCCCGAATGGTGAAACGCCATTCCAGCTAAAAACGGGCTTGATTCATCTCCTACAAACCTTCCACGGTTTGCCCAGCGAAAACCCTCACAAACACCTTAAGGAGTTCTACATGGTTTGCTCAACTACGAAACCACAAGGAGTATCAAAGGATCAAATTAAACTTCGCGCCTTTCCCTTTTCTTTAGTTGATATTGCTAAGGATTGGCTTTATGATTTACCTTCTAACTCAGTTACTACCTGGACTGAAATGGCTCGCTTGTTTCTTGATAGGTTCTTCCCAGCTGCTAAAGCAAATGAAACGAGGCGAAATATTCTAAGTATCCGACAAAAGGATACCGAAACACTTTATGAATATTGGGAGCGCTTTAAGAAACCATGCGCAAATTGCCCACAACACGGTTTGTCAGATCAAACACTTATTCAATATTTTTATGAAGGACTAACCCCTACAGATATAAAAGTAGTTGATGCAGCTAGCGGGAGGAGCCCTAGTCAATATGACCCCGGCGGCAACAAGGACATTGATTTCGACCATGGCAGCCAACTCACAACGCTTCTACTAATCGAGTGAACCATCTCGAAGAGTTAATGAGGTATGCACCGTTTCATTAGAAAGCAAGATTGATAAATTAGCTGACATTGTGCAAACTTTGGTTGCATATAGGAAGATTGTTTCTAGGCTTTGTGGGATATGCACAAATCCAAGAAGAAGATACCGAACAAGTGAAAGCGATGGGGAACTTTCCGGGATCCTATCAAAAGCAGTACTACCCTAATGCCAATCAAGGGTGGAGAGACCAAGGCTTTGCGTAAAACCAAAGACAAAGTACCAGCCAAGGCAGCCTAACCAACAATTCCAACAAAAATCAAACCTAGAGTCCATTGTAGAACGATTGGCCATATCCCAGGAAAAATTCCAAAATCGTGCAGAAGCCCATTTCCAAGAATTAGATAAGCAAATGAGTCAAATGGCCCAAAGAATAGGAAGAATAGAGTCACAAGAGAAGCTACCTTCTCAGACAGAGTCAAACCCTAGAGAAAATGTAAGTGCCGTCACACTTCGTAGTGGAACCGTTATAGCTCTAAAAGAACCATAAAAAATAAGAGTCCAACTCCTACCGTAGAAGAAGGTAACGAAAACAAAGATAACCCTTTACCACCATCCCCTCCTTCGACTCCACCTATTGTAGTCGCGTCTCCTTTCCCATCACGCTTAGTAAAACAAGATAAAAAGGCCGAAGAGAGGGAAATTATTGATGTGTTTAAAAAGTCCAAGTGAATAATCCCCTCTTAGAAGTCATTCGACAAGTGCCAAGGTACGCTCGTTTCCTCAAAGAGCTTTGCACAACCAAGCGAAAACTCACCGGGCACGAAAAGGTAAACTTGGGAGAGCACGTTTCTGCAGTTTTTCAACGTAAGTTACCACCCAAAATAAAAGATCAAGGGATGTTTGCTATACCCTGTCAAATTGGTAACATATCTATTAAACGTGCTATGTGCGATCTTAAAGCTTCAATAAATGTAATGCCGCTCTCTGTTTATAAAATGATAACTAATGATCCTTTGAAGGAAACCAAAATTACGATATAGTTGGCAGATCGATCAGTCATCTATCCAAAAGGATTGTTGGAAAATGTACTGGTAAAGCTAGATGTCTTGTTTTTCCCTGCGGACTTCTACGTGATTGATATGGCTCACGATAGAACAAACACTTGCTCCGAAGTGTTGTTGGGATGTCCATTCCATAGCACATCAAACACGAAAATAGAAGTAAGGAGCGATCTTTTATCTATGGAATTTGACAGTGAGGTAGTAGAATTCGATGTTTATAAGGCAATGAGGTATCCTGATGAGGTTGAATTTGTTAACTCAATTGATATTATTGATCCATGTATAGAAGAGTATGTAGATACTAATGTTTTCGATAACTTTAGTATCGACTATGAGCTTTGCAACAATGAGGTAGAAAGGGAGAACGAACTTTTTTCCTTTATTAGTTATGATTTAGCTTTAATTCCATCTAAGACTAAACCTATGCCATCTATTTTGCAGGCTCCGAAGTTGGAATTAAAGGAACTCCCATCTCACCTTAAGTACGCCTTCTTGGGAGATAATGATACCCTACCGGTTATCATTTTGAACGAATTAACCGTAGAGGAGGAAGTCGACCTTGTCACAGTCCTGCGAAAGTATAAGGAAGCAATCGGTTGGACGGTTGCAGACATCAAAAGACTTAGCCCCTCAACTTGTATGCACAAGATCAAAATCGAGGAAGGGGCAAATTCATCTCGATAAGGTCAGCGACGCTTGAATGATCCCATGATGAAGGTAGTACAAGCTGAAATTTAAAAACTTCTAGATGCCAATATTATATATCCAATCTCGGATAGCGAGTGGGTAAGTCCTATTCATGTTGTTCCTAAAAAAACCGGCATCACGGTAATTAGAAATGACTAAGGTGAGTTAGTTCCAACTCGAGTTCATAATGGATGGCGAGTTTGCATAGATTACAGGAAGTTGAATTCTCTAACCCAAAAAGATCACTTTCCTTTACCATACATTGATCAAATGATTGAAAGATTAGCTGGTAAATCTCACTATTGCTGTCTCGATGATTTTTCAGGTTTCTTTCAAATTCTCGTAGCCCCTGAGGACCAAGAGAAGACCACGTTTACATGCCCATTCGGAACCTTCGCCTATCGACGAATGTCGTTTGGACTATGTAATGCTTCGGCTACGTTCCAGCGATGTATGATAAGTATATTTTCAGATTATGTTGAGAAGGGGATTAAAGTGTTTATGGATGACTTCACTGTATATGGAGATTCTTTTGGTGAGTGCTTGCTTAATTTAACTAATGTATTAAAACGCTGCATTGAGTTTAACCTTGTACTCAATTAAGAAAAATGTCACTTCATGGTTAACAAAGGCTTGGTGTTAGGACATATAATATCTTTTAAAGGAATTTCTGTTGATAAGGATAAGACAAACATTATCCGCTCACTCCCATACCCCACAACTGTGAGGGATATTCGCTCTTTTCTTGGACATGCAGGTTTCTACATGCGATTTATAAAAGAATTCTCAAAGATAGCACAACCACTATGTCGGTTACTGCAGAAAGATGTAGAGTTCGACTTTACATCCGATTGCAAGAAATCATTTGATGCAATTAAGGGGAAACTTGTATCCGTGCCGATAGTGCAACCGTTGGATTGGAACTTGTCGTTCGAAATTATGTGCGACGCCTCAGATTTTAGTGTTGGAGTGGTACTTGGTTAAAGGAAAGGACGAGAGCCTCATATCATCGCCTATGCATCAAGAACGCTTGATCCAGCACAACGCAACTATTCAACTACATAAAAAGAATTGTTTGCTGTAGTTTTTGCTTTAGATAAATTTCGCTCTTATTTACTTGGGACTAAAATTATTGTTTTTTCTGACCATGCACCCTTGCGTTATCTGATGAGCAAGAAGGAAGCAAAACCGAGGCTAATCCGGTGGATTTTACTCCTTCAAGAGTTTAATCTCGAGATAAAAGACAAGAAGGGGAGTGAAAATTTAGTGGCCGATCACCTCAGCCGAATCCCATTGACCAATTCGGATTCGCCTATTAATGACGAGTTCCCTGAAGAAAATTTGATGATGGTGCAAGCTTAAACACCTTGGTTTGCGGACATTGTGAATTATTTGGCTATAGGTGAATTGCCCCTTGACTTGCCACGGTCAGAAATTAACCGAATCAAGAGGGAATCCAGGTTCTATATTTGGGATGATCCCTACCTTTGGAGACATTGTTTCGATCAGGTAATATGACGGTGTGTAACCGAAGACGAGGTAAAATCTATCCTTAATTTCTGTCATTCATATGCATGTGGTGGACACTATGGACCTAAAAGGACAGCTCATAAAATTCTTGAATGTGGATTCTATTGGCCGAATATTTTTCGTGACACATTTATTTTGCAAATCATGTGATAAGTGTCAAAGAGTTGGTAACTTAAGCCGACGTAATGAAATGCGCCTAAATCCTATTCATGTTTGTGAAATATTTGATGTGTGGGGGATAGATTATATGAGGCCATTTGTATCATCATTCGGTAATTTTTATATTATTTTAGCTGTTGATTATGTTTCGCGATGGGTTGAGGCTAAAACTACAAAAATAATGATGCTAAAACCACCGTCAAATTTTTGAAAGATTATATTTTTCCAGGTTTGGCACACTGAGAGCGCTGATATGCGACAGAGAGAAACATTTTATCAATCGAGTCATCGATGCACTAATGAAAAAATTTGGCGTCACCCAACGCATTGCGACGTTGTACCATCCGCAAACGAATGGTTAGGCAGAGGTATCAAACCGCGAAATCAAGACCATTCTTGAAAAGATCATGAAACCCGATCGTAAGGATTAGAGCGTTAAGCTGAATGACGCACTATGGGCACATCGGACATCGTATAAGGGTCCTATCGGGATGTCTCTTATCGCCTTGTTTTTGGTAATCCGTGCCATTTATCGGTCGAATTGGAGCATCACGCGCGTTGGGCAGTCCTAAAATGCAACATTGAAATGGATCTAGTTGGCGAAACGCGTAAACTCGATATCCAGGAGTTGGAAGAAATTCGAAAAAATGCCTACAACAGTTCAAAATTTTTTAAGGAAAAAAAATAAAGATTTTCACGATCGTAATATTGCATTTAAATCATTTTATATTGGTCCAAAGGTTTTATTATTTAACTCTAAATTAAAACTTTTTGCAAGGAAATTACGATCAAAGTGACTTGGACCGTACACAGTGACTGATATTTTCCACATTGTGCGTGGAAATTAAAAGTAATTTTGGAGAGCCATTTAAAGTTAACAGTCAACGGCTTAAACCGTACTATGACAATGCTCCGGTTGGTCTAGTCGAGGAAATTCGTCTAATCAAACCTCTCACTTGAATGAGGTCGTCAAGCTAGCGACGATAAACAAGCGCTGGATGGGAGGCAACCCATTTTATTTATTTCTTGATTTTAATTTTTCAGTTTCAAATTTATTTTTATTTCCTTTATTTTAATTTTATTTTATCTGATCTTTATTTTATTTTTATTCACAGATAATACAGGTCGATCGAATAAAAGGCATGAGAAGATATCATTATCAGCTAGATTTTGTGGGCCCATTTTAAATTTTTAAAACTCAAAAAAATTCTACCCCCTTATCCCTCAGCTGATTTTTACCCTTTTTTCTTATCTCACTTTTCAAATAAAATACCTTTATCCCTTTATTATTTTCAAAACCCACATCTCATTCTTTTTTATCTTTTCTTTTAAGCATATTTTTTATTAACTTTCCCTTACCTTTTCTTTATTTTGCAGCCGTCATCTCACCCTTCTTTCTTCACGCACACAAAGCCCCCAACCTTCGAACCAAACATTGCTCAGCCAACCTCCATCTTCTCCGGTGAGCCAACATGGTGCAGACCCGCGACCAAGCGCGACGACTACCGCAGGGCCAACCTCCTACCACGCTAGCAATTGTCCGAGTCCCGACCACGTACAATTTATCAGGGGAGTCTCTCCTTTCCTCTCTTTTACTCTAATTATCATTTTAGGACAAAAGGCATAGAGGGATATGCTTGTCAATTTTTTTTTTGCTTATCCGTTTGGTTGCTCTCTTGTTCTCTTGATTTTATTTAATTTAAGATACTTGTTTAATCTTTAGTTTGGCCTTGTCTCATTGTTTTCGTATCATTTTGTATCTATCATGTTAGAAATTTTATGTTGCATGGTAGATTTTGGCATGATAGTTTTTCCATAAAATCATTTTATGACATTCCTTACTCTACTAATTGACATGATGCTTACCTAGGTACACAAGAAAATTTTTGTGAGTTGTTGAGCCTAATGAGCATGCATTATTTTTGCTATTTGTTTCTTTGAGTGTGCCTAGCTAATTAGTTGCATTCTAGAACTTGTGGTTTAAATTCTTTTCGAGATTACATTATTTGAGTATGAGGCTTAAGTGTGATTGAGGCACTAGGTTTTAACCCTTTCTCTTCCCCAAACAAATTGCCTATCCTTTGATTATTTTCCCTTAGTGAAACAATTTTGAGCCTTGGCCTTTTTCTTGAGATTCACCATATTTTAGCCTAATCCATTTTTTATTATTTCCATTATTTTTGTCCCCTTTTCAAGACAAAATTGTCTTAAAAAACAGATTCGAATCATACAGTCCAGCAGAGTAAAAAATACATTGTGCAGAAAAAAAGAGACTGTGCAGAAATTGTTTCTAATATGCAGTGCATAAAAAAACCATGCAGAAAATTATTTGAATCTGCAGTAAAAAAAGAGCAGAAAAAATAGCAGTGCAGTTCAAAAAAAATATATACTGCAGAACACTTTTGATTCGAATGAAAAAAAGAAAAAAAAGAAAAATAGTTTCAAATAAATTTTTTGGGATGATTTTTGTCTTGAATTTTAACCCTTATTTTTTCGGCCTTTATCCTACCCGAACCTTAGCCTTGTTACAACCCTTTTAAGAACTCTTGATTTTTGCATCACATTCATACTTAGTAGTGGAGATTAGATTTAACCACAAGCCTATGGTAATGCTCTAATTAGTTTTGGCTCGAGTGATTTTCTCTACCCTTAAACACTTTGAGTGACATGAGCGATTCCTTGTGAGAGTACTTGGTTTGCATCGTTGTTGTTAGCAGGGTATGAGAATGTCGTTTTTGCTTAAATTATTTTTAAATCTTGTCATTTATCTATTTGCTCATTGTTTTCTTTCATGTTTAGATACTTAATCATATTGGAAACTTTGAGACTTCGTGAAATTAAGGATGACAACTTGAGCTTAGATTTGTTTAATTTTGAGATACTTAAGGACAAGCATCGGATAAGTGAGGGGGAATTTGATTAGTATTTATTTTGGTGTGTTTTTGGTCCTTATTTCGATTAAATACAAGTTTGAGGGACTTAACTGGGCTGTTTTATGTTGTTTTCATGCAGGGGACGTGATGCTGGAAATAAGCTGGAATGCTGCAGGAAATGCTGGAGTCATAGGCAGATTCATGGGCATGAACCAGGGCATGAATGCTGACTGGGCGCGATGTTAGCGTCTTCTGCGACGTCAGCGTCTTCTAAAAGCTGACGTCAGCGGCAGTTATAGCTTATCAAGCCGCTTATCAGATAGCCTATCTCCGGATTTTTGAATTTTAAATTTTAAACTTTGGATAATTATTTTGTTTAATTTTTAATTATCATTTTAGGTTTACCTATGTTATTTGAAACACTATAAATACCCCTTTTGGGGTAAGACTTGTTCATCAATCAATCAATCATCATTCAATTGAATTCATCACTTGAATCATTTCTCTTTCAAAGTTTCTTTCTTCTTTCTTCTTTTAATTTTTCTTTTCTTTTTGAGATTATTTCTAAAATGTCAAGCATGATTAATTTAATAACCATGCTCGGCTAAATCTTCATAAGCCGAAGACTTATGCAATGACGCGTTCTCAAGACGAGGTTCGAATCTATGCTTCAAATATTTCAGAAACTTTTCTCGATTTTTTTTATATTTTATTTTCAAAATCAAAATGATTTTTAAACCCAAAGATTGACTTTGGAGAAAACAATTGTTTTGATCTATCAAGTGGGAGGGAGGATCGGTTATTGAAACAAATCCGACTTTCATGGAACACACTTAGTAAATAGATTACTAAGGGAAATTGAGATCGAATCGTTTTTATAGAAATAACTTTTCGAGTTGGTTATTAGCTTAAAGAATTTGTTTTCTCAAACATTGAGTTGGTTTAGACAAATTATCAAAACTGAAGCTAAACATTGGGTTTGGAAATTCAGTTTACAAAGAAAACTCAAGGATTGACCTTGTAGTAATTTCGCCAACAAGTTTCCCAAAATCAAAAATCTTTACCAATGAATCGAGTAGAACAAGTCAAAGCTTAGCCAAAGTTGAATATCTCTATTATTAGTTTTACCATTTTTTAAACAATTCTTCTTGCTCTCTTAAATTACTACATTTCATTGCAATTTCCCCCACCCCAAATCACACAAACTCAATTCCATCATCTTTTAGTTCAGAAACGTCAAAGGCGCAACAAGGAAAGTCCAAGTCCTTGTGGGTTCGACTTATACTTCCCTATCTATACTTAATTTAATTCATTTATTTATTTATTTGGAAGAAGGAAATTATTCTTGACACGTTACGACGCGTGTCATTCACTACAACATTTTCTCCTTTCTTTGGTTCCATCTCGATCAGTGCCTTCCTCGAACACTCACTATGATACCAACTGTCACGAGGCAAGATTTTTGAGCTAGCAAACCACGCAGCCTTAGGCGAATCTCACCACACAAACGCCTAAGTATGCCTGAATTCCCACTTCGGAAGATCAAAATTTCCAAGGCACTCAAGAACGCAAAATCGTTCTAAGCGGAAGCAAACTATAAAGAATAACCTTCAAATCTGAAAGAAGAAAATCAAGAACACGAATAACAACATAGAAGATTTTAGAGTGAATGTCTTGATTACTCTGAAGATAAAAGATTAAATGATTTACAAGGATGGTGGGTAGCCTCTATTTATAGTTGAACTCCCCTAGATCTGATGGTCAAAACCGATTTACATCGATGGACGATATTACAACATAATCTTTACAAAATCTCTAAATATCTCAAGATTATCTAAATAAATCATTTGAAATAAATCAAATGGAAAATGTTTGATTAAGTCTCTCAGGATCTTTTACGGGCCGAGCTAAGTCTGGTGGTCTCTTCAAACCCAATTCATCGATCTGAATCCCTTAGACAGCTATTTGTATATATAATTCGGGTCTGAAATGACTGCCCGTGACAATATATATATATATATATATATATATATATATATATATATATATATATTCGAGCTGCCATAGTAAATCTGTCTAAATTTGATTAGTGTGGTCTACAGTCTACTCCATTTGTCGGCATAACATTCTTACGTCACCGGTCTTTTTTGCAACAATTATTACAGCGTTTTCACGTGACCACAGTCAATTTGTTTACCAGGAAATGCATGTGGGGGCTGATGGCCATAGACCTTCTGCTTGGACAAATATTGAAACGGCAACTCAACCGAATTTGGTCCACAAAGTGCATGATTTTTGTGTTCAAATCAAAACTTTTGCTTTCCATCTTTGGATGGCCTACCATCTTCATCAGTACACCCAGTCAACCTTCGCCACGCTTAACTTATTGCACCTTGTCATTTGTCATGCTATTTAATAAGATGTTGAATATCATCTGCTCTTAAATTTTTTTCTCGACAATATATAATTTTATTGATGAAAAAGGTCATACAAAATTACCATATCTCTCATCACCATTTTGCTAACTGTAACGAAATTATTATTATTTTTTGAAAAAAAATGTATAATAAAATATGTAGCGCTACTGTCTTTACCTCTTATGGTTTATTTTTTTTCTTTCTTTTTTGATGTGAGATTAATGTGTCCGTCTTTTTTCATGCGTGACAGAATGCTTCATCTGCCGGTGCCCTATGCATTTAATAAGAGTCTGCCAGATTTCAATTTCTTTTCTCAAGCCATGCGTTATTTAATGAATGTATTTCAAGGCATTCATTGATTCAACTAAGATATTTATCATATGATAAGATTATAAAACAGTTATGCATGGGATAAGATTTCTAACCATTGGACTTTATGGATACTCATACTACATATACCCTACGTAGCAATTCTTGTCGGTTGTCTTTTCTTGCTCTATATATATGTGTGTGTAATTTTTTCTTGCTATATATAAATCTAAACTTATATTAATGTGAAACTTTTAAAATAATCATTAGGTTTTCTGCGACATGCAAGATGAACCTACAACAGGGTTTGTGTTGTGCCCTAAATTTTTTTATACAAAAAAGTATAATGAGATTTTTACCTATTTGGACCCCCTAATTTTTAAGTTTTTTGAATTTTGCCCCTTATTTTTTATGATTAATTATACTTTGCACCTAATTTTAATTCGACAAATAAAAGAGAGTAACAGGCTTACATTATTGATGTGTGAAGATCCAATGTGCATCTCCTCTCTACCTTGGCTGAAGAAAAAACAATTGCTTAACATGATCACATAAGAAATTATGAAATAAAAGGTTGAAAATTTCTTGAGGTAGCTATTTCGGTCATCGTGTTCGACGTATGGATATAGAGATATGACCTTAATGAATCCTTTAAATACATAAAAAAACTTTAAGATTTTTTAATCATATCCTTGTCGAACATATACATACATCTGATACTCGCATCCGAATCGTCTTCACTCCATCTTTGACTCAACCGACACTAGTACAAATGGTGCAGCGAGTGAGAGGCTTGGTTACAACTTACAAGTATGCCTCCTATTATTTTCATCTGCCTTGTTCAAACGAATTGCAACTTTTTCTTGTGATTTTCTCAGGTCTGAAAACCTCGTACCCTTGTCGATCGAATATGATTCGGCTCCAGTTCTGGATCAAATCCTTTGCAAGTTGTCTTGGCAGTGATTTCCTCATCTGATTGGGATAGAAACATGATGATTTTACATTTATGAAAATTATTAAATTAACTTTTAGAATTATAAATGAAACAGTAACAAATTTATGAAAAAATATTGAACCAGTTCGCAATCTTTATTTGAATCCACCACCAAAGTCATCTTTATTTGAGCAAAGAGATTGGATAACAAACCCAATACAGACTTATATAGTCCACTAACGTAACTGACTCATAACAACCCAGTGTAATGGCCCAAACTAATTGAGCAGTTTTGTAACAAACTCCTTATTGTTTAACATCCCCTGTTTTTCTAACTTCTGAAAGCTGAAGAAAACAAAGTTTGTAACGAAACTCCTCAAACTTGACCACAGATAGAGGTTGGCGAAGATATCAGCTATCTAATTTTGGGCTGGAACATAGTTAACTTGTAAATTTTTGGAAAAAACCTTTTCACAAACAAAGAAAAAATCCAACTCCACATGCTTTGTTTTAGCATGCAGCAGTAAGTTAGCTGTCATGGCAACAACACTAGCGTTATCACTCCAAATAATTAGAATATCATCAAGATCAACAAACATATCATGCAACACTGCTTTCAACCACACAAACTCAGACGCAACTTTAGCAATGCTTTAAAATTCTGCCTCTGTAGTAGATCGAGACACCGACTAATGTTTCCTTGAACACCATGAAAGCAAGTGCTGGCCAAGAAAGATACAATGACAAGAGATGAAACTACGATCATCAATATCATCACTCTCCCAATCAGCATCCGAAAAAGAGGTAAAACCTTGATTGTTTGACTGTTGTGGAAAGAACCAGAGGCCATAGTTGAGAGTACCTTTCAGATAACGAAGGATACGTTTTATAGCTAACTAGTGTATACTAGAGGGCTGATGCATGAATTGAGCAACCTTATTGACTGCAAAAGATATGTCCGGACTAGTGTGCCATATGTATTGCAAAGCACCCAGCACACTTTGATATTCATGTGCATAAAAAACGTGGTGACCACCATCCTTACTAAGCTTAGGAGAGATGGTATAGATGTGACTACTGAATTAAGATCTCTCAAATCTACTTTAACCAGGAGCTCAACAATATATTTCTTTTGACTAAGAAAAGGTCTCTTTTTTTCAGAATGAACTTTCCCCACTTACCTTCCATAAAAAGCATTGGACATTAAAAAATTGCTCTACCAGGTCACTATTCAGAGTCTCAACAATGCCTCGTATACAATTCTTCCTATGTGTATGTTATGAACCGAAAATTGTCATAGGAAGGGACCATGTAAATTAGTTAGTTTTTTAGATTAACTAGATAATAATATTATCAGTATAAATAAGCCAAGAGGCTCTAGGGAAAGGGTTATAAAAATTATTAAACGTTTAATTGCGATTTTTTCTTCTCTAAATTCTGTATCCTTGCTGAAATCTGTCTTCTTCTTATTAATTTCCTTTCTCTATTTTTTCTTATTTCTTGATATTGTAGTAACATTCATTACATTGGTGCTTTCATTGAGAGATGGAGCTAATGGTAGAGCTTTCATTGTTTACGGTTTTTATCTAGAAGAGTGAAGCTTCCACTATCAAAGTACCATAAGGTTGCAATGTAGCTTTGGCCTTGTAGCTTGCTTCCCTTACAAACAAAGATTAAGTCTTTTTTTTATACCCAAATCATTTTAGGTCCATGAGTACTAGCTCCCAAAATTTTAGTTCCTTTGGAATCCAAGAAGCTTTCTTAGGAACCCAAACACTCCTAATTCTTTTACCTCTAGAGGACCTTTGGAAGCCTCTTTGATTGTGGTTACCAAAGTTTCTTTTCACGTAGTTGGATTTTTGAAGATTCACCTTTCTCAAAACTAGATTTTTCAACTTTGTTCAAAGAAGCTTTGAGATCACTCACCTCATTGTGGTGGTGATCATGAAACTCAGAAAGAAGGTTGTTGAAATTAATATTTTCTTTTTTAAAATATTTTTGATTTTTTATAAATCTAAAACCTTCTTTTCAAGCACTGAATTGGTTTTAGATAAGGAATCGTTTTGATTTTTTAAATTTAAAATATTTTTTTTAAATTGATTTCTTATACTTCTCTACCAATTCGTCATACACCTCTTGCAACTTATCATAAGCTTCCTAAAGCTCATCGAAAGTAAAATTAAAAGATGATAAGTTAGAGATTACCCTAAGATCTTCGTCAAGAGCCATGAGGTAATGTGTAACACCCTCAACTCGGTTCAGGATAAAACCGCAATGGAAGATATTACGAAGAACACATTCAAGAAATTTTGTGACCAAATTATAAAAATTTGGTCAAGCTTATGTACTTGTAAACAAAATTTTCTTTTAACCTTTAACTACAAAAGTCTTATACCAAAGATCAAAAAGATTAAGATCATTCATTTATTTTGATGTACCAAAATCAATGTTTTCACTAAAATACAAACATAGCTTTTAAACGTGACTTGATCTAAAACGAACAATTCCAGAAGCTTGTAGAGTTCCGGACGAGAAAGATAAATTGGTGTTTCGACTACTTACTTGTAACTCAAGTAAGATTAATGAGGGCCAAGTTTCAAGAATTTAAGTTAAGCTATAAACATCCTATTCAAATCTAAACCAAAATATAACTTAGACATCAAGAGATTTATAATACTCCATTGATGAGATAGACACCATTCGAATAGGAACTATTTTAGTTCAAAACATTTCTTAATCGCATCTCAGATGACTAATACACGATATAGGGTATTCTAATTTCATTCATTTCAGTGATTAACCAGTTATAAACTTTTTCAAATTAGACATGATAAATATTTTCTATGTACATAGTACATAAGTAATTACCTTAAGGTTTTACTAAACATGAAGCATATACAAAGGTTTCTCTTGAACTAAATTATCTCTTCATTCATACATCTTAAATTTTTATCTCATTGATTAACCAAACATACAAACCATACGTAACTACTTAAGCTTTGCCAAGATTTAGAACGGTTCACTACATGAAACCTATTATACTTTAATCATAATAATTGCATACTAAACGTGCAAACTTATTGTTTAACCAAATTAGTTACTACCAAAGTTATAAGAGTAACTTTATAGTTTATTACAATTCAAATATGGACAAGCGTTATTCAATTTCATGTCTATCACCAATCTAGTCGATTAACAATCATTTGATTCAAATCTAACACAATTAATCTAACAAGCGTTCACTCGAATCGTATCTTATCCAAATCATAGGGTTATTAATAACCTAGTTACAATCAATTTGAAGCATAAACCAATTATGTATGAAAAATGATACACTAAAATGCAATGCCACCACTAGGAGACTTATAAGGCTAGATACATGAATATATTACAATTGTGACTTGCAACCCCAGTTCATGGTCGATCCTTGGCCAAATTACTTATCCTGCAAATGCATGATAACAAGTGCATTAGGCTTATATAGCCTAAGTGAGGTAATGTCATCAAAACAACAAAGCATATTGTCAATGATATTAAAATAGAAAAACAAAAAATTCAAGCATAAGTTAGCTTTCGATTGTTATGCGTTAGTCTAATGTTAAACAATATTTGTTTCTTGAAAAATTATTAGATGTTTATACTCTTTCCAGTCTTACTTAAATTTTCTTCAGGACATTTGATTGAGTTCACCAAATTTCTGATCGAACTTGTTAAAGTTCTTATCTTATCTTATTGAAGACTTATCAAGTACTTGCCAAAGTTTTCAGAGATCATAGCTGAGCTTATCAGAGTACATAACATTTCTTATCAAAGTTTCTTTTTGAAGCTTAGTTTGAGTTCATATCTTTTAGAACGTTTGCATTGGATTACATTTGGTCATGAGAAACATTGGTCCGAGTTACACATAGCTCAAAGCACATAGGAATGACTACTGTCGGAAACATAACAATCCTAACTTCTCAACTACCCAACTATAATGTCGCCAATCTCCTTATCATCTCCCCGTTACCTCCTACTGTCGCCAATATATCATATATATATTGGGTCATCACCTGAGCTGTAGCTCATAGACCGTAGTCCCTGAGTTATACCATGCACTATGCCAAAGTGTCCAAGAACTTCCATTGAACATGGAACTTAGACTTTTTTATATTTTATTGATAGAAGAGTATCTTATGGTACCATTATCTTACTTGTTTGTTTCCTCAGTAACTTATGGTATAAGATAAGCTTTTAACTCCTTAAAAGTTCTTGTATTCTTGAAGTTTGTTATTGGTCCTTCTTAATATCCTTTCAAAGATTAAAATTGATTCTAATTCAAAACAAAGCTTGTATGTAAAACATACTACAATTCAACATCTATCATACAACATAGCGTAATATGCAATGCATTCCATGATTTCATGATGCATATTTTATGCATTTCTTAACAATGAGACTTGTCATTTGTATGCCATGAATGTAATCATCCCAAGGTGCTCTATGTGAGCCCGGTGAATAATGAAATGGTCGAATGCAATACATACATAACCATCATATACTTAAATTTCAAAAAGAGAAATGATCAGAATGACTCTATCATCCGAGATACTACAACTACACTCACCTCTTATCTCGAAGTTACGGGATACCTGAGTCCACACTTCCTTATACCCCTAATTGGTTTCTCTTTCTAGCCATCTTGCCTTTACTTCCTTATTACGTATGTACCTCAAATTAAATAACAAATTATTGACATTAGTTCAATTCATTTACCTACAGTCTTATCATATACATAAACATACAAACCAATCTATTAATGTTCTTAACTAAGCAAAACAGCCCATAACATATGTATACATATTTGTATACATCAAAACAGTCCACTATACATATGTGTATGTGTACAAACAGTCCAGATTATTTATATGTACATCTCTATACCCTAAAAATAGACCACTGTTTATTAAATCAAGCCAACATACGGTTACATCTAAACAAAACGGTCCCATTATGAATTTATTTTTTTCAAGAACAGTCCAACTTTGCATATAATCACATAGACACACCAAAATTGTCCAGTTTCATTGTACAAATACATATGCATGTCCAAACTATTAGAGTATGCCCAAAGACCAATCATAAGATGATTGTAAATGACATTTCTTTTTACCTTGTTTATTCATAAAGAGGCATTGCCATTATTATTTTCAGTTAAAAATTTGCTTGCATAAATAAACTGAATTATAATAAAATTCTTAGAATAATATGGTTATTTTAAAATGTCCTTAGTCGAGTATTATTGAGAGCATGGACAACAATAATGCTTTAAGACCAATACATAGTTGATTGATGACAAAGTGTTGTCATTGACATGGAGATTTCAAAATCAATACATAAGTATGTATTTGAGAACGACATACTGGACTGACCCGCTATGAGCATGTTTCTTGGATTATTATGTGACAATCACAACATTTCTCATAGTGATAACTACATGTATGATCCCCAGACTTGAGATCATCATTATTTCAACATCGTGAGTGACATATTTTGATACGGTCAAACGTGTGTCACAACTGACTAGACTATAAAGACTGATATTAGATATGTCACAATATCTATGTAGTGGAATATGGTTGATCAAGATAAAATTTGTCCTTCCTACATAATAGGAGTAATATCGTAAGCCACTTGATTGAGTGAGACTAGAAATGCATGACCATGCTCGAATAAGTTGATATAAGATATCATAGTTATTCGTTTATAATAGTCTACTCAAGATATCAAGAAATATTAGATGGATTATACAAGTGTGACTATTCCACGACTTGTGTCTGTTGCGTGTAAATAGTGCTCCACAAATTGTGCAAGTATACACGACGCAAGTAATATAGGGATAAGTATAAGAGTATTGTCTCCACAGAGATTGGTACTCAACCTTCGATTCTACTCCCCCGCACTACAAAATAAAGAAAGTAAAAACACATATTAAATGAGTGATTTGAGGTAATCTAAAGATAACTAAACTAAGAGAATCTAGTAAATAAAGTAAATGAGTGATCAAGATAAGAAGATGGGCTAGATTATAATGTGTCGTAGTGTGGAATCTTCTTGACTTCGTTTCTGTCTTGAATGCAGCAACGCACTACTGCTGTGGCAGTGACCTAAATCCCTGTCACGGCCGTAGTGGCTGAATCCTTGTCGCGACAATCCCTTGCTCGTAGGCAGAAGCAGTTAAGGTTCGACAAAACATCCTAGGATGGTTCTGCCTTATCCCTAAGCACAAAACACAGGTTGATGACTAAACTCTGATGATACCTCCCGGCGTGAATCAAAGGCAAACACCAACTGTTCATACACTTCTCTTAGCCACTAACACTCTAATCTATCCCTAGGTCGAGTTAGTTAACACCACGTGGAGAAAAAACCGTGCTTATTCCTTTCATGAGCTCAACTCTCTCAATATTGAACAAATGGATGATCTCACAAACCCTCTCCCGAGTAAATACAAAAATAATTAAAGCCATAATAAGCAAACCTTAACTTTTATTGCATTAAGAACAAAAACTAAGTACAAAGAGTTTTCACACAACTACTAAACAAACTAATCATAAACCTAAGAAAATTTAGAACATATGAAACTCATCCTAAGCTCAATCTCTCTTCTCTTCTCTCTGATGTGTCGTCTCCATAGCGGCATGGCTTTATATAGGGGAAGGTGCATGCACAAATCCTTCTTGGAGAGGAAGTTAAGTTGGACTTGGACTAGACTTTATTAAAGAAGTAAATCTCTTTAATTTATTACAATATACATTTTTGTCCAAGAGTCCAACTTTATACTTCCTTTCTCATTTTCCTTCTCTTCTCGAGCTCTAGCTATAACACAAAGTGTGTAGAAAATTCCAACGTTAAAGGCTCTTCAAGTCGGCTACCACTTTGCTCATTTTTCCCTTTGGAAATACGCTGTCGCGGCCTGGCTTTTGCTGCCTCGACATCGGGGCTTCGCTCGATCAGGGACTGTTGTCTGCTAACTCTGCATAATCTTTTCTCCTGCTTTCTGTGCTGCAGCGACATCCTCTTGCTCCAGCAGTGGTCATCTTGCAAGAATACCAATCATGCATTAGATAGTACATTTTTCATATAATAAACAGAATACTAAGCTCAAGGGCATAAACGATGAAATCTATGCATGAAAGGCTATAATGCAGCTCAAATAGGTGTAAGTTGAGTGATAATTACCATGTAAAAGGGGTCAAAATATAAGACTTTTGAGCACTTATCACACCCCAAACTCGAACTATTATTTGTGCTCAAGCAATGCAAACTATCAATTTCCAAACTTTAGTTTTTATAAACCCTCTTCTTGGTCTTGCTTTTCCTTCTCTCTCCAAACCATGGCGAAGAACGTCTTAGCCCTTAGATCTTCGGATGCCTTTAGAATTCCCTGGAATCAAATTATAAGATTTGTGAGTGCGTGCATGCATTGTGAACAAGATGATTACAAGGATTCTAAGTAAACAATGAAGCGTTAACTAACTTAACTTGGGTATTTTTTTACAAGCAACCTAACCAACTAGAGCCAATTTCGGGCACCTCTAGTGATTAGCCTAGAGCCAGTTTTGGGCACCTTTAGGGCTTCCTTAAGCTAGAGCCAATGGTGGGCACCTCTAACTTTTACCCAATTTTCTTTTTAAGCTAGTATATGTCCTGAATGTGTAATCACTAATTTTGTCCGGGCTAATTGGCTTTTATATATGTTTAAATAAAAAGGGGCTTTTATGTACATTGGGCTGTGTTAACTTAAATTAACCCATATATATATTATACCTTGTTCATAAGTGTAATCACCTATTTTGTCCAAGGTGTTAACACGTCTTGCTTTTTTAATAATAACGGACTTCGATACTTATATATGCGTTATGGGAAAATTTATACAAAAGAAAAAAACAGTATATATTAATGTTATCTACCTAGTTATTATAATATCATTTTTATCTTATTATCATATATTGCTATTGCCATTATTATTACTTATTATTACCATACATGTTAATAATACCTATTATTATCTATCATATTTATTTAATATCATTATTATTATATTTATGATTACATTCCATTAAATTATCGTATTATTGTTATCATAATAGTTGTTATTGTTATTATCTCATCTTATCATTATTATTATATTTATTATAATCATATTTATTATTATTATTATTATTATTATTATTATTATTATTATTATTATTATCTACCTATTGGATCTGAAAATAAACAAGCCCAATCTATATTAATATAATCAAAGCCCATAGTTTATTAAAGTCCACTATACAATTAAAAACCAAAAAAATAATTACAAGGCCCGTTTGGCCCAAATTATTGTCTGACCCTAATCTGATAAGAAAACCCTAATGTTTACACTTTGTGATGCAGCCACCACAAGCCATAATCGTTGGATATGGCACGAGATCAACGTCCCATATCAATCAAGAACCAGAAACCCTAGAGGAGAGGGTTCGCCCAGGTTCGCGCTGCACGATCATAGCCGTTGGATCAGATGGAGATCCAACGCTCCAGAAGGCCCGTCCAACAGAAACCCTAGCCTCCATCAGATAGTGTCGCGCCGCCCAGATCTGAACCGTTGGATCAAACACGATCCAACGACTCGAATGAAAAGAAACTTCTCACGCGAGACTCCTCCGACTCCCAGCACGTCCACGCGTGATTTTTGGGGTCACCACACGCACGCGTGTAGCTCACGCCCGACGTTTCAGTGCACCCGAGAGCCCGCCACGTCATCCCCGTCCGATCCAACGGACGATCTAGTGGCCACGATAGTCCGCCGTACGAGCCATGCAAAAAAAGGAGAAGTCAACCAATATCAAATGCAACAAAACAAAAGGAAAAAAGAAAAGCAAAACGAACAAAAGAGGCAACAGAATGTAAGGGGAATGACAGAATCACACATGAATCCGGCCAAATCAATTATACGAACCAATGGACATTTTCCATCATATAAACAAAATGTAAAAGACAGTCGAAATTCCGGCTATAAAGCCGAATCGACAATCATTTGTAAGGGATTCGTAATCTCCCGCAAAGAAAGCACGAAAGAAATACCAATTCCAGATCATTCCCAAGTATATCAGTTTCAATATTTGCATGCAAAGGTAGAATAATAATAATAATAAAGGAAAAGTTTACTGTTTTTTTACCTCTTTTTTTGTCTTCTCCGACTCCTTTCTCCTCTGCCGAGAACAAGCCAAGCCACCCGTTGGCACTAAAGGTGACTCAGTCATGAGGGGAAAACGAGAAGGCCTTCCATTCCTCTCTGTGTCTTCATCGTCCCTTGAGAGTCCGGTAGGTCTTTTAGGTTTTTTGGGTTTTTCTGGGTTTTTGTTTCGAAAGGAAATAGGGAATGTTGAGTTTTGGGTGTTGGGTAGTATCGTAGGAAAAGGTATGCCTTCGATTTGTTTCTGGGTTTCTTTGGGGGGAGTTTTTCTAGTCGAAGTGTGTTTAGGACTGCCGGACGGTGAATAGCACCATCCGGAGTTCAGGGTCGAGAGAGAAGGAGTCGTTTAGGGTGACAGCTAGGGTTTTAGTTTGGGCAAAAGGGCGTCCGAGTTGTTTAGGTTAGGTATTTATAGGCATTTTAGGTTTAGTTTATGGGTAAATTCACCTTAGGTCCCTCCGCGTTGAGTCTGTCACAGGTTAGGGGTCTCCGTCTTCCTAAATTACTCCCTAGGTCCTTAGGGTTTTAGGTCCGTGTTCAATGTCGTCCCAGATCGAGTCATTTTTTGGTCAAACTGTCCCCCTCGTCCCCTGTGTTTTGTTCCGCTTTCAATTTGGTCCCCGTTCCTAGTGTTAAGCTTTTATGTCTTTTTTTTTTAAATTTTGCCACTGTTTTTTGTATTTCATTCAGTTTGGTCCGTTCTTTTGCGCGTTTTATGGTTCGTAGTTGATGATGTTGTTTCTATTATTTGTGATAACATGTGGCTATATTTTAGGTTACATGAATCGAATATGTGCATTAGTTTGATCCATTTTTGTGGTTGAAATGCTTTAGTATCTTCTTTATGCTTCCGTGCTTGGTTCAAATAATTGCATAAATCGAATATATATGTGTTGCCATGTTTTTTTATCCATTAAGCTTCACGTATTAGAGTAAACTAAGGTAAATTGCCTTTTCAATTAAATCAACTAATAGATATTAAAGGTGTTAAAATTGGGCCTTGTGGTGTTTTAGATGTGGGCCTTTTTGTGCCTTAGGATAGATAAGTTAGTTTAGCATCTCATGGGCTTTATCTTTTTTCAATATGGGCTTGGGATAGTTAGTTTAGATAAGTCATCTCGATCGGTTTAATTACGTCGGTTTGTGCGCCCGCCTTATTGGGGCATGATTCGAGTAATTAGGTCGGTTCGGGTTTAAGGCCTTTATTAGGTTTAATCGCACCCACCTCTAAAAATTAGAATTAATGTGACACTTAGACAAAATTAAACAAGATAATCCATAATTGATTTAAGCCTTTTAATTAGGGAAAGCGATCTAGGGCCTAATATTAGAATTATGTAATAAATGATTAAACCACTAACAAATATTCAATCATTTGTACCTTTAAGTTAGGGCCTTGGGTGGGCTTTTTATGTGTTTACTTTGAGCACTTTTATGACATGCATATATATACTTGTCATTCATGAGGCCCGATAATTAAGCATGATAACCGGACTTAAAAATCTACCCTAAGAGATGTATTAATTAGCCTTAGTATCCGATTAGCGATAGTCCTAGCTTAATGGATGTCGATCGAATACTCGGATTAATTTTCACCGTCTCTAGGTAAGCAAAAGCATAAAAAGGAAAATAACACGCATCATCCCTTATTTGTCTACAACATGCATAAAGGTGACGTACGGGATCCAAACCCTAAACTAACACGGCAGTTAGTCTTATATGATATCGGTTTAGTCTATGGTCCGGTGTACCGTTATCCTTTTAATTAAATGTTTAATTAATTCTAAAGTCACAAATTCGATAAAACCCGTGCAAATTAAGCCATTTTCATTTAAGAACATTTTTATTAAATCCACTTCGGTTTTTAAATAATTTCTATCGATCAAAAGGCAACAAGCAATTTGGTACCGATTTCCGGGCGTGATGGGGGTGCTAATCCTTCCCCACACGTAACTAACTCTCGAACCCGTTTTTGAATGAATCTCTGGTTTTGTGGTGTCCGGCCTACCTCAGTGGCCGGTGGCGACTCCAAATTTTCACTATTTTCCAAAACACAAATTTCCCCCCTTTTAAAATAAAATCCTTTTCAAAAGAGATAGTGATAAGCACTACTTAGTTGGTTTTCTCAAAAAAAAACCTTATCACGGTTTAGCGACTCCGTTGGGGAGCAAATTTTTGTTTTTTACAAAACAAAAAATGAGAGTTAAGCCAATAAAACACTTGTTGCCCTTTAATCGATAGAAAATATTTAAAATTCGAAGTGAAGCTAATAAGTTTGTTCTTTTATGAAAATACGACTTAAGATGAACGAGCTTTGAAAATTTGTGACATTCGTATTAATTTTCCATTTAATTATTAAGGAAGTCACCAACATGTGTTGCATCATGTTCATTAAGCTCTATACCCGAGCTGCCCTTCTTAAGTGAGAGTGAAACGCCCATACCCACGTGAGTATCCCTCCACGGGCCGGTAATTCACTTTTGGAATCCACGCCTTTTGACACGTGAGTAGCCCTCCACGTCATTGGGTCGTGCTTTCCCTCGAGCCGAAACCAATTCACAAGCCTGTAAAGGGCCAGAATTGGGGTTCTTATTGCCTTAGTAGGTGATGAGATAGGTTCGGGTACCCTTTGCTAGAACCGAACTTATGAGTGAGAATGTAGAAAGCCCACCCATTTAGAGCCATGCGGATAACCCTAGAGTCTAGAGTGTCTAGGTTTCTCTTGCTAATTGCTTGTTTCTACGCTTTTTTCGTTAATGCTTGAATTTTATTGCTTGCCTTGGTTTATATTTATCATGTGACTAACCCCTTTTTGCTTTCCTTCCCCTTTCCTCTTTTTCTACATATATCATCATGTCGTAAAGAGCACATTGGTTTCGGAATAGTCTAAAATTAAAGGCGGGAATTATGGGGGAAATAGTGAGGAGTATGGATGAAAAGAATTCAGAGGTACAAGTGTGGTCGAAAGGAGAGCAACAACATGAAGGGGATAGCATTACCATTGGGTTCAGGTCGGTGATGGCTAACAAGACTTTCATGAATACAGAAATCAATGATGTTTCAGGGTTGAAGCAAGTATGGAACAGTTGGGATTCCGAAGCGAGGACAGCTTTCAAAGGTGAGTTTGGTGACATAGCGTATCTGTTGTACGTCCCAATTGATCAAGCATTACTTTGAGCCTTAGCCGGGTTTTGGAACCCAGCCTACTGTTGCTTTACGATCGGAGATTTAGACCTCACACCGACTATTGAAGAGTACCAAGATCTTGTGAATTGCAAGAAAATATAGGAGGATCGTGTTTTCTCGAAGACAAACAAGTACAAGCATTTTCGGAAAAAACTTCCGAAGCTTTCAGATACTTTAGCCTCGTGGGTAGACCAACAAGTTGGGACATGAAACAACAAGGAGTACCTAAAGGTTGACGGGATTTTGGCCTTAACTTCGGTACTTCCGGTAGGTAGGGTTCAGCGGAATTTATTCGCACTGTTGATTTATGGGTTGGTCCATTTTCTCAAAGCCTTAGGCTTCATCCATCCGGCGGTGTTAGATTTGTTCGATAAATTGGCCGAGGGAGGTAATCCAGTTCCGGTCATTCTGTCAGAAACCTTCCAGTCTTTAAGATTTTGCCGAGAGCACGGAGGTGGTAGCTTCTTGGGATGTCCTCAACTCTTAACAGTATGGTTCTATAGCACTTTTGGATAGATGCCAGTTTTTCAAGGCCGGTCTATGATAGTAAGTTTTCAGCTTTAGAAGAATTTTTGAAAAAAGGAAATTGGCCTACAAAGCGAACCGAGGAGGTTTGGCTTGATGTGCTTCAGAATTTGTTCGATAAATTGGCCGAGGGAGGTAATCCAGTTCCGGTCATTCTGTCAGAAACCTTCCAGTCTTTAAGATTTTGCCGAGAGCACGGAGGTGGTAGCTTCTTGGGATGTCCTCAACTCTTAACAGTATGGTTCTATAGCACTTTTGGATAGATGCCAGTTTTTCAAGGCCGGTCTATGATAGTAAGTTTTCAGCTTTAGAAGAATTTTTGAAAAAAGGAAATTGGCCTACAAAGCGAACCGAGGAGGTTTGGCTTGATGTGCTTCAGAATTTGAATGTCGACGATGTAATTTGGAGAGTCCCTTGGTTATCGGCAAGAAGTATTCTCTACAGGTGCAGAATGTACTCGTGGGTACCTTTGTTGGGACTTTGGGGACACACGGCCTACGCACCCCTGTTAGTTCTAAGACAGTATGGTTCAAAGCAGTTTGTGCCAGCTACGAAGGGTTTGAATGATTTTGACGTCAACTACCAGAAAGAAAAGGGTTACAAAGGAAAGGTGTTTACCGCTTCTTCAACATGGAATAATGCAAGGCGGGTAAGGATCATGAATGCTCCTTACATGGTCACCCCAGAATACAAAGTGTGGAGGTTTAACCGCGTCGATGATAACGTTCCTCAGTTGAACCCGGACAAGAGGAGGACCATGAGGGAGAGTTTGCCTTCACTCCATACCGAAGCGGACTTAATGAGGGAACAACTAGAAGAGGAACAAAAGAAGTATGCACAGCTTGAAGACATGGCAAATAGAGAGAAGTTCGATTTCGAATTAGAAAGAGTGCGATATGAAGGGAACATTAAAGGATTACAAAAGAAGAATGACGAGTTACAACTTGAGCTAAGGATGGAGGAGGAGGAAATACAAAAGTTGCAAAGGATGAACAAGGGAAAGAGAGCTAGCGAATGTGGGACGAGTCAGGGGGCTGAACTCCATCTCAAGCAAGAAAGGGCAAGGGCTGAAAACTATAAGAGAGGGTACCATGAATTCAAAGACCGGGTACTCACTTTGACTCAAGAATTGAAGAGCCTACGCACCGAGTATTCAGGGTAGCTCGAGAGAGAAGTGAATCAGAATGGGACCTTAAAAGACCAAGTGAAGAATCTGGAAAAGTCTCTTTTCAGGCACAAGGGGTCAACTAGCAAACTCAAAGCCAATGAGTTGGAAAATCAAGTCTTGAGGGATCGCATCGACGAGCTAGAAACCAAGGTACAAGAGCTTAAGGATCGTATTGAGAGCATCAGGGGGCAATCCAAGTACGCCCTACACCTACCTTAGAGCAATTACACTTCGCCGCCTTTACTATTTGGAGGCAAGAACAGGAACTGGTACAGTGCGACGCCCGTGTGCGCTATGTTGCCGCGAAGTTGTAGCTTTTAGCCGAAGATGCCAACGAGCTTCATGATCAGGTGGACGACTAGAACAAGGAAGGAGAGACAGTTGTATAGATTCTCAGGGAGGTTATGGATTTGAGCGCCAGGCTTGACCAATATGTATGAAGAAAAGGGGTGGAAGAAAGAAGAAGTAGTGTTAACAGGAACATATTATACATTTAATATTATACTTTTGATGTAATCAACTTCCCTAAAAATTTGTAATCAAACACATTCCACTTAATATGAGCTATTTGAGGATGATATTCACCAAACCCAGTGTTGCTCTTCGTATTCATACATTCACATATTATACATTTATTCCAACATTCACACATTATACATTTATTTATTCATTCATGCAGTATACATTTATTCATACATTATTTGAAGATTCATACAATATACATTTGTTCATACATTATACATCTATTTGAACAGTTATTTGCACATATTGTTTAAATAACTTGAACTTAACTAAAGGACTTTGCATTTCAGATAACAATTGCATTTTGGTTCATTAAAATTTTCAACCACTCCACATTCGTATGGTACACGATCTTAGTATCGGGTCATGGAGGAAAGGTTGGCTAAAGTGGAACAAGGCCAGAAGTATTTGGAGAATCGTTTAGATGGGGTTAACAGGAACATCAGCGACAAGATAGCACAGTCGCAGGTTTCTATCATTGCTCAGATGACTAGCTTGTTAGCTAAGATGAAGGGAAAGGAAGGAGTTTCTGTTGACAGCTCACGTGTGAAAGAACATGAGGGTACTACGTCTCACACGAGGGTTAACCCGGAAGTGCCAGAGTCAGTGAAGAAGGTCTTCATTAACCTCACGGGGGTATCTGCTAGTCGCCCCAGGGGAGTGGCAGCAAGTCAACTGGTTGATATAGAAGGCGACCATGAGAATGAGGTTCCAGATTTGAGCATGTTAGAAGAGGTAGAAAGGGTCAGAGTCGAGATAGAGAAGAAATACGAGGAGAAATTTCGGACATTCGAGGAGAAGCTCAGAAGTATCCAAGAGATGGATGAACAAGGAAACAATGCCAGTGATTTGAGTCTGGTGGCAGATTTAGTGCTTCCACCCAAGTTCAAGGTCCCTGACTTTGATAAATATGATGGCACCACCTGCCCATCAGCACACGTCACTATGTACTATCGGAAGATGGCCGCTTTTATCAGGGATGAGAAGCTGCTTATCCACTGTTTCCAGGATAGTTTGACTTGGAAGGGCCTCTCAAAGGCCTTCATAGACCACTATAAACATGTGACAGATATGACCCCGAACCAGGTTATGTTGGAGGGGATGGAGCAAAGAGTCAATGAGAGTTTGCGCCAATACGCCCAGATGTGGTGAGATGTGGCTGCTCAGATCCAGCCCTCGATTCTAGAACACGAGATCACCCCAATGTTCATCAACACATTAAAGGGGACATTATTTGACCGCCTGATAAATAATACTACTCAGAACTTTGCAGACATGGTGAAGACAGAGGAGTCCATTGAAGTGGCCATCAAAAGCGGGAGGATCGACAGTGGAGAAAGTCATCGCAAGAGCTATAAGAAGAAGGAAAACGAGGTGAATACTGTGAACACCTATACGGCCCCGAAAAGTTTTACCCTTTCGGCACCGCATGCTACATCTGGCGGGGGACAGAGCTCGAATAAGAAGGAAACTAGGGCTCCCAAGAAAGAGGATGAAAAGATGCATTTCACCCCGATCCTAATATCCTACGCTGACTTGTACACTCACTTGTACGGGGCAGAATTGGTTCGTCCCTATCATGTCACCCCATTCAAGCCGCCATTCCCGGCTTGGTATGATGAGAAAGCCAACTGCGAGTATCACGGTGGTGTTTCGGGGCATACAATTAAGAACTGCATAGCTTTTAAGAATTTTGTGCAGCATTTGATTAAAACCGGGGTATTACAGCTAGATGAGCCAAACACTACCACTAACCCGTTGCTGAATCATGCGGGTCGGAGAGTGAATGCGATCGAGGAAGGGGACACTAGAAGGGCTAAAGCCAGTGTGTCTGAGGTCAGATCCCCGTTACGATGGGTGTTTCAGCAGGTATGCATGGCCCGTCTAATTGACCAAGGGATGGAGATTGTGTTGAAAGGGTGTGGACCCCACTGCGAGTACCACCAGTACGAAGGACATGACATTCAGTGTTGTGGGGAGTTCAAGCGAGTGGTCCAAGGAATGATGGACAATAAAGAAATTGAGTTTTTTTAGAAGGGTGAGGAAAGTGGGGACCTAGAGGTGTGTGCGTCTGATGACACAAATGTCAAGTTTGGCTTATATCGACCCTTTGTTTTACCTCGCAAGGCGAAGGAGGGAAGCATATGCGAGGGAGAAAGCCCTAAACTGGCCCCCGAAATTGAGGATATCTCGCCCGACGTCCTTCCCTTTTAAGGAAGAAAGGAAGGTTTCATGGAACTATGTTGAACATGTCTCAGTGCCGGAGAACGTGAATCCAATGAAAGAAAGTAGATTGCCTAGTGAGCAAAGGCCCAAGAAAGAGGGTGGTCCGAAGGATTCGGAAATTGAAGTAGTAAACGAGGTGGGGAATCTCACAAGAAATGGGAGGTGTTACGCCCCAGACGCTCCCAAAGAGACGGATCCAAAGGGAAAAGAGAAGTCGTCCGAGCCAGAGACTGAAAAGTTGTTTGGAGAGGACCCTCCTCCCAAGATTAATGAACCAGTGACAGAAGCACGGGCTCAGGAGTTTTTGAGATTCTTGAAGCACAGCGAGTATAACATTGTCGATCAGCTCCGGAAGCAGAAAGCCCAGATTTCAGTATTAGAATTGTTGTTGAATTCTGTGAAACACCGCGATGCACTCCTAAAGGTACTAAACCAGACGTTTGTCCTGGACGACATTTCGGTCAACAAACTAGATCGGATTGTAGGTCACATCGCCGCGGATAATTTCATCTCCTTCAGTGATGACGAGATCCCAGAAGGAGGAATGGAATCAACGAAGGCTTTGAATATAACTACGCATTGCAAAGGGTATGTCCTACCGAGGGTACTTGTTGATAACGGTTCAGCTTTGAATGTGATGCCGATGGCAACTTTGCAAAGGCTGCCCATAGACAGCTCACATATGAAGTCGTGCCACAGTTCAGTCAGAGCTTTTGATGGGACCCAAAGGGAAGTTGTGGGGAAGATCGAGGTATCGTTACTAATTGGACCTACCGAGTATGTGGTCGATTTTATGGTGATGGATATCAAGCCAACCTATAACTGCCTATTAGGGAGGCCTTGGATCCATTCAGTGGGAGCCGTGCCCTCGTCGTTGCACCAGAAGCTGAAGTTCGTCATTGAGGGGAAGTTAGTGAGTGTGTCTGCTGATCATGACATTATAGTGTCTGTGGCTACTGACGCTTCATATGTCCAAACTAACGAGGAAGCGGTTGAATGTGCTTTTAGGGCCCTTGAATTCATCATTGCAACATTTGTGACGGAGGGAAGCAAGATCCCATGCCCAAAATTATCTAAATGCGCCAAGATGCAAGTGTGGCAGACTTTGGGATGGGGAGCAAAGAAAGGAAGAGGACTCGGTAGAAACTTGCAAGGATGTTTGCGTGTCAGAGGTGTTGTCAACAAACAAGACAGATTTGGGCTTGGTCATAAGCTCACATTTCAGCAAAGGAAATTGGAATGTAAGAGGAAAGCTGAACGAAGAATGACTAGACTCCGAGGAGAAGACATGTTATGGGAGCCAATTGTCTACACTGATATGAGGAACATCTTCGTGTCAGGTGGAGTCATCAATCCTGAACAGATGGTACATGAGGCCAATATGGAGAACGCCAAACTCTGTGAGGAAGAAAAGATCAACGATGTGCTAGGAGAATTGAGTGTTAATATGATATCCAAAGATGAGGGGAGCTCTACCTTCTTGGCGGGAATTCGCCCTTGTCTTCCGGGAGAGGCTCTTAACAACTGGACTGTTCAAGATGTGCCTGTAGTCTTTAGGTCTAAGCCAGAGTAATACTCAGAACTCACCCTATTTGCTTGTGCCCGCGAGCAATAAGGATCTTTTGTAAAGGGAACCTATGTTAATATGCTCGTTTTAAATTCAATAAAAAAAAGACACTTTTCCAAAATTGCAAAGCATCCCATTCATTTTATTCATTATTCGTTTATTATTTATTATTCTACCTTCTCTGTAAATAATATATATTCGTTTTCCCAATACACATTTTTTTCATAAATGTTGCAGGACCCCTATTATTAACTTTGTGAATGATGCTGAATTTAATCTCGAGGTGGATTTTGAGCAACCATTGTATCTGACCGAAGTTTGCAAAGAAGAGGGTAACGAGGAGGAGTATGAAATTCTGGAAGAATTCTTCAAACTAATGGAAAGTGAAGATAGACAGATAGTCCCTCGCCAAGAGGAGACGGAGATCCTAAATTTGGGGAATGATAATGAAGACCGAAAGGAGGTCAAGATTGGCACAACACTTTCGTCCGCATCCAGGGTCGAGCTAATGAACCTGTTGTTAGAATTCAAGGACATTTTTGCATGGACCTACCAAGACATGCCAGGTTTAGACACGAGTATTGTGGTGCACAAACTACCGATCAGGTCAGAGTGCAAGCCGGTTCAACAGAAATTGAGAAGGATGAGAACATATACCTTGCTGAAAGTCCGGGATGAAGTGAGAAAGCAGTATCAGGCCGGGTTCCTCAAGGTGGCTGAATATTCAAAATGGGTGGCCAACATAGTGCCTGTCCCTAAGAAGGATGGAAAGGTTCGCATGTGTGTGGACTATAGAGACCTTAACAACGCAAGCCCGAAGGATAACTTCCCCTGCCTCATATTGATACTCTAGTAGACAACACAGTGGGCCATTCGTGGTTCTCCTTCATGGACGGTTTTTCAGGATACAACCAAATAAAAATGGATCCTGATGACATGACCAAGACAACATTTGTGACAATGTGGGGGACACTTTGTTATGGGGTAATGCCCTTTGGTTTGAAAAATGTCGGGGAAACGTATCAAAGGGCCATGGTGTCGCTCTTCAATGACATGATGCACAAAGAAATCGAGGTCTATGTGGATGACATGATAGCAAAGTCCCAGATCGAAGGAGGGCATATCCAGAACTTGAGGAAACTATTTCAGAGGTTGAGGAAGTATCAGTTGAAACTCAACCCGGCGAAGTGTACTTTTGCTGTCACACCCGGTAAGCTTCTAGGCTTCGTGGTTAGAAAGAGGGGAATTGAGATTGATCCCGACAAAGTAAAAGCTATCCAGGATCTCCCGCCACCACAGACCCAAAAGGAAGTCCGGGGTTTCCTAGGTAGGTTGAATTACATATCTCGGTTCATCTCTCAGTTAACCGACAAATGCGACCCTGTCTTCAGACTACTTTGAAAGAATAACCCTGTAGTTTGGGATGAAGAGTGTCAAGTGGCTCTAGATAAGATCAAGGGGTATTTGACCAATGCTCCAGTCTTAGTACCCCCAGTACCAGATAATCCGCTGATCCTATACTTGATAGTTTTTTAGAATTCGATGGGATGTGTCCTAGGGCAGCATGATGAGACCAGTAAGAAAGAAAGGGTAGTCTACTACTTGAGTAAGAAGTTTACCGAGTGCGAGACTCGATACCCGCAAATCCAGAAGTTATGTTGTGCCCTATTATGGGCGACCAAGAGGCTCAGACAATACATGTTGTACCACACCACGTGGTTAATCTCCAAATTGGACCCTCTAAAGTTTCTGATGGAAATGCCAGCGCTAACAGGAAAGTTAGCCCGTTGGAAAATGTTGTTGTCTAAATTTGATATCATATATGTGAGTCAGAAGACAGTAAAGGGGAGCGCTATAGCAGACTTCCTGGCAAGCCGGGCCTTAGATGGATTATGAACCATTGGACTTCAGCTTCCCGGACGAGGATCTGATGTGTATAACTAAGGGGGAGAGTGACACCATTGAAGGAGAATCATGGAGGCTATACTTTGATGGGTCATCCAACACTCTAGGCCACAGAATCGGGGCAGTACTAGTTTCTTCGGAGGAGATACATTACCCTTTCACTAGTAGACTGTACTTCTTCTGTACCAACAATATGTCTGAATATGAGGCGTGCATCATGGGGTTGCGTGCAGCCATTGAAAGAAGAGTTAAGAAACTCCATGTGTTTGGAGTTTCTTCCTTGGTAATATATCAGCTCAAGGATGAATGGGAGACCAGGGATCCAAAGTTGGTCAAGTATTAGAACTTGGTCCAGGGACTGATCAAGAGTTTTGAGAAGATCAGTTTTTACTCACCACCCCAGGGAGGATAATCAGATGGAAGACACCCTAGCAACCTCAGCTGCCACATTCAAGGCAGGCTCATGTGCAGAGATGAGACCAATTAAGATGCGAATGTTAGAAGTACCAGCCCACTGTTACAGCATAGAAGAAGAGGTGGACGATAACCCATGGTATCATGACATCTTGCAGTACATTAGATACCAGACATACCCCGCAGAGGCTAATGAAACGATAAGAGGACCATTAGGAGAATGGCGACCGAGTATGTCCTAGACGGGGAGGTCTTGTACAAGAAGGGAAAGGACAAAGTGCTGTTAAGGTGCATTAATGCTCGGGAAGCCAAAAGCATTCTGGCAGAAGTTCACGATGGGTTATGTGGAACTCATGCCAACGGCTTCTCAATGGACCGGAAAATCATGAGGTATGGCTACTTTTGGTCAACCATGGAATGGGACTGTATTGACTACGCTAAGCGGTGTCATAAATGTCAGATATACGCTGATAAGATACATTCACCACCGATGCCATTGCATACCATGAATTCCCCTTGGCCTTTTGCCATGTGGGGAATGGACGTGATTGGCCAGATCCACCCCAAGGCTTCCAATGGACATCGCTTCATCCTTGTTGCCATTGACTACTTCACTAAGTGGGTAGAAGCCACTTCCTATTCCAATGTTACCAAGAAAATGGTGTGCAAGTTCCTGACACGGGAGATTATTTGCCGATACAGGATGCCGGAAAGGATCATTACTGATAATGGTTCTAATCTGAATAATAGGATGATGGACGAAGTATGCAAGCAGTTCAAAATAAACACCATAACTCCACGGCGTATCGCCAAAAAATGAATGGGGCAGTAGAGGCTGCAAATAAGAATATCAAGAAGATTATAGCCAAGACCACGGACACGTTCAAAGATTGGCATGAGAAGTTGCCATTTGCCCTCTTCGCATACCGGACGTCCATACGTACCTCGACTGGGGCAACACCGTACTCTCTGGTTTATGGTACAAAAGCAGTGTTGCCTATGGAGGTAGAAAACCCATCCCTCAGGATACTGAATGAGGTAAAACTGGAGGAAGCTAAATGGATACAAGCTCAGTTCGATCAGTTGAATCTAGTTGAAGAGAACCGACTAAGGGCCATTTTCCATGGTCAAATGTACCAGAAAAGAATGATGCGAGCCTATGACAAGAAAGTCCATCCGAGAGAATTTCAGGAAGGAGACTTGGTGCTACGGAAGGTATTGTCCACCCAAAGAGATTCTCGGGGGAAATGGATACCCAATTGGGAAGGGCCCTATGTGGTTAAAAAGGCCTATTCTGGAGGGGCACTGATCCTGATGGAAATGGATGGGAAAGAGTTGGGCAATCCAGTGAATTCAGATTCGGTCAAGAAGTATTATGCGTGAAAGACGGAGAGGGTGAAAACCCGAAAGGGCGCCTCACAGGAAATAAATACTTAAAGTGAAAACCCGTTGAGTGGATCGAATGATCGATATTAACCAAGAGGGGGGTGAATTGGATTTTTAAGGTTTAGGTGGTGGAAATTGCAAATTAAAAAGATTGACAGGGAATTTTAGAGTGGTTCAAGTTCCAAATGAACTCTACATCCACTACCTTAGCTTCACTAAGGATTTGCAACAATTCCACTAATTGCTCTTCCCCTTTTCTAGGCTAAGGAGGCAACCCTTACAATTTTCGGTTAAATTTTCTACCCAAAATTTAACCTAATCCTCACACAAAGGTAAGAAAGAGCTTGATGGCTAAGATAGTATCTCTCAATATAAATTGTAGCCCAATTACAAGCACTCAACCCAATTGAAAAGGATAAGAATGAAAATTACAATTGGGGTTTCTAGAAATATTGGGATTTTAGCACAAATGCTTGGATTTGATGTATGGATATTTGCTTTTGGATCAATAGTTGTTGCTGGAGCTTTTAGAGGTCTCTTTTATACCTTCTCATTGATTTCTAGTCGTTGTTGTTGTTGCATTCATCAATAGAGCCGTTGGGGGTGTTATCTCACCTCTATAAATGCAGTCTGCAACCACCTGTTTCGGAACGCGGGAACCTGTTTCGAAATGGACCAAAATAGAAAGAGCCATTGGAGTGCATTTAAGAGCCCGTTTCGAAACGGATTGAACTCGTTTTGAAACATCTTGAGCCTTTTTCGAAACACCTTAACGGTTTCTGAAAATTCAGTTAAAAACTTTGCAACAGTCATATTTTTCAAATCAAAATGAAGAACCGTTTCGAAACACTTGAACTCGTTTCGATACGGGTTCTTATGTTCTAAAGCTGTTTCGATACCCGTTTCGGAAAATGGGTTGGCAGTGGTGAAATCGTTTCGAAACGCCTTAGGCCGTTTCGAAACAGGGACTTAAAAACACTGTTTCGGCTTTAAAATACTTAGAAAATATTTGAAAATCTTAGTTTTTAACTTTGGCATATTCTTAAAATCATATGGGGATGTTTGAGGACTTAAAAATTCCTTTTGACATTTTCAATTTAGTCCTTAGGTTCTTTAGTTATATCAAAATTAAAATATCGGTTTCACGATCTCTCCCTTTTTGATATAACAAAACCAAAGTTAGAATTTTTAAGAGTTTTGAAAATTTTGAACATATTCTAACTCCCCTTTAATTTAAGATAGGTTTTTAAAGTTTTAAAAATGTTTTAACTTTGAAATTCAAGTTTTAAAACTTAAAAACACTTTAAACATTTAAAACGAATTTTTGTTTTAGCTCTTAAATTTCTTCTCCCCCTTTTTGTTAGATCAAAAATAATATTAACTCATAAGGCTCATAGAGAAGAGAAAGGGTTAGTACCAATAAGCATTAAGTAATAAGCAACAATAATATCAATTCATAAAATTAAAATATCCAAAACATAAATCAACATTAAGTTCAAAATAGAATCCCAAATAAGATCAAAAGCATAGGTTCCTAAAACATAATGAAACATAAAGATGCAAACTTAAAACCTAAAATGCATAGGTAATATGATATGATATGAATATCCTAGGCCTCGTAACCACCATCATCATCATCCAAAGTCTCATCATCGCTCTTGACTTGAGAACGGCGAAACTTTATCCATTGTCCATAAAGGGTAGAGAAGGACAAATCCAAGTTCAAGTGGGAAGTCTCAAGGGATAGGAGGCGATCCTCTACATTTTGCAAGCGAGTGTTGATGGCACCAAAACCCGAAGCTATGTTAGTATCCATGGCATTGAATCGTTCGGTAATGAGAGGTGTAAGAGATTCATTGTTTCCAACTTGATCTTCTGGTTGAGGTTCAACAGGAGGAGGAGGAGGAGGAGGAGGAGGAGGAGGAGGAGGTGTGGCTCTATCAACATGTTCCCAAACATTGTTCACATAGTGAAAACCAGACTTGCGAAGAGAGGACTCACCAATCTTGGACTTGCGTGGTTCCGGAGAGTCGTAGGTGCAATCGAGACCAATCTTGCTAAAGATGTGGCTTAAGATCGTGCCATAAGTGAAGGATTTCAAGGCATCAGTGTCAATAAACTTAACATTATTAACCATCTCGGCAAATATGATCTTAGCAACATTAACAGTAAACGTTTTCCCTAACATAAAAGATTCAATCCCAACAACCTCGGTATTTGTTTCATCATTAATAAGACGAGCATTGGAGTAAAAGATGAGTACCATGTGTTTGTAACGAATGGCTGGGATGCTCAACAAGGGAAGAAGATCCCATTCACTCAAACGCTCGAGGTAACGGAAAAGGAATCGCTCGAAGTTAAGGAATTCGAGATCAATGACACGCTCACGACGAACTTCGAAATCCTGGACATGTTTGAAACGAGCTCGCATCTCTGGAATTCGAAGGGATTTTTGAAAGAGCTGAGCGAGATTCGGACGCACGCTCGAGTCACCGGATTGAACGGACTTACGCTTTTTGCTAGCATTCTCCGACATCCTAAAAACATTGAGCAAGCAAGTTTTAAAAATTAAGTGTATGCATAGATTTTTAAATTCAATCCAATGATAAATCCCACTTAGGTTTTAAAAAAATTTAAAACAAAGAAAAATTAAAAAAAAAATAGTAAAAGAAAATATGAGTGAAAAGTTTTATATTCGAATAAAAAAATTTAAGATTTTTAAAAAAATTTACAAGATATGGAAAACCCAAGCATTAAAACGTATAAACTATACAAAAATAAAAATTTTCTAACCTAAGATTTGAACATAAATTGAAGGAAAAAGAAAAAGAGGAAAAAATACCTTAGTTTGGGATTTTGGATGAATGGATGAAAATCCTTGCACAATATTGATGAAACTTGCTTAGACTAGAGTTTTAGAGAAAACCCCTCAAGATTTGGTGAAAAACAAAGAGGTTTAGAGGGTTTTTATAGGGAAAAAGTCAGGTTAGGGTTTTTAGGGTTTTGAAGAGTTTTAATTTAAAGTGAATTTTAACATTAAAAGCCCTACTTAAAGCTGTCCGTGAAACCGTTTCGGAACGGTCTTGACCGTTTCGGAACGCAAGCACGAGGGTTTGACCGTTTTTAGAATTTCAGCTGACCGTTTCGATACGGTGTTGACCGTATCGAAGCCCCGTTGACCCGTATCGAAACTCGTTTCGATACACCCCTTGGCAGTAGAAAAAACGTTTCGAAACCCTTTTGAGGCGTTTCGAAACGCCCTTCTCTCATACATGATTTTAAGGCATCCGTATCGAAACAGGTTGACCCGTTTCGAAACACCTGGGCCTGGAAGTGCAGTTGAGGCTCTAAAAGTGCAAAAATTTGAGTTTTTCTAAGGCCTAATATGCATGAATGATATGAATGAGCAAGCAAAACATATGCAAACATAAAAATACTCCCCCTAGCTATAAGGATGGATGAAATTAGGAGTCAAAACACATAAACATGGCATTTCACAAGATTAAGCAATTTTAAGCACAAAAGAGGTCCTTAAAGGTCAAGATAGGCTAGCTAGACCTAACTCTCTCCTAAGGGACCAAAAACGCTCTTTGTCTAAAGGTTTTGTAAATATGTCCGCTAATTGATTTAAGGTGTCTACATACTCTATAACCACATCTTCTTTAAGGACATGATCTCTAATGAAATGATGTCTTATTTCTATGTGTTTGGTTCTAGAGTGTTGGATGGGATTTTTTGTGAGACATATAGCACTAGTGTTGTCACATTTTAGGGTTATGGTTTCAACTTTAATTCCATAATCTACGAGTTGTTGCTTCATCCAAAGGACTTGAGCACAACAACTCCCTAAGGATATGTACTCGGCTTCGGTGGTAGATAAGGCTACACTATTTTGTTTCCTAGAGAACCAAGATATGAGCATACTACCTAGGAATTGACAAGTTCCCGAAGTACTTTTCCTATCGATTTTGCAACCCCCATAATCCGCATCCGAATAAGCATGAAGGTTGAAGGTAGAGTCTCTAGGGTACCAAAGACCTAAACAAGGAGTATCTCTAAGGTACCTAAAAATTCTCTTAACGGCTATAAGGTGAGACTCTCTAGGACTAGCTTGAAACCTAGCACAGAAGCAAACACTAAACAAGATATCCGGTCTACTTGCGATAAGGTAAAGCAATGATCTAATCATAGAACGGTAAAGCGTAGAGTCAACACACTTACCTCCTTCATCTTTGTCAAGCTTTGTAGATGAGCTCATAGGTGTGGCTTGAGGCGTTGCATTCTCCAAGCCAAACTTCTTGAGCATATCCTTTATGTACTTTGCTTGATTGATGAAGGTGTCATCCTTCTTTTGCTTGATTTGGAGTCCCAAAAAGAATGAGAGCTCCCCCATCATGCTCATCTCGAATTCACCTTGCATTAACTTAGCAAACTCTTGACAATTACATTCGTTAGTAGAACCGAAAATAATATCATCAACATAAATTTGAACTACTAAGATGTCATTTTTATACATTTTTATAAAAAGTGTAGTGTCCACCTTACATTTTTCAAAACCTTTTTCAATTAAAAAGTTTGAAAGTCTTTCATACCAAGCTCTAGGAGCTTGTTTTAAACCATAAAGAGCTTTGGTGAGTTTGAAAACATGATTTGGAAATTTTGAGTCTTCAAAACCCGGTGGTTGTTCCACATACACTTCTTCATTTATAAAACCATTTAAAAACGCGCTTTTAACATCCATTTGAAAAAGCTTGAAATTATGATAACATGCATATGCAAGCAACATCCTAATGGCTTTCATTCTAGCTACGGGTGCATAGATTTCATCAAAATCTATTCCCTCTTCTTGAGTGTAACCTTGTGCTACTAGTCTAGCTTTATTTCTTACAATGTTACCACTCTCATCTAGCTTGTTCCTAAAGACCCATTTAGTTCCTATGGTAGATTGATTACTAGGCTTATCAACTAATGTCCAAACGTTACTTCTCTCAAATTGATTTAACTCTTCTCGCATAGCCATAATCCAAAAATCATCTTTCAATGCTTCTTTAATATACTTAGGCTCTATGCATGAGATAAATGCAACGTGATTCATTAATCTAAGAGAAGATCGAGTGGTTACACTCTTGGATGGATCACCCAAGATTTCACCATCTTTGACATAGTTGAACTCCCTTGGGTAGCTCACTTCCTTTTCCTCAAGAGCCAAGTCCTTCAAGGCTTCAAGAGGTGGATCTTGTGTGTCCTTTTCTTTTGTTGGAATCTCATCCTCCTTTGAAGTTTGTCCTCCATCAAAGGTATTTATGATTCCTACATCATCATCATCACAAGAATCCTTTCTTGGAAGGAGGTTATCATCGAATACAACATGAATAGATTCTTCTACTACTAAAGTTCTTTTGTTAAATACTCGATAGGCTTTAGAGGTTAAAGAGTAACCTATGAAAATAGCTTCATCACTTTTTGCATCAAATTTACCTAAGTTGTCTTTCCATTATTTAAAACAAAACACTTGCAACCAAAAGGGTGAAAATAGCTAATGTTAAGCTTTTTAGATTTTAAAATCTCATTTTCTTTAAAGTTGGCCTAATCATTACTCGATTAACAATATAGCAAGCGGTGTTTGTGGCTTCCGCCCAAAAATATTTAGGTAAATTTTTTTTCACAAAGCATAGTTCTAGCCATTTCTTGCAAAGTTCTATTTTTCCTCTCAACTACCCCATTTTGTTGAGGAGTTCGAGGAGCCGAAAATTGTGGCTAATACCATTTTCATTTAAAAAATCTTCAAACCCTAAATTTTGAAACCCGGTTCCATGATCACTTCTAATATGTGAAATTTTAAGTTCAAGATCATTTTGGGTTAGTTTTGAAAATATGATGAATTTTTCCAAAGCCTCATCTTTAGTACTTAAAAATAGAACCCAAGTAAATCTAGAAAAATCATCAACAAGTACAAAAGCATAAGACTTACCACCCAAGCTCATAGTCCTAATTGGCCCAAATAAATCTATATGGATAAGTTGTAAACATCTACTAGTAGAAACATCATTAATGGATTTAAAGGAAGACTTATGTTGTTTACCCTTAGAGCATGCATCACAAATTTTATCATTTGAAAATTTTATCTTGGGTAAACCTCTAACTAGATTAAGGGAAACTAGTTTTTCTAAAACACTAATGCTAGCATGTCCTAGTTTCCTATGCCACAACCATGCATCATTTTCATTTTGTGCTACTAAGCATGCATGAGATGTATGAATGTCATCTAGATGCACCATGTATATGTTCCCTATGCGATGACCTATGAGCATAATATTATTAGATTTAATGTCTACAATTTTGCATCCATTTTTATCAAATAAAACATTAAATCCTTTATCACACAATTGACTTATGCTCAATAAGTTGTGTTTAAGACCATCGACATACAAGACATTTTCAATAAGAATAGTAGAGTGATTACCTATGGAGCCAATACCTTTAATGTGGCCTATGGAGTTGTCACCAAATGTCACCACTCCTCCACTTTTTGGCTTTAGATCCATGAATCTACTCTTGTCTCCGGTCATATGCCTTGAGCATCCACTATCAAGGTACCATGAGTTTTGACTTTGTGCTTTGGCCTTGTAGCAATGTTCCCCCTACAAACAAAGATATTAAGCTTTTGTTTTTGGTACCCAAATCATTTTGGGTCCATGAGTGTTAGCTCCCAAAACCTTGGTTCCCTTAGGAATCCAAGATGACATAGCAATAATGTTATTAGATTTTATAAGTTCCTTAGGAACCCATACACTTCTAATTCTTTTAGCTCTACTATGTCTAGGAAAGCTACCTTGTTTGTAGTAGTTAGTCTTTTTCTTAGGTTGGTTTGTTCTTGAAGATTCACCTATTTCATGCTTGACACTACCAACATTTTTAAAAGACTTTTTGAGCTCATTTAGCTCATCCAACACCTTTTGGTGTTCACTATTACATTGAGACAAAAGATTATTAAGGTCAACATTTTCATCTTGAAAAAATTTTAGTTCATCTTTCAACCCTAATATCTTTTTCTCAAATTTTGACTTAGCTAGAGAGAGTGAGTTATTTTTCTCATTTAGTTCCAAAATAATTTTCTTATTCCTAATGACTGACTCTTATATTTCTCAACTAATTCATCATAGACCTCTTGTAACTCATCATATGCATCATTCAATTCATCATATGTGAAATCTAAAGTTGATGAGTTAGAGGTTACCATAGAGGAATCTTCCTCAAGAGCCATGAGGCAAAGGTTGGCCACTTCTTGTTCGTCATCCTCTGATGACTCCTCATCACTCCAAGTAGCAAGCTTGGCTTTGAGCTTCTTCTTCTTCTCAAAGCCCTTCTTCTTGAGTTGAGGGCACTCCGAACGTATGTGGCTGGGTTGTTTGCACTCAAAGCAAATGATTTGATCCCTTGCTTCTTCTTTGTTCTTGGCTTTGAAGTCCATTTTTCTTTGGATTTTTCTTCCCTGGTTGGACCTCATAAAGCGTGAGAATCGTTTGGCTATCATAGCCAATTCTTCTAGCTTATCCTCCTCACTAGAAGAGCTCTCCTCATGTAATGAAGCTTTGAGAGCTATTCTCATCTTCTTCTTCTTTTCAACCTCTAGCTTTTCTACTCTTTTCTCTTCTTTCTTCTTCTCTTCTTCCCTTCCTTGCTTCATGATCTCATGAGTAAGGAGAGAACCCACAAGCTCATCAAGCTTTAAAGTCTTCAAATTTTTAGCTTCAATGATGGTGGTTCTCTTCCCATCCCAAGATTCGGGAAGTGAATAGAGTAGCTTCCGGACAAGCTTGTCTTCCGGTATGATCTCTCCAAAACCTTTGAGCCCATTAACTATAGTTGAGAACCGATCAAACATCTTGGACACCGTCTCATCGGGCTCCATCTTTAAATTCTCATAACTAAGATTCTTTGACATCGTTGGTTCCTTCATAGGTAGTCTCAAGAGTGTCTCACACTTCTTTGGCACTCTCAATGGATGACACTTTAGAATAGATGTCCGGACCGAATGAACAAAAGAGCACGTGGAGAGATTTGTCATTTACTTGAATCTTTTTCCTTTCTTCTTTACTCATCTCCACCTTTTTCTTCAAGACCATCTTGCCTTCACTATCTTGCTTCAATGGAATGTAAGGGCCATCTTCAATGACATCCCAAACTAGGTAGTCATTGGACTTGATGAAGAGACGCATTATATTCTTCCAAAAAGAATAGTTGTCACCATTGAAGAAGGGAGGCTTTGTAGTGGATTGAGACTCATACATGCCCGAACCGGAGGTTGAAGCCATCTCTTGATATTTGATGATCACACTCTTCCTAGGAACTCCTCTTGTGGTTGTTAATCCTCAAAGAGGTAGGCTCTGATACCAATTGTTGAGTGGATCGAATGATCGATATGAACCAAGAGGGGGTGAATTGGATTTTTTAGGTTTAAGTGGTGGAAATTGCAAATAAAAAAGATTGACAAGGAATTTTAGAGTGGTTCAAGTTCCAAATGAACTCTACATCCACTAAGGATTTGCAACAATTCCACTAATTGTTCTTCCCCTTTTCTAGGCTAAGGAGGCAACCCTTACAATTTTCGATTAAATTTTCTACCCAAAATTTAACCCAATCCTCACACAAATGTAACAAAGAGTTTGATGGCTAAGATAGTATCTCTCAATACAAATTGTAGCCCAATTACAAGCACTCAACCCAATTGAAAAGGATAAGAATGAAAATTACAATTGGGGTTTCTAGACAATATTGGGATTTTAGCACAAATGCTTGGATTTGATGTATGGATATTTGCTTTTGGATCAATAGTTGTTGCTGGAGCTTTTAGAGGTCCCTTTTATACCTTCTCATTGATTTCTAGCCGTTGTGGTTGTTGCATTCTTCAAAAGAGCCGTTGGGGGTGTTATCTCACCTCCATAAATGTAGTCTGCAACCACCCGTTTCGGAATGCGGGAACCTATTTCGAAACGGACCAAAATAGAAAGAGCCGTTGGGGTGCATTTAAGAGCCCGTTTCGAAATGGATTGAACTCGTTTCGAAACACTTTTGCCACTATCAAGGGTCGTTTCGAAACAGCTTGAGCCTGTTTCAAAACACCCTAACGGTTTCTGAAAATTCAGTTAAAAACTTTGCAACGGTCATATTTTTCAAATCAAAATGAAGAACCGTTTCGAAACACTTGAACTTGTTTCGATACGGGTTCTTATGTTCTAAATCCGTTTCGATACTTGTTTCGGAACAGGGGTTGGCAGTGGTGAAATCGTTTCGAAACGCTTTAGGCCGTTTCAAAACAGGGACTTGAAAAACACTGTTTCGGCTTTAAAACAGTTAGAAAATATTTGAAAATCTTAGTTTTTAACTTTGGCATATTCTTAAAATCATATGGGGATGTTTGAGGACTTAAAAATTCGTTTTGACATTTTCAATTTAGTCCTTAGGTTCTTTAGTTATATCAAAATTAAAATATTGGTTTCACAAAACCCGAAAAGGGCGCTTCAAGTATTAAAAAAAAGTGGAGTGAAAACCCGAAAGGGCGTTTCACAAGAAGGAAAAAAGAAAAGAAGAAAGACAGAGAAAAGGGGGAATCGAAGGGCGAAAACCCAAAAAGGGCGTCTTGAGATAAAATGGGGAGTTGTGAATTGAAGAGGGGTAGCCGCGATAAAGTACCAATAAGCACACGATTATCAAGTAAGATCTCTCGGGATTCAGAAACAGGCAGGATAATGCTAGCAAAGGGTCTTCCTAGGTCGATGGATTCCCACGTCATTCACGAGGAAAATGCTTAGGGTATTGCATCATTTGTTCTCTCCATGCATGACATATGAATTTCTCATGAACTTCGAAATATATTAATAAATATTATTTGGCGTCTTCATTCATCTCTTTTCAAAGAATTACTCGAGCAGTTTGAAATAGACTTACAAAGCAAAAGATTTCTTGGTATTTCTGTGGTTTGATCTCTTGAATGCAAGTAAACAAAAGCAGCTAAGTCGGCCCGATGCCGGATAAGTGACAAGGACCCTGAAGGAAAATTTCAAGCAGCTGACCACAGCCAGGCTTTGACGAGATAAGTGTCGCACAGATCAAAAAGAAGAAGAAAAGAGAAAAGAAAATAAAAGAAAAGAAAAAGAAAAGAAAAAAGAAAAAAAATGAAAATGAAAATGAAAAGAAAAAAAGAAGAAAAAGAAGAAAAAGAAAAAGAGAAGAAAAAGAACAAAAGAAAGAGAAAAGAAATGGAGTGAAAACCCAGAAGGGCGCTTCGTAAAAAAGGGAAAATACCAAAGCAAAAACCTGAAAAGGCGCTTTGGGAAGAAAAACCGAGGCTGCAATCCGCAAAGAGTGCTTCCCAAAAGATCTAGAGGCTAAGCCCGAGTGTGAGTCAAACATCGGCATCGAAGAGAAAGTAAAAGACCGAGAGAGATCGGCAGAAGAAGTTGTGACACCAGGCCCATGTGCGGCATACTCATTCATGCATCACCATAGGCATACATGTGCTAGGTTCATACTAACATATAGCATCATAACATTTTCCTTTTACCGATATGTAGAGGCATTTACCGCCAAAAAGAAGCATAAAACACAAAAGAAATGAAGTCAAGGCGAAGAATTTCAAACTCGCCGCATCAGGATCTAAGAGCAAAAAAGCTCAAGGATTTTCGGGCAGAGAAGCCAGAAGGTCTGCTCAGCTTGTTTTTGCCGCTTTGGGAAAACAAGTCATTTAGGGTTTATTCTATTCCGCTTCGGAGGAATGAATCAACTATGTCCTTTGCTGCTTCTTAAGGACATACCAACGCTACCAACTTGGTTCCTGCCGCTTCAGAGGAGCAAATGTAGCTTCAGGCGAAGAATTTTAGACTCGCCGCATCAGAATCTAAAAGCAAAAGAGTTCAAGGATTTTCGGGCAGCAAAGCCAGAAGGCCTGCTCAGTGTTCGCCGCTTCGGGAAAACAAATTATTTTGGTTTATTCTTTGCCACTTCGGAAGAGTGGATCAACTATGTCCTTTACCATTCCGGAAGAACATACCAACGCTATCAACTTTGTTCCTACCACTTCGAATGAGCAAACGTAGCTTCAGGCGAAGAATTTCAGACTGGTAGCGTCAGAATCTAAGAGCAAAAAAGCTCAAGGATTTCTGAGCAGAAGAGCCAGAAGGCCTGCTCAGTATGTTTTTGTCGCTTTGGAAAAACGAGTTATTCGGGTTCTTTCTTTGCCGCTTCAGAGGAATGAATCCATTAGGTCTTTTACCATTCCGGGAGGACATGCCAACGATGCCCACATTGTTTCTGCCACTTGGGAGGAGCAAATCACCCAAACAGGGAAGTTGGACAAAATTAGTGCTTATGGTCTTTGCTTTATTCTTGTTCCACAAGTATAAGCAAAGAGGGGCAACTGTAATCACTAATTTTGTCCGGGCCAATTGGCTTTTATATATGTTTAAATAAAAAGGGGCTTTTATGTACATTGGGCTGTGTTAACTTAAATTAACCCATAAATATATTATACCGTGTTCATAAGTGTAATCACCTATTTTGTCCAGGGTGTTAACACGTCTTGCTTTTTTAATAATAATGGACTTCGATACTTATATATGCGTTATGGGAAAATTTATACAAAAGAAAAAACAGTATATATGAATGTTATCTACCTAGTTATTATATTATCATTTTTATCTTATTATCATATGTTGCTATTGCCATTATTATTACTTATTATTACCATACATGTTAATAATACCTATTATTATTTATCATATTATATTTAATATCATTATTATTATATTTAATATTACATTCCATTAAGTTATCGTATTATTGTTATCATAATAGTTGTTATTGTTATTATCTCATCTTATCATTATTATTATATTTATTATAATCATATTTATTATTATTATTATTATTATTATTATCTACCTATTGGATCTGAAAATAAACAAAGACTAATATAAATAAACAAGCCCAATCTATATTAATATAATCAAAGCCCGGAGTTAATTAAAGTCCAATATACAATTAAAAACCAAAAAAAATAATTACAAGGCCCGTTTGGCCCAAATTATTGTCTGACCCTAATCTGATAAGAAAACCTTAATGTTTACACTTTGTGATGCAGCTGCCACAAGCCATAACTGTTGGATCTGAAACGAGATCAACGGCCCAGATCGATCAAGGACCAGAAACCCTAGAGGAAAGGGTCCGCCCAGGTTCGCGCCGCACGATCAGAGTCGTTGGATCAGATGGAGATCCAATGCTCTAGAAGGCCCGTCCAATAAAAACCCTAGCCTTCATCAGATAGTGCTGCGCCGCCCAGATCTGAACCATTGAATCAAACACGATCCAACGGTTCGGATGAAAAGAAACTTCTCACGCGAGACTCCTCTGATTCCCAGCACGTCCACGCGCGACGTTTGGGGTCACCACGCGCACGCGTGTCGCTCACGCCCGACGTTTTTGTGCACCCGAGAGCCCGCCATGTCGTCCCCGTCCGTTCCAACGGACGATCCAGTGGCCACGATAGTCCGCCGTACGAGCCATGCAAAAAAAGGAGAAGTCGGCCAATATCAAATGCAGCAAAACAAAAGGAAAAAAGAAAAGCAAAACGAACAAAAGAGGCAACATAATGGCAGGGGAATGACAGAATCACACATGAATCCGGCCAAATCAATTATACGAACCAATGGACATTTTCCATCATATAAACAAAATGTAAAAAACAGTCAAAATTCCGGCTATAAAGCCGAATCGATAATCATTTTGTAAGGGATTCATGATCTCCCGCAAAGAAAGCACGAAAGCAATACCAATTCCAGATCATTCCCAGGTATATTAGTTTCCATATTTGTAAGCAAAGGTAGAATAATAATAATAAAAAGGAAAAGTTTATTGTTTTTTGTTTTACCTCTTTTTTTGTCTTCTCCGACTCCTTTCTCCTCTGTCGAGAACAAGCCAAGCCACCCGTTGGCACTAAAGGTGACTCGGTCAGGGGTCCCTTCCTCTATGTGTCTTCATCGTCCCTTGAGAGTTCGGTAGGTCTTTTAGGTTTTTGGGATTTTCTGGGTTTTTGTTTCGAAAGGAAATAGAGGATGTTGAGTTTTGGGTGTTGGGTAGTATCGTAGGAAAAGGCATGCCTTTGATTTGTTTCTGGGTTTCTTCGGGGGAAGTTTTTCTAGTCGGAGTGTGTTTAGGACTGCCGGACTGTGAATAGCATCGGTCGGCGTTCAGGGTCAAGAGAGAAGAAGTCGTTTAGGGTGACGGCTAGGGTTTTAGTTTGGGCAAAAGGGCGTCCGAGTTGTTTAGGTTAGGTATTTATAGGCGTTTTAGGTTTAGTTTATGGGTAAATTCGCCTTAGGTCCCTCCGCGTCGAGTCTGTCACAGGTTAGGGGTCTCCGTCTTCCTAAATTACTCCCTAGGTCCTTAGGGTTTTAGGTCTCTGTTCAATGTCGTCCCAGATCGAGTCGTTTTGTGGTCAAACCGTCCCCTCGTCCCCTGTGTTCTGTTCTGCTTTCAATTTGGTCCATGTTCCCAGTGTTAAGCTTTTGTGTCTTTTTTTAAATTTTGCCACTGTTTTTTGTATTTCATTCAGTTTGGTCCGTTCTTTTGCGCGTTTTATGGTTCGTAGTTGATGATGTTGTTTCTCTTATTTGTGATAACGTGTGGCTATATTTTAGGTTACATGAATCAAATATGTGCATTAGTTTGATCCATTTTGTGGTTGAAATGCTTTAGTATGTTCTTTATGCTTCCGTGCTTGGTTCAAATAATTGCATAAGTCGAATATATATGTGTTGCCATGTTTTTTATCCATTAAGCTTCACATATTAGAGTAAACTAAGGTAAATTGCCTTATCAATTAAATCAACTAATAGATATTAAAGGTGTTAAAATTGGGCCTTGTGGTGTTTTAGATGTGGGCCTTTTTGGGCCTTAGGTTAGATAAGTTAGTTTAGCATCTCATGGGCTTTATTCTTTTTCAATATGGGCTTGGGTTAGTTAGTTTAGATAAGTCATCTCGATCGGTTTAATTACGTCGATTTGTGCGCCCGCCTTATAGGGGCATGATTCGAGTAATTAGGTCGGTTCGGGTTTAAGGCCTTTATTAGGTTTAATCGCACTCACCTCTAAAAATTAGAATTAATGTGACACTTAGACAAAATTAAACAAGATAATCCATAATTGATTTAAGCCTTTTAATTAGGGAAAGCGATCTAGGGCCTAATATTAGAATTATGCAATAAATGATTAAACCGCTAACTAATATTCAATAATTTGGACCTTTAAGTTAGGGCCTTGGGTGGGATTTTTATGTGTTTACTTTGAGCACTTTTGTGACATGCATATATATACTTGTCATTCATGAGGCTCGATAATTAAGCATGATAACCGGACTTAAAAATCTACCCCAAGAGAGGTATTAATTAGCCTCGGTATCCGATAAACGACAGTCCTAGCTTAATGGATGTCGATCGAATACTCAGATTAATTTTCACCGTCTCTAGGTAAGCGAAAGCATAAAAAGGAAAATAACACGCATCATCCCTTATTTGTCTACATCATGCATAAAGGTGACGTACGGGATCCGAACCCTAAACTAACACAACAGTCAGTCTTCTATGATGTCGGTTTAGTCTATGTTCCGGTGTACCGTCATCCTTTTAATTAAATGTTTAATTAATTATAAAGTCACAAATTCGATAAAACCCGTGCAAATTAAGCCATTTTCATTTAAGAAAATTTTTATTAAATCCACTTCGGTTTTTAAATAATTTCTATCGATCAAAAGGCAACAAGCAATTTGGTACCGATTTCCGGGCGTGATGGGGGTGCTAATCCTTCCCCACACATAACCAACTCCGGAACCCGTTTTTGAATGAATCTCTGGTTTTGTGGTGTTCGGCCTACCTTAGTGGCCGGTGGCGACTCCAAATTTTCACTATTTTCCAAAACACAAATTTCCCCCTTTTAAATTAAATTCCTTTTCAAAAGAGATAGTGATAAGGCCTACTTAGTCGGTTTTCTAAAAAAAAACTTATCACAGAGTGTACTAGAATTCCTTAAATCATACAAGTCACAAAGGAATTTGAAGTTCTAATCTCATGGTGTGATCCTAAGTTGTCTTCCTTTAAGCATCTTAAAATTAAAGGATCTAAACAGATCAAAACTATGGTAAGAAGATAGAGTTCTATTTCCAAGTAAGAAGATTTAATTAAAACTAAACTAATGCAATTGATAGAAAGTATTGCTCCAGCATAAGAAAAATTCAGTTAAGGAAGTTCTTGTAAAAAAATTGACAAGTGAAAGATCAAAAACTGCATGGCAATTATTATACTGCTCGCTTGATTCGTTTGGACTCTCGGGGTGGCTGGACGCGTGATGGTGGGGTGGGCTTTGCTGCCGGGGTATCCACCTCTTTAATGGAATCAAGGTAATCTGTATCCTGGCATTAAGAGAAAAGAACAATTTATTCCTAAGAATTCAAAAATGTGGGAATGCAAAAGAAAAAATAAAAGCAAAAGATGAAATAGAGAGAAAGATTTTGGATACTCAAGGGGCGCATGTGTGTGCATCCTCAATAGTGATTTCTTCCCTATCCCTCATGGCTTGTGGTCCCAAGTAGTGTTTCAGTCTTTGCCCATTGACTTTGAACTCATGCCCATCCTTGCTAGACTTAATTGTTACTCCTCCACGTGGGAGGAATTTTACAACTTCAAACGGCCCAGACCATCGTGATCGGAGTTTCCCCAGAAATAGTTTAAGGCGAGAATTGAAAGCAACACCTGCTGCCCAGGAAAGAACTTGTAAAACTAATGTTTTGATATAATAATTGAAAAATGTTTTGGACTAATTTGAAAAGAATTTAAAACTTGTTTTTAAGTCCAAACAACTTGAAATTATGTTTGAGGTATTTTAAGAGGTTTTTGGCAAAGCTTTTTCATGTTTTAAACAGCCAAACTTGTGTTTTCAAGTCACCAGTATCGATACGGTTGGACCCGTACCGATACCTTTTTGCCTCAGTTTGGCTACTACCAAAACCCGTATCGATACGAGGGTTTAGCGTATCGATACGGACCGGGGTCGTTTCGATACGCCACGTCAGCGTATCGATCCCTGTTCAACTACCCCAACGACTATTTCCCAACGGCCATTTAAATATCAAGCCGTATCGATACTGCTATATGAGTATCGATACCCCATGCTGGCAAGAGCCCAACGGCTATTTCCTCAAGAAGGTCGTATCGATACCGTTTCACGTGTATCGATACTGGTAGCTGCAGAACAGCATTTATGAAGGGAAATAAAGTCCTCAACGGCTCCAATTCATCCCCACACAACCCAACAATTATTGGTATCAGAGCTTGGCTCAATCGGTGAGGATTAACATCCTATTGAGAAGATCCGGCAAGCTCGATCACTATTTCATCAACCGGCTCAAATGGCGCAATCCATCGACAAGCCGCCTTTCTTCGACGGAGACCACTATGCCCATTGGAAGACAAAGATGAAGTTCTTCATCAAATCAAAAGATTACAAGCTATGGGATGTAGTTGAAGATGGCCCTTTCGTGCCTAAAAGAAATAAAGCGGAGTGGAGTGCCGACGATCGCAAGAAGATGAAGCTTAATTGCAAAGCCTTGCACATCTTGTTTTGTGCATTTGGTCCATCCATCTATGAGAAGATGTCTTCTTGTGAGAGTGCCAAGGAGGTATGGGACAAGCTTGAAGTCACATACGAGGGGACAAATGAAGTCAAGGAGACCAAGATTGGGCTCCTAACCTTGGAGTATGAGAACTTCAAAATGGATCCGGAAGAGAACATCGAGAAGATGTTTGATAGATTCTCCACCATAACCAATGGTCTTAAAGGTTATGGAGAAGCCATCCCGGAGGAGAAGCTTGTTCGAAAGCTCATCTACTCACTTCCCGAGTCTTGGGACTCAAAGAGGACCGCCATCATCGAAGCCAAAAATTTGAAGACTTTGAAGCTTGATGAACTCATGGGGTCTCTCCTTACTCATCAAATTATGAAGAAGAACAAAGAGGATGAGAAGAAGAGGGAAGAAATTAGAGCTATGGGAGAGAAGAAAATCAAAGGGCTTGGCATCAATGCTAGTGCCATGACTCTCAAATCCTCCACTTGCCATCATGTCTACTCAAGTGAAGAGGAGGAGGAAGATGAAGAGATAGTTCATCTCTTCAAGAAGTGTGCCCCTTTCATGAAGTAAGCCTTGAAAGAGCTTGAACGAGAACCTAAAAGAAAGGAGAGGGCAAGCACTTCAAGCCATAAGAAGAAGGCACACTTGGCTACTTGGAGTGATGAGGACTCCACCGATGATGAACAAGCCAACCTTTGCCTTATGGCCATCGAAGAAGATTCAAGGGTAACTTCTAATTCATCTACTTCATGTTCTTATTCTTTTGATGAATTACAAGATGCCTACGATGAATTGGTTTTAGATTTTAAAAGCCACATTTTGAAAAATAATAAATTGATTTCAAAGTTAAAAATTCAAAATGATTTGCTTTCTAAAACCAAACTTGAACTTGAAGCAAAACTTGAAGAGTTTGAATTAAAATGTTTTGATTTACAAAAATTGCTTCAAAAAGTTCAAGGAGAAAAAGATTTGATTTCCAAAGAGCTTGAAAAGAAAAACGATTTTGGAAAATCAAATTTTTATGTTAGACAATCTAGTGCCCCTAGATTTATTAAAGGAAAATGTTTTAGAAGTATTTGGGTCCCAAAAGGACTTAGTACTTCAATTAAAAAGGATGACATTGAAAAATGGATTCCTAAGGGGTCTAAAATTTGTGCTACTAATGTTCATGGATCCAAAGCAATTTGGATACCAAAAGTTACTTGATTGTCTATTGTAGGTGTGATGGAGATGTTCAACAAGTCAAACATTGAGGGGGAGCTCCATACACACAAGGAAGAACACTTGAAGAAGGAAGGCTTCACATCCTACCTTTGGGTTCAAGTGTTGGTAAAAATCTAGTTGTTTATGCCTTTATTTGTTTTAATCTTTATTTAATTCAACTAGATGATCATATATGTTGGACTAACATTTCAATGATGCTTTGAGTAAGGGGGAGCCATTTTAAAACCAAAATTCTTATTTGTGTCAAAATTTTTACCTCCATTGTTATTTGAACTTAATGTTTAAATTCTTTTTTATATAACAAAAAGGGGGAGAAATGGTATGGTTTGAAAAATTGAATTTTCAAATGAATAAGGGGGAGCTTTATTTAATTTCATACATTTAATCTCTTATTCACATTTTTAAAGTTTAAGGGGGAGAATCTCAAACAATTTTTCAAGTTAGTTTTATTATATCAAAAAGGGGGAGATTGTAAAACTAATGTTTTGATATAATAATTGAAAAATGTTTTGGACTAATTTGAAAAGAATTTAAAACTTGTTTTTAAGTCCAAACAACTTGAAATTATGTTTGAGGTATTTTAAGAGGTTTTTGGCAAAGCTTTTTCATGTTTTAAACAGCCAAACTTGTGTTTTCAAGTCACCAGTATCGATACGGTTGGACCCGTACCGATACCTTTTTGCCTCAGTTTGGCTACTGCCAAAACCCGTATCGATACGAGGGTTTAGCGTATCGATACGGACCGGGGTCGTTTCGATACGCCACGTCAGTGTATCGATCCCTGTTCAACTACCCCAACGGCTATTTCCCAACGGCCATTTAAATATCAAGCCGTATCGATACTGCTATATGAGTATCGATACCCCATGCTGGCAAGAGCCCAACGGCTATTTCCTCAAGAAGGCTGTATCGATACTGTTTCACGTGTATCGATACTGGTAGCTGCAGAACAGCATTTATGAAGGGAAATAAAGTCCTCAACGGCTCCAATTCATCCCCACACAACCCAACAGAACTGTCGCGGCAGAAGTTTACTATCGTGCCATCGTTTAGTTATTTCCTTGTATATTCTTGTATTATCGTATGCTGCAGCTCGAAACTCCTCTATCTCATTAGGGTATAGGAGTCGTTTCTGCCCTGCATTCTCCCAATCCATATTAATTGTTTTGATAGCCCAATATGCCTTGTGTTCTATTTCTACTGGTAAATGGCATGTTTTTTCGTACACAAGTCTATAGGGGGACATTCCTAATGGAGTCTTAAAGGTTGTTCTGTACGCCCATAGTGTGTCGTCGATTCGAAGAGACCAGCCCTTTCGAGAGGGATTAACCACCTTTTCAAGGATTGCTTTTAATCTCTATTTGATATCTTGGCCTGCCCATTCGTCTGTGGGTGGTATGCCGTGGCGAGCTTGTGTGTGATGTCGTACTTTTTTAATGTCACGACAATGAGTTTGTTATTGAAGTGCTTGCCTTCGTCACTGATTATGGCTTTTGGTATCCCAAACCGCGTGAATATGTGTTTTTGCGGGAATTTCTGCATAGTTTTGGAATCATTGTTTGGTGTGGCAATTGCTTCGACCCACTTGGACACATAGCCAACTGCTAGAAAAATGTACATGTTCCCACATGATGATGGGAGTGGTCCCATGAAATCGATACCCCATACATCAAGTAGTTCCGCTTCCAATATAGTATGCAACGACATTTCATTGCTCCTGGAGATGTTGCCGGTTCATTGACATAAGTCACTTTTCTTATAGAAATCTTGGGCATCTTTATAGAGTGTTGGCCAATAGAGTCCAAACTGAAGTACTTTGGCTGCGGTTCTGGTTCCTCATAAGTGTCCTCCATATGGTCAGTCGTGACATTGTTGAAGAACTTCTTTTTGTTCATCCTCGGGGACACATCTCCTTATAACCTGATCTGCGCATTGTTTGAACAAAAGAGGCTCATCCCAAAAATAATGCTTAGCATCATGTTGGAACCGCTTCTTTCCTTGATAGTTAAGATTATAAGGTAATACACCACTAACTAAAAAAACTAACAATTCAGCGTACCATGGTTCTGTTTCGGTCGTCATGACTGTTAGGGGTAATGCCACGGTAATGCAGTTTGTCAGTTCTGCGACAAGGCTTGCTTCCAATGTCATGGCAGGATCCTTATCTGCTGAGGCGAGTAATAGCTGCTCGTCTGGGAAAGAATTTTGTATCTCTGTGCTAGTGGCATTCTTTCATCCTGGTTCCAATATTAAAAGGTGATCGATAACTTGTTTTTCTGTTCCTTTTCTATCCTTGATGTCGATGTCGAATTCTTACAGAAGGAGAATCCATCGAATTAGTCTTGACTTGGCATCCTTCTTAGAGAACATATACTTTATTGTCGAGTGGTCTGTGTGAACCGTCACCTTAGTTCCAATTAGGTATGATCAAAACTTGTCTAACCTGAAAACTACAGCGAACAATTCTTTTTCAGTTGTTGTATAATTAATCTGGGCCCCATTCAGCGTATTGCTAGCATAGTAGATCATATGGAAGAGGTTGCTTTTTCTTTGGCCGAGCACTGCCCTGACGAAATAGTCACTAGCATCGCACATAAGTTCGAATGGTTGCGTTCAATCTAGAGGCACGACTACAGGTGTAGATACCGGCTTTTGTTTGAGTGTCTCAAATGCCTCACTGCATTTGTCATTAAAGTCAAAGGCTCTATCCTATTCAAGCAAATGGCAAAGGGGTTTATAAATTTTAGAAAAAATTGCAATAAATCTCCTATAAAAACCTACATGCCCCAAAAAGTTGTGGATGCCCTTGATTGTGGTTGGTGGGGGTAGTTTATCGATCACGTCAATCTTTGTTGTATCTACTTCAATCTCCTTTGATGAAATCTTCTGGCCTAACACTATGCCTTCGTCTATCATGAAGTGGCATTTTGCCCAATTTAGGACTAGGTTATACTACTCACATCTTTGAAACACCTTCTCCAAATTGCCGAGGCAGTTGTTGAAGTCATCACCAAAGACCGAGAAGTCGTCCATGAATAACTCTACGAAATCTTCCACCATATCAGAGAAAATTGCCATCATGCACTGTTGAAATGTTGACGGGGCATTGCAGAGGCCAAAAGAGATTCTTCTAAATGCATGCGTGCCATAAGAGCATGTGAATGTGGTTTTTGCCTGATCGTCTAGGGCTATGGAAATTTTATTATAACCTGAATAACCATCAAGAAAACAATAAAATGGTTTATCGGCAAGTCTATCTAGCATTTGATCAATAAAAGGTAAGGGGAAGTGGTCCTTTCGAGTTGCCTTGTTCAACTTGCGATAATCCATACAAACCCTCCAACCGGTCATGGTCCTAGTTGGGATCAACTCATTATTTTTGTTGGTTATCACGGTCATTCCACCTTTCTTTGGCACACATTGCAGCTGACTCACCCATATACTATCGGAGATGGGGTAGATGATTTCGACATCAAGCCATTTGATAATTTCCTTTCTCACTACCTCTTTCATTGCCAGGTTAAGTCTTCTTTGAGCCTCAATGGTAGGTTTATAATTTTCCTCCAAGAGGATTTTGTGCATACATACCACTGGGCTTGTCCCCTTCAGATTGGTCATCGTCCACCCTATTTCCCTTGTATACCGCCACAGCATGTTGATCAGGCTTTGTTCCTGTTCTCACTGCAATTTAGAATAGATGATTACATGCAAAGTATTATTGGTTCCCAAGTAAATATATTTTAATTTATCAAGCAATTGTTTAATTCAAGAACATGTAATTTCTCAATTGACGGTTTCTTAATTTTTTGTTCGTCTCTAGAATAATTGAGGGGTTGAAAGTACTTACCTGGATAGGAGGCTGCCTAGTGTGCTTCCTCAATATCAGCTTGATCGATCTCTTCAGCTTCGTTGAGGCTGTCCAGAATGCTATCGAGGTAGTCGTCTGAGTACATGTCGAGGTAGTGGCCATGATCATTACCGAGGTAGTGCTTGCCTCGGCAGGGTGCATTAATGTCAAAATTGAATTCTGTCGTGGCTTGCATCACTTGACATTCTTCCTGATCGTTTGCATGTTTTAGAGTCTGGAGAACGTTGAGCTTAACTTGTTGATTGTTTATCCTCATTGTTAGTTCTCCTTTTTCTACGTCGATCAAGGTCCTCCCAGTGGCTAAGAATGGTGGCCCAAGTATGATGGGTGCATGTTCATCTACCTCACAGTCAAGGACAAGGAAATCAGTGGGAAAAATAAATTTATCCACTCTTACCATAATGTCTTCTATTTTTCCTTCTAGGTGAACATAGGAGCTGTCGGCCAACTAGAGCATTATTGTTGTAGGTTTGGCATACCCTATTCCTAGCTTCTAACACACATATTTGGGCATTAAATTTATACTTGCCCCTAAGTCGCACAATGTCTTCCCCACATAGTGATTTCTAATGGCACATGATATTGTGAAGCTCCTTGGATCTTTAAGTTCAGGTGGTGCTCGGTTTTGTAACATGGCCATACATCCTTATGTTACGACAACCGTATCAAATTCTCCCATCCTTGTTCGTTTGGATACCATGTCCTTGAGGAATTTGGCGTAATTTGCTATTTGCTCTATTTCTTCCACAAAGGGGATGTTGATATGAACCTATTTCAAGATATCCAGGAATTTCTTGAACTGATATTCTTGCTTTTGATGTTTCAGCCTTTGTGGGAATGGTGGTGGGGGTGCGTATCCTCGATCTGTTCTTTGCCCGGTAATCTGATTTGTGGTAGTGGATCTGGGTTACTCATGTCTTTCTAGTTCTCCTTGGCAGGAACGATTGGTTCTGTGGGACAGGGTTGTTAGGTACTGCTGAGGCATGAACTGCTGCTGTGGAGGCTTCATTTTCCTCAATTTTTTCACCAGTCTGGGATTCTTTCAGCTTCTTACCACTCATAGTTCTGACTGCCTTGCATTGTTCACGTGTTGTACCTTTTAGTCTGGAGCTCAGAATTTGCGCAAGCTGCCCCACCTGGGTTTCCAAGGATTTCAACGTTGCCTCGTGATTTTATAGCCGCGTCTCGGTCCTGTTCATAAAAGCGTCAGTTTTTTGTATGAACTTATCAGTATTAGATATATATGCACTAGTTTGATTCATAAAAGCATGTAAGGTGTTTTCGAGAGAACTAGACTACATTGGTTGTTCGACTTGCGTGTGCTGCTACGGCGGCATAGGTTGTTGGAATCCTGCGGCTGGAGCATTCTGATGCTGCGGATTGAGGGCATTGTTAGGGTTTCTCCAAGAGAAGTTGGGGTGCTTTTTCTAGGTTGGATTATAGTTGTTGGACTTCTGATTGTTGCAGTTGAAGTTTCCAACATAGCAGGCGGACTCCGGGTTTTGCTGGCATTTAGAGAAGTCATGGTTATCCCTACAGTTCTCGCAAAATAAATCTATTACCTTGACTTTCTGTTTGTTGCTTTGCGACTGTAAGTTCATAACTAGCTTCGTCAAGGTGGCGATCTAGGATGAAATTGAGCCCTCAGACTCTAATTCATTAAATGTGGTTTGACGGCAGACTCCCCCTTCTAGTCTTGGGGAACTGATAATCATTATTGGTCGTACTGTTCAAGAACTCCATGGCTTCTTTTGGTTCTTTTTCTAAGAGTATGCCATTTGTCGAGGCATCCAGCATCATCCTCGTTGCCGTGTTTATTGCATTATAGAACATGGTCACCCGCGTCCATACTGGGAATCCGTGCAAGGGGAATTTGTGTAATAGCTCTTGATATCGCTCCCAAGCCTCATGCATGGACTCGTCATCAGCCCGTCGAAAAGAAGTGATATCATTATGTAATCTGTCAGTTAAATTTGTAGGATTAAGACGAGCTAGAAAATCTCGACAAAGATCACTCCAGGATACGATTGATCCTGCTGGTATGCTGTTGAGCCAAGTTTTTGCACTATCCTTCAATGAATAGGGGAACAAGTTTAATCTCAGAATATCTACATGTACTCCCTAGATTTTGAATGAGTTTACAGATCTGGAGAAAGGACTCGAGGTGCTGTCTGGCATCTTTAGTTGCGGAACCGCCAAATTTCCTCATCGTGTTGATCATATTAAACATCACGGGCTTTAGCTCGAAGTGGGCGACCTCGATCTCTGGGGTAACAACTTTAGGGTATAGTCCGTTTAAGTCCTCTTCAAGGCAATCTCAGACTGTTGGGTGTCGTACTGGTGCAAATGGAGCTTTAGATTTTCTCCATTTCCTTCCAGGATCTGCTATTCTTCAATAAATGGTGTTCCATCGGCAGGGTGCTGCCCATTAACATTGTTTTGCGACATCACTTGGTTGAGGTCGCCGCCGCGAGGTAGATCCTCAGGTTGATACATTTTGTCTATGATCTTTCGTCTAAGCCTTAAGTAAGAGCCTTTGACTTCTGGATCTAAGTTTTGCACTGGCTACCTAAGTCAGCTCTGGTCATGCACTGAAACAATACCAAATTTTATTAGTAATAAAGGAAATGATAAAAACAAAAACTAAATAAAAGAAAAAGTGCAAGAAAATATAAGCAATAGTTGTCAGTCCTCGGCAACAGCGCCAAAAACTTGTTGCGTGTAAATAATGCTCCATAAATTGTGCAAGTATACACGACACAAGTAATATTGGGATAAGTATAAGAGTATCATCTCCATAGGGATTGGTGCTCAACCTTCGATTCTACTCCCTCTCACTACAAAATAAAGAAAGTAAAAACATAGATTAAATGGGTGATTTGAGGTAATCTAAAGATAACTAAACTAAGAGAATCTAGTAAATAAAGTAAAGAAGTGATCAAGATAAGAAGATGGGCCGGATTAGAATGTTTCATAGTGTGGAATCCTCTTGACTTCGTTTCTATCTTGAATGCAGCAACACACTACTTCTGTGGCAGTGACCTAAATCCCTGTCGCGACCGTAGTGGCTCAATCCCTGCCGTGGCAATCTCTTGCTCATGGGCAGAAGTAGTTAAGGCTCGGCAAAGCGTCCTTGGATGGTTCCGCTTTATCCCTAAGCACGAAACACTGGTTGATGACTGAACTCTGATGATACCTCCCGACGTGAATCAAAGGCAAACACCAATTGTTCATACACTTCTCTTAGCCGCAGAAAGTCTAACTTATCCCTAGGCCGAGTTAGTTAACACCACGTGGGGGGAAAACCATGATTATTTCTTTCGTGAGCTCAACTCTCCCGATATTGAACAAATGGGTTATCTCACAAACCCTCTCCTGAGTAGAATACGAAAATAATTAAAGCCAGAATAAGTAAACCTTAACGTTTATTGCATTAAGAACAAAAACTAAGTACAAAGAATTTTCACACAACTACTAAACAAACTAATCCTAACCATAATAAAATTTAGAACATAATGAAACTAATCCTAAGCTCAATCTCTCTTATCTTCTCTCTGATGTGTCGTCTTCATGACGGCATGCCTTTATATAGGGGAAGGTGCAGTCATGAATCCTTCTTAGAGAGGGAGTTAAGTTGGACTTGAACTAGACTTTATTAAAGAAGTAAATCTCTTTAATTTATTACAATATACACTTTTGTCCAAGAGTCCAACTTTATACTTCCTTCTGCGTTTTCCTCCTCTTCTCGAGCTCCAGCTGCCACGCAAAGTGTGTAAAAAATCTAGCGTTAAAGGCTCTATACGTTGGCTACCACTTTGCTCATTTTCCCTCTGGAAATACGCTGACGCGACCTGGCTTTTGCTACCTCGGCATCGGTCTGTTCTGCATAGCAAGGCTTCCTCAGCTTCCCTCAGTAGAAGTTGTCTTGTGGCTTGGCTCAATCAAGGTCTGTTGTTTGCTAACTCTACCTCATCTTCTCTCCTGCTTTCTGTGCTGCAGCGGTATCCTCCTGCTCCAGCAGTGGTCATCCTGCAAGAATACCAATCATGCATTATATTATACCTTTTCATATAATAAACAAAATACTAAGCTTAAGAGCATAAACGATGAAATCTATGCATGAAAAGCTATAATGCAGCTTAAATGGTTGTAGGTTGGGTGATAATTGACATGTAAAAGGGGTCAAAATATAAGACTTTTGGGCACTTATCAGTGTCCAATCTAGATATAAAGGACAAAAGAATGTAATACATAAATAGAGTTAATCACGAAAAGGTTATGTGAAATCATGATTTCTTGTAACTTAGGTGACAATGACATAATGCTAGATGTCACTCATTGTTTGTAATATTAGAAATTTTCTAATATTTACTAGTAACGTTACATGAACCCACAAGGTCACACCCACAGTTGAAATGAGCATATGTTAAACGAATTATATATGTACAAATTTACTGTACACGAATTTAGATAAATTAATATATATCTGATATATATAATTTAACTATTAGGTAAATATTAAAAGAAAACTAATTATTGTAATTATGTCTCTTTTAATATATAAATAATATAATTCGGTTTAAATCAATATATATATATATATTAAAATCTTAATTAAGTTGAATTGGAATTATATAATATATATATATATATATATTAAAATCCTAATTAAGTTAAATTGATGTAATATATATTTAATATATCAATATTGAAATCCTAGTTAAGTTGAATTATATATATATATATATATATATATATATTGAGACCTTAATTAAGTTGAATTTGGATTATATTATATATATATATATATATATTGGAATCCTAATTAAAGTTGAATTAGATTTATATATATTTATTATATATATATATATTAAAATCTTAATTAAGTTAAATTAGGATTATATATATTGAATTTATATATATATATATATATATATTGAAATCTTAATATGAGTTAAATTAGGATTTCAAAGGCTATATAAAGGTATGGGAGATCTAGCAATGATTAATGCTTTTTGAAAAAAAAATCCTTTCAATAGTTAAGAGAGTTTTATATGCTCGTTTCCTTCTAAATGGTTTAGAGAATTTTTATATGTTCGTTTCAACTGGGTGAACTATGTAGAGGTCGAAATGTTATCGTTGCGGCTTAGGAATCGACATTGTGGAATCGTGATTGAATATCTATCTTCTCCAAATTCAGAATTCCAGATTTTAAACAAGTAATTCTTCACCCATATTCACCCTGGTTCGTTCTTCGTACATGGATCTCTGATGGTAATCGCTGGATAATTTTTTCGCTGCGCCATGAGGTGTACCGGCGTGACTCAACACAAACAGACTCTATACTTTCATACAAAATAGAGCAGCTAAACATGTTTGCACAATTACACATTAAAACAGTCCCTTAACTTTCTTATTTAAATCAAATCTGCCCAGCAAATCATGTGTGCACAATTACTTATCAAAATAGTCCGTTAACCTCATACAAGTATACATAAAATTCAAGGCAATCCAACAAGTGCCAAAACTGTCCAAAATTCACATAAATATGTACAAATAATTTAAAACAATCAACTAGTCAAGTGTGTAAAACAATCATGTTTTTATATATAATCCTTAATGCATGATCAAAATAGTCCAAATTTCTTATGTACTCTTAATTGTACATAACCAAACATTCCATAGAATTTCATACATATACAAAACAGAGCTTTAGAAATTATACACATACTCATGCTTCAAAAACAGTCCCTTAAGATTTATATACATTTCAAATCAGTCCATTATCATTTACTTCACTTATAAAACAGTCCAGACTTTTACATTTATTCTCTCAAGATTGTCCAACATACTTCTCTAACACATCAAAATAGTCCAGACTTATATATATATATATATACTTTTCAAAACCGAGCATTTACATACACGCACACATATGTCTACTTAAACACACCATTCGAACAGGGCCGAATTTCATATCATGAGATTAACTTCTCCAATGATTCTAATAACAATGGCATAAATCCAAGGGAATTTCAAAATCAAGTACTAAGATGACCTAGATTATGAGATAATAGAAATGCTTACATTTCTTTGAGATATTCGAATGAAAGATTCAAGGAGCCCTCCAAGACAAAGCTAGATCCTTACTTTCAATAGTGAAAGAAATAACTTTCTCACTCTATCTCCTACCTTCGGCTGGTTGAAAGGAAGAGAAGATGATAACCATTTTTTCTTGTTCTCCTTTTCAAGACCGAGACAAATCCTCCAACCCTTTCCACATGTTCATCTAATATGACACTTGGAAAATGAAAAATTGAAGACACAATGATTTATAGTGGTTAAAGCTTTTAACAAGTTCTACATCCACTACCTTAGCTCTTCCACTAAGGATTTCAACTAATTTATTAAAGAATTCTTCCCTTTTCTAGGCTAAGGAGGCAACCGTTACAAATTAATCAAAGCTTTCTACCCAAAGCTTGTTCAAGGTTCACTCTTTTACAAGAAGTTAATAGCAAACTAAAAAATCTTCTCAAAGGTGATATGTTTACCCAAATACAAGTTCTCACAAACCTCAAACTTGAAACAAAAGATTACAATTGATATTACACAAGTTGGGAACAAGAATTTGACTCTAAAAGCTCAAAGTGGTTGGATTTTTGCTTCATTGCTTTAAATTTGTTCAATAGTTGTTGTTGTAGCATTGGAGACTTGTTTTTATACTTTTTCATTGATTTCTAGCCTTTTGGGTGGTTGAAGTCGTCAATAGAGCTGTTGGAGGCCATTTTTCCCGCAATAAAAGTTGTTTGGTGACCTGGCGTATCGGTATCTGTCAAAAAGAAGAAAGAGCTTTTATTGAATAGCGTATCGATACGCGAAGAGACGTATCGAAACATACATAGTGTAAAAATAGGGGCGTATTGATACGGTAAAGCTTGTACCGGTACGAATTTTGCTCACTAGAATTTGTTAGAAAACTCTAGTGAAAATGTACTTGTAAGCTTAAGGGCGTATCGGTACAGGCAAACCAACTTTTGAAGTTCGGTGATTCCAATAACTGACAAGGCAACGGTGATTCCAACTTTTAAGTACTTAAAAATTTATTTACTTTTATAATTTAGTCCTTAACAATTTGTTATATCAAAATTAAAATATAGGTTTTAGAAATTCAAGTAACCAGCAAAGGGCAAACTAAAGTCTACGTTGCTATGCTTACCTGTAAATTGATGTCTGAATCAACTACGACTGGGCACTTTCCTCCAAGCTCCAAAAACATGTGTTAAATGTTTTGCAGCAGCGGCCATCACACTGCGTGCAATTCTTTCATTGACTATAAATTCAAGAATATTTTAATTAATAACACTCTTATTAAAGCTGAGATGAAAACAGGAATACAATTAGCATGACAATGTTAAAGCATTGATTAATAACCCTGCATTGAAAACTGGAACTTTAAGGAAAGCTCCAAACTTTTGAAATATGTTTCATCTTTTTGAAAAAGAATTAATTTAAAAGTGACATTACATGGCAAAGAAGAGAACCCAAAAAACAACATAACAACAGAGAACGGAGAACCCAATTAATATGCCAAAGAAAATTCCCTCGAACCCGATTTAGTTCTTTACAGATAGTAGTGAGAAACTTCAACGGTAAAGTCCTGATTTATTTAATAATAATAAAATATAATTTGTTTTTATTTTAAATCATTTTTTATAATAAAAGAATAATAAAATATGTCAAATCATATCAAAATATTAATAAAAAATTTAGAAGGACCAAAATATGTCGGAAAATAAAATTCAGTGAGTAAATTGACTGTTTTTAAAATTTAGTGACCAAAATAGATCAGGGAACAAAGTTCAGTGATGATCCCTATAATTATCCTTTTATAAATCCAATAACCAATACACAGTAACGAAACTGGTTAGTTACAAATGGTAGATTTCCATACTGCTTTTGCTTTGAAAATAAAAATAAAAATGTTTGTAAAAATTAATACTAATAATTAAGAATATATGTTTACAAAAGTAAAAGATAAAATTCAGTTTTTTGGTTGTCCAATTCACGTTTTAATAATATTTTGCGTTCAGAATTTTATTAACTTGTCTCCCATCATTACAAATGAAACAAAATATTTTATGTAAAAAATAAGTTAAGGAGACAAAGAATATCATCAAAACATAGTCTTATATATCATTACAAATAAGTGTTGTACACTAGAATACTTTTCCCAATAGTTACCCATCTTTCTCACTTTTCGACACCTCAGAATACATGCATGTGTTATTCCTACTCAATTTCTTATTAGTAATTAAGTTAAATATTATTGTAATTTTATTAGTTGAAGATTATTTGGTAATTAGAGGTCACTTTAATAAGTAAATATCTATATTAGTTAACCGATAAAGTTTTTCGGTGACTAAGTATTTGAATATATAAATATAGAGTTAGAGTTTAACCTTTAGAAGTATGAGAAAAAATTATTTTGGTGGGATATAGTTATTTTTAGTCTGTTTGCAACTATAACAGTTATGTTGTAGAGATGAGTATTGTAGGGACGTTGGAAGAGTGTTTTGGATACATCAGATTATGGGATACATTTACTGGGTTATGTGATTATATGGGATACCAGAGCCGGTCCTGAGTTTTTGGAGGCCCGGGGTGAACTCAAAAAATAGGCCTTAAATTGAGGATTTAAAATGTAATTATAGTTACAGTCGTATTTTCGGTTGTGTTGTGTTTATCATGATTGTGGATATAATATATGTTATTTTGTTTATTGCGAGTATCGCGGTTACGAATCGGAGATGGATCCGAGACAAAACCCGGTGAGAACTAGGATTTTCCCCGGTTGCTTCACCAATGAGAAGGCGAGGCTGCTTCGAATGATGACTACCAACACGTCCTCATAATTTCAAGAAGGTATGCAACACTCGGCCATCGCTTCTCGACTGGTGATTACTATGCGTTGTCTATTGGCAATGGAAAAGCATCCTCCAATCGCAATGAATTTGGTTTCTCAGCAGACAATTCTAATATATATATATATATATATATATATATATATAAGATTATAGTGTTTGATTCACGAATATTAAGGACAATATGTGATATAGGTTATAAGATTTTTACTTTTTTTTATTGTTTTAATCAATTAAATTTTTAAAAATAAAATTGAAATATAATTTAAAAATATTTCGTAATCATATATACTGGCATGATTTTTTTCCTCGCAATGATAAATTTTATTAATAATAGAAACAGAAAATGATCCCAATAAAAAATATTATTTTCTTTAAATAATTCGGGTTTAAATAATTTTGTCTAAACCTGTGTGATTTTTATTCATTTTTGGACTAAACCTCGTAAAATGGCTCCTCTCCACCACATTGTTTAAAATAGTCGAAGTTTGTTATTAACACATGCACAATGTGTGAGTTATAGATTTAGTCTTTGTATCCTATTTTTAATTTTCAAATTTTAGTCTTGACCCAAATAATACATGAATGATGTGACTAAATTGTAGGGATTTAAAATAATCAAATTAATTTTTTTTTTAAATTCGACTTTACTCCAAAAAAAATAAATAAAATTTGAGTTGTAAAATGAAAATTCGAATGACTTAAAATTTAATAATAATTAGTAGATTAATTTTTAAGTTCGAATCAAGTCCGTCATTTTTTCTTGATATATATATATGTGTGTGTGTGTATGTATATATATGATTATTGATAAGAAAAAATCGTTTAAATTAGAACCAAATCGTACTATAACATGATAAATAATTACAATTATATTTGTATAGGAACTCGAAAATTCAACTCAACTCGACTTGAATTCCATTAACTCAACTCGAATCGAAAATTTTTCAAATAAAGTTAGAGTTGTAAAATATGATACGTCAACTCTAATAACTCAATTTTTTGGCTCAACTCGATTGAACGCTCAGCCCAAGAATTGAGGGACATAGGGCCTGGGAGTGGCCATTCTCCCAACTCAATTTTTTTGCTTTTACATTTGTAATGTAGAATTTTTTTAAAAAAATAATTAATTGTACATTGCCTCCTCACTATTCAAATATATAACTTTACCTTCCAATCTCAAATACTAGCTTCGTCCTTGGCTCACCCTTACATGTGACAATAAAGTTGTCTTTATCGGTGTTAGTTTGGAGCACACCCGACCTATAGGGTAAACTATTGTCGTTAGGGGTGTTCAATTCTAAGTACCCAGACTTTCAGGTACCCGAGTTGTTGGATACTCGGTTCTTCGGGTAGTACATTTGCCGGCCTGTGTTCCGGCCCGTAGTTACCAGGTACCCATTAGTCGGGTATCTGTAAAATTTGGGTACATGTAAAATCGGGTACCAGATACTCGATTCACTTTTTTAAATCTATTTTTTAAATATATAAATTGATTATTTAAATTTTTATTGAATTAAAATCATTAGACGTGTCTTACCTATAAAGTTTTTATCTTAACCGATAATGCATAGAAACCATAGTCTACTAAGCATATTAGAAGTTCAGAACTATCTAATGGAAAAACACTGCCCAGACTCACTAATCCAACAAAAAGCAAACTACTTTACTGCCAACAACCTTACCATATATTATTACCACCGAGTTTTTTTTTTTTGAAACGGGGAATTTTATTAGATTAGTAGTCATAATCGTGCCTCAATAAAAAAAACCCTAAACTTAGGTGGGGAAAAAGAATGCATCGATTAATGGCTCATGGTTACAACTTCACTACACTTAGACATTTTACCACTCACGGCAAGGGTAATAACAGGATATAAAGTGACACAAAGGAAAGCAGCCATTATTAACATCTACCAAGAGAAACCAACGACAGTGGTCTATTGATGCCCTTCTTTGCTAGATTATCATCCGGCACATTTTCTTCTCTAGGTATCAATTTAACCTTCCATGAAATCACTACAAGAAAATGCATTTGTAGTGACATTGAAAATAGTCACAAAAAGTGTTAAATTTAGTCACTGAAATTTACAGTGACTATTTTTCTGAGTCGTCACCAGTCGTCACTAATAATTTCGTCACTATTATATTAGTGACAACTTTCATGTATTTCGTCACAATAATTATATTTTTTATGACCACATTATTTGACAAAAATAATTATTAATAGTGACTAAAATTTAGACACTAATGTTATTCTTACTAGTGACAAACATTCTATCACAAATACATATTTAAATAGTGTCTAAAATATGTCATCACTGTCAATAATTAAAAATTAATTATATTTTTAGTTGTAACCATTTTATTTAAAGTTTAAACTAATCACTAATTGTCTCTTAAATTTAATGGAGCTTTTGCATTTTATTCAGCAAACTTTTAAGTTTTCATTAGTTCAGTGAAATTTAATTATAGATAATGTAACATATTCAAATATCAATTTTTAGTAAATAAATACAATGCCTGACTTCAAGAAGGATCGAACCTGGAACCTTTATGGAGAGAGTGCAATACTTATCTACTAGGCTATGCAAGAAATTTTATATTATTTTGAAAGAAAAATAATATTTAGGTTTAATTGTAATTGTAATTAATTTTATTTATTTTAAAATATTTATTAATTATAACACTAATTATTATAATAATAATTTAACTAATTTTTCTATGGTTTCTTATACAAAGTACGTATGTTGAAGAAACTGTTTAGATTTTTTTGAAGAAAAAATTAATCAAAATGGAATATATCTTTTAAAATTTTTAAAAAAATTCAATCAATATATATTATGCTAAAAACGCATAGTAGTCTTTGTACTCTAATTTGGTCACTTTAAATTTCTACACTTTTTAAATTTTGAATTTTTGATCCTAACATGAATGGTAGTATTTAAATATGTTAAGTAAAATTTTCTTTTTAGCTAATTTGTTATATATAAGTTGCTTATTTAATTTTTGTTCTTTAATTTGATCATTTTAGTCCTTGTAATTTATTCATATTGTCGGTGTCTTGTTAGGATTAGGACTAAAATTTTAAAATTTAAAAAAAAAAATAGGGACTAAAGTTGATCAAAAATAGATTGACTAAAACAACAATTTACACATAGTATAGACTATAGAAATATTTTACCTTTTGACAAACTAGTTTATGATAACTTTAATTTTTAAAATTATAAAAATAAATTTATCACTGTGACAATGTCTAATTTGTCATTACTTTTATTTTTTTATTGGTGACAAAATTTATCACAACAAAAAGTGAAACTTTAAGTGACAAGTAATTTCATTGTAACAACAAATATCAAATAATAGTGATCACTTCACATATCGTCACTATCATGTGTCAAAATTTTAGTGACAATGAACTTTGTGTCACAATTGTATACTTATAGTGAGAATTCATTTGTGAAAAATGTAATCGTCACAATTACTACTGTTACAGTGACCAAATAAAAATATGTCACAATTACTTATACTAATAGTGTCGTACAAAAAATTGTCACAAAAAGTTAATATTTGTGACAAAAGTATTCCCAGCTACTATCAATTTGTCACTAAAAACCTATATTCTTGTAATGAATACTGTCACCTTCCTTTAGGCACACCCCTATGAGGTCCTTGAAAATCGCTGGGCAAAGATTCAGGTTTAGTACCCAATTCACCACATTAGAACAGTCACACTCCACTAACGACTTCTTGTTATGCACCCGGCCAGGGAGAACTTTTGAACAATTTGAGAGCTTCCAAGACAGCTAGAGCCTCGGCTGTAGATGCATCAGTCACTCCAACTGCTTTGGAAAAGGTAATCAAGCACTTTGATTGCTCATCTCCCAATACTCCTCCGATGTCTGTTTTGCCATAGCTTCTGATAACAGCCCCGCCCGTATTAAATTTGAGAGTTCCATCGACTAAGGGCAACCAAAATGTTGATGGCGAGGTCTGTTTATAGCACTTGAAAGCGCTGAAATTCTCAGGTGCCATGATAAGATTTTATAGATAGGTTGTCCTCCGAACATATTTTTAAGTTCTTTGGACTTACAAAACATTTTGAAATCATTTTCAATTTAGTTTAAATTAATTTTTCAATTATTATATCAAAACATATATCTTAACACGTATGAGACCGGTACTCGGGGTACCGCATCGATACTTGTGTCCGAGTACTGATACCCAATAAGCTAAATAATAAATAAATGTAAATCAATGGTGGGAAATTAATGGGTAATATAATAATGGAATTATGCCTTGACAAATAAGATAACGAGGATTAATGGAGGCAAGAAATGATATTAATTTATGTACTTCTCCATAATGTATTAACAACTTGGTAAGGTGAACAAGATGAGAATATAACGAGAATAAAATGAGTTTAAGCATTGTGGAAACTACGTGATGGTAAAGCCAAATGTAATGGTTATGTTTTGTTATTAAATCTATGTGAATATTGTTTATGGGGTCTAGATGCCCAATTTGTGATTCGAGGCTATGTGATTTCGGACCACATGTGCTTTGGGGTGCTTGATTCGAGGCATAGTGGGACCGGATCACACTCGAGTTATTTTGAGGTGCTTGATTTGAGGCTTAGTGATTTTTGGATCAAACTCGAGTCTGTTTGGGAGTTCGATCCGAGGTTTAGTGGTGATCGAGTCTCTCCCGAGTACGAGTTTCGAGCTAGGTGACATCGGGCCACACTTAAAGTGATGCTTTGTGAAATATTGATATGTTTATTGTTAAGTGAGTGATGAACTCGTTTAATGCCATGTGTTTAGGTGAATAGTGTTAGTGCTACATGTTTATTTATCTCTCCTTATTGCTCGTACTAGCTTGTATGCTTATGTTTATAATTAGCATGAAGTATAGTAGAGTAGATGTGCACCACTGAGCTTTTAAGCTTAGTGCTCGGAATCGTTGTTTTCGTTCGTAGGTTGATCATAGGATTGAGGAGCATTATCAGTACGTGATTCCAGCACGTAGAGTTCTTCAGAGTACAACTTGTGTTAGTGGGCTATGTATCCATAGGTCCTTACGTGGTCAAGCTTGTATTTCTTATTTTTGATATTGTATTAATCAAATCAAAAGTTTGAAATGTTTTAAATTAAATTGGAACTCCTTTGTATCGTTTTGATTATTTAACTATATTTTATTTGTGGACTTTAAATGTTTTGAAAATAATTTGTTTGAGTTAAACCAATTGAGAAAATTTTATGGACTTAGGTTGGGCTTAAGACCCAAATGTGACATCCGAGTCGAGGATGTTATAGTTATACTCATTCCTTCCCAAACTCTTTCCAAAAAAATTTCAAACCCTTGCCCCCAAGTGTTTGATAAAATTCCTAAACTATTTTTTTCAAGCCTATTTTTTTAATCATGCCTCCTAGAGCTAAACGTACTCGTCTTGAAAGAGTTCAAAATTCTCGTTCGAATTAATCTCAACTTTAAAATATAAATCTTTGAATCTTTGATTTCAAGATGATGAAAATCTTGATCGTTTTCATCGAATTTACGAAGCCAAAGATATTAGAGCTGAGCGAACTATAGATTTAAAATTTTTGACCTTTAAGCTCTATGATTTTGAATTTTTTTTCATTTGTTTTTCAAATGACGATGAATAGATTTCCTAGATATTAAACATCGTGTTTTTCATAAACTAGTTAAAACTTTTTATGACAATGCTACTCTTGTTCATGGAAATAATTCCAAGGTTGTTACCATTATGGAAACTGAATTTGAACTCACTTCGGCAAGTATTACCAACTATCTAAGTGTCCCTAATAGTGGTTCTTTTAATGAGTCCGAGAGTGTTCCTATCAAGTTTGATGATGATAATCCTACTCATCTTCACATTTATGATAGGCCTCTTCATCTTTTCACCATTTGGCTTTTTCGTCCCTCTAGTGAAATATGTACTCGCATGTGTCACACCGATTATTGGCGGTTACACTAACTTCGTACTGGTAACCATTCTAATATTGTTCAAACCATCTTCGCTTCTCTTGTTAAAATCATTAGCAACCCTTCTAGCTTCTCTCTCAATTATGAATGTGTTCTAAGCTAAATCTTTAAAAAGTTAAACATTGACGCATCCCTTGATCTCCCCACTCTTCTCAAGAGCAAGATTGATATGATATCTAAGAAGACCGCTTGAAGGTTCATTAATGATGAATGAGTACACAAGAATAATGAAGATGAGGCCTGCATCAATCCGAGGAATGTTGATGCATCGGATGCTCCACCTCCCATGACCATTGATTTCATGTATACGGCTATGGTCACTCGTTTCAACAACATTGATGCCTTTCTTCGTAGCTCTCATGAGGAGACTACCGGCTTGCTTCGTAGCTTAGATGGTCATGTGACACCTTTGGAGCATGATATCCATGATGTTCGTGGTTATCTTTTTCCACCTTCATCGCCTCATGATGCACCAAATGCTTATGCTTTTTATACATTCTAGTATGACTTTATGCTATGGTATTTTGCACTTATTTTGATTTAGGTTTTTAGATTATGCTTTTAGGCTTTTTATGCACTTTGTTGGATATTTTTTAATGCATATGGTTTTATGATGGATTTTATGTTAGATTTTATATTTGAATTTCTTATGTTAGATTCTATGTCATTTTGGATATTATGATTTATCTTTTTATTGTTTCATTCATTTTTGGATAATGCACTATTGCTCTAATGATGTTTATTTTTTTAAGCATTTTTTGTTTTTTTTGCTATAGGAAAAAAGGGAGAAAAATTAGTGATAAAAATTGAAAAATTATTTGCCAATTAGTTTTCAAAAACAAAAATGTCTTTAAAACATAATTTTCAAAAGAATTCATAAAGACATTTACTAAGGGGAGCCCAAATTGAAAATTTAAAAGTTTGACAAATTTCTCAAAAATAAATTTTTATCGAGTGTTTTGTTATATCAAAAAAAGAATATTGTTAGACTTACTTTGATTTTGATATAACTAAAATGACTAATTTGTAAAAATTGGTAAAATTAAGTTATTCGATTCAAATTTGTCAAAAATATAATTTTAATTTGAACAAACTTTTTATAAATTGTTTGACTTAATACCTATATTGTATACTCCTTAAAAAGTCAACAAAAAGTCAAATCTGTAAATTTTCAAGAAGAGGTTTCGAAACCACTAAGGCACTAAGGCCTAGAAACCAAATCTTGGTTATAGATTTCGAAACCCTCTGTTGGTTCCGAAACGAGGCCCTGTAACGACTATTTTTTATTTTTGGTAAAAACCTCAGGTTTCAAAACCTCTTCTAAGGTTCCGAAACCACTATGCAAATGAGCATTTAATGCTCAGTTTTAATAGCTTCCAATGGTTCTAAATCATACCCAACGACCATAAACGGCTAGAATATCATTACACACTATAATAGCAAGTTTGAGACACTTAAAGATGGTTAGAGACAATATTCAAGCTTCATGATCAAGAGAAATAAATTTTAAGTCTTTATTTCTTTATTTCTCTTGTATATATTGTTTAGAGAGTGTTCTTCATTATTTTTATTCTTTACACTCTTGTGAGCTTCAATTTTGGAAACACTCACCTTGTAAGGTTTTATTGTTTACACAAATTTACCTTGTAAAAGAGAGATGTTCTAGTTTAGCCTAAGAAAAAATTAGAGTGGTTCTATCTTAGCCATTGAAAAGATAGGTTTGTAAAGGTTACCCCTTTGGCCTGTAAAAAGAAAAAATTCATAGTAGTAAATTGAAAAATCTTTAGTGGTGTGCTAAGGTAGTGGATGTAGACTGGGTTGAGTAGTCGAACCACTCTAAAATCATCGTGCAAATATTGTCTACTGTTTTTTAGTTTTAGCAAATTCATTCGGGAAGTAATTTCAACCCTCTTGGCGAATTCAGTTAATCGATTTCGAGCAAAACAATATGATTATCTACTAGAATTTCAATGGTGTCCCTTATGTCGTTGGCCTTGCTTTCTTATTTTCTTGGGTTATATTTTGATACAGAACTCGTGTAATTTTTTGCGCAACTATTTTTTAAAATCTAAAATTTAAAACCATAATACTATAAATTCTAAACTCTAATCCTAAATCTTAAATTTTAAACCTTACAACTTAAACACATAAAGACTAAACCTTAGAAAATTTATAACCCCTAAATTTAATAAACATATATAAACTTTAGTTTTATACGGACTGTGTATTAATATTTTTCTCTAATTTCTCTTATTTAATTTATTTTTACTCCTTATAGTTGCTGATGCTGGCTGTGGCAACAAAGTGTGAGAGATATGGTGGACAAATGGTCGACAATGTCGAGCCCTGCCTATGTATTTTTTTATTTTCTTTAGCTTCCATGTCGGTTTTGGATAAAAAGTTTATGTAACTTCTCGGTGTCTTTTTTTTATTATGTCTAAACACTAAAATATTAAATTTTAAGTTCTGACATTAAATTTTAAATGCTAAAAACCTACACACTATATTCTAAAAATACACTCAACCCCAAATTTTCTAAACCCTAATAACAAATCCTAGCATTAAACCCTAAACTTAATTTTTAGTGTGAGGTCATAAATAGATGCACCGAAAAAGAGTAGAAAATTTCTATCCGTCGATTTTACCCATTACATTTGAATTCATGACTATCGCTTAAACAATATCGTTTTTTGAAAAATTCTCTACTTATAAAAACAATGTGTCTTCTGGTTGAAAAATTATATAATTTTTCTTTATAAATAGTTTTTATTATGAGATACTTTTAACCATTTGATAATGAACATTTAATCACCCTGTTATAACTGTTAGTGTTCGAACTCGCAACCTCTAAGAACAACAACCGTTCCCTTAATCACTGAGGCAAGTTGGTTCGTGCCATAATATTTTCATTTTAATCTCCTACACATCCAACCCAAACCTATACTAGTAGGTTAAATGATCAATGGCTTGAGTCTAAAGCGATTAGAATTTAAAATGATCGGAATTTATAGTGATTCCATTAAAACAAAATGACTTGAAAAAAATTAAAACTTGAATTTAGATTATCTAAATTTACCAGCAAGTTAATCTGTTTAGATTCGTTCGTGAGATTTTTGTGATTTAAGGGTGAAATTAAAAATTAAACCTCTAATAACAAGTCTTAAAAAATAAAATTAATTTTAATAGCATGTACCTAATAACAAGTATTAGAAAATGGGCACTCACAACAAATATTGAAAAAAATTAGACATCAAATAGCGAATATTGAAAAAAAAATCATTTTTAAGAGTAGACTATAATAACAAGTATTAGAAAAAAAATAGGCCACTAATAGCATGTATTGCAAAAATTTGGACTCATAATAGGGTACCGGTAAGAGTTTTGCCCGTACAGGTATGCGATTGAGAGTTGTATCGGTACGGGTCGACTTGTACCGGTAGTTGTGGAAAGTAAGGATTTATAGTAAATTATATTCGTATCGGTACACGTGTGAGCACCGGTACCTAGGGGGTACTAAAACGCCCCAGTTTTGGGCCTAGTAGTTTGTAGGCTTATTAGACGGTCCGGTGGACCGAAATTAGATATTCGAGTCGGATTCAAGATTAAAATCAGATTAAATATTTTTTACTAAGAAAATATTTTTGAAAATATCTAAAAAATCATTATTTAATATATGGATATTTTTGGTAAAGCCAATTTAGAAAAATGAAATTTGGAGATATGACATTTTGGCTAGTGACCAAAATGTAAAGAATGTAAAAATGTTTTTAGTGACAGTTTTGTAAACGGGTTAAAACTTTAAATCTTTAAAGAACTATTTTACCAAAACTTTTAATCAGACTTCTCCCTTAATTTAGGTTATTTTTAAATGGTTTCAAAATGGATATCAATAGGAAATAAAATGAATTTAATTAAAAGAAATTTTATTAACCAAATCACATTTTTTACGTAACTATTTTTGCTCTCAACTTTCACTCAAGTACCCTAATGATAAATATTGAAAATTTGAACCCTTACAATAAATATTGATTTTTTTTTACAAATATTAAAAATGAAATTTTAATAGTGTACCTAGGCCTCTCCCTTATGTGTGACGACCTTGAATCTCTCCATTTAGACTACTATGACCTATTCATGACTCAAAACATAGATTATCTAAATTTACCAGACCAAAAGCAACCTGATCTGTCCATTAGACTACTTTGACCTATTCACGATTTGTTACAAATTAAAAGGGATTAGTGCAAGAGGGTATGTGGATCACGTGACGCACCCACCAAAGATGATGTTGTTAAGCTTAAGACGGTAACAACATCATGTCTTGTCTAAGATATGACTATAAAGCCATGTACACTTCCCTATCATCTGATATTGGGGTTCACCTGTTGTAGTTTTAGCAGCTAACTATGATCTTAAATGAATCCATGCGGTTGTACCCGCCGGCAATAGCCACAATCAGACGGGCCAAAGCCGATGCGGAGTTAGGGGTTACATTATTCCTCAAGGAACTGAGCTCTTGATACCGATATTGGCCCTTCATCGTGATCAAGCCATATGGGGCAGTGATGTTGACGAGTTCCACCCGCCTCGGTTCTCCCGAGGCATGGCTCGAGCAGCCAAAGACCCCGTCGGTTTCATCCCATTCGGCCTAGGCCCTTCATCTGTTATGGATAGGTTTGTTTATAGCCAATTTGTATGTAATGTATATTTGTAGGGTAACGAGTAGATATGGATGGGTGTTAGTCATACAATACACTTGACAATTTGTTAATTATTTTAAAACTGAAGAGATTAGTAGTTTTGGTTAATCTTGTTTAGCAGTAGATTATTTTATGAAGCATTTAAATTCTGAAGTTACACATTGTTTCTTTCCCTGCAATTTTAAATACCTGACAGCCAGGGGTGGCAAACGGGTCTTTCGGTTCGAGTAATTTCGGTTTTGATTATTTCAAGTCTAGTCATTCGGTTCAAATTTGGTTCGGTTCGGTTGTGATTCTAATGATTTCGGGTTGGTTGATTTTCGGTTCGGGTCAACGGGATATCAGTCAATTATAATCAAGTTTTTAGGTCAGTCAATTTTTTACACCATATATATGACTTTACAAAGCTAATATATTTGACTTTTTGGTGAGTTGTGCGGTTATTCATATCCTATCTTTCTTTATTTCTATTAATATCTTTTATTTATTTCGGGTTGTCTTCGGTTCAACTAAAATTTAGTTCGGTTTTAGTTCGGTTTATTTCAAGTTTCAAATCAAATTTCTGATAATGTTCGAGTCGATTTCAGGTTTTAGTTCGGGTCTGACAGAGAACATTCCAATTATGAACCCTACAACAACATGCATTCTCCTTTCATAGCTCCTGTGAAACAGTAGCGTATCTATATATAAAGTTGGGTGGGCTTGTATTCACCCTGATCTTGGAGTGCTTTTAAAGAAGATGAGTAAAACATCTATAAAACACAAACGTGACATTTTTACGATGGTATTGGAAGATTTCTTTATCAGCTCCACATTCAACATATAGGAGAAAACATTCATTTAATGACAAATAAATAAGGAAAAAGAGAATTCTTTGCCTAATGCCTATTTTTCATCTAAAAAATCTTTCAAACTGTCATTAAAAGAGATAGAGAATCTAGACCCTGTAAAACAAGCCTTGACACAATCCCTAAACTTGTCATGTAACCTCAAAGCTACAAGAACATTAAGAACAAAATCTCAACTAAGGGAGTCAAATGCTTTAGGAAGGTTTACCTTGAGAGCACGCCTAGGAGAAAGAGTAATTCTGTTATATCCGAGCAAGTATGTGTTGTAAAATTATAAGTTTACTTAGTATATTTCAAAGAATCTCATATCTCTTTTATATTATTTGTTTTTAGTTTAAATAAAAAGACTTGGTTAGGCTTGTAAGAGAAAAATATAACGGTGGTTGCACGCACATGAGGTTTGGTCAAGAAGTTCAGTCCAATTGAAATCGGCGAATTTTTCATGTGCATGAACTATAGGCCCGATCCACTTTTATTATTTTTGTTTTTATTATTATTTAAAATTCATTTTGGACCATTCATTTTCTGGTTAATTTTAACCATTCATTTCAAATAAAAGCATCTTTATTCTTAACAATTCATTTTATTTTTGACCAATTGCCCTTTTTTAATTACTATTTTTAGATGCCCTTTTTAGGCATGCATGGTACTATAAATACCATGCACATATGCCTTCATAATTCATCTTAAAGTAGAATCATCTACTTACTTTCTTCTTCTTTCTCTCATTTTAAACATTTTATAAAAGCCGAGTATTCATTGGTTCTTTGCTCTTTCTGTTCCCTGCTTTAGCAGAAGTGCTTGTTGAATCCTGGAGGGTACGCTTCACCGCGAAATATCCTTAAGGACAGTGTCTAGTGCACGCCTTAAGCAAGTCTTATTTTCAACTCTTTTCGGTTTAACCAAACATTTTTCCTACAATCTTAAGATATCTTTCCCATTTCCTATTTTAAACCAAAAATCCGCGACCTCTTAACAAAGATTTTCGTTGGTGTTGCTATTGTTGTTACGCTGTCCGTGCGGTACTTTAGTGTGTCCCTTTACAGTCACGATGTTGTTTGTACATCATTATTTGAACTAAACTGCTAAAATAGGTATGTATTGTTTATGAATTTTTTAGGATGCTTTTAGATAATAATTTTATTTATCTATGCTATAATATTGAATTATTATTCTTATGCATAATATCTATGCTTACAGGATTTTGTGAATTAAGCTTTAAGTATGATTGAAGTTGGTTACAAACTTAAAATAATATTTTGAAAAAAGAAGGAAAAAAAATTATTTTCTGTGTGGCAGACTTCATAATTGATTGTTGGTATAATGTGAAAGTGCATGTCTAGGATTGGTCCTATCAAAAACTTGGTATTTAAGAGTGTCTTTTACACCACCTCTCTTTCATAGGAACCTACCTGGTGCATTATTCATTGACTATGCTCACGATTTTTATCTCCAATTATGATGACACATTGAGCCACCATATAACTTAGTGCAGAAATTTTAATGAAAAATGATTATCTTGTTAAGCCAAATATTAATTTGGGCGAAATAGATGTCGTTAATCCTGTTAAACCAAACATTAATTTGGTTGAAATAGATGTCGTTGATCTTGTTGAGCCAAATTTTAATTTGGTTGAAGCAGATGAGATAAATTTTGTGACCATTTCTCAAAGTTGATATATTTACGAATACAAAAGAGTGGATGATAGACAATGGTGCTACTAGGCACATATTTATGGCATACCCCCTTACGGAGGAACGAGAAGAAATTGTCTATCTTAAATAACGTTTGAAACTGCACAAGTATTTGAAGAGGCAAGGTATTATTCAAAGTTAAAAAAAATATTAGCCTAAATTTTCTTCAAATGTGACGAATCGAGAATATATTCTGTGAAAAGGGGTTTGTAACATGTTTATTCAAAATTATTAGGCATGCTATTTATATTTCTTGTATGATTAAATGTTATGATGATCTATGTGACATGTTAATGTGAGAACTTATATTGTTATTATTGATTTGACATGCTAATATTAATATAATTTTTAAAATGTGTATGTTGCATTTTCTATGTGAAAATGCTTAGAGACACCTTAAATTTATAAAAGTTATATGTTCTTAAAACATTTTTAAGTGTGGGGTATTTTGCCAAATTTATGCTTCTAGTTCGTAAGGAAAAATAATTGTTTCTAAAGTGTTATATTGCATGTTCACAATGTTGCATATATGCTTTGGACAATAACATATTTTGTTGAAATAAAAATGCTAAACAAACAATAACTATAATTTATGTCAATTTTAGTAGTATGTTTTCGAGTTATATCGTATTTTATTTCAAGAATAAAAGAATGGGTAAGATAAAGGAGATGCTTATTTTGCTTAATGACTATAATAAAAAAGAAATCATAATTTGTGATTTATCTCTTCTTATAAATTGGTGTAACATTAAAATTGCACATTTGTTTCTTCTAATTTATGTGTCAAACTTATTTGAAACCTGATTATGAACATAATGATTTGAGAAGATCTGAACGACCTAGAACTGTAAAATTCTTTGGAAGTATTATTTTTTATATTTATACTTGGTTGAAAATGATACAATTTTTCTGAATCGATTTTTTCTTACGATGTTTTTCTTTTGAAAAGTGGTTAATATTGAATGTAACTCATTTTTACAACGTTTGTAAATTAGTTTTCATAAAACAGAACTTATCGATTGCAAACAAATTCTTTTTACAAAGAAATTTTAAGAATAATTATTTTATAAATATATATTGCAAAAGTTTTTACTTAAAACAATATAAATTATTTTGATATTTTTACTCTATTTACAAAAAAATTCGTTAGAATCTTTTTCTCTAGTTTCAATATAATTTTTTATCAGCCAAATAGACGTTAAAGTCATATTTTTTGTTACTCAAAAGTATATAGTGAACAACCTGAACAATGCATCGTATCAGGTCGTGAAATCAAAGTTTGTAAATTTCTCAAATCATTGTATGTCTTGAAACAAACTTTCAAAATTGTGAAATGAGAATTCGAACCAAGGGATAAGTGAAAACATGAGTGATTATTTATTTGTGTTGGTAGCATGTTTATTTTAATAATGTTTTTTGTTTATACTAAACTAATTGACGATGTTTGTGTGATTATTTATTTATGTATTGATTACATGCTTATCTTAGTAATTATTATATGAGACTGAAATGTATCTTACTTCAATGAAAGACATGAATGAAACAAGTGTTATATTGAGTATTTAAATCATGAAGAAGCGTGGTAGCAAAATGCTATCACAAGAACATAACGTTGAAATTTTAAGATGTTTGGATATATTGATACCAAACCTGTGAATACTCATTATGATGCTAATATTCAAATGAAAAAAATATACATGTGATCATGTTGCTCAATCCAAATATGCATAAAATTATTAAATTTTGATGCACTTGATGAATTTTACTAGACCTGAGACGACATATGTTATTTTTCAATTGAGCTGATATACACAACTCAAATCATTATTGTTGAGTTGATGTAGTAAAGTTAATAAGATATTAAAAGGATATCATGAGTTATGATATTCTACTTAGTGGAATACCTGTTGTATTAAAAGGATACAATGATGATAATTAAATATCTTATTCACGTGTGACTAGAGCTACTAGTGGCTATGTATTAACCCTTAGAGGTAGAACACTATCTTGAAAACTAGCCAAACAGACATTTATAGAAAATTTACTATGAAGTATGTATTTATTGTATTAGAGTTGGCTAATAATGAAGCTAAGTGAATTCTTCCATTTCTTAGCTTGTATAATAAAATTAAGTAATAGAAAAACTTTTCAGCCTGTGTAAAGAAGTTAAGTGGTAGAAAAATTTCTTAACCTGAACAATAAAGCTAAGTGATCTTTTAGCATGTACTTGAAGTTGAGCGGTTGAAAAATCCCTTATCCTGTATTTCATTAGGCACAAAAATTATAGATTCAGCGTCAATGCATTGCGACTGCCAAGTAGCAAAAGACATTGCAAAGAGTAAAAACTTTCAAAGGTCAAACTAGACACATTTACCTAATGACATGAGGTAATAAAGCAGCTGCAAAAAGATGAAGTGGTATCAATTGATTATGTGAAGTTAGAAATGATTTTGGCCAAATCATTCAGCTAAACCCCTGGGAAGAAAATTAATATGTGAAACATCGAGGGGAAAAAGGGACATATGCAATATAAGAAATTAACAGTGATGGTAACCCAACCTTTGTGATTGGCGATCCCATGAAGAATGTTCATATGGGTAATAACAAGTCATTGATTGATTTTGTAGAGAAAACACTGTATTATTTTTTTTGTCCCTTCCCATGGTGTAAATAGTGTGATTAATGAGAATGTTAGCTTACAATAATGAGTTATTGGTTCATAGAAACGTGTTTCACCAATTACTCTGTAAGTTATATCGTATTTTTTCTAAGTTTTGGTTCATAGTCCAGAAAGACACCAAAATGAATACGTTATGTCAGAATACTCAGCTAAACCTTTTTATTTAACATTCTTTGAAATATGTGGAGGATTGTTGTAAAGTTATAAGTTTACTTAGTATATTTCAAAGAATTCCACATCTCTCTTTTATATTATTTGTTTTGAGTTTAAATAGAAAGACTTGATATTGGGCTTGTAAGAGAAAAATATAACGGTGGTTGCGCGCACATGTGGTTTGGTCAAGAAGTTCAGTCCAGTTGAAACCGGCGAATTTTTTCATGTGCATATTAACTAGAGGCTCGATCCATTTTTATTATTTTTGTTTTTATTATTATTTAAAATTCATTTTGGACCATCCATTTTTTGATTAATTTTAACCATTCATTTCAAATAAAAACATCTTTATTCTTAACTACTCATTTTATTTTTGACCAATTTGCCCTTGTCTAATTATTATTTTTAGATGCCCTTTTCAGGCATGCATGGTGCTATAAATACCATGCACATATGCCTTCATAATTCATCTTAAAGTAGAATCATCTACTTATTTTCTTCTTCTTTCTCTCATTTTAAACACCTTTTAAAAGCTGAGTATTCATTGGTTCTTTGCTCTTTCTGTTGCCTGCTTTAGGAGAAGTGCTTGTTGAATATTGGAAAGTACTCTTCACCGTGAAATATTCTTAAGGACAGTGTCTAATGCACGCTTTAAGCAAATCTTATTTTCAACCTTTTTTGATTTAATCAAACATTTTTCCTACAATATGTGTTATCCAGAATAATCTTTCCCTTCAGAAATGTAGAGTGATTTGGAGTGATCATGCTAGATAGAAATGTAGCAAGTCTTCTCGCCAAGATTTTTGTAATGCCAATGTATACCACATATCAACGTGAAATGGGCTTAAACATTTTTGCCAGACAAGCATTTGGCACCTTAAGGGCTAAAACAATTCCAATAGCATCGAAAGCGAGCAACAAGAAAAAAGAAATCTTTCATAGATAACGATTTGCTTCATCTTATTATCAACGATAAGAGCACTTAGCCAGCATAATTCCAACCTCCCATTAGGTTTTTGTATTTAGGATGTTCTCTGGCGCATCTTCCACTATTGCCTTAAAGCAAATACATTAAGTACCTATTCAAAAAAAAGTACTATAGGTACTTATTTTGATGAAAAAATTAATTTAAGTATCTATTTTGACCAAAAAGTATACTTTAAGTATTTAATTAAACTAAAAAATATATTTTAAAATTTTATTTTGACAAAAAAATACCTTAAATACCTGAATAAAAAGGTTGATATAGTTTAAGTACTCATTTGTGATATAATCTTTTTAACAACAAATAACCAATGATAATCTTGAAGCAAAAGCAATTTTTTTATGTAAAAGATCAGACAATAATATAATCACAGATCATACTAAGAAATATAATATCCCTCGATTAAATCCTTATATCAATAATTGAAACCCACGGTACAACAAAAAAAAATATTTAATTACAACTCTCAACACTCTAATCAAAATAAGACAAAGGGAGGGATTTGAAAAAGATAAGTAGAAAATTCAATATTTGACTCGGTATGGCGGTAAACGAAACAAACATTATGTGAACCGTTCGGCGAGAAGTTTATTTTTTTATTAAACGAACGAATATGAATAAGATTTTTTGTTCGTTTATTTAAATGGATGAACACGAACAAAGGGCTCGTTCGTTCATTTACGTTCGTGAACGTTTGGTAATTCGTTCGTTTATATTCGTTTAAATTTATTCACATATGTCTATTTATATTTATAATTTTTCATAACAAAAGTTTTATATTTTTAAAAAATTAAATTTATTCATGTATGTTTATTTAAATTTATTCACATATGTTCGTTCGTTCGTGCTCGTTTACGTTCATTTATCATTTTAACGAACGAACACGAACAAAAAATTATGTTCGTTTATTTATTAATGTTCGTTCGTTTTTCGGTTAAAATTAATCAAACAAACATTAACATACCCTCGTTTGATTCGTTTACATGCTTACCCTTCTCATTATCTTAGCAACATTATCTTAGCAACGTGGGATTTATTACATTTTCAATTAACTAAAGATTAAAAATAGTAGTTCAATTCAAAAAAATTAAAAATAGAAGTTAGACTTAATCCAACAAGGACCCTAACAAATTATATAAATATCCTGCTCAGCCTCTTGTTTAGAAAATTATGTGCCTTGGCTTTGTACTTTATAATAGTTGAAGTCTTCATTTTGACTATGTATTTCACAATGTGTATAAAAAGATTGAAGTGTAATGGTCTAAAAAGGAGATTTCATAGCATCTTGTCTCGCAAGTGGTCGTAAAACTAAAACTTGTCAACTTTTGGTATATTTGTGTGATCCAAAAGGCCTCTAAAATGTAGGGAAAGTGCCTGGTCAACGCTTGTGGATTGCCTTCTGGGACTAAACATCCTTAAATAATCTAATCTAATCAAAAATCCTTTTTTTTAACTTGTATAAGCTTTTTGCTACTAATGGAGAGACTAGGTGAACCTTGTCGACGTATGCATGAGCGAAGCTACATGGGTTGGGACTGACTTCTACGGTCCCTGCAGAATTTTAAGTTATAATTTATTTTATTTATTTTAATATTGTAAAATGGTCTTTTTTATTGTTAAAGTGTGTAAATGTATATAAATTGTTTTGCTTGAAGTTCGTGAATTGAATCGTATAAATAATATTTTTAAATTTTTTATATTTTATTCTCGACCCCGTTAACAATTTAATTCTTTGACTTAGCCTCTGCATGTATGTGTGGATCAAGCAGAAAAGCAGTCAGCTGCTTGTTAAATTTGACGAATTCGAAGGATGGTTGATTGATATCAAAGTATTCATAATTAATGTATTTAATGGTGAAAGGTCTGCATGAAAATAAAATTCAAACATGACAAATGACATGTTTCTGGCAGTACGAACCAAAAGTTTGACCATTTAAACGTTTGAAAAACAAATAGAAGATGCGTATATAAAATTTAACAGCCCCTTCAACATTTGGTGGATCCAAACATATAAAATTTAGCTCTTAGTCTGTGGAATTATATTATTCTAATCAATTCTTACGTTAAGGGAAGTTAACATAGGTTTTTCTCTTCACAACACAAGCAAACAAATGAGAGCTAGAAGAGCAAGAATCTCTTGCCTTGGCCTCCATACTTTCTTCAAGACAATGATGAAGTTGTAATGGAGGACAAGAAAGCAAATATAGTAGGTGCGGCGGTAATCATCGGCCTCATCGTTTTTATCATCGTTGCTCGAGTATCGCTGAAGCTTTCCAGGGCTTTCTTCCTCATTGCAGGGGCAGGTATTGCAGTAATCCTTGCAGTATTTGTGTGTCTTGTGATTAGGGGGCGGTATCATCGCAGAAGGAAAGTGTTAGAGAAGAGGCTGGTATCGGAAGGTCGGGAGCTTCGAATAGAGTACAGTTTTCTTCGAAAGGTAGCTGGAGTTCCAATCAAGTTTAGGCTCAAGGAGCTTGAGGATGCAACAGATAATTTTCAGGCACTGCTAGGCAAAGGTTCATCTGCATCAGTATTCAAAGGTATCCTTGGCGATGGCACTTCGGTAGCTGTAAAGAGGATCGACGGGGAGCAGCACGGGGAAAAGGAGTTTAGATCTGAAGTTGCGGCAATTGCAAGTGTGCAACATGTGAATCTTTTGCGTCTGATAGGGTATTGTTGTCTTCCTGGAGGGCCAAGGTTCCTTGTTTATGAGTTCATCCCTAATGGTTCATTGGACTATTGGATCTTCCATAGAAGGCAAAGGGAAACTAGAAATCACCTTGGAGGCTGCTTGGCTTGGGATTTAAGGTACAGAGTCGCGATCGATGTGGCTAAGGCACTCTCTTACCTACATCATGATTGCCGGTCGAGGATATTACACCTTGATGTCAAACCAGAAAATATACTTCTTGATGAGAATTATAGAGCAATTGTGGCAGATTTTGGTCTTTCAAAGTTGATGGGAAAAGATGAGAGTAGGGTCATTACAACAATCAGGGGGACTAGAGGTTATTTAGCCCCAGAATGGCTCTTGGAGCATGGAGTTTCAGAGAAATCCGATATCTACAGCTACGGAATGGTTCTTTTGGAGATGATCGGAGGCCAAAGAAATGTTAGTCTCGTCGAAGATGGCACAGATAGGTCTCAAAGGAAATGGCAGTTCTTTCCTAAAATTGTGAGCAAAAAACTAAAAGAAGGAAAACTAATAGAAGCTGTTGATAAGAGGCTGGTTGAAGCAGGAGGGATTGATGATAGAGAATTGAAAAGACTGGTTTATGTAGCTTTATGGTGCATACAAGAGCGGGCGAAACTAAGGCCGAGCATGGCACAAGTGGTTGAGATGCTTGAAGGGCGTGTTGTGGTAGATGAACCCCCAGACACTCAAATGGTGGTTGTTGATTTGTTATCCATAGATGAAGAGGATTGTGACTATCATCACCGGCCAAAAATCACCACGATCGGATCGGATGTAGACCGTAACATTCCTACCTCAGCTTCATCTTCTTTTTCAATGTCCGTGATATCCGGACGGTAACTCCCACTTATACAATCATTGCTTTATTCAGCTTGAGGCTCTTATCTTGTTTATCTATGTACTTGTTGAACCAGAGTTCTTTATACTGCCATTCATTTATCCACCATTTCCTTTGTACTAATGTTGTTTAACCTAAAAGATAAGATGGGGCATCGACACTGCTGCCGTCTCTTGGTGAACTTTCTGGTTTTCATTTCAAGACCCAGTTTTGTGCAGAAAATGGAATTTGACCTTCTGGAAGATCATCTCTGAAAAATGTAAGAAAATAATATGTTTACTTGGTCAAGTTACTTAAGCCTAGGGGTGAGCGTTCGAGCGAGTCGAGTCGAGTCAAAAAAATTCGAGTTATTCGAGTTCAATCGTCATATTTTACAACTTGAACTTAAATTGAAATTTTTTCGATTCGAGTCGATTTTAGCGAGTTCGAGTCGAGTTCGAGTCGATTCGATTTTTCGAGTTTGGTTTTAATTTAAACATTTTTCTATTTATATCTATATATATTTCTTCATATTATTTTTCACATGTGTAAAAAAAGATTTTGAATTATATCTACATACATATAAATTGACTGATGACTAAACAATACAATGATTCTAAAAGCACAAAAATAAGAACACATTTTTCATCAAACAAGGTAAACCTGTCCAAATTTCAATTGTAACAATCAAACCAACAAAAAGAAAACTCAAAGTTGAAGGGCTAAATTACAAAAGTAGAAAATTTAATTTAAAAATATGAATTGAAGCTAAATAGGTATTCTAGTTTCTACATTGGTTTAGGAGCATGTGGTTCAATTTTGGTCAAAATTGACTTAAAACGAAGGAGATATTGAAGAAATGAGGAAATCATACAAAGTTAAGGGACTGAATTGAAAAAAATATGAAATTTATTTTAAAAATATAAATTGAAGATAAATATGTATTCTACGCTGGTTTAGGAATATGTGGTTCAAATTTGGTCAAAAATGGACTTAAAATGAAGGAGGAATTGAAGAAAAATGAAATCAGTGACTAAATTGTAAAACTGTAAAATTCAGTTTTTCGATTTTTCAATTTTTCGAGTTGGGCAAATTCCAAACCGACTCGAAATCGAAATTTTTTCGAGTTAATCGAGTTGACTCGAATAACTCGAACAACTCGAATAACTCGACTCGAATAACTCGAAATTGAAAAAAAATATCGATTTTTTCGAGTCGAGTCGAGTTTTGCTCACCCCTACTTAAGCCAAGAAGAAAGAAACATAAAAAATAGTAATAGTAATAAAAAGGGAAAAGCATTGAAAAGGTCCATTAAAGCAAAACCAGGACAAAAGAACCTGCAAATTACTAGCTGCATCTAATTTTTATGCAACTGATACAAAGCCAGAGTTTGTATTGTTTTGAGAAGTTGGAAAAGCTCACAATAGATTCTCTGCAATCCCATTAGGGGTCCATGAGTTCAATGTAACCACTAGTACAAAGCATTAACAACAAACTATATTTCAAGTGTCAGATTCTTCTGCTCAAATAGGGGAGGGGGGGGGGGGGGGAGACACCGGGGAATTGAAGATAATTACATCCAACGAAAGGCATGCATGCATTGCAAGCTCAGCATTCTGCTTCCAATTTGGTTAAGGCTGCCATAATAACCCTTCGTTTAAGGCATCTTGCATGATGATTGGGCTTCTCTAATAAAAGCTATTTCCGAACTTCCATCTTTCGACGAGAGCAAGTGCTTCTCTTGATCTGTATCATCAACTTCAGGTGAAACACGGGGAGTGGAAGTTGAGGCAGATTCAGTTCCATCTTCTGGAAGCAAGCAGCCAAAACAAAGCAGAAGAAAGTTCAATATTAGTGTAGTACCACGAAGGGGTGTAAATGGTAGATTAGATTCTTGAAAACTAACACAGGAGACATAGCGAAGCATACCTATGTCGTGGTATTCAGGCAACTCTTTCACGGTAGTTACTTGAAGGCTTTCAGGAAGCAAACAGCTGCATAACGAACCTACGTTTTTGACAAATCACGAAATTAACAATTTTTGTTTTACACGTTCTGCATTTTCAAGAACAAGTGAAGTATTAAAATAATACGGATGATGAGAAGTAGACTGAATGACAATCGATGCTAGCCTCCTCCTAGTGATTGTTTTCCCTTGAATGGAGGGTCAAGGACAAGTATCAACTACTAAAAAAAAGTAGCTACAAACATAGCCAATTATTTAGGCTCCACCCAGAAAAAGATCTAAGTTCTCGCTTGATTTAAGGAAGAGCAAGGCATTGATATCATCCAATGTCACAGACAGATATGTGTGCATACATAAAATGTGTGCTTACAGTTTGATAAACAATTGGAAGGGTCAGCATACCTAGTCGAGCCATCCGGTTCACCCATCCAGGGATAGATTTGCCCGTCAATCTATGTGCCATATCGTCCGTAAAGTGATTACAGTTCTTGGAGATGAGGTGGTAGGTATCTCCATGATACTCAGAAGCTACATCCTCGATAAATGTTCTGAATTCGGAGGAAGGCATGTTTATGCGTCCTAATGAGATAGAACATCGATAGATAAAACCAGGGCAGCTCCTTGGCTCCACTTCAAAAACTCCACTAATTGGAAAATCATGGGCCCCAAACCCATATTCTTTCCCATGAACTGTTCATATATATTGAGATAGACACTTCAGTTTCCTAGACTAGAAGAGATTACCAACATATGAACACAAATTCATGTCATATTGCAAAGAAAAATGCTTTCAATCTCTCCCTTTAGCCAAAACAACTGAATTTCAAATTCAACCCACTGAATTGGAAAGAGCAGATTTAGCAATAAGCTGTTTTATTTCAACAACGAGAATGTTCTGCATTTCAATCCGAAAAATTAACAATACCTTCATCTAATCTAAATAACAAATACTTGAAACTAAAACTAAAGAATTTCATGACCAAAAGAAAATATCCATTGTGTTAATACAAAGATTTAAGTAAGCTTCAAAGGATCTCATTTTCTCCATATCAATGAAATTATTATATTCCAACTTCCTCCTTAGAAAACCTTCTTTCCCAATAAGTATTCAGTTAAGCTAATCACATAAAATCAATTAAAAATAATTCAGCAGACCCGTATCTGTTTTCTATTCGGAGAAACCAAATTCTCCATTTTTAAGCAACAAGGAGCTACATTAACCAATACCCACATCTATAAACGATTCGATTAAAGAATCCATAAAAGAAAAACTAAGAAGAGGGAACAAACCTTCAATACCGGAGTGGTAAATCCCTAAACCAAACCAATAAGTGTAATTATTGTAAGGAGTGAGATCATAGACATTCAAAACCACATCGGTTTCATTGTGATTTCTCGCAATTTGATCCCTAGAACTGGAATCTGAGACTTTGGCTGTCCCCATTTTTTTACCCTTTATATTAACACAATCACACAAAAAGGTATGCCAAAGAAAAGATTTCCCAGATTCGCAACGAAATATTTTCCTTGTTTTTCAGTAGATTAGTATATTAGAATCTGTTGAAAGCTGGAGGAAGTAGAGTAGAAAGATGGGGAAAATTGAAGTTAAGGGAAAACAAAAGCTGGTTTTGATCTTTCTTTTTCCCCCTGAAGTTGGCTATGATTGTTTACAGCTTTACGGAAATGTTGAACTAATAAATAAAGAGCTAATTCGGTCTTCACTCCCTATACTCCTTATGGTTTTAAAATTTAACCCACATTTTTTAATTTTTGAGAATCTAATCTGTTTCTTCAAAGAATAAAACCCAATTAATAACCCTGTCAATAAACTTTCATTAAATTGGAATATGTGAAATTCTAATATTTAAAAAAAAAATCATTTGATAGTATTGGCACATGTTCATATTTAATAAAAAAAAAATCAGTTAACAATGCTGTACCCCTCCACCATTAATTGAAGGTACAGTCGCAAGAATACTTGTCAAAAAGTGAAGAACAATTGTTAAGCGTAAAGGTGGGAGATAAAAAGAATGCGTAGGGTCATCAAAATTTGACTCAATTTAAAAAATGTGTTTTTTTTTTCTTTTCGATTTGATGTGAAATAACTCGAATCGAAAAAGATTAAATAAAATTTAAGTTATAAAATGAGACTGGAATAACTTAAATTTTGTAGTAACTAGTGAATCAATTTTTAAGTTAGAGCCAAGTATTTCGACTCTGCCTAATATATGTATATCACATATGAAAAAATAGAATATATATGGGGTAAAATTTTGATACACGGGCTATGTAAAACTAATTTTACAAAAAACTGCATATTTAGATTATAAAACTCAAATCCTAAATTCCTAATCCAAACCCTAAAAATAAACCTTAAATCATATTCCTTAAATTCTAAACACTAATTAAATTCTAAACCCTATTATCTAAGCCCCTAAACTTTAAACCTTAAACTAAAACCCTAACTCCTAAAATTAAAAGGCATGTATAAATTAAAGTTTACCCGCCATATATATCAAAGTTATTTTCCACATATATGGCTTGACTGTTTGAGAACTTCTCAAACTATAATTTTTTCAATTAGGTGCCTAAATAATTTTCTAGACCAAAATAGTGACTAACATTTCATTCTATTACTCAAATAAAGTTTTTTTGTCACGGTCGTTAAAAGTTTTTCGTTATCTAATTAGAACATGATACTTAATTTATTTCCGTTATTTTCTTTAATTTTTATTTTTTTATAAAATCAGAAATCATTAATTTTATTTAAAAAACGCAAAATGTTTAATTTCTGTAAAAAAAAACCCTAAATCTCTAAATTCCCCTTCACACCACCGATTCAAATACCATCAGTCATTTTTGCCTTCGTCGGACCTTCACGAGTGAAAGTCCTACCACCCCATCGTCGAAAACCGATGAATGAACTATCGATTGCATCATCGACGAACATCTAAAAATGAAGAAAAAAAATGTTGATTGGGTTCTGACCTACGACTAGGGGTGGGGGTGTCAAACTGTGAGGTACGCGACAGTTGGGTAGTGAATGATGAACCACTGACATGTAGAGGATGTCGGACGTTGAGAGAGATATGACTTGAGAATTAATAGAAATTAAAACTTTGAATTTTTTAAAAAAATCATAAATAAGAAAATAAAAAACATGCCACATGTCATGTTATAGTTTGATAACAAAATTTTTTTAGCGGCTGTTGACGGGAAAACTTTATTTAAGTAATGGAATGAAACATCAGGCACTTATTTGACCCAGAAAATAGTTTAGGCACCTAACCGAAAAAAATGATATAGTTTGGGCACTTATTTTACAGTTAAGCATATATATATATATATATATATATATATATATATATTGTGTATGGTTATAGAAAGTTGTTTAAATTGAAACTAACCAGTACCATAACATTATAAATATTTGTAATTAAACTTAAATAAGAACTCAAACTACTTGACTCAACTCAAAAAAATTTAAAAATTAAATTGTAAAATAAAACTCATCGGTTTAACTAACTGAGATTTCTTTACTCAACTCGATTGAATACTTACTCATAATCGCAGCTCAAAAGCATTGAGCCTCCACTCCTATTGACGTTTATTATCATATTGGGGAGATAGACAAATCCCTAGAAAAATGTATAAAAAAGAGACAAAGGGGGCAAATTTTGGGAAATATGCGAGTTGAAAATGAATTTCAAGAAAATATGGAAGGTTAAAGAAATTTTAAAAATTTGTGGCATAATCTATAATAAACATAAAAGTCGTCTTCTGCAAGAAATGACTTTTATATTTACTGTAAATTTTGTTGTAAATTCTTAAAATTTCTTCAATCTTCCTTATATTCTAAAATTTGTTGTAGAGGGAGACACCACAAAAAATAAAATGATCACAGCTCTATTAACGTTGATTTTTTGTCTAAATTAAAAAGGATGAATCACTCGTCAAATATTATCATAAAAATCATTACATATAGTCATTCCATTTGTTATACAGCAACAATGGTTATAAATTAAACTTCAATTTTTCAATAAAGAGCTAAAGAGATTAAACTTATGAAATGGAAATCTTAAAAATGTAAAGACTATAAAGATTGAAAACATAATTAGAGCATAGATAAATGGATTTGATTCAATGATCCACGTCCACAAGCTTAGTTGATTACGAGTTCAGGGGTTTAAAAATAAATAAATGAAACAAACTTTTATAATCTTCACGAGGCTAAGGACTAGATTAGTAGTTTGTAGATATAAAAAAATGTCTAAATTCAAATCGATTCACATGACATGAGCAGTCAGGTCCTAGGGTGGCTGGTGGTGGCAACCAGCCGGATCTGGACCGGATCCAGCTAGACTCAGATCCAAACTTATTTTCACATTTTGGATTCAGACCTGTTCCGAAGTTGGGGTCTAAAAAATTGGGACCCAGATCTAGATCCAACGGATCTCATAGATTCGGGTCTAAAACGGGTCTATTAAAAAATGATCATTCGACCTATTTTTTAACGTAATAAAATTGTTATTGACTAATTTCACATCACATCTCCAATGGAGGAAAGATTAATTCCAATACAACTAGTAACAGAATAAAAAACGATAAACTAAAGTCTAAAAAACCCCCCAACTCAATTACACAAATGACTTTTGAATAACACAAACATTAAAAAATATAGATCATGAAACATTCCATTGCCATTATGCCATTAAAGAGAGTGGGTATAAAAATCAAACCTATAAGAACTCACTTTTTGTGCCGTCTCCCTCTATAAAATATTTATATATTTTTTTAACACCTATTATGTCATTTATATATATATATTAAAACTAAGGTGGATTTTTCTATAAACGGGTCCAAGTCCAAATCTTAGTGTCAGATCTGAACTCAGATCCATACTTTAATCAGAGGATTCAGATCCGGCCCAAATTCGCCAGGTCCAAAATTTTAAGATCTATGCCCTATAAAACGGATCTGAATCTACAAATTCGGATCGGGTCCAGATCCATTGTCATCCCTAGGTCCTACCTAATATTCCTTTTGAAATAAATTGTTATCTTAATGTACATAATAATAAAGATTAATGAGGTTAGAAAAAATAGAGATTTGATTAATTTTTTGACCTAATTAAGATTTAATTCAACACAACTGAAACATACAAATGTCCAAAGGAAACCAGGTATCAACAACAGTCTAGAGACAAAGAAGGGCATCGTAGGCCAAAACCATAACAAAAAAAGAGCAAAAGAGATCCTGAAAAACCTAGAATGGATGCATAGCAAACAAGCGTCAACAACAATCAACATTAGTGGATGGAGTAGGACGTCCGGGCCGGATAAAAGGTCCACCAAATGGGAAGGACTAAACGGTCGGAAAAAATTGATGGGTGTTTCGAGAGACCACGTTGACTTGGACAACAAAATCAGGCAACAAAGGCCGGTGAGAGAGCATAGCTTCATAACAACAAATTCATCTCTTTGAACACAATAGGCCTCTGAGGAAAATGCATAGAAGGGGACAACGTCGAAAAGCCTAGTCGTCAGACTCTCGCTATAGGAAAGGACCAGAGCCCAAAGCGACCGATGACAATAACTGAAAAATCTGCATGCAAAGAAACCAAACCAAAAAAAAACCACGGAAACAGACCGAAGAAGGAAGAAACCAACGAGGGATGTAACACCCAAAAATCCGATCTATTCGGAATTGGGTTCCGGTGATCAAAAATTTCACATCGATAAAGTCTAAACATAGTATTGACTAGTTAATTATTGATATTGAACTCTAATTAAGTTAAATTATTGTTCTTGAACCCTATCGAATAACATCGAAAACTAATTCGTAGTTAAATTGAGGAAATTGCAAGTTGGAGGGCAAGACCATAATATAGTGAGAGTTGAGGGACTAATCTCACGATTAGCCCCTCCCTAATTAAATTCCCACCTACGTGGGATAGCCCAAGAGCTTTCCTTCATTTGAAGGAAAGCTAAATAGTTAAAGAATATATAAACATAAAACAAAGAAAAGGAAATAGAAAAGCTTACCGAGAGTTCCTAAGCAAGCACCTTCGTTGTCATTTTCATCTTCTTCCTTGAAGCACACACCTCCATTGGAGAGCAAACCTTAGCTTAGTTTTTTTTCTTCGATTTATTGTTATCAAATCATTGTTATCTATCGGGTAAGCTATATTCCTCAATCGATTATTGGATTCCATGGATGTATTGAGATTAATCTCAAGCTAGAGTTTTGACCATCCATGGATATTTCATCATTGTTGTTTATATTGAAATCGGATATCAATTTTGATATCGTAATATCGATCCTAATACTTTCCCTATCGATTTTCTAGCTCAAGAGGTGGAAGGGGAGATTTCTCCATATCTGTCGAAAGCTAGAAGCAAAGGTGTTGTCATCCGAGAGCCGTAAGAGCATCATATTCTAAGGTGAGTGTAGTTGGAACCACGGGACTAGCCGCAGGATCACAACCGTCAGATCTAGATTAGATCCGACTGTCAAAATTGGAGCCCTTCAACTGCCCCAGCTCGCACATGCAATCCACGCGAAGCTTTTCAGCTCCCACACGAACTCACGCGCGCCTGCCCGCCTTCCCCATGTGCGCGTGCAAACCACACCCCGAACACTTCAACTGCTAGATCGAAGCCACGAGCCATTCAAGCCTTTTCGGCTTTTTCTCACAACCGTCCAGATCCCCATCAGCGGCTGAGATCACTCCATGTCGGCCGTAACGTTCCCCCGCGCTGATTCTTCAACCGCCAAGCCGCGCACGTCTTCTCTGGTCCCTCTCCTCACATCCAGTACATGCGAGCAAAAAACAAGAATAACAGAAATGTAAAAAATCAGAGGGCATGAATCCGGCCAAAATAGACAAGATCAGCCAATAGTATTTTTTTCGTTCCGATTTTTATGTAAATAAAAATTGTAATTTCGGTGTTATAAAACCCGAAACCAAGAGATGTAACCCTAAGTTTTCAAAAGGAAGAAACGAGGAGATTTTCCAGAGATCAATACAAGGAATATAACATTTCCAGAGGTATATTTCCTCTCTTTTTCGTTTCGAAGCATTAAAATAAAAAAAGTAAGGGTTTCGTTTGGTTTTACCTTCGCGTTGGTGCTTTCCCTTGCCGAAGATAAACTTTCCGGCCTTCCAGAGGCTATGCATGGTGAGTCGGAGGGAACGATAACCAAAAAAGGGTTCTTTTTGGGTTTCGGCTTTCAAAAAACTTGGGATTTCGAATCTGTCTCTTGGTTTTTCGGGAAGAAAGGGTTTGAGTTTTGGTGATTTGAGGGTAGATTTGGGTTCACAAAAACAAAGGGTTTCGAAAGTTTTTTTCTAGGTTTCTGGCGTCGGCTAACGGTGATCGGAACGGCAGCGGGGCACTCGGGATTACAGAGAGTGGTGAGGGGCTTTATTTAAAGAAATGGAAAAAAAGGGATAAGTAGGTTTTTAAAATGCATTTTATAATGATTTTAAAACGAAAAAATGGCTTAATCTCGTTTTAAGGACCTTTGTGTCCCTTTAATCCTGCGATAAGCCATCCCGCATTTTGAAACCACGCACCAGGTCCTTGCGGGTTTATCAAATCTTTCAATTTCACCCCGTCTCTTATCCAATCCGATTTTGGAATGGCCCAATCCCCTTTGGGTCCTCGAGATTTCAACTTTGTTTCATTTTGGTCCTAAAACCAGTGTTCAATTCCATGTTTTCCCCTTGTTGTTCATGCATCTTAACTTCCACTTTGTATTTTATATGATTACTTTTCAGTCAATTTCTATGATTTTGCCATGTTGATAGATATTTTTAATGTGGACATGTGGTTTGTGGTTGATACGCCTTTATTGTTCGTTAATATATGACTGCCTTGATTTGTTTATGTTGGTTGTTTTGTTGTTATTAATTTAATATATAGTTTGTATGCATATAATATAGTTTTTAAATGAAGTGTTTTTTATATAATATATGATACATATTTACTATAAGTTTTTATATCATATAATATTTATAAATATATAGTTAGGTAATATGTTTTATGATCTATAGTTTTAAAGTAAAATAAAATATAACATATGGTTTTATTGTGTGCGTAGCTTAGTTTTTTGATTGCTCGAATATGTATTTGTGATATGCACTTTAATTGACATTCATATGACTTAATATGTTGATTTGCATGATAATTAATTTTAATCATAAAAAGGAGATACTTATCAATTCGCGTATTTGGGTTGTAATATCCTAGTTTATTGGATATTCCCCGAATATTTGAATTGAATTGCATCGTCTAAAGGTAAATTCATAAGTAATTAAAACGAACAAGAACAAGACCATGACCTCATACTTTTTCTACTTGCATCATGCGTAAAGGTGACGTACGGGATCCGAACCCTAAACTAACACGACAATCAGACTTATATGACGTCAGTTTAATCTACGGTCCGATGTACCATCATCCTTTTTTAATTAAATGCTCAATTAATTCTAAAGCTACGATTTGGTAAAGTTTGTACCATTTAAGTCAAATTTTCAGTTAAGAACATCTAATTAAATTGACTTTATATTTTATATAATTTATATCGATCAAAGGCAACTAGTATTTTGGTACCGATTTCCGGGCGTGATGGGGGTGCTAACCCTTCCCCACACGTAACCAACTCTCGAACCCTTTTTAAATTGAATCTCTGGTTTTTGTGGTGTCCGGCCTACCTTAGTGGCCGGTGGCGACTCCAAAATTTTCTACCGTTCTCCAAAACACGAATTTTTAAAAGAAAATCCCCATTTTTAACAAATCTCTTTCAAAAAGTGGGACACCTTAAAAGTTTTTGTTTTAAAAAAAAACTTCATTACAGTTTGGCGACTCCATTGGGGATAAATTTTTGTTTTTACAAAACAAAAAAAGAGAGTTAAGCTAAGAAAATACTTGTTGCCTTTAATCGATGGAAATTATTCAAAGTTTAAAGTGAATTTAATGAGTTTGTTCTTCCTTGAAAATATGACTTAGATTGTACGGGCTTTGAAAATTGGTGGCATTCGAATTAATTCTTCATTTAATTTCTAAGGAGGTACCGACATGTGTTGCATCATGATCATCAAGCTCTATACCCGAGCTTTATCCCTTAAGTGGGGATGAAACGCCCATACCCACGTGAGTATCCCTCCACAGGTCGGTAATTCACTTCCGGAATCCACGCCTTTAACACGTGAGCAGCCCTCCACGTCGCTAGGTCGTGCTTTCTCTCGAACCGAAACCGATTCGAAAGCTTGTGATGGGCCAGAATTGGGGTTCTTGTTTCCTTAGTAGGTAATAAGATAGGTTCGGGTACCTTTGTTAGAACCGAACTCATGTGTGAGAATATAAGAAGCCCACCCCGTTAGAGCCATGCGTATAACCTTAGCAAGTTAGAGTTTGTAAAAGGCTTTGTATGTGTTTATTGTGTGTTTGAATCCTCCACACTTACCTTTTTACCTCTTGAATTTATTATTATTATTATTATTGGATGGACTAACGCTTTTATTTGTTTTGCCCCTTCTTTTCCTCTTTGTGTTTTTGCATATTTCATCATGTCATGAAGAGCACATTGAGTTGGAAATAGTCTGAAATTAAAAGCTAGATTAAAGGGAAATTTGGGCCATAACAGCGATGAGAAGGATCTTGACGTGCAAATATAGCCAGAAGAAGAGCAATTACATGACAGGGACAATATTCCAGTCGGAGATTTAAGTTAACAATATTAGCCGAAACTTTCACGAACACGAAGTTTAATGATGTGTCCAAATCAAAGTTAGTATGGTTGGGATTCTGAGGCAAGAAATGCTTTCAAAGGCGAGAATGACGACCTCTCATATTTGATAGATGTTCCAGTCAAGCAATCACTACTTCAAGCCTTGGTAGAGCCTTGGAGTTCAACCTATAGTTGTTTCACGATTGGCCATTTGGTTTTGACTACAACCGTTGTGGAATACCAAGCTCTTGCAAGAAGATCAATAGAACCATGTCAAACAAGAACAAAGCCTTCCAAGGCAAGATTAAAAGTTTTCTAGGGACTTTGCCATCTTGGGTTGACAATTTAGAACAAGAAAGAACATTCCAAATGGGAAGAAATTTTGATTTTAGCTTCAGCATACTTCAAAGATCAAGTTCGACGTGACCTTTTCCGAAGAGCAAGTTAGGTATACCAAATACCGACATTGGATTACTTATAATTTGTCGCCTACACCACTTGAGGGCAAGGCCAAGAATGAGCACATTTGATAAATTAGATGCAAAGAATCATCGGAGATTACAATTCCTAACGAAAGATGCTGCCAAGATTCCAAGAAAGAGGAAGGGATTGTTTGGATGATACCTTAGGGACCACATATGTAGTGGGTTTCTTTTGATCATTGTAACAAAGCAATGTTCCCATTAATGCAAGTCGTTTGACGAGGATATTTTCCGAACTCAGTGTTGCTCTTTGCATTCATTCATACATTCATAATAGCATTATTTTGTGACAAATGTATTTTTGTTTTCTTGCTCCATTCTCTTTGTGCATATTCATAGCACTTTTTGCATGAAATGTTAATTCGAGAACAATTCAAAATTTAAGACTTCTATAACGGGAGAAAGAGTATGTAATGACGAGTTAAAGAATCTCAAAGTTCAAGATTGATCAAAAGATGAACAGGGCCAACCCAGTTATTGGTGGAGAAGGAACTTAAGTTTCAGTCTACCTTACATGGAAGCTCTTACTCTTTACTCGTTGTAACATGGCTTGATCTTCGTTCTGAAAAGTTGCTTAATGAGAATGTTCGTTGAATCAATGCACCTTTGCATTCAATTATGCATTTTGATTGATTACCTTTAATCATATGTTGTATATATGACACATTGCATTCATAAAATTAATGTTTAATGCACCTTTGCATTCAATTATACATTTTGATTGATTACTTTTAATCATATGTTGTACATAGGACACACTGTATTCATAAAATTAATGTTCAATGCACCTTTGCATTCAATTATACATTTTGATTGATTGCTTTTAATCATATCTTGTACATACGACACATTGCATTCATAAAATTAATGTTCAATGCATCTTTGCACTCGATTATACCTTTTGATTGATTGCCTTTAATCATATGTTTCCGTTGTACAAGTGACACATTCATTCATTCATTCATAAAACAAATAAATTAATGTCCACCAAATCAATGCATCTTTGCATTCAATTGTACATGTTTGTTTGATTACCTTTAATCACCTGTCCTTGTCGTGCATACAACACATTACATGCATTCATTCCTAAAATGAACAAATTTAATGGGCGGGGGTTCGTTACAACATTCTTACCCATAAAAGATTCCACATTCGCATTTTACTCGGCACCAAAAAAAAAGAAAAAAATGAGGGAAGTTTTGCGAAGCTAGAGGCCGATTTGAGAGGTCAGATGGAACGAACTCAACAAGAATTAAGGGACGCCATCATCAAGTTCCAACAAGATATGATGAAAGGAATATCCCAACTACTACAGTTTAGTCTAGGAGGGAAGAATGTCATTGAGAATCTTGCTCATGGTTCGGGAGACCGCTCGACCACCCCGATCTTCAAGGATCCTCTTGTTATCAGTCCTTCATCCAACCCACCCCAAGGGACATCTTATGCTCGTCAAGACGGAGCCTTTTCTCAAAGCTCAATCTAGCATGACCTTCGGAGACACGACTTTTGAGGCTTTGGTTGTCGATTCTCTTCTTTAGGAATTGGCGTGTTTAAGTCATGCATGTTGCATTTTCTCTTGAAGTAATATATAGAACCAACATTGCTATCATTTGCCCGAAGATAGCAATGATCTTTTTGTGAGGGCACTTGTTATGTTTGCGAATTTTCTTTCTAATGAAAATGCATTTTCTTAACATACAATGACCTTGAAATCATAGATATGTATATCCCTCCTTACCTCCGTTGGTCCTCGGATATCACATGCATGATGTGGCATTGATTCTAGTGGAAGAGATCGATCGAATGATGTGATAACGATGAAGTATGATTTCCCGCTCCGTCCGCTCTAGTCGGTAAAACGAGAGAATCAAGATTACTATTCCTTTGATGATTTTTGATGATAAGAAAATCTCCTAGGAAAGCCCAAATAGAGTTGCTTGAATGTGCCTAAAAAATAAGAAAAAAAAAAGATTATTTCAAAATAATAAGCATTAACAAAAAGCATTCCAATTTTTGAAACCTGGTAATAGGAATTTTCGGATATGAGCGTGGAATTTTAGGGGCACTCTGGTGAAGCCCGAAACCCTTCGTTTCATGAGTGATGGTAATATTTTCAAAACCGTGACCATGCCGAGTAACTCAGGGCATTGTTGTATGCTCCATCATTTTCCTCGAGACAAAGGATTGTGACGAGTTGAGTTCCCCTAAAAAAGGAGAAAATGAATGAACAAATTGAATAAGTCCCGGGGAGGAATCCTTGAGGACACTGACACAAAATTAATGGTAATCATAAGCACACATGTTTCATGGGCTAAACCAAAGTCGAAAAGTTTAAACATACATATGAGTGGAGAAACATGATGATAACTAGAAGGGATGGTAATCGAGCTGATCAAGCAAGTATCATAATCTTGAGGATGATCCGAGCGATTTGGGAGGAATTTTACAACTTCACATATCGCCACAACATTCAATGTCTTCATAGACACAAGCTATGCTTGAAGTGATCATTGGAAAGTTGAATCTAAGACGCTCTTGCATTTGATATCCGGGGCAGCCTATTCTGTTTTCTTTTAATTAGAATTTTGGCTTCAAGGTTTTGTATGTTAATCTGAAAATCCATTATTCATTAGAATGACGACCAGTGAATTGATATATTTTAAACAAAGAAATTTCCTTGTATTACTTCAGAGATAATGCATCGACGTCAGTGAGGACCAAAATTGAGGGGTACAACATAATGTGGGATGATGGAGGACCATTGGGGCATCCTTGCTCGTGGGACAACGAGGGCTTTTGCACATATGATTTCGAACCAGAATAGAGGGGAGATGGCATACGACTTGAAGGTACTGGGTTAATGATTCTGATTACAACTAAGGTCATTGGACTCAGGGAATGGGCAACACAAGTTGAAGGCAAATTTTTTCAGGACATGTGACTGATGAGTGGTTGTAGTCCCAAGATGATGACCACCAACTCTGGAGATCGGGAACGAGCTAAACCCATGCATCTTTGCATTCTCATGACCATACACACCTTTGCATCATGAAACACGCTCATGCATCATTAATAGCTAGACATCCCTATGTTAGGAGCATGTTAACTCATACCAAAATTGCATTTTGTTTATTTTAAATAGGCATTTGAAGATTGGTAAAAGGGTGGATCTACGACTCTACAAAGGAGAAATAGATCTCATATGAACTAAGAGTCCTTTGACTGGTATTAAGATTTTTAATCCCTGATTTTTATCATTCCCAACGAGTGTTTTTCTTAAATTTTAAAATTTCTCAATGTTATCCTTCCTAAAGGATGTTTTTTCTTAAAATTTTAAACTTCTCAATGTTATCCTTCCTAAAGGATGCTTTCCTTAATATTCAAATTACTCAATTTTATTCATTCCTAAATGATGTTTTTCTCAAAACTCAATTTCTCAAATTTACTTCTTCCTAAAGGATGTTTTTTCTCAAAATTCAAATTTCTCAATTTTATTTCTTTTAAAGGATGTTTTTCTCAAAACTCAATTTCTCAATCTTATTCCTTCCTAAAGGATGTTTTTCTCAAAACTTAAATTTCTCAATTTTATTCCTTCCAAAAGGAATTTTTTTTCAAAATCCAAATTCCTCACTTTTGTCCTTTCCGAAAGGATGTTTTCCTTTCAAATTTCTCAATTTTATCCCCTTTAGAATATTTTTAAAATTCAGGTTTCCTGGTTTAAAAAGAGAGAGAGAGAGAGAGCGAAAAAAGAATGAGAAAAAACAAAAGAAGAGAAAAGAAAGGAATAAGAAAAAGATAAAGAAGAAGAAGAAAAGAAGAAGAAGAAAAGAAAAGAAAAGAAAGGAAAGGAAAAGAAGAAAAAGAGAAAAGGAAAAGAGAAGAAAGAAGAAAGAAGAAAGAAAAAAAGAATCTCTAAAGTGAAAACTCATAAAGACGCTTTAGAGCATAAGGTTAAGGAATTCAAGAAAAGGAGGGAGTATAAAGGGTGGACCCAAGGTGAGAGATGAGGCACCGCCATTGAAAAGAAAAAGAAGAAGAGGAAAGCAAGAGAAAATCAAGATCAAGGGACCAAAAGGAGAAAGTATATATGAAAGATAGATTGGGCCCTTCCTATTAGGAGGAGTAAACGACAAAGAGAAAACCTAGAAATGATTTCGGAGCGAAGGAGGTAGATACTCGAAGCTCAAAGATTTTAGGCGAAGGATTGCAGACTCGCCACATCAGAATTTTAGAGCAAAGGATGCAGATACCCAAAGCTCAAAGATTTTAGGCGAAGGATTTCAGACTCGCCACATCAGGATTTCAGAGCGAAGGATACAAAAACTCAAAGCTCAAAGATTTCAGGCGAAGGATTTCAGACTCGCCACGTCAGGATTTCAGAGCGAAGGAGGCAAATACTCATAACTGAAAGATTTCAGGTGAAGAATTTCATACTCGCCACGTCAGAATTCCAGAGCAAAAGAGGCAGATACTCATAGCTCAAGACTTCGGGCAAAGGATTTTAGACTCGCCCCATCATATTTTCTGAGCAAAAGAGGCAGATACTCGTAGCTCATGGTGAAGAATTTCAGACTCACCATAATCAGGACTTCCGAGCAAAAGAGACAGATACTCGTAGCTCAAGATTTCAGGCGAATGTTTCGGATTCGCCATGTCAGATTTTCCGAGCAAAAGGGGAAGATACTCATAGCTCAAGTCTTTGGGAGAAGGATTTCAGACTCGCCACATCAGATTTTCAGAGAGAAAGAGACAAATACTCAAAGCTCGAAGACTTCGAGGCATAAGGGGCAAATGCTCATAGCTCCGACTATCGAGGAAGAAGGAGGGTGAATAGTTCTATATAGGAGGAACTCGTAGCCCAGAATCTTCAAACAGGGAAGTGGGACAAAATTAGTGCTTATGGTCTTTGCTTTATTCTTATTCCACAAGTATAGGCAAAGAGGGGCAGCTGTAATCACTAATTTTGTCTAGGGTAAACCCGTTTTATTTTTGTTTTTCAATAATGGGCTTCGTTTAATTTTAATAAGTTTATATTATATGCATGTGATTTTTTTAAGTAATATTTCATGTGTTACTATCATTATTTGTTATTTCCCATTTGAGAAAAAGAAAAAAGATAAGAAAAAAAAAGGAAAAAGAAAGGCAAACAAACAAACAAAAATATTATATTATTAAATCATTAGTATTATTATTATCATATTATTAGTACCTTACCAATGTATTATCTTATTATCATATGCCATATTATTTTTATTATTATTATTTAGTATTATTATTATTATTATTATTATTATTATTATTATTATTATTATTATTATTATTATTATTATTATTATTATAAAACAAATCCAAAACCCCACAACAAAATTATTAATTAGTTCGAAGCCCAATTTAAATAAATAAAATCAGTCCATTTACAATTCAAACAATCTAAAAATATACATATTACATAAGGCCTATTTGGCCCAATTGACTAATACCCTAATCTGATAGCAAAAAACCATAATACGTCTTGTTTCCTTTTGCGCCGCAGGATCACAACCGTCAGATCTAGATTAGATCTGACGGTCCAAATTGGAGCCCTTCAGCTGCCCCGGCTCGCACGTGTAATCCATGTGAAGCTTTTTAGCTCTCACACGACCTCACGCGTGCCTACCCGCCTTCCCCATGTGCGCGTGCAAACCACACCCCGGACGCTTCAGCTGCCGGGTCGAAGCCACACGCCATTCAAGCCCATTCGGCTCTTCCTCACAACCGTCCAGATCCCCATCAGCGGCTTAGATCACTCTATGTCGGTCGCAACGTCCCCCCGCGCCGATTCTTCAGCCGCCAAGTCGCGCCGTCTTCACTGGTCCCCCTCCTCACGACCAGTACATGCAAGCAAAAAACAAGAATAACATAAATGTACAAAATCAGAGGGCATGAATCTGGCTAAAATAGACAAGATCAACCAATAGCATTTTTTCGTTTCGATTTTTATGTAAACAAAAATTGTAATCTCAGTGTTATAAAACCCGAAACCAAGAGATGTAACCCTAAGTTTTCAAAAGGAAGAAACATAGAGATTTTCCAGAGATCAATACAAGGAATAGAACATTTCCAGAGGTATATTTCCTCTCTTTTTCGTTTCGAAGCATAAAAATAAAAAGAGTAAGGGTTTCGTTTGTTTTTACCTTCGCATTAGTTCTTTCCCTCGCTGACGATAAACTTTTCAGCCTTCTAGAGGCTGTGCATGGTGAGTCAGAGGGAACGATAACAAAAAATGGGTTCTTTTCGGGTTTCGGCTTTCAAAAAAACTTGGGATTTCGAATCTGTCTCTTAGGTTTTCGGGAAGAAAGGTTTTGAGTTTTGGTGATTTGAGGGTAGATTTGGGTTCACGAAAAAGAGGGGTTTTGAAAGTTTTTTTTCTAGGTTTTCGGTGCCGGCTAACGGTGACCGGAATGACGGCGGGGCTCTCGGGATTACACAAAGTGGTAAGGGGTTCGGTTTAAAGAAATGGAAATAAAGGGATAAATAGGTTCTTAAAACGCATTTTATAATGATTTTAAAACAAAAAATGGCTTAATCCCGTTTTAAGGACCTCTGTGTCCCTTTAATCTCGCGATAAGCCATCCCGCATTTTGAAACCACGCACCAGGTCCTTGCAGGTTTATCAAATCTTTCAATTTCACCCCATCTCTTATCCAATCCGATTTTGGAACGGCCCAATCCCCTTTGGGTCCCCGAGATTTCAACTTTGTTTCATTTTGGTCCTAAAACCAGTGTTCAATTCCATGTTTTCCCCTTGTTGTTCATGTATCTTAACTTCCGCTTCGTATTTTATTTGATTACTCTTCAGTCCATTTCTATGATTTTGCCATGTTGATAGATATGTTTAATGTGGACATGTGATTTGTGGTTTGATACGCCTATATTGTGCGTTAATATATGATTGCCTTGATTTGTTTATGTTGGTTGTTATGTTGTTATTAATTTAATATATAGTTTGTATGCATATAATATAGTTTTTAAATGAAGCGTTTTTATATAATATACGATACATATTTGCTATAAGTTTTTATATTATATAATATTTATAAATATATAGTTAGGTAATATGTTTTATGATATATAGTTTTAAAGTAATATAAAATATAACATATGGTTTTAATGTGTGCGTAGCTTAGTTTTTTGATTGCTTGAATATGTATTTGTGACATGCACTTTAATTGGCATTCATATGACTTAATATGTTGATTTGCATGATAATTAATTTTAATCATAAAAAGGAAATACTTATCAATTCGCGTATTTGGGTTGTAATATCCTAGCTTATTGGATATTCCCCGAATATTCGAATTGATTGGCATCGTCTAAAGGTAAATTCGTAAGTAATTAAAACGAACAAGATCATGACCTCATACTTATCTGCTTGCATCATGCATAAAGGTGACGTACGGGATCCGAACCCTAAACTAACACGACAATCAGACTTATATGATGTCGGTTTAGTCTACGGTCCGATGTACCATCATCCTTTTTTAATTAAATGCTCAATTAATTCTAAAGCTACGATTTGGTAAAGTTCGTACCATTTAAGTCAAATTTTCAGTTAAGAACATCTAATTAAGTTGACTTTATATTTTATATAATTTCTATCGATCAAAGACAACTAGTATTTTGGTATCGATTTCCGGGTGTGATGGGGGTGCTAACCCTTCCCCACACATAACCAACTCTGAAACCCTTTTTAAATTGAATCTATGGTTTTTGTTGTGTCCGGACTACCTTAGTGGCCGGTGGCGACTCCAAAATTTTCTATCGTTCTCCAAAACACGAACTTTTAAAAGAAAACCCCCTTTTTAACAAATCTCTTTCAAAAAATGGGACACCTTAAAAGTTTTTGTTTTCGAAAAAAACGTCATTACACATTGAAACCTTGGATTTGAATGGACATTGGATACAATTGGCTAACATGTCTTATCTCATGCATTTCAGGTTGAGAGATCACCGCGGTTGAAGATCGGGTAGTCGAGGCGAGATAAGTCACTAGAAGTTTAAAGTAATGTATTTTGTCCCTATGAACTCCTAGGAAGGTGGCAAAGTAGTTGAACTAGTCTCTTATGCCTATTTTGTTATGGCTATTATGTGTAATACTTGACAAGTGGTTAAGGGCCTAAATTTGACTTTTGGTTTGGCTAAAAATGGGTAAAAAATGGTATATTTGGCTCCTACAGGTGAAATCCTAGTAAACGTATTCGTATGATTGTTAAATTTGGCATGTTAGTAGTTTATAGCATTGAAATATTGTGTGTAAAGTTTCATTGCATTTGGACACTGTTTGGTAGGCCAATTCGATAAAAAAACCAGTAAAAATCTATCATTACAAGTCATGCCGTATCGATATAGGGTAATGGCGTATCAATATGGTTAAGCATAATATGACCCTTGGAACAGGGCGTATCGATACGGTTTGAGGCCGTATTGAAAAATTTTTCCATTGGAATTATCTGTTTCGATACAGGCATATCATGTATCGAAACGAGTTAAAGTCAAAGAGAGTCAACTCGTACCGATACAGGGCTTGCCTGTATCAATACGGTTTAAAGGAAAAGGTCAACTTAGGTTGACCATCGTACACCTATTTCTAAACAGCCTTAAGGTGTTTCGATACAGGGTTAGTTAAGTTGGTTAAAAGGCATAATCTGACAGTTTGCAAAGTTTACAGTTTGATCACTGAATTTAGAGCGAATCAATAGAATGAGTAGATGAAGTCCAATTTGTATGAAATTTTACAGACTTATTATTATTGTGTTGAATTTCAGTAAGGTATGATCGATTGCATCAAAGGACCCCTAATTTATCAGATTTATAGTTTGGTCCCTTAAACTTGTAATAGTTATGAATTGGTCATAATTGGATAATTATTGTTTCGTAATGGATTAATCGGACTAAGAAGCATGCCGAGTATTGATTTATTAGTATTGCATTGATTACATTATGTTATGAAATAAAATTTCGTACCAAAAGTTATTTTGTTCATCAGTAGCACTCTCCGACCCGATTCTCGACTAGGCCGGGAAGGGGGTGTTACAAGGGAGGAGATAGGGAAACCCTTATTGGCCATTGTCAATTCTTCTTGCTCACAAAATCAAATCTGATAAAAGACCCTGATTGACGGGGAGAGGGATCTCATCGAGTGGGTCAGCGAGATGCTAACAGAGTAAAAAAAGGAACAACATAAACCAAGAAGGAAAAAGAAGAAGTATGAAAGAGTAAAGTAACACCAAAGAAAAATGAAAGACCAATCGCTAACAATGGTAGCGGCTGGCCCCTATGAAGAGAACATATGGTTTGAATTTTTTTTAAAAAGAGGTGAGACAGTTTTAGAGAGGGTTCAAAATGTAATTTTTGGTTGATCTGTTCTTGTTTTTGGTGCTGATAAATAAGGTGTTATTCCTTGTACTCTATTATCTGCAATCGATTTCTTATTATAGTTTTGTTTGACAGTTAGTAGATTGCTGACAGTTGATCGTAAATTATATTAGCTGATAGTTGATTGCATTAATTGATTTGACTAATTGATTTAACTAGCTGATTACATTAGTTGGTTGTGCAAAAGTGTTATTAATTATTAAATTTAGATGTATATATTAATATCGTGTTTATGAAATTATCTTTTTAATCTAATTTTATTAATTATTAAATATAAAATTATAAATGTATATATTAATTTTTATTTGTAAAACTATCTTTTTAATTTTATTAGTTATTCAAATTTAGGTTATTTGAGAAATAATCTTTGTAATTATCAAGGACAAAAGAGTATTTACAACTCTTATATCTAATCAAATAACCCAAAATCTCCTTGGAGCTTTTTCAATTCGAGAGATTTTACCTCAATCCGCTCTTACAATCCTCTATTTACCAAACATCTAAGTTAACGAATTTGACTAGTTAAACCTTTAAAAATAATTCAAATCTCTAACTTTGACTCTAAACGTTATTCAACGAACATGACCTATATCTTTTTATGTCATACAACTAATAAGCCAACATGAAACAAATTCAACTAATGCCATCCGTATATTGTAACGTGAAGATTATTTGATTATGAAATATAATATTTTATTGATTTGTGATCATGGAATAAAGCAAGAGGGATGGAACGATACTTGTGAATGTGGTTAATTTTTATATAGTATCGATCTTTGTTGGTTAAGTTTCCATCCACGAAATAATCTAATCAAAATTAATTAGATAAATCAATATATATTGATTTAAGCCATAAACTAAAGCTAAAAAATATCTTTTAACGTTTTACTGAATAGTCATTTTGACTCTTATTTTTCTTTTAAAATTAATTTAATCACCAATGTTTCATTTTGGGCCAAAATGATCCTTTTACGGATGAAAACTGTTAGTCAACTGACGATAAACAACTTGAAATGACTTGATAGAATGACGTGTCAGAAGAAAAAAATATTTTATATTTATTAAAAATATTTGTTGTCTGATGTGTCATTATGTAAAGTCACCATATTTGTTTATATGACACTACTATCGCGGCGTGCACTGCCATGTAGTTTTGTCACGCGATTTCAAGTCGTTTATCGTCAATTGACTAACAATTTTCATTCGCAGAGGGTCCATTTTAACTCAAAATAAAACGCTGGAGGTTAAAATCATTCGAAAAAAATAAGTGTTAAAATAACTCTTCAGTCAAACGTTAGGAATATTTTTTTGGTATTATGCCTTTATTTAATCAGCAATAAGCATACCATTATTGTTAAATAAACCCCACCAGCAACTCCAATTTATAGAAGGTTAGAATTTACTTATGCATTCTAAAATTTTTTTAAGTTTTACACGTTTTTTAGATCGTTGGATGGGAGAAATGGATGACATAGATTAACTCCTTACTTTTTTTCCCAAGTGATATTCTTCACATATTCTACTATTAATCTCAGTCATACATTTCACTCATCTAACAATAAAAAAATGTGTAAAACTTAAAAACTTTTACCGTGTGTAACTGGATCATACCCTTATATATATATATACATATATATATATATATATATATATATATATATATATATATATATATATATATATATATATATATATATATATATATAGATGACCTCTTTTTCGTTGACCATCACATATTTAACAAGAATCAAATCTTGACACGGATCATTTGAAATGCTCTGTAATCCAATTATAAATTAAATTAAAACTTTTTTTGAGCTTAAATGTTGAATTTTTAATACGTTTTTAATATTGATGTAATAAATTTATTTAAATAATTATTTATTTTTCGTTTAACTACTAATATCTAATTTAATTGAGTGTGTAATTCTGACTAAGTATTATAGATGTTCATTATGGGGCGACCCTCCAAACCCTTGACCTTGCTTAACGAATCTAGTGTTCATATTACTAGACCAACTAATTGTTGGTTAAATAATTATTTATTAAATTTAGTTTGATTAACATTTTTGTCGGTGCAACATATTGGAAGACACGATATTGAGTAGGGATGTAAATGTAACCCCCTCGTCCCGGTCTGGCCGAATGACCGATCCGAGTGGGCTACACGGGGAAAACCGAAGCGAAACCCGTTAAGGTTCCCCCTCGGTTAACGACCCAGAAAATTTCCCTTTTTACTTTATCTTGTCTATAGGCATAATTAAATCCTATGTGAAGCACAACAGCGGAAAATGCAAACAATTTAACTTCGACCAATCAAACGATACATTAAACAGCTCATTTTAGCCCTTTACAGCAGGCCGTATCGAAACGCCCTTAGGGTGTTTCGATACGCCTTGACTTAGTCAACAGGCCAGGGTCAACCATAGGGTGACCGTTTCGAAACAGGGGTGACCCGTATCGAAACGACCCTAGCGGTCAACTTCTCGGGGTCAACGAGATTTGACCGTTTGGAAACACCAAGGACCCGTTTCGGTACGCCTATATCTCGTCAATTTCTCAAAATTCCAGTAGCAAAAACGTACCGAAACAACCCCTATTCGTTCCGAAACGGCTGGCCAAAAGCAAAGGGACCGTATCGAAACAGGGTGGCCCGTTTCGAAACGCCCCCTGTCTGCAGACTCCATTCGACTGTTTTAAGACACAAGGATGCCCCAAAACACCGACAAAACACTCAACAATACTCCAACAACATACTAGCAATTAATCCTATGGCAAACCATCTTACAAGCATGCTTTAACATCATTTAAACGAGACTAAACTCCAAGGTTTAACATCACAAACCATGCATTCATACATATCATAAAAGGAGCAAGCATTCACGTAGCCCACACTTAGACAAATTCAAGATAGCAAAACTAACAAGGTTTCAAGAAAGGCATACATCTCAAGCCAAATAACAAACACGTACGAGGCATGGATTTAGACAATCACTCAAGCATTTAGCAAGTCATCATAATTACAATCCAAGTCAAATCATAAACATGAAACACACATAGGAGTCTAACATACTCTTAAACATCAACATCATACTTCAAAAGCATTACGACACGACACCTATCCCATTGCTTTACTATTACAATCTTTAAATTTAACTATCATATTTGAGCTAACCGTAAGCAACACTTGGAGGCCTTTCCCTTGCCCTTGCCACCCACAAGCCATTGATCTGCATTGTCGAATAAAAGAGAGCGTAAGCATAAAAGCTTAGTGAGGGTAAGCTCATAAAACAAACCTTCGACAATGCAGGGTCCAAGCATGAGCTACAACCAAGATAAAAAATGCATGATCTTACCTCTGATCCACACGAGCCATAATTATAGATGATGCATAAACATATATTCAATATCATGTCATGCTCAACATGTTTAATCCACAACATATGAAATCACATATATTAAACCATGTTAGCAACACATCCCAAATCACAACGGCTCACAATTAATCACATATTGGCAACATAAACCAAAATCCGTATTGGCACCTAGCTATGACTCGAATACGCGGATAACCGTTGGATCTCACATCCAACAACACAACCATTACCTGACGGTGGGATTACACTCATCACCGTTCACGCGGAGAGGATTCCACTCATCCTCACGCCTCATTTCACGCGGAGGGGATTCCACTCATCCTCACGCCCGTCGATGGGATTACACTCATCACCGACTAATATATATATATATATATATATATATGAAGATTTCCAGGCGAACCCGTACTCCATCTTGATGACTACCATCATCAAGACCACGCGCGCATTTCAACTCACGTGTGCACACTAGACATCCTAATGATCGATCATTTGTACCCAAGCATACTAGTGCCAATACTACACATTTCATTACCCTTTCACAAAACCATTTCATAATAACTTCCGTGCTTAGCACGTACTCACCATGACTCACCGTCATGCACAAGCCACATTTACATGCCTAGCATGTACTCACCATGATCCTCGGATCATACAATCACCTCATAACATCATTACACATGTCGACACTACATGTATCTCAACAACACAATTATCACATCATATTTCATACATATGTATATCTCTATCACATTTATCATCAATATGCATGTAACAATGCATTAAGCTATGCCTCCACATACATGTACAACAACATAAGCATAACAACCATAAGCATGATTAAACATGAGGCATAATTCAACACTTTAAAGATCAACCAAGGTTTCTAACTAAAGATTGGGATTAGGCTACCACCCTAATCCCAACTCTAGGTGGGTCTACCAATCCCAACCTAGTTCACATGCTTGAACCAACACTTGAAAACCATTTAAAAATATTTAACCACTCACCTAATCTTCCAAGCTCCAAGCCAAGCAAGCAACCTCCCTCAAATTTCCGGATTTCTTCCCGAAGCTTCCCCAACACAAATTCCCGCTTCTAAACAACCTCAAACACATTTCAAACAATTCCAAATCAGCCCAACATCAAAATACCAACCCGGAATACAATTCAAATGCAATTTATCATGTTGCAAACCATGAACAAATCCCATTTTTAGCAATTTCGGGCAGCCCCTAAACCATGTCCAAAAACCATCTTTCCAACATCCATAGCACCCACAAACAATCCCAAATCAACCCTAACCATAGCACTACTATTGGGCTATCAATTCCCACCTAAAACAACCCCCAAAAATCACCAAAAACCCTTCAAAAAAACCCATTTTTACCCAATTTCGGGAATTCATCAAAATCCAACCAAATTAACATATAATGTGCATTTTAACATGATTAAGCAAAGCCCCAACTCAATTTATCAAAACCAAATGAAAAACCCCTTTAAAAATCCAAACTTGATATAAACCCTAATTTTCAAAAGTTCATATTTTTAAAATCTAAGACCATGTATGAATAGGGAATGGAAAGGAGAGTTCAAATATGTGATTACCTTTCAAAAACCCCTTGAATTGATGAAGAAATCGAATGAAATATATGCTTGAAAATTGAGAGAGTTTGGGGAAAGGGGGGAGGTATTTCACGTGGGGGGGGGGGGGGAATAAGGGAAAAGGGGAAGAAGATGACAATTGAAAGTTGTCATCTTTTTTTTAAAAGCTTTTGGGCAAATTACAACATAAGCCCTTCCCTTTTTATCAAAGTTCAATTACACCACCTTTTAGGTTGAATTTATTTTAATTTAATTTTATTGACTCGAACTATAAACCCGAATAACTCCTAACCCCAAAACACGGATCTTACAGTAAAAACAGGTAATCGGACAGGTTTCAGGTCGGGTTCTGTCAGGTCGGGTAAAATCGGATACATGTCATTTCAGGTAAAAAAAATTTGACTCGACTCGGGTCGGGTGCGGGTCCATTGCAGTAGGGTAATTTGCAGGTCGGGTCAATTTTCAGGTCGGGTCCATTTCAGGTCAAACTCGTTGCAGATCGGGTAAAAACAGGTCGGGTAAAATCAGTTAATTGGCAGGTAAAATTGCAGGTCGGGTAAATTTCAGGTCGGATTCATTTCAGGTCGGGTTCATTTCAGGTCGGGTTCATTTCAGGTTGGGTAATTCCAGGTCGTCAGGTTCATTTCAGTTCGGGATAATTCAGGTTCACCATAAATGAAGAATTTTGAATAAAAACAAAGTTTTATGGACTATAGTGAAAAAATAAATAAATAAGAGCTAATTTGGACTAAAATAAAGTTTTATGGACTATAATAGGCTCATTTTTGAATAAAAACAAAGTTTTATGGACTATAGTGAAAAAAATAATAAATAAGAGTTAATTTGAAGTAAAAATAAAGTTTTAAGGACTCAATTGAATTGAATTAAAACTTAAAGGACTTGAATAAAAAACCTATATAATATAAAGGGCTTTATTTATAATTTACCCTAAATTGAAATTCAATTTGAAAATTGGCGGTTTGAAATCAAATTTTCCCTCCCATATATATTATAATTTAATATTATTTATTAATTATTATAATATAATATAACTTATTAATTAATATAATAACTTTATACTTATAAGTATAAATACATGTGATTATGTGTATATATTATATATATATGTATTTTTATGTATTCACATGTATATAAATTACAATATATAATTATATATTATACAAACATGTATGTATAATGTATAATGTATTTATGTATATGTAATGTATTATACATAAATACATAAATACATAAATACATAAATTGAATTGAACTCAATTGAATTGAACAAAAACTTAAAGGACTTAACATCTAAAATTTAAAGGGCCACAAAACATTTAGCCCATCTAAAATTTTTAGCCCAAAGCCCAACAATTATTAATTATTATATTCAGTCCATCTAAAATATTTAGTCCAAAGCCCAACAATTAATAATTAATATTTATTATTGATATTATCAATTATTATAAATGGGTGGTAGGATAAGAGCCCAAAGGCCCAAGGCCCAAACTATTACCAATTATTATTAATTATTATATAAATTATAAGTTATAAGTTTATATATATATATACATTATAGGTTTTAGGGGACCATCTAAAATAAATGGGTGGTAGGATAAGAGCCCAAAGGCCCAAGGCCCAAACTATTACTAATTATTATATAAATTATAAGTTATAAGTTTATATATATATATTATATTTATACAATATAGGTTTTATTGTTTTAGGGCCCATATAAAATAAATGGGTGGTGGGATAAGAGCCCAAAGGCCCAAGGCCCAAACTATTACTAATTATTATATAAATTATAAGTTATAAGTTTATATATATATATATATATATATATATAATATAGGTTTTAGGGCCCATCTAAAATAAATGGGTGGTGGGATAAGAGCCCAAAGGCCCAAGGCCTAAACTATTACTAATTATTAATTATTATATAAATTATAAGTTATAAGTTTATATATATATATATATATATATATATATATATATATATATATATATATATATATATATTATATTATACAATATAGGTTTTAGGGCCCATCTAAAATAAATGTGTGGTGGGATAAGAGCCCAAAGGCCCAAGGCCCAAACTATTACTAATTATTAATTATTATATTATAAATACATTATATAAATTATACGTTATAAGTTTATATATATATATATATATATATATATATTATATTTATACAATATAGGTTTAGGGCTCATCTAAAATAAATGGGTGGTGGGATAAGAGCCCAAAGGCCCAAGACCCAAACTATTACTAATTATTAATTATTATATTATAAATACATTATATAAATTATAAGTTATAAGTTTATATATATATATATATTATATTTATACAATATAAGTTTTAGGGCCCATCTAAAATAAATGGGTGGTGGGATAAGAGCCCAAAGGCCCAAGGCCCAAAGCTCAAACTATTACTAATTATTAATTATTATATTATAAATACATTATATAAATTATAAGTTATAAGTTTATATATATATATATATATATATATATATATATATATATATATACATTATAGGTTTTAGGGGCCCATCTAAAATAAATGGGTGGTGGGATAAGAGCCCAAAGGCCCAAGGCCCAAACTACTACTAATTATTATTAATTATTAATTATTATATTATAAATACATTATATAATATAACTTATAAGTTATAAGATTATATAATATATATATATATATATTATATTATATTATATTTATGAGTTAGTCTTTATATTCGATGGTTTAGGGTTTATGGTGTTGCGTTATGATCATGAGCTATCATTATTGTTTATGGTTTAGAGTTGAAGTGTCTAATGTTTATGGTTTAACTTTAAGGTTCCATGGTTTATGGTTTAGGGTGTTGCATTAGGGTTTATGTGTTATCATTAATTCATTTTTGCAATATTGCTTATGGATTAGAGTACATTCCTACATCAACATGGTTTATAGCTTTAAGGTTTAGGGTTTAGGGGACACCGTACATAGTTCATATTTAAATGTTTAGGGTTGTTGTTATTGTTCATGGTTAGGGTTTAGAATTTAATGTGTAAGGTTTATGGTTTAGGGTTTCTAAGTTATAACTTATCATTATTGTTTAGTGGTTATAGTTTAGGGTTTAGGGTTTAGTGTTTAGGTTTTTGGGTTTAGGGGTATAGATTTGGCTTTATGGGTTTTCATTATTGTTCATTGTTTATAGTTTAGGGTATATGGTATAAGCCACAAGGTTTAGGGTTTATGATTTATAAGTTTTCATTAATCATTATATTTGTTCATGGTTTATAGTTAAGGGTTTAGTATTTAGGGCTAGGATTAGGGTTATACAATCGACTTTATGAGTTTTCATTACCATTAATAGTTTAGGGTTTATGGTTTAGAGATTATGGGTTTATGAGATAGGGTCTTTAAGTTTTCATTATTGTATAATTTAAGGTTTAGGGTTTAAGGTTAGGATTTATTAGTTTCATTATTGTTTAGGATTTAGGGTTTAGGATTTAGGGTTAGGGTTCAAAAGTCAAACCCATTAACCCTAAACCTAAAGGCTTCATAAACACTAAATCAATACCCCAAACCCTAAACATTTAACATAAACCCTAAACCACAAACCTTAAATATTTAAACCTTAAACCCCAAAACTCAAACACTAATTGAAATAGTAGCACTAATCCTTAAACCTTACCCCTAAGTTACAACCTTAAACTATAAATTATAACCCTAACTCCTAAATTAAAACCCCAAACCTTAAATTAAATCCTAACCCTAAACCTTAACATTGAAATAAGGACCAAATCGAACATAAAATAAAATTTTAAGCTGAATTTCACAAAAATCAGGACCAAATTGAAACAATTGAAAGTCAGAGTGCTTGCGGAGCAAGACCCGTGTAACCCGTTAAAAAACACGCGGATCTTTTTGACCCGGCTCACCCCTATAAATAAACCCTCACCCCCAGCCATTTTACACCATTTTTACCCTAGCGTTACTCTGTCGAAATTTCTCCTCGTTTTCTCTCTCTCTGAAAAACACAATTTCTCCCAGATTTTGTAACCCCCTAAACCCGGCCTAGAAGAATGGGCTGAATCTAGGAAGTAGCGATTGAAAACTTTTCCCTCAAGATACAATTTAGGTTAAAATATTTAATAATTCAAAAGAATCAATTAAATAAGTAAACTCAGTAAATACTCCAATTAAAGTAAAACTCAATCTTTTAAACGATGTTCCGATAATTAATTAAAATCTCTGAAAATAATTTCGTAAATGCATGCATCCAATAAATCCCAAATTATAAACAGTCCCAATGTCCATGTTACACAAATATCTCAAACAAGGTTAAAACATAAATCCAAGATAGTCAAAAGAGTTCATGCTGAATGTTAATTTATCGGAGTAAATAAGAGATGCTCCAAGTACCGATCGCCTAATAAGTCTGAGATATCTGAAAAGTAAAAACTAAAGGGTGTAAGCTAAAGAGCTTAGTGTGTCTCTAAAGTGCAACGAAAACAAGACAAAAACAAAACAATATTTTATTTTCTGATAAATACTTTTCTGAAAACACAATAAAACTGAATCATGATGATATGATGTCTGATGCACATGAATCATAGTACCCATCTCCGATACACCGAAAAGTAAGGTTCCCCAGAACCTACTTTCTCCATGACACCATCCGAAGTGGAACTCAGCCCGAAGGGTGGAACCACTGATCCGAAGCGGAATTCAACCCGAAGGTTGAAACCACTAATCCGAAGCGGAATTCAACCCGAAGGTTGAAACCACTAATCCGAAGCGGAATTCAACCCAAAGGTTGAAACCACTGAACTTCCCCGAACAAATCTCAATCCATATACCCACAATGATATGATGCAGATTTTAAAATCCGAGTCTGATCCGAAACTTGAATTATGAAAATTCAACTTGAACAATACTATAAATCCGATGTTCTACAGTTCTGAAAATCCGATATTTCACTTAAATCACAGTATGACATGTTATGCATAATGTCTGAAAACATTCACCCAATCACAACAGAGTATGCACACAAAATGTACAAAACATTTACTTATATTAATACCAGAAAAGCACAGAAAGAAACACATAAGTTTATAAACAGGAAGAGACACACCTTTAAGCAACAGAAGCTCTAATGCCGAGAAAAGCACATCTCACGCTCAGATCTCACTAAAGCAGGACCTACGAGATATGAATTTAATATTAGCATTTATTACTAACACTAAGCCACCGACTAAAACACTAAGAATTAAACTGAAAATATACTCACGTGAAGATCTCGAAGAACGTGCACGATCGATCTGAACAACTGGAGGTAACTCGACGATCTCAAGGTCGGCACCTGAACACAAGAATATTCCAAATTAAATTCTGAAATCCATAACTTATCATATTCCAATAACAATACTTAAAGATCACAAAACGGAGCTTTCGGGATCTAATTGGACAAAACGGGCAACGAATACGGACTCAGAACGTCGAAAAAGGTTATGATGAACATTTTCTGAAAAAGTCAACTCTTGGTCAACTCTAGTCAAAGTCAAACTGATCAAAGTCAACTTTGACGGTCAAAGTCAAAGGGTCAATGGTCCAAGGTCAACTAGTCAACGGTCAACTCAATCCAATTGGTCAAAGTCAAATGTCAACTCTGGTCAAACTAGTCAAATGAGTGTCAAAGATCAAAAGTCAACTGTAGAGTCAAACGGGTCAAGGTCACAAGTCAACAGTCCGGTTCAAAACTTATGGTTCGGTTCGGTCCAAGGTTCATGTTGAGTGTGTAAAAGTCCTATTATTTACACCCTTTTTAACCCATATTTCTGCTGCATTCAAGCATCATTGCATTGCATTTAGGTTAGTTTTCAATAAAACATCACAATTATATAAAAGGCACGGATTCTACTGAAAGATGGCTATTTTTGCAGGTATCTGTCACAATAGATGTCGAAGGCAGGCGCAGGGCAGATAAGCAGGAGAGCTGAACTGGACAAGCAGCTGAAGAAGACGAACCTGTCATGGACCTGTCGTGACAGCATGGTGACAGCAGACTTATGAAGAGGAAAAGTAAAGTGGACCTCGATAGATAGAGAAAAATCTGCTCGTCTGTCGTGTGAAAGCCAAATATTTTTCCAAGCCCCGGATCGAAAGATATGTCAAGCCAAAGCTCACGGAGAGGAAATTCCTATAAACAAGGATGCGGCTGGAAAGTAGGAGACTTTAGAGATCTAGACTTTATCAGAATCTTACTTTTAATTAAAGTTGTAATCCTTGTTACCTTAGATAACTTGAGCCCAAAGCTTATATAAGGGCATAGATTTAACCTAGGGCAGAACGGATCACCCCATAACCGAAACCTAAACCCTGCCGTTTACCTGTCACCGACATGTTCTAAAAACCCCCTAGGGCTACGGGTTGTTTTGTAAAGTAGTTGCAAGGGTTGCTTTGTTTTAGGATTTTCCAAGTTCAATAAAATAAACTTCAAGTTCTTTTATCTTGGTTTTAATATCTTACAAGAGCATCGGGAGAGCATTGTGAGGTTATCCATTTACTTAGTATCGGGAGAGTTAAGTATACGAAAGAGATAAGAGCGCGTTCTCTAGTTTATAGTTGAACCATCTCGTGCCTAGGGATAGGGCGAGGTTAAGTGGCTAAGGAAGAATTCATACACATCGGTGTTCATCCTTCGATTCACGCCGGGAGGTATCATCAAAGACGTGATCATCGACAGACTTGTGCCTAGGGATAGGGCAAGGCAGATCTGGGATTCTTGCCAAGCTTGAAGTACTGAGTTAGTGTTCGCTGCCGCGACAGCTAACGGACAGACGCCGCGACAGGTGCTGTCGGCGACGGGTGCGACGACAGAACTGGAGATCCTAAGCAATTCAATACCTGCACTGCTGAGCAATTCAATACCAGCCCATTCTTTCTATCTTGATATCTCAATCCCTTTATTTGCGTTTTTACATTATTATTCGTGACAACTTCTCATAATTATTTCCTTTACTTCGTGCAGTGAATTTAGGTGAAGCTATTAGCCCAATCCCTGTGGAGGCGATGTCCGATACTTCGTATCACTTTACTACTTGCGTTGTGTATACTTGCACTATAATTGCGATAGACTATTTTACATGCAACAAGTTTTTGGCGCCGTTGCCGGGGATTGGCAACATAACTACACCTTTCTTTCCTTGCACTTTTTGTTTTTATTTTCGTTTTTGTTTTTATTTAAATTTTCTTTAATTTTTCTTTTGCATTTTAAACTCTTGCTTTTCACGAGGTTTTCTTGTTTATGCGTAGATCGAAAAGAGGTAAAGATCCTGAGTATAAATTAGATCCGGAGATCGAACGTTCCTTCAATCTCAAGAAACAGATTCGCCACCTCTTAGACCGGAACGAATACCTTGAGGAACAGCTAGAGCAGATGGCCCGTAATCAGCCTGCCGGTGGAGAAATCCCGCCTGTCGGTGACCCGCCCGCGGCAGGTGGACGACGGTCATGTCGTGACTACATGCTGAACGATCATGTAGAACTGGAGACCACGCTGCCGGATATTGACGTTGACAACTTCGAACTTAAACCTGTCATGTTTAGTATGATCAACAACGCCGGGCAGTTTAGTGGTTCTGCGACAGAAGATGCCAGGGAGCATCTCAAAACGTTCCAGGAGATCTGTGGTTCGTTTAGACTGTCAGGAGTTAGTCCGGAGATACTGAGGCTTCGGTTATTTCCCCATTCATTGAGGGACATAGCTAAAACTTGGTGGAATAAACTTACACCGGGTTCTATTATGACTTGGGCAGATTTAACTCGTGAATTTTTGTCTCGTTTTAATCCTTCACATTTAGCTGAGTGATTACGTAACGAAATTGCTACTTTTCAACAGGAAGATGACGAGCCGATGCACGAGGCATGGGACAGATTCACAACTCTTCTTCGAAACTGCCCAATGCATGGATTCCCCGTCTGGAATCAGGTAACTAAGTTTTATAATGCTGCTAACTTACAAACTCGCATTCGAATTGATTCTGCAGCAAATGGACTATTATTGGATAAAGATCCGGACGAGGCCCTGCAAGTTTTGAAACATCTGGCTAAGAATGAGGAGCAGTTTCCAACCGCTAGAAGAGGAGGTAAACGGGTACTTGCTGTCAAGGACTATGAGGCCGACAGCACTATGAAATCCCAGGTAGCATTCCTTACTAAAGCAATGAAAAAGTTATTGAATGATGATGAATTACAAGGATTTGCTGTCGAGGAAGTTTGTGCTACTTGTGAGGGAAATCATAGTAGGGATGAGTGCCCAATAAATATAGAAGAGGGAAAATATGTTGGAAATTACAAGCCGAACTACAATTCCAACAACTATAATCCCAATTGGAGGAAGGATCCCAAATTCTCCTGGAGTAACCCCAACAACGCCCTGAATCCACAAGCAAATAATCAGAATCAGGGGGGTCCTAGATTGTTGACGCGACAGCATCTGCCGCAGAACCTGCCGCCTCAGCAGCAACAGCAGCCACCACCTGCCACGAGTAGTATATTAGAGCAGACTCTGGCCACCTTTATGTCTCAGACTGGCACGTATATGGAGAATATTAATCAGTTTGTCAAGAAGACGGAAAACTTTATGGATGAAACCAAGATGAGAATGACAAATCATGAGGCTACCTTGAAATCTCTAGAGACGCAAATGGGTCAGGTGTCGCAGCATATTAAGCCACGGCAGAATGGAGGATTCCCTAGCAATACTGAAAATGCTAGACCGCCCCCACATGAGCAATGTAAGGCGATTACTACTAGGAGTGGGAAAAAGTTACCAGGGCCGGAAAAAGAAGCTGAAACAGAAAAGGAACCTGCCTTGGATAAACCTGCCGAGGAAGCTGCCCCGACAGGTGATAAACAGACTGCTGCCGATGCGCCTGTCACGACAGCAGAAGCGACAGAGGAGAAAAAAGAAGATTATCGTCCTCAGATTCGCATGCAGTGGGAAGGACGCATTGCTGATTACCGTCCTCCACCACCTTTTCCGCAACGGATACAGCAAGCTAAGCATGAATCTCAACTTAAAAAGATTTATGATATTTTTAAACAGGTTCATATTAATATTCCGTTGTTAGATGTTGTTAGGGAGATGCCCGGTTATGCTAAATTTCTCAAGGATGTGATGTCGAAAAAATCTAAACTTGGGGAATTTGAAACGGTAAAGATGACAGAAGGATGCATGAGTATTCTTCATCGGTAGCCACCCCAGAAAAAGAAGGATCCGGGGAGCTTCATCATACCTTGCGTAATTGGCGATAGATTTGTGGGTAAGGCATTATGTGATCTTGGTGCTAGTGTTAATCTAATGCCCAAATTTGTTTTTCAGAAACTAGGTATTGGCAAGGCGCGGCCCACGACAGTTACCCTACAGCTACCCGACCGCTCTTACGTTCACCCCGAGGGAAAAATTGAAGATATTTTGGTAAGAGTGGATAAGCTTATATTTCCTGCTGACTTTCTTATTTTAGATTGTGAGGCAGATGAGAACGCACCAGTCATCCTTGGGCGACCCTTCTTAGCCACGGGCAGATCATTGATTGATGTGGAGAAAGGAGAACTCACCATGCGCGTGAACGATCAAGAAATTAAGTTGAATGTTCTCCAAGCGATGAAACATGCTGATGTGGATGAGGAATGCAAGGCCATCATTGAGGTGACCTTTGATCAACCCTGCATCAGGTCGGGCTGCCGTGATATAAAATTTGGTCACTGCTGCGACAGCCATCTACAGACCTGTCACGACAGCAATGACGACAGCGACGACGACAGCACCGACAACAGCGACTCCTCTGAATCCGATACATCTGATACTGAAGGTCATGAGGAGGTAGACTGGTTAGACCATCGTCCAGGTAAGTTATTCGAACCTTTAAATTACACTTCGGATAACCATTTAATCCAAAAGCCATCTACTGTTGAACCACCTGTCTTAGAACTTAAGCCCCTGCCAGGGCAGCTTAAATATGCTTATCTTGGTTGTGATGACACACTGCCCGTAATCATCTCTGCTAAGCTGCCGCAGGAACAGGAACGACAGCTGATCGACATGTTATGGCAGCACAAGAAGGCGATTGGATGGACGATAGCAGACATTCAAGGCATTAGTCCGGCATTATGCATGCACAAAATCCTCCTTGAGGAAGATCATAAGCCGACTATAGATGCCCAAAGGCGGTTAAACCATGCGATGAAGGAGGTAGTGCGTAAGGAGATCATTAAATGGTTAGATGCTGGTATTATTTACGCCATCTCCGACAGCAAATGGGTAAGCCCGGTGCAATGCGTTCCAAAGAAAGGAGGCATGACCGTGATAACCAATGAGAACAATGAGTTAATCCCAACCAGGACTGTGACCGGTTGGAGGGTTTGTATGGACTATCGGAAGCTTAACAAAGCTACCCGAAAAGACCACTTTCCTTTACCCTTTATTGATCAAATGCTTGATAGATTAGCGGGTAAACCTTACTATTGTTTTCTTGATGGTTACTCAGGTTATAACCAAATTGCTATTGCACCAGAGGATCAAGAAAAAACGACTTTCACCTGCCCCTACGGAACATACGCATTTAGGAGGATGCCGTTTGGACTCTGTAACGCACCTGCCACCTTCCAAAGGTGCATGATGGCTATATTCTCCGACATGGTTGAGGATTTCCTTGAGATTTTCATGGATGATTTTTCCGTCTTTGGAGACGATTTTGAGAGCTGCCTCGGCAACTTACAAAAGGTACTTGAAAGATGTGAAAAAGCTAATCTCGTTTTGAATTGGGAAAAATGCCACTTTATGGTGGATGAGGGGATAGTTCTTGGCCATAAGATTAGCTGCCGTGGAATAGAAGTCGACAGGGCCAAAATAGAGGTAATTGAGAAGCTGCCGCCGCCAACAACAGTCAAGGGCATTAGGAGTTTTTTAGGGCATGCTGGTTTTTATAGGAGATTTATCGCGAATTTCTCAAAAATCACGAAGCCCCTATGTCATCTCTTAGAGCAGAACCGACCCTTTGACTTTAATGAAGAATGTACTGAAGCATTCAAGGTTCTGAAGGAAAAGCTAGTGACAACCCCCATAGTACAGCCACCAGACTGGAAACAACCGTTTGAGATTATGTGTGATGCCAGTGACTATGCTGTCGGGGCAGCACTTGGGCAGCGCAAGGACAGGCTGTTTCACGTCATATACTATGCCAGCAAAACTTTAAATGACGCCCAAGTGAACTACACCACCACAGAAAAGGAGCTGTTAGCTGTGGTGTTCTCCATCGACAAGTTTCGTTCTTACATACTTGGGACGAAAGTAATAGTGCACACCGACCATTCTGCCCTTAAGTACTTGTTCGCAAAGAAGGATGCAAAGCCTAGGTTGATACGATGGATCTTGCTATTACAAGAGTTCGACCTTGAAATCAAAGACAAAAAGGGGACAGAAAATCAGGTGGCAGATCACTTGTCGAGGTTGGAGAAGGGACAGAGTCTACCATTCGATGAGACACACATACTGGAGACCTTCCCAGATGAGCAGCTCTTTGCTGCCGCAATCGCTGTCGCGACAGCCATGGCGGCAGGTAAGTCTTCTAACCTTCCCTGGTATGCTGATTTCGTTAATTTTATAGTTAGCGGAATATTACCTTCTGATCTTAATTATCAAGCCAGGAAGAGGTTCCAAAATGATGTTAAGCATTATTATTGGGACGAACCTCTTCTTTTCAAAATGTGCGCAGATCAGGTTATAAGGAGGTGTGTACCACAAGAAGAGCAAGAAGACATTCTCCATCACTGTCATGCTTCACAATATGGAGGACACTTAGGAGGAAACACAACTGCTGCCAAGGTGCTGCAGTCAGGGTTCTACTGGCCGAAACTATATAAAGATGCACAGGACTTTTACAAGAACTGTGACAGGTGCCAGCGGACAGGTAACATCTCGAGGAGAAACGAGATGCCACTGCAGAATATCCTAGAAGTCGAGATCTTCGACGTTTGGGGGATTGATTTTATGGGACCTTTTCCATCTTCATGTGGAAATCTTTACATCCTCCTAGCAGTGGATTATGTCTCCAAGTGGGTAGAAGCAATCGCAACTCAAAAGAATGATGCCAAAACGGTCCAAAAGTTTTTGCACAAAAACATCTTTTCTAGATTTGGCATCCCTAGGGCGATTATCAGTGATGAAGGGAGACATTTCGATAATAGGGTAATTGCTGCCGCCTTGAAAAAATATGGTGTCAAGCATAGGATCGCGACAGCATACCACCCACAGACCAATGGACAGGCTGAGATATCCAACAGGGAAGTGAAGAACATTCTTGAAAAGATGGTTAAACCAACTAGGAAAGATTGGTCTTTACTTCTGAATGATGCATTATGGGCATACAGGACAGCTTTCAAAACTCCATTGGGCATGTCTCCATACCGTTTGATTTATGGGAAAACCTGTCACCTGCCTGTCGAGATAGAGCACAAGGCATATTGGGCAATCAAGGCAGTAAACATGGACTTGGACAAGGCAGGCCAGAAAAGGCTGTTAGATTTGAATGAGATCGATGAAATACGGACAATGGCCTACGACAATGCAAGGATTTACAAGGAAAAGACTAAGAAGTGGCATGACAAGAAGTTGCTGCCACGATAGTTCTGCCCAGGGCAGCTTGTGTTGTTGTTTAATTCTAGGTTGAAACTCTTCCCAGGGAAGCTTAAATCTAGATGGTCTTGCCCGTTCCAAGTGGTTCAAGTTTTTCCCCATGGTGCCATTACAATTCAATCACTAAAGGACGGGCACCAATTCAAAGTCAATGGACAACGCCTCAAGCATTATCAGGGGACTGAAGCCCCAAGAATACAGGAAGTGGTTACTTTAGGAGATGCCCCACAAGGCATCCCTAATTTAACCTAATTTTTATTTTTATTTTTATTTATTTATTTTATTTATTATTATTAGGAAATTAGGTTTATCTTATTCGAATAATGTTTTATTTTTCTAATTTCAGTTTTTAGGAAATAAAGGAGTCAAGTGAGAAAGAAGAAGTGGCCCAAGAACACCGCCCATCCACCAGCCCAATAAAGCCCATTTATGATAACCTGTCGTTTCAGCTGCCGGCGCAGACGGACTTGACAGGCTGTCAACAGGCTGACACTGCAGACGCAGAAGCGTGCGGCAGACGCACAGCAGACGCATAAATGCGTGTCAGACGCGTCAGACACGCTACATTCAATCTGCCGCCCCGTTATTCCCGCCTGCCGTTGCGACATTAAATGGGCAGCTACTCGACCGCTATATAAACCCCTTCCCATTTTCATTTTTCATCACTTCTGATTTTTCTCTCTTGTTATTCTCCTCTAGTTTTATCTATTTTCTCTCTTTTTCAGCCCTTGCAACCAAAATGTCATCGAGACAAACCCGTCAAAACGCTGCTGACGCTTCTTCTTCAGCAGCAGCATCCCCGTTCGCTAAAAAGGAACTATGGGAGGAGCGTGGCTTCATTTATAATAGAGATGCCCCCCATATGGGACTCCGGCCGTTCATCATGCAGGCCATAACAGCACAACTTTGGGAGGATTTTGCCGAGCAGTCGGCAGAGCTTAATGATACTTTGGTCCGAGAATTTTATGAGGCCATCGACAGCAAAACGGCGACATCTGTCACCGTCCGAGGAGTGGCAGTTCCCTTCACCGCCAACAGCATCAACCATACGTTCGGCCTCTTCTTTGGCCCCAATGATGATGCTCACCAACAATTTTGGGACACCCTCGACGCTGCTGGACATGATGCTGTCATGAGGGAGTTGACAGAGGCGGGAACGACATGTAGCACCAGTAAGAAGAACCCTCACTCCGTCAATAGGGCGCAGCTGCTCCCTGAAGCAAAACTATGGAACGCTTTCATCAAAAAGCGTATCCTGCCCTCGTCCCACCATACGACAGTCAACAGACAGCGGTTGGCCCTCATCCACTCCATTCTGCACGACAGGCCCATAAATGTGGGCAGATATATGAGGGACAGCATCCTCGACTGTGCTTTCCGCTCAGACTCACGACTCTGCCTGCCGTTCACCATCACCGCCCTCTGCCGCTGTGCTGCCGTACCAGAGGAGCCCTCCGACAAAATCAAGAAGGGCAGCGGCTGGACAGACAACAACATCTCCAGCCTCATGGAGGTCATTGTCGTATCACCCATTAACGCCTTCGACCCAAACGCCCCTCCTGCTGATTTCGATGATGAACCTGCCGCCGACCCTGCCCAGGATGCTGCCGCCGACACCGCTCAGACAGATCAGTCTGCACACATCCTTGCTGCCGTCCTAAGGGTAGAAGAGCGCCAAATGGGGTTGATGACTTTTATCCATGACTTCTCAAATGCAACGGTAAAGTTCATCACTAATACTTTGAATTATCCGGATGTCATTTTCCCCACCTTCCCCGCCCATTATTTCAATATCCCCTCCCCCACTCCCACACCACCTGTCTCCCACCATACACAATCTGCCACTTCCACACCATCCCCTGCCCCAACGGCGGAAGACAGCCCACCGGCAGACACCTCCCCTCGAGGAACCAAGAGACCTGCCACTGATGACAACCCTCTCATCCGGAGGAATTTGGAGAGTGATTTTACGAGGGTGAAAAGAATTAAGCACGTGGCGAACAAGAGAAGGCTGTCCAAAGCCATCACCACCAGCAGCTCGTGGGACAGCGGTAGCAGTTCCGACGTCCGGCTAGTGGAGCACCCTACCCCTCCACCTGCTGATGAACCTGCTGAGCACCCTGCCCCTCCACCGGCCGATGAACCTGCCGATGCACCTGCTCCTGAACCTGCCCAGCCCCTTCCACAGCGCAGACGCCGCCATCAGATCCGCGTCAGCAGCAGCAGCGAGAGCAGCGCTTGAAAATTTAAGTCTTTATTTTCCTCTAATTGCTGCCTGCCGTTATATTTTGTGATGTACTTTGTTTTTCTTTTATTTTTCATGTCATTTTGCATTGGGGGCAATGCAACCCTCGGGTTTGGGGGTGGCAACCCTCCATCATCAATGGAGTTTTATGTCTTTTTATTAATTGTTGTGTTATTTTTTTAAGTTCTTTTAAAAAAAATATCAGAAAATTTAAACTGTTGGCTTAAAACTGTGAAGTTAACTTACCTGTCTTGACAGCTCTGTCGTGGCAGCATCTTTAGGACAGGTTAAGGAAAAGTTTAGAGCCTTTCTATAGTTCTGAAAACTTAAACACTTTTGTGACTGTTATATTGCTTAAATTTCTTTTAGCCAAACTAGAATAGGAAGCCTAGAACTTGGATAGCCCCTAAAGGTGCCTAACACTGGCTCTAGGAAAGAAGTTTAGCAAAAGAAAATCAAAAACCTAGAGGTGCCCGAAACCGGCTCTAGGAAGCTAACTAGAGGTGCCCGAAACTGGCTCTAGAAAAACTTAGCTTGAAAATAGAAGAAAAAGAAGCATGAAAATGTGCCTTCTAAAAGAAAGTAAACTTTGGCATAAAAATTCGAGTTAAGGAGTTGAATATTCTAGTGAAACTAAGAGAGTCTTAGCATATAACTGTTCACAAGCATGCACACACTGCACGAGAGCTATAGGGAGATTCCGGACAGATCCTAACCTTTCCGACAGGTTGCTGCCGCCATAGAGAATGAGCGACAGGTAAGGGACAGTTCACTGTTTGAAGGCCAACACAAAAAATTTCAGTTTTCTTTTAAGTCTTCATTGCTTGAGGGCAAGCAAAAACTTGAGTTTGGGGGTGTGTTGAGTGTGTAAAAGTCCTATTATTTACACCCTTTTTAACCCATATTTCTGCTGCATTCAAGCATCATTGCATTGCATTTAGGTTAGTTTTCAATAAAACATCACAATTATATAAAAGGCACGAATTCTACTGAAAGATGGCTATTTTTGCAGGTATCTGTCACAGTAGATGTCGAAGGCAGGCGCAGGGCAGATAAGCAGGAGAGCTGAACTGGACAAGCAGCTGAAGAAGACGAACCTGTCATGGACCTGTCATGACAGCATGGTGACAGCAGACTTGTGAAGAGGAAAAGTAAAGTGGACCTCGATAGATAGAGAAAAATCTGCTCGTCTTTCGTGTGAAAGCCAAATATTTTTCCAAGCCCCGGATCGAAAGATATGTCAAGCCAAAGCTCACGGAGAGGAAATTCCTATAAACAAGGATGCGGCTGGAAAGTAGGAGACTTTAGAGATCTAGAATTTATTAGAATCTTACTTTTAATTAAAGTTGTAATCCTTGTTACCTTAGATAACTTGAGCCCAAAGCTTATATAAGGGCATAGATTTAACCTAGGGCAGAACGGATCACCCCATAACCGAAACCTAAACCCTGTCGTTTACCTGTCACCGACATGTTCTAAAAAACCCCTAGGGCTACGGGTTGTTTTGTAAAGTAGTTGCAAGGGTTGCTTTGTTTTAGGATTTTCCAAGTTCAATAAAATAAACTTCAAGTTCTTTTATCTTGGTTTTAATATCTTGCAAGAGCATCGGGAGAGCATTGTGAGGTTATCCATTTACTTAGCATCGGGAGAGTTAAGTATACGAAAGAGATAAGAGCGCGTTCTCTAGTTTATAGTTGAACCATCTCGTGCCTAGGGATAGGGCGAGGTTAAGTGGCTAAGGAAGAATTCATACACATCGGTGTTCATCCTTCGATTCACGCCGGGAGGTATCATCAAAGACGTGATCATCAACAGACTTGTGCCTAGGGATAGGGCAAGGCAGATCTGGGATTCTTGCCAAGCTTGAAGTACTGAGTTAGTGTTCGCTGCCGCGACAGGTGCTGTCGGCGACGGGTGCGACGACAGAACTGGAGATCCTAAGCAATTCAATACCTGCACTACTGAGCAATTCAATACCAGCCCATTCTTTCTATCTTGATATCTCAATCCCTTTATTTGCGTTTTTACATTATTATTCGTGACAACTTCTCATAATTATTTCCTTTACTTCGTGCAGTGAATTTAGGTGAAGCTATTAGCCCAATCCCTGTGGAGACGATATCCGATACTTCGTATCACTTTACTACTTGCGTTGTGTATACTTGCACTATAATTGCGATAGACTATTTTACACGCAACAGTTCACTGATCTGATTAGGTTCTGGAATGGTTCCGTTCATAAGGCCGGTTCAGGTCTGCCGGTTCAGTTTACTGGTTTGGGTTACTCATAGATCAGGGCTTACATAACACTTATTCACATGGGCCTCACCATCCAACTAACTTCAAAAACCCACAACTCATACTCACACCACAACCCACACACAACACCAGGGTTGGGCTCAACCAACAACACTCGGCCCAACCGTTCAACACACTTAGCTCATCTCCCCCAAACCTAACATCAGATATGGGGCTAGGGTTTCGGCACACAAAATGGCGGCGGCGCGGATAGAGATCGACGGCGGCACTGCTCCGACAAAGACGACAGAATCAAACGGCAACGGTGACTCACTGCGATGCACAAGACGGTAACCATGACGACACAACAACGCGACGATGGCATAACAGAACGGCAAGGACGAACGATATAGGCGGTGGTGGTTCGCCGGCATTACCCCCGATGACACCAAAATGTCATTTCCGGCCACAACACAAATGGAATCCGAATCAAAACACAACTCAGAACTCAAAATCATTGATTAAAAGCCAAAATTCGAATTTTCAACTTACCCAAAGACACGGAAAAGAGAGGGGCAGAGCTCACGACGGAGGGAGGAGCGGCGAAGCATGACGATGCAATGAGAGATTCGAACAGGTTCACAACCGTTGCTCACAAACAACGGTCAACGAGGGAAAGCCAAAGGTCGGGGTTTAAACGCACGACGGTGGTGGTCACGATGGTGGTGCGAACGGCAGAGGCGGACGGAGCAAGGAAAACGAACGGTTTTAGATCGTTTCCGAGCAAAAGGCCGACGACGGAAGATAATGGTTGGGTGGGTTTTAACCGGATGGTGAAGGGGATCCGAAGGACGGTGGCGGCGCTCTGAACGGGGAATGCTAACTCTCTCTACGGGGCTTGATCAGAGCTGAGATTTGGGGAACGTTATTTTTGCAAGAGAAAGGTGAGGGGTGCGGCTTTTGATGCTCATAACAGATGACAAAAGCCTTTAGGGCTAAAAGTTTGGTTAAATATCAAGCTCAAAGGGGTAAATTACAAGGGAAGGGTCCATAATAATTCCTACTTTTCACATTGGACACCAACATACCAAATTAATTTAAGTAGGTCACCGAAGTTCCGATTTTAACAATTAGGTCACTGGAAACATAACCAAAATTCAATTAAATTTCAAATTTTCAATTAGGGTTTTGCACATAAATTCCCCAATTCTAGGGTTTCCGATTTAGGGATTTCAAAATTAAGGATTTTTAAATTGGGCAAAAATTTGGGGTGTTACAACTCTCACTCCCTTAAAAGAAATTTCGTCCTCGAAATTTTCAAATTTAACAACAGATCTCAAAACCAACTAAAATACGCATATACTTTCCCACTTTGAATTCATGATCTAACATAACCGAAAATACTGAAACATAGAACTGGAAAAAGAACTGAAACATATTAAAATGTAACTTCCATGTCATCATGTATATAATCATATCCAACACGAGCTCCGATTGGATGTACTAAACTTGGACGTCTAATCTCGGATCTAGATGATCCACCACTCGGAGTATGTCTACCTCTACTAGCAGTACCAGAAGCAACTGACATAAACTGCCCTCTACCTCGGTGAGGTGCCTGAACTGATGCATGCCTCTGAATCTGAACAGATGAACCAGTAGCTGAACGTGAATAATTCTTTAAGTAGTGATCCTGAGAACCACATCTGAAACACATTCTATTCATCAATCTGCACTCTCCGTTATGCTTTTTATTACAAAACCCACATACAAAAATAGACCGACGAACTTTTGAACTACCCAGGCTGCCAGACGAAACTGTCGATACTATAGGTCTTACATTCTGATAACTCTGAGGAACAAACTCATCCCTAGGTCTCTTTCCAAACGAGCTGACAAAACTTTGTTGTACAAATGTGTTCGATTGTTTCCCGACTTGATCAATTTCTGGAGTTCCTTTTTTTTCATTTGTGAAATTTATCCTCTCAGAAGTTTTAACTCGACCAACCATGCCGCTGAATACTTTATCATGATGTGCTGCAACATCTCTTTGAATCGGTAGTCGAAGTTCCAAAAAAAAAATCACACTTATCTTTCTCAGTCACAACTAACTTAGGAGCATACTTGGCCAACCTCCAAAAATCTATCTCATAGTCATTTACTAACTTGTTATTCTGTTTCAAATTCATAAAATAATCTTAACATCTCGCTGCGAGCTCGGCTCCTACATATCGATCAGTGTTCTCAATATCAAGTGAGTTATCTCTCTCTGATCTGATATCCTCTTATCGAATGATTCTCATCAACATGTAACTTATTCTGAATTTCTTCTTGCCCAACAAAAGGTGAGTGGTCACTACCAGAAGCAACAGTACGACATCGACCACGATCTCGAACAAACGATAGCTTAAGATTCCTACGCGGTGGCTTAGTAACTATTTACAGAAGGTAATAACCTAGAGTCAGATTCGGTACTAGAGTCTCGGATTTAAAACACCTTGAAAACATTTAAGTCAAAATCACAGAATACCATAGTATATTTTCCAGAAAATCCTCATTTATTCCAAAATATTTCTGATGCATGCAAAAGTCAAAAACATTTTGAAAACAACTTTTGTGAGCCAACAGTCCGAGGGTTGAACCTAGGCTCTGATACCACTAAATGTAACCCCCTAAACCCGGCCTAGAAGAATGGGCTGAATCTAGGAAGTAGCGATTGAAAACTTTTCCCTCAAGATACAATTTAGGTTAAAATATTTAATAATTCAAAAGAATCGATTAAATAAGTAAACTCAGTAAATACTCAAATTAAAGTAAAACTCAATCTTTTAAACGATGTTCCAATAATTAATTAAAATCTCTGAAAATAATTTTGTAAACGCATGCATCCAATAAATCCCAAATTATAAACAGTCCCAATGTCCATGTTACACAAATATCTCAAACAAGGTTAAAACATAAATCCAAGATAGTCAAAAGAGTTCATGCTGAATGTTAATTTATCGGAGTAAATAAGAGATGCTCCAAGTACCGATCGCCTAATAAGTCTGAGATATCTGAAAAGTAAAAACTAAAGGGTGTAAGCTAAAGAGCTTAGTGTGTCTCTAAAGTGCAACGAAAACAAGACAAAAACAAAACAGTATTTTATTTTCTGATAAATACTTTTCTGAAAACACAATAAAACTGAATCATGATGATATGATGTCTGATGCACATGAATCATAGTACCCATCTCTGATACACCGAAAAGTAAGGTTCCCCAGAAGCTACTTTCTCCATGTCACCATCCGAAGTGGAACTCAGCCCGAAGGGTGGAACCACTGATCCAAAGCGGAATTCAACCCGAAGGTTGAAACCACTAATCCGAAGCGGAATTCAACCCGAAGGTTGAAACCACTAATCCGAAGCGGAATTCAACCCAAAGGTTGAAACCACTGAACTTCCCCGAACAAATCTCAATCCATATACCCACAATGATATGATGCAGATTTTAAAATCCGAGTCTGATCCGAAACTTGAATTATGAAAATTCAACTTGAACAATACTATAAATCCGATGTTCTACAGTTCTGAAAATCCGATATTTCACTTAAATCACAGTATGACATGTTATGCATAATGTCTGAAAACATTCACCCAATCACAACAGAGTATGCACACAAAATGTACAAAACATTTACTTATATTAATACCAGAAAAGCACAGAAAGAAACACATAAGTTTATAAACAGGAAGAGACACACCTTTAAGAAACAGAAGCTCTAATGCCGAGAAAAGCACATCTCACGCTCAGATCTCACTAAAGCAGGACCTACGAGATATGAATTTAATATTAGCATTTATTACTAACACTAAGCCACCGACTAAAACACTAAGAATTAAACTGAAAATATACTCACGTGAAGATCTCGAAGAACGTGCACGATCGATCTGAACAACTGGAGGTAACTCGACGATCTCAAGGTCGGCACCTGAACACAAGAATATTCTGAATTAAATTCTGAAATCCATAACTTATCATATTCCAATAACAATACTTAAAGATCAGAAAACGGAGCTTTCGGGATCTAATTGGACAAAACGGGCAACGAATACGGACTCAGAACGTCGAAAAAGGTTATGATGAACATTTTCTGAAAAAGTCAACTCTTGGTCAACTCTAGTCAAAGTCAAACTGATCAAAGTCAACTTTGACGGTCAAAGTCAAAGGGTCAATGGTCCAAGGTCAACTAGTCAACGGTCAACTCAATCCAATTGGTCAAAGTCAAATGTCAACTCTGGTCAAACTAGTCAAATGAGTGTCAAAGATCAAAAGTCAACTGTAGAGTCAAACGGGTTAAGGTCACAAGTCAACAGTCCGGTTCAAAACTTATGGTTCGGTTCGGTCCAAGGTTCACTGATCTGATTAGGTTCTGGAATGGTTCAGTTCATAAGGCCGGTTCAGGTCTGCCGGTTAAGTTTACTGGTTTGGGTTACTCATAGATCAGGGCTTACATAACACTTATTCACATGGGCCTCACCATCCAACTAACTTCAAAAACCCACAACTCATACTCACACCACAACCCACACACAACACCAGGGTTGGGCTCAACCAACAACACTCGGCCCAACCGTTCAACACACTTAGCTCATCTCCCCCAAACCTAACATCAGATATGGGGCTAGGGTTTCGGCACACAAAATGGCAGCGGCGCGGATAGAGATCGACGGCGGCACTGCTCCGACAAGGACGACAGAATCAAACGGCAACGGTGACTCACTGCGATACACAAGACGGTAACCATGACGACACAACAACGCGATGATGGCATAACAGAACGGCAAGGACGAACGATATAGGCGGTGGTGGTTCGCCGTCATTACCCCCGATGACACCAAAATGTCATTTCCGGCCACAACACAAATGGAATCCGAATCAAAACACAACTCAGAACTCAAAATCATTGATTAAAAGCCAAAACTCGAATTTTCGACTTACCCAAAGACACAGAAAATAGAGGGGCGGAGCTCACGACGGAGGGAGGAGCGGCGAAGCATGACGATGCAATGAGAGATTCGAACAGGTTCACAATCGTTGCTCACAAACAACGGTCAACGAGGGAAAGCCAAAGGTCGGGGTTTAAACGCACGACGGTGGTGGTCACGATGGTGGTGCGAACGGCAGAGGCGGACGGAGCAAGGAAAACGAACGGTTTTAGATCGTTTCCGAGCAAAAGGCCGACGGCGGAAGATAATGGTTGGGTTGGTTTTAACCGGATGGTGAAGGGGATCCGAAGGACGGTGGCGGCGCTCTGAACGGGGAATGCTAACTCTCTCTACGGGGCTTGATCGGAGCTGAGATTTGGGGAACGTTATTTTTGCAAGAGAAAGGTGAGGGGTGCGGCTGTTGATGCTCATAACAGATGACAAAAGCCTTTAGGGCTAAAAGTTTGGTTAAATATCAAGCTCAAAGGGGTAAATTACAAGGGAAGGGTCCATAATAATTCCTACTTTTCACATAAGACACCAACATACCAAATTAATTTAAGTAGGTCACCGAAGTTCCGATTTTAACAATTAGGTCACTGGAAACATAACCAAAATTCAATTAAATTTCAAATTTTCAATTAGGGTTTTGCACATAAATTCCCCAATTCTAGGGTTTCGGATTTAGGGATTTCAAAATTAAGGATTTTTAAATTGGGCAAAAATTTGGGGTGTTATAGATTTCCTATCTATTCTCGATCAAAACCTCACTTTTTCCCAAAGTTCTTCATTGTTCTTCCCCAAAATCCTTCCAGATCTTATACAAACTTCCTACTTCAGTCTAAACATGTTTCCTCTCGATCAAAACCAAACTTTTTCACCAAGTTCTTCATTGTTCTTTCCCAAACCCATTCTAGATCCTATACAAACATCCTACTTCAATCTAAACCTGTTTCCTCTCGATCAAACCCAAACTTTTTCTCAAGAACATCATCCTGTTCTTCCACTTTCTCCTTTTCAATCCTTCAAAACCCTAATCCCTGAATCAAAAATGTTTTACCCTAAACCCCAAATTACTCGATACACTAACCTATATACCCTAAACCCCAATCCACAATCCCTAAACCCTAATCCATCAACCCTAGACCCTTATCCCAAAAATCGATTCGTTTTCAAAAATCTTTTCATCTTCTTCAGAAAACCCTAATAACCCTTCTCCCTCTTCTGACTTCTGAGATCCCTAAAATCCCTTCTCCTTCTTCTGACTTCTAAGATCCCTGAAAGCCCTTCTTCTTCTCCTGACTTCTGAGTTCCCTGGAAGCCCTTCTCCTTCTTCTGACTTCTGATATCCCTGGAAGCCCTAATCTTCTGGGATTTGGTAAGTTTTTTTCTCATCTGTTCTTTTTATTTTTAATTTTTTTAATTTTTTATACTCTGATTTATCCTAACTTTGTTTCTGTTTGGTTTGCATGTTTATTTTCTGGGAGCGGATCTTCTGGCATTTTTAGTTGTTGGTATATTTCTAAAATCCCTAACTTCTGGTTTCTATTTATTTTCTGTTTGGTTTGTATGTTTGATATGCATGCCTTTTCATTTGGTTTCTGTTTCTGTTTTGTTTGTTTAGTATGCATGCTAGGGTTTCTGTTACTTAAATGTTTTTAAGTTTCTGTTTATGGTTCTGGATTTTGGTTTGGTTGCATGTCTACTTTGTTTGGTTGCATGTCTACTTTGTTTGGTTGCATGTCTACTTTGTATGGTTTTTCTTGGGTTTCTGTTTCTGTGTTGTTGATTTAGTATGCATACTAGGGTTTCCTTGGTTTAATCCGAGTATATAGGCTGGAATACCAGACCTGCGGGGCTACTGGTGCCAAAGGGGGTTTTTAAAGGACCCTGGGGTTCGGTGTAAACAACTCCACGTACAAGGATTAAACTGAAACCACCCTCTATTTCTGTATTGTTTATTTAGTATGCATGCTAGGGTTTCTGTTTATTAAATGTTTTAAAGTTTCTGTTTATGGTTCTGGATTTTGGTTTGGTTGCATGTCTACTTTGTTTGGTTGCATGTCTGTTTTGTTTTGTTTTTCTTTTGGTTTTTGTTTCTGTGTTGTTGATTTAGTATGCATGCTAGGGTTTCCTTGGTTTAATCCGAGTATATAGGCTGGAATACCAGACCTGCGGGGCTACTGGTGCCAAAGGGGGTTTTTAAAGGACCCTGGGGTTCGGTGTAAACAACGCCACGTACAAGGATTAAACTGAAACCACCCTCTGTTTCTGTATTGTTTGTTTAGTATGCATGCTAGGGTTTCTGTTTATTAAATGTTTTAAAGTTTCTGTTTATGTAAATGTGTTATGTACTTGTTCTTTTTGCTGTTTCATTCATTTTCTGGGATTTCACATATTTTTCTTTTGTTCATTTAGCACAACTATGCCTATGGATGATATTTCTTACGAGTTGGAGTTTCCCGTTCAAAGAGGTATACTCTTTTAACTTTTTTATTTTCAGAAGATCATTTTTAGTATTTGATCACTCACTAACTCATTTTTGTTAATGTTTTGTTTGAAGCGGATGAAAATGACCAAGCCTCTACTGTTCTTTCTTCCACTAGAAGGAGGGCTTCAACAACTTCTTCAACAGAGTTTGGGAGAAGGACTTCTCCTGTTTGGGATCACTATTGCTTCGTTAAGGAGGAGGATGGCATCTTTGCTGGATGTAAGTATTGCAAATCAAAAAGGTATAAAGCTGATTCTTATATTGGTACCTCTAACCCTAAAAGACACACTGAAAAATGCCCTGCCTATAAGGATTTCCTTGTATCCAATCCCAGTAGTTGTTTAGGAAGTTCTTTTGATCAGAAAACCTACTATGATTTGTTTGCTGAAGCTATTTTGTGTCATGGATATGCATTGAGCATGGTTGAGCATGATAAACTTAGGATTTTGCATCGTTATCTTAATTCTAATGTCAAGGATATCTCTAGGTATACTGTTACTAAGCATTGCATGTTAAAGCATGAGAAGCATAAGAAGTTGTTAATTGATTCAATGCTTTCTGTTTCAAGTCGAATCTGTTTTACATGTGATGGTTGGTCTGCTTGCACTTCACGTTCATATTTTGCTCTGACTGCCCATTATGTTGATAATAATTGGAAACTTCAGTAAAAAATTCTTAACTTTCGTCGTTTCCCCCCACCCCATGATGGTGAGTCTATATATAAGTTTGTTAAGAAGTTGTTATGTGAGTGGGGTCTTGAAAGGAAAGTTTTTACTATAACCCTTGATAATGCATCTGCTAATGATAGAATGGTTAAGCGTCTCAAAGACGATTTGCATGCCATATCTCCCCTTCCTTGCAATGGTAAATACTTTCACATTAGATGTGTTGCTCATATTCTGAACTTGATAGTTCAAAGAGGGTTGAAGGTTATTGATTCTTCTATTGTTAAGTTGCGTGAAATTGTTAAATTTATTGACTCTTCTGATTCTAGACTATGTGGTTTTGATTCTGCTATTAGAGATTGTGGTTCTGATTTTTCTGGTAAGTTAGTTTTGGATGTCCCTATTAGGTGGAACTCCACTTATTTGATGCTACGTAGGGCTATTGATGCTAAGTTAGCTATCAATTTGTTTGTTAATAGAGAGAATGGCCTAGATATTATATTAGAGGATGAGTGGGAAACTGCATCTTTGATCTGTGATTTTCTTGAGCCTTTTTATGAGATTACCACTCTGTTCTCAGGATCCAAGTATCCTACTTCTAATTTATATCTGGCTAATGTTGTTGCTATTGAGAAACTTTTGTGTGATGCTCACAATGATCCTTGTGTTGGAATTTCTGCTATGGCTGGTCCTATGCTTGAGTTGTATGAGAAATACTGGTCTGAACACTCTACTATTCTGTCTTTTGCTGTTTTACTTGATCCCCGTTATAAGTTGCAACTTCTGAAGGAGTTGTATGGTGTCCTCTATGTTGAGGATGAGGTTGGGAGGAGGGTTAGTCTTGTGTACAATGAATTTGTGAATTTGTATATCTATTATTCTAGAACTGTTCTGTGTTCTTCATCTTCTTCTAATTCATCTGTCCAATGCAATTCATCTCAAAGTACAAGTGTTTCGAGTTCGAATCGGCTTCGGACCTTCAAAAAATCAAATCTGTTTCAGGTCAGTTTTGTTTTAGTTTATGTTTTCATTTTTGTTTCTTTTACTTACAATTTTCTAACTAGTTTTATGTTTTTTTTGTAGAACTTTGATGCAAATTTGGCCACTTCTAGGAGTGGTAAATCTGATGTTGACTCTTACATATCTTTGCCCCTTCTCCCTCGGTCTGATGATTCTGAGTTTGATATATTAGAGTATTGGAAGTCACAGTCTGTTTCTTTTCCTACTCTTTCTCTCATGGCTAGAGATGTTTTAGCCATTCCAATTACTTATGTTGCATCCGAATCCTCATTTAGTATGGGGGGTCGGATTTTGAACAAGTTGAGGGCTAGACTTTTGCCCAAAAATGTTGAAATTTTTGTTACAACCCGTAATTGGTTGTATGGTTTTGAGCCTGAGGATAAAGATGATGAATATCTGGCTGTTGTGAATGAATCTTCTCTGCCTGATGTTGCTGTTGAAGATCCCATTCCTGAATGAGGTATTCTAATCTCTCTTTGTTTTTACTTTTGTTTTGTTTCTGTTTCTTAGTCTATTATCTTTATTTACATGTCTTTTATTTATGTTAGTGTTGTTTACTTTTTCTTATACCTTGTTTTTTTCACTTAGTGTTGTTTTGTTCTGGTTGCTGTTCAATGCTGAGTTTGATGCTGGTTGAAGTTCTTTGCTGGTTGCTGTCTTGCTGGTTGCTGGTTGCTGGTTGCTAGGTATTAAGTACTGTTAGTTTGTTGGTTTTATTTTGTTGCCCTTGTTTTAGTTTTGCTGGTTTCTTAGCTTTCATAGCTAAGTTACCCATAATTAAAACCTGTTGGTAGCTTTATGTTGTTGCTCGATGATGATCTTTCTGGTAGCAAAGCCTTTTGACTTTGCTATAAGATCTGAGAGCAAAATAAGTTATCATTTTGTAAGCTTCTATTCTGTTTGTAAACTTGAAGTTTGTATTCTCTTTGTTATTAACTTATTTTAATTATATGTTTGTAAAATTATTATAATTTAAGTTAACTGTTAATATGAAGTTAACCCGATTACTTCATTTTGTTCATTGTTCCAAACTTAAATTTAAGTTAACTGTTAATTTCAAGTTAGCAAAGTGACTTCATTTTATTCTTTGTTATTAACAAATTTAAGAAGTTAACCCGTTTAAATTAACAAAATAGTTTTCTAAATTAATCTAAGTTAACTGTTAATTTGAATGACTTAATATATATTAATCATTTGAAAGACAATTGTCATAATACTAACTGACACCTTCTCCATTTCTCCACCGAAAAAAGGTCCATCCATTTTAAAGTGAATAACTTAACAATATATGAGGATGTTACTTTTCCATTCATGTTGTATTGATATAATTACGGTCAATATATCCATATTCTGGCAATTTAAGCATAATTATAAGAATTATATAAAATTAAAAGCGTATATGTATTTTTTTAATTAAGGAGAGCGATAAAACACTCTTAAAAAAAATGTAATTCAAATTTATACAAAATGAATCAATACATACATCTTTTATCACTAAATTAATTAGTGAGTCTCAAAATGTACTGTTCCAATTTTAAATTTCAAAGTCAATTTAACTAAAATAATTGATTTTAAATTAATTATTATATGTATTTAAACCCAAATTACATATATATTAATCATTTGAAAGACAATTGTCATAATACTAACTTAACTGTTAATTTGAAAGACTTAATATATATTAATCTAAGTTAACTGTTATCCAAATTACTTATATTATTATGTCAATTGTCTTTCAATTAATATAATATATAATTAATATAATACTTAAAAGATTTTTCTTATTATGTTAATAACTTTAGTAAAATAAGTTATTATGTCAATTGAAAAGACATTTGACATAATAAAGTATATAAGTTTAATATATTATATTAATTATATATTACTAATATATTATATATTTAGTATAAAATAAGACAAATATTTTAAGTATATAATTTTATTATACATAGTATATATTTTTATACTTAAACAAATTTTTAAGTATATAATTTTAAGTAATGAAATTAACATAATCTATTAAAAATTTATTAAGTTTATAATAAACAGGTCTACATTAGTTCAGGTCAACAACAGTTCAGGTTCAAAACAGGTCGGGTCCATTAACAGGTCGGGTTCAAAACAGGTTGGGTAAAATCGGATCTCGGGTCGTTTCAGTCGGATAATATCAGGTAATTTGCCAGGTCGGTCTCGGGTTCGGGTTCGTTTCAGTCGGATGCAGGTCGGGTTTCAGGTCAAAATTACCAGGTCAGATTCGGGTTCGGGTTGTTTTCAGTCGGACACAGATCGAGTTCGGTTGCTACAGTAACAGGTTCAACTCGGGTTCGGGTCAGCAACAGTCAGTTACAGTTCGGGTTCAGATCATCGAATTCTCGGGTTAAATCAGGTTCTGACTCGAGCAGGTTTCAGGCATGAGAGAAAGAGATTTGATTTTTTCTTGAAGCCCTTGCAGAGGAGATCAACATACTTTAATCTTGAGCGGTTCAATAGATCGAATTCTCGGGTTAAATCAGGTCAACCCCATTAATGGAAGCTTGCATCTTTATCACCAAAAATATATTTTTCTTGAAGCCCTTGCAGAGGAGATCAACATACTTTAATCTTGGATCTTGGATAGAAGAAATTAGTAGCAAAGTTGGCTCCTTTAATTCAAAAATCCATGGGTGTTTGCATAGGCATCATGTGTTGGAAAGTCTCTCTTATTGGCATCCTCTCGATTTGGAGGTTCTAGTTGTTCCCCAGACACCAGGGACCTCTCTTCGCATTGCTCCTTATCCTCTTGCCTTGGGAAGTTAGTATCACCAAGACTTAATTGTTGGTACATGTTATCTATGGCATATGTGAGTCTCCTTATTCGATCTATTGAACCGCTCATGAATGCATCCATCCTAGCCATCCTTGCATCCATAGAATTTGATAACTCTTGATTGGATTCAGTGAGAGATTCAGTTCTAGCCATGAAAGCTTGAAGCGTTTCCTCCAAGGATTTTGAATGCTCTTGAGGAGGACTACATTGTCTTGGCATATCTGTTGCTGCGGCAAAACTGTTATGGTAATTTTTTTGAGTTTTTTATCATACCATGAAGGATTTTGCCATTGTGTCCATCTTTGGTCCACCTTGTAGCCATATGCATCGAGATTGTAAGGGAAATTTTCAAACGCATGATGTTCTCCACAACAAGTGCAAGAGTTTTCCACAGTATGGATTTTTTGGGCTTTTCTCGGTTGGTATAGGTAATCATTGGAGGGTGTCAGAAATTCTTGATTGGATTGATTCCTATCTTCCATCATCAACTCTCGAATAGATTTCTTTTATTTCCCCACTTGTTGATGTCCCTTAACTTGTAGCGGACCTAATTTTTTTTTTGTAAAAATAACAAAAAGAAAAGTTAGTAAAACTAATAAAAATGCAATAACAAAAACAACTAAAACCAATTGTCAATCTCCGGAAATGGCGCAAAAAACTTATTGCATGTAATAAGTGCTTCGTAATCGGTGCAAGTGTACACGTCACAAGTAATAAAGTGATAAGTATCGAGTATCGTTTCCTCAGGGATTGGTTTGAGCCACTTTGCTTAAGTTACTGCATTGAAAAAAACACATGTAGGTGATTTTAAGAGTTCTAATTAATAAATAAAATAAAAGAGCAATAAAAAATAAAAGATAGAGAAATCGAATAAGAGAGAGCAGATCAGGTTATCGTGAGTTTGAGGAGTGATAATTGAATGGATTGTCTTGCTACTTGAGTGCAAGAATGACTCAATTGCTTTGGCAATTGGAAGCAATCGTATTGCCTGGGCAACAGGTTAAATGGTTGCCTGGGCAGTGAATGAATGAAGCGATAGCCTGGGCAATGAGTGAAGTCGATGCTTGGGCAATGAGTGAAGCCGATGCCTGGGCAATGTAGAAGCAGAGCGATTGCCTGGGCAACTTTCGACAAACTTCAAGGTTCGATGAAGCGTTCTTCAATGGTTTCTCCTTATCCCTAATTCGAAACACTGGTTAATTGTGTATGCCTTGATAATACATCCATGCATGAACCAATAGTGAACAACAACCGATCTTGTGCTCCTCTTAGCCGTTGAAATCCGCAACTTATTCCTAAGTCGGATTAGTCTTCACCAATGATCGTTTGAATGAAAACCATGTTCATTCGTTTCTTGAATCTAACTCTCCCGATATTAGATAAATGGATGAATTCACGAGATCCTCTCCCAATTCACTCGCAAACAAAATTAAGAACCAAGAATGAACAAATCTTGAATTAAATTGCAAACTCAAATACCTAGACAAATCCAATCATTCTCACAACCACAAAAACACAATAGCCCAAGCCAAATAAAATTAGTTCATGGCTGGGTTCGAAAGATATACAAAGAATAATCTCCTTAGCTTGAATCTAATCGAACCAAGAGGAAGAAGAATAAGAATTTGGCAACCCCTTGGTGTTTTTCTCCCAATCAACTCTCCCTTAGTTGGCGACTAGGTCTTCTTAGTTATAGGAGATAGCTAGGTTAAAGTCTTTCTTGAAGAGGAAGTTAAGTTGGAATTAAATAACACTAAAGAGATGCATCTCTTTAATTTATTTATCTTCCTAAAACTTCTCCTACTTTCATGGAACTTTAATCTCCCTTTGACTTTTTTATGGAATTCCAACTCCTTTAAGATTTCTTCTTGCTCCACGCCATGTAGGGTTTATCCAGTCATCAAATTCGGCTGTCACATCAGCTTATCCTCAAGTCGACTATTGCCTCAACAACAAGTTCGGCATGTCCTTCTTGGGTTGCCTCGACAACTTCCAATTTTCCCATGCAATAAATCCTGCATACACAAATCAACCTCCTTTAGTATCTTTTTCCACAAAAACTAATCAAAACATGAACTCAAGCATAACAGTGAATTAAATTATGAAAATTTGCATGAATGCCTAATAATGAAACTAAAAAGAGCTTAAGTCTAACAATAATATCAGTAAAAAGGGTAATAAAAATAGTACTTTTGAACACTTAACATGATCAATGTAAGTTTCCATGTCTTAATATGTTTTATATTACATGAGAATATGATTTGACGATGATTTATGATTCATGGACTCATGACATGTTGAAACACGATTTGATATGCAAGCATGCATACGGAGCCAATGCTCAATCCAACATGTATGTAAGCATGTAAGCTATAGTGAGTATGAAATGGTAACCCTCAGACAAAAGTGGATTTGGGATACAATTGGCATGCCATAATATTCATGAGCTCATTAGTACGAGTGGACCATGGTCCTTGAGCTACGGCCTATATGTGGCGAATAGGAGGTATGTTTATGATTTGGCCATTGGCGAGGAGGAAGGTTATGGACCATAATATTTTTTGGCGAGGAGGTGGAATCCGTGTATCCATTATGTTGCTACGTCCAAGGGAAAAGTTGACAATATGCTTTGAGTTAATATGTTATATTTGATATGTTAAGGTTTCGAAATGTCCTACATGTATATGACATGCTAATATGATATTCACCATTATGTCAATTGTATCATGCCAAGTTAAATTACATGTACATATTTATGAACTACCTCACTGGGCTATGTAAGCCTAACATGTGAGTCTTGTGCATTTTCAGGTTAAGAACCATCTTATAAATCTCGATCATGTTGGAAGTTGCAAGTCACTCCAAGCCAAGTTTTGTGTAATGTCCTTAAACTCCTAGATAGGTGGCATGTGGTATTTTGAAGTATGAACTTGACATTTTGATGACTTGATGCATATGTATAATCTATGGATTGTAAACAAGTTTGAAATATGTGTTAAAATGTGGTAAACGGCTTAATATGTAGGTTTGGCCTACTTGGTAAGAATTAGACACTTCAGAAATTGGTTAACTAGGCAAAAAAAGATGACATTTTGAGCACTTAGGGTGTTAAACCTAGTAAATGAATTCGTTTAATCATGAAATTTGACATGCTAATAGAAATTGGTGTTGTAAAGTTGCTGGTAAAGTTTCATAAAGTTTGGAAAACATTTAGGTCCCTAAATCGATTAGAAAACCATAAGCAAAATTTACAAATCTATGCAGGGCGTACTAGTACGGGTAGGTGAGTACCGGTACATGTAATCACCTAATTTTATCCGAACCCATTTTTTTGTTTATTATTATTATTATTATTATTATTAAACCCATAAGCAAAAAATATAAAAAGAGTCCATTAAAAGTGATAAAAAAGAGAGTCCATTCAACAAGAGTCCATGTACAGAAATAAAGGCCCATTTTGTCTTTTTGTATATATATTATATCATTATTAATGTATTTTTTGCGAATCACACAAGATCCTAATCACATCAGATATGTGAATATTACAAGAGATATTGTCCAACAAGTATGGAAAATCATGTGATGCGCAAAGAATTCTCACAGTGGACTCATGGCAAATTTCCGATAGGATCTGAGCATTTCTGGGTCATGATGTCTGCTTACGTATTAACCTTCTTTTAGTTACCTTTCCAATAGATCTTGAAACACCTCAATTGGACGTTGGGAGCTCAAGATATGCTCATTTTACTGAAGACAACACGTGCAGAAAATGAGATACGAGTTCAATACGAGATTTTGATTTTATTACAAATTTTCAATTATTCTATTGAATATTTGTAATTAATTCAATCTTAGACATTTCCCCATTTGTTTTAACTCATTCAGGATCAAATTGAATGTAAGGAAGGTGGTTTGATGCCCAAGTAAAGACATTATTCCCTTTCCAAATATATTTAACATGAATAGAAAATATGCTTATAGGTTTCTTGAAGCCTATAAATAGGCTTCATTACATTGTAATTAAAACATTCACAACGAACCATTCACCCATTGTAACACAAAAATTCAAGAGCAATACAAGTGATAGTTATTTTCTTAAGGTATTTTTACCCAAGCATGCTTCTTTATACTTTTGCTTTCATTCTTTTTTCTTTGATTACTTGGTTTCAAATAAGGAGGAAAAGGGGTATGGGTCCTCGTTATCTGAAGCTCGTGGAGGATCCATCATTGTTGAAGGATAGTGTCGGCACCACCATTGGAGCAAGGGTAGTGGCCGCAGTGCACTGTCGGTGTACAGTAACCAGCGTCTAGGCGCAACGACAGCAACGGTGACGCCGTTTAGTTTGCGGTTTGTACCCCACGTTGACGGGGTCACGCTTTGGTCCCATTGTTTGCAATTTCCTTACTCTAATCCCTCTTTATTTTTAATCTAGTTCTTAAATTCTTATTTCATGTAATTTAACTCATTGTTTACTTTTTTTTTGTTTTTATTACGTTCTCTAATTTATTTCTAATTATGCAATTTGACATGATAAAATGATAGGGTAAATAGACTTCTTAATAATTAATGTTTTTTTCTTGTAATTAAAGCATACCAAATAAGTTGAAATAAACACTTTAAGGTTAGTTTCCCTAATAGATAACTTAAATATTTTTGTAAGATTAGTTTACCAATATTAAAGTTTAATTAGAGTTTTGATTCCTAAAATGATTTATTTGTTAATAATTAATTGGGTAACATAGTTTAAGTAAGATGATACATTCTTTTAATTTTAAAACACTAAATAAAATCCTTTAGGTAATCTTTTAGAAATGTAAATAATATTTTCCCTTAATTGTAAATAATGGTAAATAAAACTAACTTGGTAATTTTTTAAATAAAAAGTAAATAATCATTTCTCCTAAATTGTAAATAAAATTCTCTTAGATAATCTTTTAGAAAAATAAATATTTTTTCTTAAATATAAAATAATTAAATAAAACCTTTTAGAATTAGTTTCTTTACACATGCTTCCAAAACAAATAATAATAATTAAATTTGAAAGTTAAATCACCCCTAAAAATTAAAAAAGAACATTTAAAAAATGATTTTTATTGCATCAAGGAAAACAAGATATTTTCTCAATAAGGGTTAATTTGGCTTTTCCCTAATAGCTGGGGATCGGTTGAAACTTCTATGCAAGACTATATTCTCGGATTTTGGAGATTAATGCCTTAATCCCTTTGCGTCTAAATTGACCGGGGTTTCCTCAGCCGTGAGCGAATTCGGGTCACTTTAGAACTTTGTGGATTTTTACATTAATCTTTGCACGCATTCATTCAGATTACCATGGAAATATTAGTGATCAAGTAAGTTTTGTTCTGCGGACATGATGAGGGTTCTAATCCTTCCCCACATGTAACCATGCCCCTGAACCCTCAAAAATTCATAATCTCCAGTTTATTCTTAAGTTTCTTGTCTGCCTAATACAATAAAAGGGACCGGTGGCGACTTCGTTATCACAGTAAATAAGTGTTATTACAGGTCAGTTGCAAACCTGGTACCGGTACGGGGCTATGGTATCGGTACAGAAAATTGAATATGGAATTTGTAATTGTAAAGGCGTAACAGTACGGGGGTGGTTGTACCGATACTCATTTTAAGTTCGATGTATGGAATAAAAATTCATGTACCGGTATGGTGTGATTGCGTATCGGTACTCTTAAGCTGTAATTTGAGAATTTAGGGTTTGTGTACCATTACGACCCTCCAAGTATCGGTACCGAAGGTAAGTAGGACGGGTGTAAGCTTGAAATAATGAAATTCGGAAATTTTATATTAATTCAATTTGGTCCTTAAATCTTAGAAAGATTAATTAGAGAGTTATTAGTGGAATTTGACTATTAAAATTTACAAGTAAGACTCCTATACTATGAAATTCACCTTGGTTTAGTAATTATGAGAAATTTTTAAGTTTACCTTGTTTTACAATTTAGTCCCTAAAAGTTTAAAATGATAGAATTGACTAGGTAAATGGAGTCTGATTAATCTAAAACTTTAATCCTAAGTCGATAATATGTATAACCGCATGTCTATGCCTTTAATACTCTTGAATGACGAATGAAAAGGGAAATTATGATGTTACCCTTGAACTTGTAATTGTTACGAATTGGTCTTTGATGATGATTCTGATTGAGGGAAAAAGGAATGTAAGATTTGCATGTTTGTTGTATGACATATGTACAAAATAAGTGTTGATGTGACTCTCTATTTGATTATAATATGTTTCTGGTAGCATCTCTGAACCAATTCTCTACTATACTGGGTAGAGGGTGTTACATGACAAGCTTATGGGATCTTTGCTAACCCATGAAATGATGATGTCAAAGGGGAAGAAGAAGGAAGAAGAGGACTATGAATATATGAATGTTTCTCTTAAATCTTCCACAAGCCAACAAGAAGATTCAAGTGGAGAGGATAGTGAAGAAAAAAAATATGGCCAAACTCTTCAAGAAGTTTGCAAGTTTCATGAAGCATGAAAAAGAATCAAGATATGAATCAATAATGATGTAACCCCCTTAGCCCGGCCTAGACGGTTGACCCGAACTACGAAGATTACACGGGGAAAACCAAAGTCAACCCGAAAGTCAACCTTGATTAACGAACCTTTTTTTTCTTTTTAAACTTGTCTAGATGCACATTAAACCTAGGCATACTCTTGAGATAAGCATACTCAAAAATCACAGCAATCGGAAAACAATAAGGGACCCAATTGCACAAAATATGAATTTAGGGACCAAATTGTAAATTCTGAAAATTAAGAGGACTTTACCAATTTTTAAGTTACCAATATGAAATTAGTCATGTTTCATGCCTCTCTGCCAAATTTCACCTTAAACGGACATCTCGAACTCAAGCAATTGCACATACAAAAATCAGGACTAAAACGTAAAGCTTGCAAACCTCAAAACATTTCAAAAATATGCCCAACGGTCAAGTGTTCCGAAACGGGTCTAGGCCGTTCAGGAACACCCCTTGACAATAGCCAAAGTGTTCAGAAACGGGTCTAGGCCGTTCAGGAACACCCAGGCCAAATCAAGGGCCTCTTTCGAAACAGGCAAGGGTGTTTCGAAACACCCTGTCCAGAAACAGCAGATAGACCTGTTTTAACACCTTTAAACCCCATCAAACATGCTCCAAACCATTCCACAATAAATCAACAACATGCCAAACATCATACCTACCAAATTTCATCAAAATCTAGATACAAAACCACCCCTAGGTGCACCAACTCATTCAACACATCCAACACTTAATCATGCTTTTAAAATAAGAAGCATAGCATATCGACTTATGAATAAGAAGATTCAAACGTTGCAAGTGTTAAACCACATAGTTCAAAACTATAAACCAAACTTGTCCAACATACACAATCTCATTAAACATCAACATAAAAGACTCCCCCCCATTGCCTTTATTATCTATAGCTATTAACCGAGACATACATCTCAAGTGGAGCTCTCCTTGAATCCCTTGCTTCTTGCTGTCCCAACTTCAAATATCTGCATTGATGAACAAAAGAAGCGTAAGCACATAATGCTTAGTGAGGAATGCTCAAAACCAAAACACCATCAATGCAGCGAGTCATAAAACCTCTTTAAGAAGAAAACACATTTCGATAAACCAAAGCAATGTTCGAAAACCCCTTTTTAAACAACATGCTTTAAATCATGCATTGCTCAAACATGAAAACCAACCCTTAGCTTAGAAAAGCTAAGTAACTCACTTCAAAGCACAACCTTGCAAAACCATCAATTTAACCTTTCCATGCATGAACATCATAAACAAAGTTAAATACAAAACCCTTGGAAAACACTTCTACTTCACATTATACTTTTCTCATTCTTGAAAATCATCTCAAGCAAGAAACCTTTAAAAACCACTTACTCCTTCAATCTAACTCATGCATTTAACAAATGCAACATATGAACCACAAATTCAACATTTGCATTTCATGCCTTTAAAAACAAGCCTTCACAAGACTTCAATGCACTAAGGAGATTTCATGCACACATGCACCATTCTCAATAGAAAATAAACACTTGTTCAAGCTAACAAGTAATACATGCATTTCTTGGTACATTACACACTTTCCATGCAACCTTGCATCATTTCAAGCATCTCATGCTTCATTACATTCAAGAACATTATATTGGCCTCCAAGTGATAATTCACAAACCATCACAACACAAGACACAATCGGATACGCGGATTACAAGCGTTGTCCCACACGCTTCATACACACTTCCGAACAACACAAGGTGGAGTTTACCGGTACAATCACAACCCCTCAACTTCCGTGATGGAGTTTAACGGTACAATCACAACCCCCTCAACATCACTCATCGGAAGTTGTATAATACACTAGCGAGAGTCGGGACACATCACAAGGCTTACACATGGAAGCTACCACAACCATTGTAATCACCTTAACCAAGCTCACACACGGGAGCAACCCTCCACCGTTGTGACGCTTAACAAAGTCCACCCATGAGAGCCATCCTCCATCATGGTGACATTTAACAAGGTTCACCCACGAGAGCCATCCTCCATCGTGGTGGCGCTAAACCAAGCCCACCCACGAGAGCCAACCTCCATCGTGGTGGCGCTAAACCAAGCCCACCCACGAGAGCCAACCTCCATCGTGGTGACACCAATTGCCTCAATCGCTAGGATTCTTGGATGGAGTTTACGGTACAATTACAACCCCCTCGACATCCAAGGCGACTCAATTCACGGTGCACCCAATCCTATAGCCGGCTAACTATATCCGATTAAAGTAACCAAGAACCACTTACATCACTTGCCAATATAACCATTTTACCTCATTAATCCATTGTTTTTATAAGCATAACCAAAATGCCAAAACCACCAATTACCATCATCATTTCACTGTTTTGAAACATTAAACAAAGCCATTAAACAACATGCAACACTATGCATAAATTCCACAATTCCAATGTACAAAACCAATGATCTCTTACCTTGAGCATCCTTCTCACATGACTTTCAAAACCAGCATTAAACCATGCTAAAATATGCTTTCAAAACAGAATTTAAACATGCAAATCACAAGCATTACAACCAACAATCACAAGTGCAATTAAAAGCCAATTCATAACACAAACCAAGAGAGAAATTCCATTTACTTACTCTTGAGCTTAGCTAAGTTGCTTAGACTTAAACTAAGCTCCCAAAACCTTCAAACATAGGTTTCAAAGCTGAAAACCCAACTTCACTCACCAATAACCAAAACTAGGCTAGCCAACAAGCCCTCCAAGCATCCGAAAACCTTCAACGCCACCTCTATTGCTCACGGATCATTCTCCCCTGTTTCAAGCACATAACAACAGAGGATTAATGCATCATCATGCATTAAAAACACCAGCAACACACCTAAACTCGCTGCTCTTTGCAAATCCAACATTTCGGCTACCAAACACAACCTAAATCACCTCCAAACTCTTCCAAAACTTAACCCAGCCAAGATCCATCACTTCTAACCATTTTTTAACATCAATTAACATCAAAAATGATCCCAAACACGTCCTCATACCTCCAGCATTAACAAAACACCAAGATCACCCCAAAAACCACCATTTTCACAAGTAAAAACTTAGGAAAATCAACCTATTCGGGATTGCATTGATTAAACCTCAATTACACATCATTTATACATCCAATATACATCAAAAAGACATCTCAAAACAGAGCCCAATCATTTATTACGAATTTCCACAAAATTAAATCCAAATCTTGCAATTTAAGCCAAAATCAAGATCACAACATCAAAACCTTTAATAAAACTCAAATCAAGGATTGAGAACTTGGGAATTTCAGTAAAGAACTGAGTATTTAGAGGAGAAGGACGTTCATACCTCTAAATGTGAGTTTCTCCTTGTTTAGAACCAAGATTCTTGAAAATCCAATAAGCAAATGAATAGAATTTGGTGTAGAAATGATTAGAGATCAATTAGAGATTGAAATCTCATCTTTAGATGTTAAAATCAGAGGAAAAATGGCTGGGGAAAAGTGTTTGGGCTGAGAGAAAAATTGAGAGAAAAGAAATGAGAAAATTTTGAGAAAAGTTAGTTATGAAATCAAAAATATCTATTTCCCTCTTTTTCCTTTTATTAAAAATCTTTAATTAAATCTTTAATATTAAGAAAAATCTGGAGAAAACTCTTCTTGGGTAAATTAGCTCCTTAAAGATTCAAAGTTTCAATCCTTTTAAAACAGTCACCAACTTTTCAAAAATTACATTTTAGTCACTAACTCAAAATGTCATATTTCCAAACCTCATTTTGTAAAATTGATTTCACCACTCTCTTATATATAATAAAAGAGGATTTTTGGATATTTTTCCATATTTTTAATGCATCCCGAACTAGGCTTTCCTTAAAACCACCTTTTATATTCGAACCGAAAATCCGACCGGTCCGGTTCAAACCCAAAACTTCTAAGCCCAAAATTGGGGTGTTACAAATGAAACGGGATCCCATCATTTTCTACGAGTGTAAGAAGTCGGGGCACGTCAAGAAGAAGGGATCAAGCCATAAGAAGAATGTATTTGTGGCTACATGGAGTGATGAAGAGGACTCCACCGATGATGAGGCAGCCAACTTTTGTCTCATGGCCATCAAAGAAGATTCAAGGGTAACTTCTAATTCATCTACTTCAATTTCACTTACATTTGATGAATTACAAGATGCATGTGATCAATTGGTTTTACAATTTGAAACCCATATTTTAAAAAACAAGAAAAAGGTTTCAAAGGTAAAAGTTGAAAATGATTTGATCTCTAAAATCAAAGATGAACTTGAAGCAAAACTTAATGACTTTGAGAAAAAGAACTTTGATTTACAAAATTTGCTTCAAAAAGTTAAAGAAGATCATCAAAGAGAAATCGATGATCTTATAAATAATTTGTTTAAAAAATATTTTCAAAGAAATGAAAATGAAGTTAGCTCCAAAACAACTTTTGTTAAAACAATTTTTTTTATCAAAGACAATCTAGTTCCTCTAGATTTTTCAAAGGAAAATGATTAAAAACATTTGGGTCCCTAATGGACTTATTTCTTCAAAGAAAAAGGAAGACATTGAAAAATAGATTCCAAAGGGAACTAAGATTTTTGAGACTAATGCCAATGGATCTAAAGCAATTTGGATACCAAAACAAAAATAATTTTCTTTTGTAGGTGTGATTGAGCATTGATGGTTAAAGTTAAATTTTTTGGAGCTCTTGACACACAAGGGAGAAGGACACTTGAAGAAGGAGAGGATTAACATCCTACATTGGTTCAAGTGGTAAAATTAGTTTCATGCAATTGCTTGATCATCTTTTCATGTCTATCTTTCATAATGATCTAAGCATGTTTGTGTGACTCCATGTTATACCTAATTGCATATAGTTAGATGGAGTCTCAATTTCATTAGTTACATGTTTTGGCCTTTTATGCTCATATCTAAGTTTTTGGCCTTAAACTTGTAATGTTTTGTTGAATCTTGGTGAAACCATGCTTTATATCTTTAAATGTTGTATTTTGAGAAGTATGTTGTTAGCTTGTGGCAAAAATGATCAATATGTATATCTAGGACTTAATAGAGCATTTGTATGAACTTTAAGATATGTTGCAAGGCTTTTAAAGTTGATTTTGCTGCATTTTCACCAGTTCGTGCTATTGGTACCGTTATAGCCCATACCATTCCGATACGTCATTCAACCAGTACCGATACGGTCAACACCATACCGGTACGCACAGTCCAAACAAGACGGTTTTGTCTCATTTTGCCATGCTTTGTGTGCCTATTGACATGTTTAAATTGAATTTCTTGTTATATTTATTTATTTATTTATTGAAAATTCAATTTTATTTTTCTTGAATTGTTGTACTAACAATTTTATTGATGCTTGGTTAAGGGGACCTAATTTTTAAATTCTTTCATGTAATTTTTTTAACTCTCCATTATTATCTTGAACTTAAATGTGATTTCAAACTTTTTTAAAATTATTTTTGCTATAACAAAAAAAAGAGATAGATTTGAAAAATACAATTTCAAAAAGAAAAAAAGTAGAACTTAAATATTTTCTAAAAAATATTCTCTTTTCTAAAATTATTTTTCTAAGGGGGCGAAATTTTAAAAACAATTTTTTAGTGGTTTTGTTATATCAAAAAGGGGAAATTGTTGAGATATTTGATTTTGATATAACTTTAATCAAAGATGTTTTTGGACTTAAACCAAATTTGCAAAAATAATTCAAAGTCCAAATAACTTGAAAGATATGTTCTAAATGATAAAATCATGAAGCAGTGAGAGGCTACTGCCGATGGAGTTTAGGGAGATCGAAGAAGAGTCTGGATGTTGTTTATTCAAAGTTTGGAACTGCAACTTTATTGGAAGGGGGATTGGCAGATTTTTGATCGACATGGAGCAGTGGTAGATGTATTTATACCCTGGAAAAGATCGAAGGAAGGCTTACGTTTTGGTTTTGTTCGTATGGAGTCTGAGGAAGATGCAAGACGGATAACCGACAGATTGAATGACTTTTGGTTGTATGGGTCGAGGGTACGTGTCTCTTTGGCTTAGAGTGCAACGAGAGATTTCTCGTGGCGGCGTAGAAAGGGGGTATCACCATTGAATATACGGAAAGCGAGTGACCCCTCAAGGGCTTTAGAGACTGGGAATGCACAACGGGTACCCAAGAAATTTATTCGGGTGGTGGATGAAAGTAAAAGGGAGGTTCTGGAAAGCTACGCGATTGGATGGTGCAAGCGGCCAATGTTGATCGCAACTTTGGCGAAAAAGCTACATGAGGCGAATAGCAGGAACGCTGATTTCGATGGTTTTTGATAATGAAGAGTCTCGGGATGCATTTCCTGGAGTTGATTCTTTGGATCGATGGTTCCTTAAGGTGGAGAAGTTTTCACCGGAGTTAAAATGGGAATCTCGGCGCGCCTGGCTGGCATTAACTGGTATTCCAATTCATGCCTAGTGAAGAGGAATGTTTGAGAATTCAGCTTCTTTGTGGGGGTCGTTAGTGTATGTTGACGAGGGTACTCTTAATCCTATTTCTTTCAAGCGGGGTAGATTCCTGATTGATACGAGAGGCTTTGAATCGATAAACGAAACTGTGGAGCTTTAGATTGAGAGGCGAAGTTACTGTATCCGGGTTTCAGAATTGGATCCGGATATGTTTGTGTGTAAGGAGGAGTGTTGTTTAAGGGAGGGGGATACATCTAGTAGTGATACGGAGTACATTGTTGATAAGTCTGAGCCATTAGGGTATGCAAGCAAGGATGAAGAGTGATTCTTTGGATTGGCGTGACAATGAGTTGTGGGATGAGGCTGAGGAATCGGCGAAGAAGACTGTGGATGTGGAAAAGAAATCTGATGAGCGGTGGCGAGTGGGAATGGTTGAGAGAATCATTGATATGATCTATGAGAATTTTCAGATTTCATTGAGGACTCGGGGCTTGTCGATCTTCCTCTTCATGGAACTCAGCTTACGTGGTTTGGTTCAGGATTTCGCTGCAATTGTATTGATAGATTTCTTGTGACTAGCTCTTGGTTGGATAGGTTTGTGCAGCTGAAACATGTTAGCTTGCCTCGGTCCTTGTCTGATCATATCCCTATATTGCTGGTTAGTTTGCCTCGGGGCTTGTCTGATTCTGGTTAGTTAAAAGAATCAATATGGAGGCAAAAGTTGCGCATTTTATGGCTGCATATAGGTGATCGTGATACTTTTTTTTTTCCACCGGTCGGCTAAGATATACGGGCTATGGGTAATCGAATTGAAGGTTTGTTTGTTAATGGGCGATGGGAATCCGACCTTGGCAGGTTGCAACGTTACATTTTTCTGTATTTCGCAAGCATTTTGCTCAAGCTTGTCCTTTGAGTGTTTTGGAGCAAACCCTTGCGTTTGCGAGACTGTCCCTCAAGATGCGGATTTGGTAGAGCTTTCTTTCTCAGAGGTGGAGGTGCGATCGGCCTTGTGGTATTGTGATGGGTCAAAGACACTGGGTCCGGATGGTTTCAGCATTGAATTTCTCAAGAAAGGATGAGATTTTTTGGAAACATGTGTGATGGATTTCATGAGGGATTTCTATACTATAGGGCATTTGCCAAAAGGTTGCAATTGTTATTTTGTGGTACTTATTCCAAAGAAAGATTCTCCGACGGATATTAGTGAGTTTCGGCCAATAAGTCTGCTTAATTCTATCTACAAGTTACTAACGAAGGTTCTTACTAAGCCTTTACAGAATGTGTTGAGTAAGTTGATTAGTAATACACAGAGTGCGTTCCTTCAGGAGCGACAAATTGTTGACGGAGTTCTTCTAACTAACGATTCATACCTTGCAAAGTGAGAGGCCTGCAAGGAAGGGATTTATGTTGAAGTTGGATTTTGCTAAAGCCTACGACTGTGTACGTTGGGAAATTTTGGATTCAATTCTTGATCTTATAGGTTTTGATGTTGCGTGTCGTTATTGGATTTGGAAGTATTTGAGCTCAACTCGTTTGTCAGTGTTTTTAAACGGTAGCGTGACTCAGTAGTTTGATATGGAATGTGGTTTGTGTCAAGGCGATCCGTTGTCGCCAATATTATTTGTTTTTGTGGCTAAGGCGCTACATTTGATGATCTCTAGTGCTGCGAAAGCTGACTTAATTTAAGGGGTCCATGTGGCACCAGATTTCTCTTTATCACATCTTATGTTTGCGGATGACACTATCCTATTTCTCGAAGGGTCGTTTGAGGTTATTTTGAATATTAGCAAGGTTCTGATTAGTTTTCAGGTTTGCTCCGGACTGGAGATAAATTCTCAAAAATCAATGTTGATAGCTTTTGTCATGGAAGATTCTGTGGTGGAAGAATGTGCTGAATTATTAGGATACAAAGCTGGTATGTTACCGTTTCTGTATTTGAGTTTGCCTATAGGAGTGAATCATCGGGGTATGGCCATGTGGGAACCAGTGATTGTTGCTTTTCGCTCTAAGTTAGCTGGTTGGAGGAGAGGTTCTTTATCGTTCGTGGCGCATCTTCTTTTGGTTAATTCCGTTCTATCAGTGCTACCTCTTTATTACATGAGCATTTTTTGTGGCACCAAATGGGGTTATAGCAAAGTTGGATCGTATTCGCTAAGCCTTTTTGTGGGGTGAGGTGGACTTACATAGAAAGGTAAGTCGGGTACGTTGGGAGGTAGCATGTTGCCCTCGGCATTTGGGGGATTTGAGAGTAGTCGACCTCCGTTCTCGAAATTTGGCTTTGATATCTAAGCGGGCATGGTGCTTTGCCACAGATCGATATTCATTGTGGTGATCATTGATAGTAGCTAAGTATGGAGAAAATATGCCATGGTGACATCTTGAGAGGGTTCCCAAGGGTTCGGTGATTGGGAAGCAGATTGTGGGAACGGTTACCTCGGAACCGGTTCAACATCATTTCTCGGAGGTGTGTTTTCGTTGGCCAGTCGGCAATGGGGATAGTGTACTATTTTGGTGTGACACTTGGTGTCGAGAGGAACCTCTGAAAGTGTTATTTCCAAGACTTTATGTGATAGCAAGAAATAAATCAAAGCTGGTTAGTGATTTATGCGGTGTCGAGTTCCTTTGGACATGCTTCACGGCTTATTTTTTCCGTAAAGAGTTGCACATGTTTGAGGTTGGAATGTTCCAACAGTTTCTGGATTTTGTTCGGTCGATGACGTTAAATGTGACCCAAGCAGATAAGTTAGTATGGAAGTCGAATTCTCTTGGCAAATTTTCGGTTCGTGCGCTTTCGCGCTTATTAATTTCTTCCGATGTAGGGGGAGCTGATCTTAGAGCTTTTTTTGTGTGGCGTCTCGCGGTTCTTCCAAAGGTACAATTGTTCCTTTGGTTTGCATGTTTGGGGAGGTCTCCGATGATAAATTTCATTCGACAACGTGGTGTTCTTGTATCTCTTTCTCATGATGTATGTGTGTGGTGTGGAGAGGGTAACAGTGAGATTGATCATGTGTTATATTCGTGTGCGATGGTACGTGAATTGTGGTATCATTTCTTGGATTGGTGGCAGTTATTTATGCCTTCGTCGCGCACATTAAGAGACTTTTTTGTTCCTCGTTTGCATTGTTCTTTTTCTGGTATTTATTGGGAGTGTTGGGTGTCGGGTTGTGCGACTTTACTCTGGTCCCTTTGGTTGGGACGGAATGATAAAATATTTAATTCTAAGACGTTGTCCATGGATGAGATTTTTTCTTGTCTAAGCCTCGCGCGCTTTATTGGGTGAAAGCTTAGAAGAATGTTGATTTGGTGGCTGAGGCTCAGTGGTGGTCTTGTCTTTGGTCTATTTCAGTCACCTCTTATGGTTCAGTTTCGAGGGTGGGAGTGGTCTGGGTTTCTCTGGTGGAAGGTTCACTTAAGTTTAATGAGGACGGGGCTGCAATGGGTAAGCCGGGGCCAACTGGTTTTGGAGGAGTTTTGTGCGATTGTCATGGCACAATTCGTGCTTTATTTTCGGCCCCTCTTGGTCTTATGGAATCAAATGAGGCTGAACTTCGGGCGATTGGGTTCGCACTCGCTATGCTTTTGGATTCTATTTGGAAGAATGCGGTGAGTTTGGTGATTGAATCGAATTCGCAAGTAGCAATTGGATGGGTTCTTAATCCCGACAAACAACTATGGAAATTTTGGGAATTGTTTCAAAGTATTGATGCGTCGTGTGTGGTGTTAGCTAATGGGTGCTTTTATCATATATATCGGGAAGCGAATGGTGTTGCAAATGCTTTAGCGAAGAGTGGAGTAGATAAGAGTTTAATTTTTTAGATTCTTGAATGAGGTTATGTCATGGTTGTTCGCTTGGGTGTTGGCTTTATCATTTACCTACATGCGTGAGCCACTGGGAGCTACTATTTAGTTTGGTTTGTTGAGGGCCTTTTGTTCTTTGTATTGGTTCTTTGGTTGGGGTTTGTTTGGGCATGGCTTGTCTTTGTCGTTCGTTTTAAGTTAGCATGTTGTACTTTTTCCCCCAACTAAGCTTAGGGGGTTTTTAATGAGGCACGTACAAACTTTTGTATGGTTTTTAACCTCAATAAAATCATACGTGTTGATAAAAAATATGTTCTAAATGTTTTTGACTTGAAGAAATACTTTCAAAATAACCCAAGAGTCAAAAACATGCTTCGAGGACCAGTACGGTCCTCCTCGTACCGATACTCAAAAGAGAAGGTATCGATACAATCGCTCGTGTACTGATACGCCCTTTGTTCCCCAAGTTTTCAAATTTTCTTGTAGCTAAACCTCGTACCGACACAGCCAAGTCTGTATCGATACGAGTGGTCCCGTATCGATACAAAAGTATCGCATACTGGTACATAGTGAAAAAACACTATAACACTCTTTCAATTTTAAGGCGGGTACCAATACTGAAAGACAAGTACCAATACCAACATGCCCAGAAGTGCATTTAATGCTTGAAATAAAATCCCTAACGGCTCTAATCAACCTCCAACAACTAGAAACGATCATGAAGCCCTTAAAGGGTTTAAAAGACATATTCAAGCATCCATGGAATAACAAGAAACTCAATGCAAATATTCTTCGAATAGAGAAATTGTTTTAGTGCTTAAATTTTTAAATTCCTTGTAAAAAACACTAGTGAGACAAATTGTCACATTTGCTCAAGTGTTAGGATTTTGGATGAGAGCTAAATTGTGCAAACACTTTGCCTTGTGAGGTTTTTCATTGTTTGCTCTATATTATTCTCTTATTGAGAAGTATCTCAAAGCTTTGGGGTATAAGCTTTGAGGGTTTGTAAAGGTTGTCTTCTTGATCTTAGAAAAAGGAAAGACAAATTAGTGAATTTGTGAAAAATTCTTTGCGTGAATAGCTAATGTGGTGGAGGTAGACTTGGTTGAGAATTCGAACCACTATAAATCATTATGCAAATTTTTAATTTCTTTCTGCTTCCACCAATTTCACTCAAAGGCCAATTCACCCCTCCTCTTGGGAAATTCGATTGATCGTTCAAACCCAACACAATCAATTTTTTTGGCAGATTGCCCATGGCGTATCGGTACGTAACCCCGCGTACTTATACTGGACTCTTGGTACAGTATGGTTGGTTTCGTACTCATACCCATGATTACTCACTAGAATTCTAACCAGCCTTTGAGTACCGGTACACATCCATCACGTACCAATATACTTACTCCTTAGAGGGAGAGTTTGACGACCACTCGGTACTGATACTCGATCACGAGTACCGATACGGCTCACCGTGTACCGATATTAGGTTTCTTCTCTAGAATTTCTTCTAGCTAAGGGGTACTGGTATGAGTCGACATGTACCGATACAATCTGAAAGTCGTATCGATATTCCTCTAATAGCTCAATTTTGTTCTTTATTTTAAACAGGAGTACCGGTACGGGCACCTCGCGTACCGGTACTCGAGCCCATAAATGGAAGCTTATCTCTTTATCACGAAAAATACATTTTTCTTGAAGCTTTTCAGGAGGAGATCAACATACTTTAATCTTAGATCATGGATGGAAGAAATGAGTAGCAAAATTGGCTCCTTTAATTTAAAATATTCATGAATGTTTAGAGAAAAAAAGAGAAGGGGTTGGGTGAAAAGAAAGAGTGGAAAACGACGATCTCACCCAAAACCCTTTTACTCTTAAAACCCACGTGAATACCACCCCAAATAAGGGGAAGGTCCGCCTTTAATTCTAAAAATGGTATAATTACCACATAAGGTCCCCAACTTTCTTTCCTGTAACACAATGGTCACTTCTCAAGCCTATAGTTCAATACTCATCCAATAAGGCCCAAACTTGGCCTAAATGGCCTAATTACCCAATTCAACACGAAGGTCCATAACCCATGTCAATGCCTAATCGTTGACTCATAAATTCGGGTCGTTACTTCTTTATTCTCCAAAGGTCATTCTATCATTTTGAAAGGAAAGTGATGTAGACAGCTGATTCAAAAGGGAGGAAGCTAATGATTCGAAGAATGATCTCATTAGGAAATAAATTGATGAATCTTTAGACTCAATGTTCTTGTTAGGGGTAAAGGAAAAAACATGATTTATATAATAATATTTGAAAAGCAACATTGCTCCCGATTGGTTCATACAAACTGTTGAGATAAATATTTTGATATAACAATTTAAGATAAAAATATTTTTGAACTTATTCAAATATTGCAAAAATAAATCAAAGTCCAAAAAACTTGAAAAATATGTTTCGAAGTTTTCAAACCTCAAAATTGTGTGTTATTAATTGTTTTATAATTATAAAACATTTTTTAGTTGATTAAAATAATTTAAAAATGTTTTTAAAGCTTTTAAAACACACAAAAAAACTTTTTTGGCACTGTTCATGAATATGGAGTACAAGTGCGCACTATTCATGTACATGTACGGGGAGGTGCGCACTGTTCACGTACCGATACGAGCTGCTAAAAATTTAAATTTGAGCCTGTAACGACTATATTTTGAAGGATTATCGATACCCACTTCCAAGTACCAAAACCCATTGGACTGAAACTACTTTTATGAAGAAAAAACACCCTCCAAAGGCTCCAAACCTTCTCCAACGAATATAAACGATTAGTTTTACATTCCACATTATAAATACAAGCTAAGGACACTTGAAGAACAAAAGGATGGACATCCGAGCTTAAAGATCAATAGAGAAGAGTTTTTCATTGTTTATTTGCTTATTTCTCTTATAATTAAGTTAAATCCTAGTGAGCTAAAATGTGTAAATACCCACCTATAGAGGTATTAAGTTTACAAATGTCAAGACCTCATAATTGAGGGATGGGTTCTAGTTGAGCTTTAGAAAAACTAGGGATGTTTTATCTTAGCCTTTGAAAAGATAGGGATGTAAAGGTTATCACTTTGTCCTTAAAAAAGAATGTATTCATTAAAGAATTGGGAAATCCTTAGCGTGGATGCTAAGGTAGTGGATGTAGACCTGGTTTAGAAGTCGAACCACTCTAAAATCGCTTGTGCAAATTGTCTACTATTTTTTTGAGTTTTTACCAATTCATTTGAAAAGCATTTTAACCCTAATGAGTGTTCAAAAGTACTACTTTTATGACCCTTTTTACTCATATTATTGTTATACTTAAGCTCATTTTAGTTGCATTATTAGGCATTCATGCATATTTTCATAATTACCTTCACTAGTATGCTTGAGTTCATGTTTTGATTAGTTTTGGTAAAAAAAAGATAATGTTGGAGGCTATTTTTATGCGTGCATGACTAGTTGTCAAGACATTTGCCACGACAACCATCGACAAGAAGGAGATGCCAAAAAAGTTGTTGTGGCAACCCAAGAAGGAGATGTCGACCCAGTTGCCGCGACAACCAACGACAAGAAGAGAATAGGCAAAGTGGTAGCCAAATTGAAGACCAGAAAAAAGCTAATTCAATTGTTATATGTGGCATGAAAAAAAGAAGATTGGAGGTTCATGAAAAGGTCAAGAGAGATAAATCGCAAGAAAATAGAAGAAGTTTTAGTCCGACAAAGATTTAAAGAGATTTAATATTTATTTTATTCAATTTAAATCCAACTTAACTTCCTCCTCAAGAAGAACTTTGACCTAGCCTTCTCCTATAAATAAAAATCCTAGCCGCCAACTACAAGGTGGGTAAGAGAGATCATTAGGGAGAGAGTTCGACTATGAAGGCTGCATCGATTTCTTCATCTTTTTCTTCTTAGTTTTTCGGTTAGATTCATGGTTGGGGATTATTCTTTGTATATCTTTCAAAACCCAGCCATGAACTAACTTGATTGGCTTGGGTTATTTTGGGTTTTGTGGTTTTGATAAACGATTAGATTTGTTTAGGTTTTTGAGTTTGCAATTTTAATTCAAGGTTTGTTCATTCTTGGTTTTTAATCTTATTTGTGAGTGAATTGAGAGAGGATCTCGTGAAAGTATCTATTTATCTAATATCAGGAGAGTTAAATTCACAAAACGAATGAGAATGGTCTTTATTCAATCAAATCGATGGCGAAGACCAATTCGGCTTAGGGATAAGTTGCGAATTTCAACAACTAAAAGGAGCACAAGATCAGTTGTTGTCCACCCTTGGTTCACACTGGGAGGTATTATCAAGGCATGCACAATTACTAGTGTTTCGAATTAGGGATAAGGATAAACCATTGAAGAACGCTTAGACGAACCTTGAAGTTTGCCACTTAGTTGCCCAAGCAGTTGCCCCAGCATCGTTATACTAGTCGCCCCGGCAACCGCTATACCAGTTGCCTTGGCAACCCGATTGACATCAATTGCCGCAGCAATTAAGCTTCCATTGCACTCATCATCGAGACAATCCATTCGAATATCACTCTTCAACTCACAATAACCAGACCTACTCTTCTCTCTTATTTGATTTCCTCTATCTTTTACTTTTATTGTTCTTTAGTTTACTTGTTAGTTAGAACTCTTTTTCTATCACCTATTTGTGTTTTTATTTTCTATAGTGTGATAACTTAAACCCTAAAACCTAAACCCTAAACCCTAAACCCTAAACCCTGAACAACTCAAAAATTTGTATACCATGACGATTTTGTTGCGACAATAGATATGCCATGGAAACATAGCCTTTTCAAGAGCATTCAACATCCTTGGTGGATAAGCTGCGAGTTTTCATGGCTACAACTAACTCTTACATCAAATACAATCAAGAAAGATTGAAGAGACTCCAAGACATGCACGAACAATTCAGTCATAGGGATACTGACGTCCCAAGGCAAGAGGGCAAGGAGCAATACGAAGAAAACTCCCCGATGTGTGGGGAACAACTAGAACCTCCAAGTTGAGAGAATGCCAATGAGAGAGAATACCCAACACATGATGAACCTATGGAATGAATTGCCCCAGCAAAGATTGAGGAGCCTAAACAAAGCAATGCCGCAACAACACTTAGTGAGGCTGAGAACAGTATTGAGAATGCCACGACAATACCACATGCCTCAGAACTTACACATGCCTTAGCAAGTCCAGATGCCTAGCAATTCCATCAATCAATTTCCAAACAGATGAAAAGATTAAGGATATTCGACTTCAACCACCATTCCCACAGAGGTTGAAATGGAAAAAGCAAGAATATGTAGATTACTCTCATCTATCTTTGTCACGACAATTGTACGACCACATGCAGTAGCAACAAGATGATAATACTTTGCCAGTGGAATATGAGCAGTAATGGTTGAACCTTTTGAATTCTTTAAAAACTCACCTCGTCCATTGCAGATATGTTTTAAAGAACTGATGTTGGTATATTTGAAGCCATCGAAATCTCTACTGATAGAGATACTTGAGAGGCCAAAAGAAAACGGTGTTTGGATTCATAAAGCTTTCAAGAAAATTGGTTTTTCCCTTGACTTACAGCAAATTTTGGCAACTGATTGCCACAGCAATTGGCTTGAGCAGCAATTGCCACAACAACGAAGGCTACATCAAACCATGATGGAGGTCGATGAGATTGAGGTAATTAAATGGTTGGGTGTTGATATAATTTTTTCTACTAATATATTCATGCCTTCAGGAATAGTAGCAAGGTGGAGAGTATACATGGACTACAAGAGAACAAGGAAGAAAGACACCTCCACCATGGTAGCACAAAAGGGAGTAGCTGCGAGCACATTGACCCAACTTTTTTTTAGCAATATTATCACTCGATGGAGGGTGCAGATGGACTATAAGAAGTATTGGAAACGACCCTCCTCAAGCTTTCTCGGATATGCAGTAACCTTAGAAGATGCATGAAAATACTCTTTCTAAGAATTTTTAATTTTTGGACCTTTATTTTATTTTCGGTTATTTTAGGAGATATTTTATTTGTCTTCAGTATAATTAGTTTTCAGGTTTTCTTTATTTTTCCATATCAAGAATCAAAATCGCCATGGCCAAGAACCTCAAAACCAAGGCAAAACCAAGCTCTTCCCAGGAAGCCCAAGCTCACCCGAAGGAGAAAACATTTGTTCATAATAATGAGTCCAAAACTACTGCCAAAACAGACAAATCAGAGGATGCCTCGACAATACCCGATGCATCAGCAACCATAAAAGTGCATGCCTCGGCGGTACCCAATGCCTCGGAAACCACTGAAGTGCTTGCCTCGGCAAGTCCTAATGCCCCAACAATGCCTACTGTTCATGCCCAGGCAACCAAAACTGGCGATGCCACGGCAACTACCGCACACAACAAAGTTGCACCAATAAAGTCGCCCACAGTCACTTCCTCAAAGGCGAAACGCAAAACATCTAGCACCAACAAGATTGAGGAGGTAGATGACGATGGTGATGAGGTTGCCAACATACAAGAATCAGTTGTGCCACCAACCACCACGCGCTAGCAAGCAAATCAAGCCAACGACTCGAAGGAAACTCATCATACCAGGTGACGACCTTTCCGACTAACTCATTTACATCTCATTCTATTTTTCTTTTTATGCATTGAGGACAATGTTTTTCTCGAGTTTGGGGGGTATTTGTCTTTAATTAGTTTCATGTCTAATTGCATTCATCATTAGGAATTGCATTTAGGATTCATATATTACCTGCCTTGCTTTTAGTTGGATTGACTTTGCCTAGACTCGATGAATATTTGATGATGACATTACCATTACACTTAATTGATAAAACTTCTAACTCTAGGATGATCATGGAAAACACTTAGAATCCTACTATGATACTAAACTTAATTGTACACTATTGTGGCTTTATTGATTGAGAGAATTCTAGTGAAATTAGGTTAATTATTTAAAATTTGGGTAAATAAAATTTTTAATTGCTAGAGGCGCCTGAAACCGGCTCTAGTATTGTGTTTAAAGGAATCGCTAGAGGTACCGGAAATTAGCTCTAGTCGATTAATTATAAAAATTGGAAAATTAATTAATAAACTAGAGGTGCCCGAAATTGGCTCTAGTTGAATGAAATAAAAAAACCCCAATGAGTTAATTTAAATATCTATTGTTCATATAGAATCTGAATAATCATCTCGTACACAATTCTGCACACACTCACAAGCATTATAGTTTGACTCCGGGTAACTTCTATATCATCCGAACAATTGAATGTCAATCATACTTTGTGCCACGGTTCTGGGGAATGAAGTCAAATGCGAAGCAAATTCTCTGATGATTAAAATCTCGGCAGGTAATTTTTAGTTTTGCATTGCTTGAGGACAAGCAATAGTTCGAGTTTGAGGTGTGATGAGTGTTCAAAAGTACTATTTTTATGACCCTTTTGACTCATATTATTGTTAGACTTAAGCTCATTTTAGTTGCATTATTAGGCATTCATGCATATTTTCATAATTTTCTTCACCAGTATGCTTGAGTTCATGTTTTGATTAGTTTAGGTAGAAAAAGATGCTGTTGGAGGCTGTTTTTATGTGTGCAGGACTAGTTTCCAGGACAGTTTCCACGACAACCATCGACAAGAAGGAGATGTCGAACAAGTTGTCGTGGAAACCCAAGAAGGAGATGTCGACCCAGTTGCCGCGGCAACCATCGACAAGAAGAGAAGAGGCAAAGTGGTAGCTGAAACGAAGAGCAAAAAAAGTTGATTCAATCGTGATAGCTGGCATGAAGAAAGAAGATTGGAGGTTCGTGAAAAGGTCAAGATAGATAAATCCCAAGAAAATAGAAAAAGTTTTAGTTGGTTAAAGATTTAAAGAGATTTAATATTTCTTTTATTCAATTTAAATCCAACTTAACTTTCTCCTCAATAAGGACTTTGACCTAGCCTTCTCTTATAAATAACAAGCCTAGCCGCCAACTACAAGGCGAGTAAGAGAGATCATTAGGGAGAGATTTCGACTAAGAAGGTTACACCAATTTCTTTATCTTTTTAGTTTTTCGGTTAGATTCATGGTTGGAGATTATTCTTTGTATATCTTTCAAAACTCAACCATGAACTAACTTGATTGGCTTGGGTTATTTTGGGTTTTGTGGTTTTGATAAACGATTAGATTTGTTTAGGTTTTTGAGTTTGCAATTTTAATTCAAAGTTTGTTCATTCTTGGTTTTTAATCATGTTTGCGAGTGAATTGAGAGAGTATCTCGTGAAACTATCTATTTATCTAATATCGGGAGAGTTAGATTCACAAAACGAATGAGCATGGTCTTTATTCAATCAAATCGACGGTGAAGACTAATTTGTCTTAGGGATAAGTTGCGAATTTCAATGGCTAAAGGGAGCGCAAGATCGGTTGTTGTCCACCCTTGGTTCACGTTGGGAGGTATTATCAAGGCATGCACAATTACTAGTGTTTCGAATTAGGGATAAAGAGAAACCATTGAAAAACGCTTCACTGACCCTTGAAGGTTGCCGCTTAGTTGCCCTCGCAATCATTGCCCTGACATCGTTATACTAGTTACTTCGGCAACCGCTATACCAGTTGTCTTGGCAACCCGATTGACATCAATTGTCGTAACAATTAAGTTGCCATTGCACTCATCTCCGAGACGATTCATTCGACTATTACTCCTCAACTCACAATAACCTGGCCTACTCTTCTCTATCTCTTACTTTTATTGTTCTTTAGTTTACTTGTTAGTTAGAACTCTTCCTATCACCTATTTGTTTTTTTTTTATTTTCTATAGTGCAGTAACTTAAGCAAAGTGGCCCAAACCAATCCTTGTGGAGACGATACTCGATACTTATATCACTTTATTACTTGCGATGTGTATACTTGCACAATTGCGTAGCACTTATTACACGCAACAAACCCCCTTGGCAATCTTCGGTTGATCGACTCGAGCCTATCATAAACATTCTTAAGAATTGGTTCATTGAGAAAAAGTAAAGAAAATTTGGTAAAATAATTAAACAAAAGTAGGCAACGTATCTATGATCATCATGGTCATCCTAATTCGTCTTTCGATTTACTTATTGATATTGTTTTCTTTTTCCATCTTTTCCTCAACTTCGATAGGTTTGTGAAATTAAGGCTAAATTTATCCTGAGGGTGAAAACACAATCAATTAAGCCCTCAGAATTTTTTACACTCAATTTTAGCCCTAATGATTGAAATTATAATCAAATCAACCATTCTGTAATGTTGACCATAACGATGACTGTGTTGATCATTACTGGACCCTGACGGTTAACATGATCACGTTACGGAAGGGCTAATTTGATTGTAATTTGAATTATGAGGGCTAAATTGGTACAAAAAATTCATAAGGGCTTAATTGATTCTTTTATTTTTCGTTGAGGGCTTACCTTTAAGCCAAATAATTATTTGTTTATAAATATTTACCAACTATCGATTTTTTAGTTGGATGCGACGTTACATTCTTAAACAAAATCAACTCAGAGGTTAGAATCCTAGTTGTATAAACAAAATAAATTAGGTTGGAAAGATAACTATGTAATAAATATTTATAATATTCGATTTAGATTAGTCAATCAATAAATCGATATCAATAATTATACGAAAAGATGTTATCCAAACAAGGGAATGATAACATTTTCTTTCATTTCCTCTTTTCCATCTCAATCCAAACATAAATTTAATTTTATACAATATTGCTACACCTAAATCCTTCACCTCCGCACGATTCTAAAAATACTCCTTAACACCTCTATATTTGGTAAACAATGAAAACGGTCCACGACAACAATTCCTCTGAAAATAGGCTCTTCTAGATATTAATATTACATAAGTTCTCAAGTTGTTTAGGGAATATATATTATCAGGCGCCACTGCACAACATCTACATGACCAACATGTAATTCCTAATGTTAGGGTCTGACATTATCAATCACCAATAGTACTGACGGGCCATAAATACTCGCACCCCCGATGAGAGGGGAGAATACCTAAGGATACCAACAATGTGTTTGGGCATGGCTAAACTGAGAGGGGTGTCAGGGGCAGATTTAAATGGACATTAGTGGGGTCAATTGACCCCACTTGGTTCTAGAGAATTCTTGTAAAAATAAAATAAAAATTTAAAGGTAGAAGGGGAAACTAAATATATTTGAACTTACTTGACCCCGCTTAGTTCTTTTTTTTTACTGTACCCACTTAGTTCGTTTAATTTTGACTTTCTTGAACCCATTAACATGAAGTCTAGATCTGTCAGTGAGGGGTGTACACCTCTTTCTTCCTCATCTTATCTTCTCCACTCCGACCAACATCTTATATGCGACTCTTTACCTCAAACCTACAAAGATAAACCGTTTGAATTTACCACAACCACCTTAATAACCGTCTTCACTTCCTTTATTCAGTATCTCCTTATTTTGTTATCAACAAGTATAAATGAATCATTTCATGTACATAGAACAAATGAGAAATTGATTTGAAAAGTAAAATTGACTTGCATTGCCTAAAAAAGGAAAATGAAAAGGTCCACTAGAATATAAAGACTAACCTAAGTTTGAACCTCCACTATGTTACTTTGACTTGATCATTTAACAGCGAATTGTTTGTTTTTATTAAAAGTCTAGTCAACGTTGTTGATCAATTTATTCAATCAAATTCAAAACCCAAATCTTGCCTATTATTCTCTCTGCGCTGGCTCCCACCACCTACCGGCCACCGCACCCATTTCTTTATTCAACCATGCAAAATTTTCAAATCAATCTTAGCCCTCCGATTTACCCGGCCAATGCCCCTTATATCAACCCCTCCCAGGCTTCAATGACTTGTTGATCTTTCGATTTCTTCACTTTTCTTCGGATCTGATGAGTATACCTAATATGGATGATCCTACGGCCATACAAGAGGCTGCATCGCAAGGCATGAAGAGCATGGAGCACCTCATCACCCTCCTTTCTCAACACTCGAACCACGTCGACTGCGCCGGCGTTGCCGACCTCGCCGTCTCTAAGTTCAAAAAGGTCATCTCACTAATCAACAGAACCGGTCACGCCAGGTTCAGGCGTGGACCGGTTCAGTCCTCTTCCTCTTCCTCCCCGTCCTCATCCTCTGCTTCTCTAACTGATACTGATTCCCACAAGGTTCTGAGCCAAACTCCGGCGCCGGCCGAAGCTCCAATTGCGACTCCCGCTAGTTTCGTTCCTTCGCAGCCACAGAGTTTGACTCTCGATTTCACAAAACCTAATTTGTTTAGCTCCAATTCTAAAAGTGCAGAGTTGGAGTTTACTAATGAAAGCTTCAGCATCTCCTCCAACTCTTCGTTTATGTCTTCTGCCATCACCGGCGACGGCAGCGTTTTAAACGGGAATCAAGGTTCATCTCTGTTCTTGACGCCGGCGCAGGCCGTTTCCGCTGGAAAACCATCACTATCATCGGTTCCGTTAAAGAAGAGGTGCCGCGAACATGAGCACTCGGATAACGTCTCAGGCAGCGGCAAGTGCCACTGCTCCTCAAACCGAAGGTAATACTACAAATAGCTATCGGCTTCGTTGAGTTGCGTAGGAATCAGCCGAGTCAAGATTAAAAAAAACGTCCGAGTTTAGCTGGGCTCATCAAAATCGATGTTGACTTTGTATTTGGTTTGATATTTCAGGAAGAATAGGGTGAAAAAGGTAATTAGAGTTCCGGCGATCAGTTCTAAGATCGCCGATATTCCGGCAGACGAGTATTCCTGGAGGAAGTACGGACAAAAACCGATCAAGGGCTCACCATACCCACGGTAACTACTGTAGTCCCGAGAATCTTATGTTTTCAGTCTCTTTTTAAACCCTAAATCACGGAATCATACATTTCTAGGATTTGAGTTTTGCGTTGACTTTTGTTTGTACAGGGGATACTACAAGTGCAGTAGCATCAGAGGGTGCCCCGCGAGGAAACACGTGGAGCGAGCCACGGATGATCCGACGATGTTGATTGTAACTTACGAAGGGGAGCACCGCCACTTTCAACCCGCGGCGCAGGAGAACATGGCACCTGCCGTGGGAATGGTATTCAAGTCAACTTCATAACCGAATAATAAACTCTTTTTTTAAAGGAAGTCTAAGTAGACTTTTTGTGATATTCTGGAGTGAACCTGAGAGGCTTAGATGTAAATTTGTTTTTCTTTTCTATTCTCCGGATGGAAATAGTAGACTAGTTGAGATTTGTGGGAATCAGTCCTTAAAAGTAAAGTTAAATTAAACTATTTGTTTATTGATTATCTTGCTGGGTTATGATGATAATAATATCAAGTGTGAATAGATATATATATAATATAGTTTTGGTAATAAAATGAATGCTAAATTATAAAATAAATGCTCAATTTTTTTTCTTGTTTATTGAGTTTTTAAAGTTTCTTCTAATGAAAATAAGTGTCTAACGTTTTATTTTGGTACACTTTAAAGTTAATTTGTCAAAAGCATTCACCATCCAATCATAGCTAGACACATGATTTTTATTTTTATTTTTATTTTTAAAAACAAATTGAAAAATATCCCGGATTTTCAAAAAAATCATAAAATAGTCTTAAATCGGTAACGCCTAAACCTAGTATCTCAAACTTAACATCATTGTAATCGTCGATAACCTTGCCGAACTCACCACCGGCAACGTCGGATGCCCTATTCCATTTTTTTCCAATCACCCACCGCAAGTAACTGGCGATAGGCATGTCGATTAAATATTGAACAACGAACGCGAAAGATCAAATCATTAAAATAAATTTTAGACACCTAACTCAAAAGGAAAGATATAGTTTAAGTACCTTTCTAACTGCTAAGCCTAAAATGAATGAGAAAACGCAGGAGCGATGGGTTATAATTATAACGTATGACAAAGTGTAGGTCAATCAGTTGCTCCTTTAGATTGGTAATTGGTGAAGGATGGGCTGAAAGACGAAAGTAGCCCCCTACATACTAAAATTATCAAATTAGTACCTAAATTTTTATATTTTTTCGGACTATCATCATTACAGTGAACTCGTCGTAGAAGCACGATGAGTTCAAAAATAAAATTAATTTTTTATTTAAACTCGTCGTGTGTGCACGACATGTTCTAATCGTTTAAATATGCGTTTAAAAACTTAATCAGGTGAGTAAACTAATCCAAAATCGAACTTGTTGTGCACGCACGACGAGTTTCATCTGGCTTAACGTGCCATTACAATTTTTACGGAAAAACACAACGGGTTTGTTTAGGGTTTTTCAATTGGGGTTTTTTAGTTTCCTATAAATAGGTAGTTTTGTTTAGGGTTAGAACACATAATTTTTTTTCAACATCTTCTGTTTGAGCAAAGTAAAGGGGTTTGTCAAGTCGTGTGATTTTTTTAGACCACCGAAAGAAGCAAGCTCACACATATTTCAGAAGATTAAATGTAACGTTGTTTGACTTTTTAGATTATGATTAATTTTTATTGGATTTTTTATATATGAATAATTTTGTTTAATCTGAATAGTAAATTGTGTTGTAATTATTTTAATTGAAAATATTTTGAAATTCTATTGATTTGTGATGTTTTAGGCATTTAATTGCGCATAATTATTGGGGGGAAATGGCGTTATTAAGACTTGAAGATTCCCACATCATGAAGAACATGAAATTATTGGTAAGAATTTATAGTTTGTTCGCAACTTTTAATTTATTATTTGTAAATGATAAAGTACTAATTTAATTTAAATTTTGTGTTTGTAGATCGAAGAGACAAATTTTCGGCCTCGCTTGATATGGAGCGATCCGCCAAGCCTATATATAAGAGGATTTTTGGAGACATGTGGTTTTAGGTACGCGTCAAAGATTCGTGACTTTCAAGTCATGTCGGAGTTGATTAATAGGTTGGTGGAGAGTTGGAAACCGGAGACGCATACCTTCCACATGCCGTGTGGGAAGAAACCAGAGACGATTTAGTGTACAATCACCCTCGAGGATGTTGCTATGTATTTTGGTGTCCAAATTTCGGGTAGTCCAATCATTGCTAAAAAAAAGTATTATCCTAAAGATTACTGCTTCAAGTATTTAGGGAAGACACCACCGGTGCATGTTGTTGATGGTAAACGTGTGAAGCTGACATGGCTGAAGAGTGATTTTCTAGTGGATGCAAATTCCACGTCGCTAGAAATTGAATGCGTTGCTCGAGCCTATATATTTCTCCTTCTTAGTGGTATGCTACTACCAGACAAATCGAGTTCTCACGCGCACACGCAATACCACGCGTTCTTGCAGACGTCATTTGGAGCAAAAAATTTTAGTTGGGGTCTGCAATATTAGGTTTCCTCTACCGCGAGTTGTGCAAGGCAGCTAAACAGTCAGTTGTCAACAAAAGATTCTTGAATGACGATATTAGTGGGTGTGTGGTGCTGCTACAATCATGTGCTTGGTACAAGCTTCCAATCCTGGCACCGATTTACGATGCTCCGTCTGAATTCCCACTCGCTCCAAGGTAATAATGTTCGGTCACACAATAATTTTAGATGTTATTAGTGGAAAGCATGATGTATGTATTTGTATTATGCAAATGGATCCAAACATTCAAAAAGAAGGCGTTGTAGTTAAATTTAATCCTCAAAGTTAGAAAATGAAGATTGGCATGTACTGAGACGAGCAAATAATGCACATTTGTTTTTGATTGATATTTTCAGTTTTCAATCTATTTTGATCCAACTTTCTGGCTATGTACGTATTATTGCAATTTTAATGGATGTCATAAGAGGATGATGATATTCGCGAGGTGATTCCGAACGATGCCTATGAAAATGCCGAAATTTGGTGTTTAGTAATGTTGTTGTTACATTTTGCGATTGTCGATCTGTAACATCCTCAAATTAAGAAGTAACAAAGCTAAGTTAATTAGTTAATTAATTTAAGTTTAGTAATTTAATTTGTAAAAATATTATTTAATTTAATAAGAGTCTTAATTAAGTAATTAAATTTAATTTTCTTTCTTCTCAATTAAGAACCAAATCGAAAGTAATTAAGAATATAGTAACCTAAATTAAGAATGGCTTAATCGAATACATAATAAATACAAGAATTGCATGCTTAATTTTCAGATTCCGTTGGATGCCCTTAATTTAAAATACAACATAATTATAGAGTGAGGGGTAGTTAGGTAAACTCCTAGCATAATAATCATGGCTAAGGATATAGCTTAGAATCTTCTCTCTTCTCTTTTCTCCTTACCAACCGATTAAGGAAGAGGGGATTAGAGAGAGAAAAAATGAGTGGAAGCCATGAGAGAGCTTGTAAGAATTCATGCATGTTAGAATCTTAAGCATTGAAACCGAAAAGTTGAGGTAAATCCATTATTTTCGGTTGTTTAAGCTTGCAATTTATGTTAGTTTGATTTGTAATTCAAATAGACTAAGTAAATTATAATTGAGTAATGAGTAATCTTAGACTAAGTAATGAGTAATCTTAAGTATTAGGGACTAGCTAAAAGAGCTGGAAACTTATGAACACTAAAAAAATTATAATTGAGTAATGAGTAATCTTAGACTAAGTAAATTATTGAAAGGAACTATATAATTAAAGGTGACATTAGGAAAAAAAAGGAATTTAAACTATAAACATAAAAGTTTAGGGACTGTTTCGAGTAATGTGAAACTTGGGGTTCTAAATTGAATAAAACAGTGGCTAATGAGACTTAAAATAAATTTAATAAGTAGTAAGGACTTATGTGGAATGATTAGTAATAAGAATGTATAGGTTTATTAGTGATTTTGAAGCTTAAATATTAAGATAAAGTAAACTGTCCAGAACAGCCCTATTCTGGACAGACACTTAGAAAATTCACTAAAAATCGTGTGTAAAAGTTTTGGAACTGAAATTTTAACTGGAAATACTATAGAATGTCTAGTTTAATTTAGAGAAAACGGAACTACATTTGAGTATGGGAATTAGAAGTTATAAATAAAAGAAGACAGGTAATGCAGGCTGTCCAATTCTGTAAAACAACTTGAATTAATGTATTAAACTGTACTAATCTGTATAAAGGAAAATTACAAAATTTATTTCGTAATAAATTCAGTTACCTAAGCTTTCTAAGGAGGTATGATAATTGAAATTTCGATGAACGCTCTAGGAGATATGGTCAATTTAGTGTAGCTAGTACAAACTGCTTAGATAAGAAAACAGTTTCAATAGAACTGGGTTACATAAAATTTGTTGATTAATGAATAATGGTTGAATTAAATGTAAAATTGATTCTTATGGAATCTCACATGTATTTCAAGATCAAGGAGGGGAAGAAGCTTTGGAAGGTCCAACTAAGAAGAACCAAGAAATTCTAATTAAGGAGCAAAGCTAGTGGAAGCTTGGAGAAATGTGAGTGTGGTTAAATTAGGGTTAGGATTAGCATCTTAACCAACCCTTGTACTTATTTAATTTTTAGTTTCACAACCCTAAGCATGAAACATGATTAAGTAATATTTGGTAATCCTAAAATGAGGGAAGGAGGCTAAATGGAAACTTGTCTAAGCTTAGATTATTAATGATGGTTATGAATTATGTCATGGTTGCTATGAGATTGTTTATTTGATTGTTGCTTGGTCGATTTATTGAATTGTTGCTTGTTCAATTGAGCTTGTTCGATTGTTGGACTGTCGCTTGGTTGATTGTTAGATTGGTATTTATTTGACATGGATTGTTAAGGTTAATCGAAATGCTTGGGTTGTTTATGTTGTATGAATGACTTGGTTGAGCGTAAAGGTTTACTTGAGATGTAAGAAACGTAATAAATGATATTAAATTATTTAACTAAGACAAATTAAGAGGGGCCTTGGTGGAGTAGTTGATTAAGTAGTTGGCATGCCTTGAGTCTAGGTCTGATCTTAGTACATACGTACTCTCTGTAGGTGTAGATACACCTAATGGTCACCTTGAAGCATATATTGGTGAACTCGATACAAGTACTATCCTCTGTCTTGGTGCTAAGAAGAACCCCTTCGATTGGTATTATAACCCTCTATTAGACTCGACTACTTACTCCACTAAACTCCGAGGCTATCCTAATAACTTGATAATAATAAATTAAGTGACTTAACCACCTTGAACTTATATGGTTTGCTCATGATTTCGATAATGTTATGTGTGCTAAATTTTATGTTATGTATGCTTGAAGCTTGTACATACAATGGTTTAGTATAATAAGTGAGGGAACTTCACCATCAATCGAATGGATAAGTTGTATGAATGTAAACCTTAGTTGCTCTAATCGATTGGTTTATATGGTATACTTTGACTTATGTGATTGTAATTACATGCTTGTATACTTGTATGATTATGTTGTTATATTGTAATAACTGTTGTAGGATTATGCATGCTAGGAATTAACGTTTGATCTAAGCCTAGCTAGGTAATCCCTTAAAGCAACATAGATCATTAACGAATCAAATGGTTAGTAATTAGGAACCACATCACTAAGTACTTTAGTACTTATCATTCGTTTGTTTCCTTCTTCCCAAAACCAACATGTCTTGGTTCGAAAGATTTTAATCAGATTGAAGTCCACACAAGCAAACTTCAAGTATGCCTAGTTCAATTTTGTTTGCTCTACTAGTCGGTGGCTTAATGTCTAGCATAGTCATTCAGGTGGTCTATCTTTGCATGTTATTTCGTATGTATTTGAAGTTTATATGAACTTGTAGTACAATGCTTAAGTGACTTGTTATGTAAATATATTGTAAGTCGGCCTAAACTTTTGTTGTACTTATGTTATAAGCTTGGTGTAACATTTTGTATGTATAGAATCACCAAGTAAATGGATTGTTGTACATATTAATGGTTTGATAATGAATGGTCGAATGGTATATGTATGTAGAATTTCGAATGGTTGAGTTAATTATCATTGAACTATGCTTTAATGTAGTTAAATTAGATTGCTAGAATTGAATCCATGTCTTTTGAAACTTAGTTGTAGAAAAAAAAAGAAGAGAAATTTGTAGCCCACTATTCCGCTAATTGGACAATAACATTTATCACACCTTGATTCGCTTAAGTGTTTTAAGAGTCTGTTTAGCATTACTATAATGCTCATTACTCCTAACTCGGGTAATGGGTGTTATAGATATGTTTTACGGCATTCGGGTTCTTAGGCTGTAACGCCCCGAGTTTAGGGGTCGGATGTTACTCGGGTAAATCGGGTTCGAGTCGTGGGTTCGTTTCAAAATTTAATTAAGCTTTGGAACACTACCCATCTTCTTCTTCCTCTTCATTTTCACGTTAAACCCCCTTGTCCCCCTAAAACACTATTCCATCAAATCCCACCCTCATTTCAAGTGTTCTCTTCAAGGTAAGCACGTTTTTGAATTCTCCTCATTATTTCCAACATTTCCATGGCTTTAGTTTTCATAGAAATCATCTTTTAAGGTTTTTGGGTTTTTCAAGTTTTTGAAGAAAAGCATGAAACTTTAGTGGATTTTCGTTTTGTTTTGATGTGTAGAGTTGGATTATGAGTTAACCTAGCCCTAAGGTACAACATATCTAATTTTGGTTGATTTTTGTTAAGAATCCCGAAATTGGGTTTTGGGGTATTTTAAAAGTGTCTAAACTAGTATTTTTGAAGTGGTTTTGTGAAGGGTTGAGGGGCTGATGATATAGTGATATTGGAGAGGTGTTTTGAAGGTTTTTAAAGGTATTTTTGGGTATTGGAATTGGTAGTTTACAGCTGGGTTTAAGGGGAGTACGAAAATGGGATTTTGGTTGTTAGCTTGGGCTTGAAACTATAAGGTTTTGGCTTGTGAATGTAGTTTGGGATTGTGGCTGTGTTTGGTGATGATTTGGTTAAGTGATACATTGTTTTTTATTGGTTAGAAGCAAGGGGAAACGTTGGAAAAGGTTCGGGCACGAATCCGGGGAATTTGGAGAATTGAGATCGGTGTTCGGCTTCTGTTTGGGTTGCAAAGGTGAGTGGAAATGTTTAACCTCATTTTGCTTTCGAAATGGGTTCTTGGGGGTTTGGGTGGAGCCTTGAAGGCTCACCTAAACCCGAGTGTAAGTCTACTAATCCTACCTTATTGGTTATGTGTTGATGCGTGACTATTTGTTGTGGTATCATGTGCATTTTGGATTGCTTTACATCTGTTGTGTTGTGTAGTCGTGGTCGATGTTGAGCCTCACGTGATGGTTGTCATAACTAAGGAGATGAGTGGTCCCACCGGTAGTGACTAGTAGTAGAGTAAGATGATGAGTGGTCCCATCAGAAAACTATTAGTCGAACGGTGATGTGTGGTCCCACCGTGTGTGTTGGTTGTGCATGTGCAAACCATGTAGTTGTCTTGTTGTGATACCTTTCATGCATTCAATGGTTCACTTCTCATTTAAGAAAAATGTTTCCGAACTGCATGCTTGTTGAGTTTTAGAGCTTCGCTCACTAAGCTATCAAGCTTACGCTCTCATTTTTCCAACATGCAGATCGTTAGAGTTCGGGAGGCAAGTGGGCAAGGGGGGAGCCTTTTGGAGTTCTCAAGTAGCTCATGTATGATTTATGTCTTTGTAATAATGCCTAGACGATGGGGGTACTAGACTTGTTTGGAGTTTGTGTCAAACTCCTTAGTTTGATTTTGTTGATGGATGAGCATGTTGAGTTGTTGATGTTTTGTTGGATATGTTTAGGCTTTTATGTCGTGGATTGAAGACCATGTCTACTTTGTTGCTTAAATACCTTATGTTTTAGAGTTTATGACCTTGATCTATGAATGCTTATGTGATTGCTTTAAAGTATGTGAAACCTTGCCATGATATGCCTATTTGAGTGTTTAATTGCCTTGTATGAAATGGTGAAACCATGTATGTCTTATGCTAGTATTCTACCTAAATGCCTATCTTGAAATGTATGCCATGTTAGTTCATTTAAAGTAGTCTTGCATGACTGATCTTGCTTGTTAAATGTTATGTGAGTATATGATTGTGGTTAGGGAGTCAGTAAAAGCATTTAGAGTTGAGTCTTGGTTCATTTTACTACGAATCTGAGTCTTGTAGTGCAGGGCGTATCGGTACGCCCAAGGGCCGTATCGATACGGTCCTACACTTTGGGACTCAGATATGGCTTAACGTACCGATACACGGGGGTGTATCGGTACGCCAAAATCTCTCTAGAATCGGAGATTTTGACGAGATTTTGGCGTATCGGTATGGGCCCTAGGCGTTTCAGTACGGTCATTTATCGTTGACCACGAGATGTTGACTAAGGAGGGTGTATCGGTACGGTCAACTAGTGTACCGATACGGTCTCCCTAGATTGACTTGGGACAGTTGACCTGGTCAAGGCGTATCGATACCCTCTTCCAGTGTATCGATACGACCTGTTGAACAAAGTAAAATGGGACGTCTTAAATTGCTTGGTTGATTGCTTCACATCGCTTGTTGTCTTTCCGCTGTCGTATCACACATAGGATGTATGAATGCCTTTAGACAAGATAATAATTAAAAGAAATTTTTTTAGGGTTGCTAACCGAGGTGGGTCCCTAACGGGTTTCATTTCGGTTTTCCCCGTGTAGCCTACTCGGACCGGCTAGTCGTCCAAACCGGGACGAGGGGTTACATAGGCATTTCAGATTGTAACACCCTCTTCCCGGTCTGGTAGAGAACCTGGTCGGAGATGTCGCCAATGATCAATGTCGGTAACTGTACAGTAAAAACCGATGATATATATATTATAACTCGATTAATGAATGCTAATATTACAATGTTACAATAAATATGACTCTAAGGTAGTCAATTAATTAATCAATTTATCAATATGGATTCAAATGCAATGTAATCAGTGTTTAGGGACCAAATTGTAAAATTTAGAAAATCAAGGTCCTTTCTAGTAATTAATAGTACTAATATTAAATTAGAGTCATAATATACAAACATGCCAAATTCCAATGAGCTTTGAGGTCTACATCATGTTCATTTAACTCTACCAATATTAAGGGCTATTTTTATAAAGTTTACAAACCAGTTTAGGCCAATAATAAAATTACCTACCTCGGTATCGGTACTCGAAAGGTCGTACCAGTATGCCTATTCAAAAAAAATTCAGTGGCAAAATTTAGTTTCGATACAGGGTAATATGTGCTGGTACTCGTGAGGCCGTACCGATACTATCTAATCATGTATCGGTACCCCTTGTGAACAAACCAAAGTTACAAATTCCAGTGACGAAAATCGGTATCGATACGGGTCACGACGTACCGGTACCAGCCTATGGGCAAATAGGGGATTAGTACAGGTCCTTTCCGTACTGGTACCCAACAAGTATTCAAATTTCCAGTGTTGAAAATTCATATCGACACACCCAAACTGTACCGGTACCCCATTTAATGGTTTGGTCCAAATATGCACATTGGTATCGATACACATCTACCCTTATCGGTACGCTCTGTTCTGTAATATTATAAATTTCTGATTTTTGCATTATTTACCTAACCAAAACATGTCCAATGATTCCTTAATCAATACCAATGGTTTCCAATAAGTTCTATGACCTAATATTCATGCTAATGTCTCATTTTAACATTTTTAGCAACATATAAACTAATGGAGTGTAACTTAACCAAATATGTCATCTTCGTTGCCATTCCAATTTCCCAAAACATACCATATATGCGTAATTTAAAGTTACACATTCAAAACATGTCCATTATGCCACTTAGACATACTAGAGTCATATGCCACCATTCTAGGAGTTCAAGGGTGAATGTACATTACAAAAAGGGGACTCAGAGGTGACTTGCGACCGACTAACCACGATCCACTTCACTAAGCTATAGAACATGAAAATGTATGCAATGAACTATGTTAGGCTTACATAGCCTAGTGAAGTAGTTATCAACAATAACAAATTAAGCGGTAATGCATGCCAATGAGTTCATTGTTATAAGTGTATATATAAAAACCATAATATAACATATTAGGCATGTGATAAACATAATCTAACAATGTACATGCATACTATGAACTTTGTGTTCAAAATACTCATTTTCCTTGGATTGAAGTAACCGATAGATAAACGAATTCCCATCCAACATCGCCAAGCTAAGAAGTCAATAAACGGTCTATCCCTCCACATCGCCAATGACCAATACACATGCATCCTGCCAATATCACCAATAAGGGTTTTAACCCAAGGATCATAGTCCATCGTACATGAACTCAATAAATTCTATGACATGCCAATTGTATCCAATGTCTACCAATATCCAAGGATTCAATATGTAAGCCAATAATATTCATGTAAATCAATGCTTACCTTGTTTAATATTATCAATGTTAATAATGGCTATAGCATTTAAATTACTAATACTTACCGCAATGATGAAAAATGCTTACAACAATGATGAACATTGCAAAGGAATGACACCTAGCCACTCTCATGACACAACTACACCCATTGATGGCTCCGAAGCTATTGAGGCTCTTGGATTACAATTTTCTTGCTAAGAGGCTTGTTAGGTGTTGGTGAATCCTCTCCACCAATAGATTGAGCTATATAGAAAACATGTAAGTTTATAAAAAATTCATTCCTAGATATTCAACGGTTATAAACAATATCCAAAACTATTTCTAACTATCAAGCACAACACATAATCTTAAGAATCCATGGGAAAATTAGTTAGGGTTTTGATAGGTTCGATTTCATGATTTCTTCATGAATTCATCATGGAAATCAATAGATATTCAATGGGTTTACCTTGTTTAATTGCTAGGAACTAGCTAGAATCAATAAATCAAAGTAAATCAAAGTTTAGATGTAGCTTCAATAGAGGCGCGTGCTTAGGTAAAAGAATGGGAGGTGCTTGCTTATGATCCTTTAGCCCAATAGCACTAATAAGTAATTTGTTATCTTTAATTCTCTATTTCCTTTCTTTTAATTAGTATAGATAGTTTAACAAACCTTCATGTGAAGGAATCTCACCTTCAATGTGTACACACGACGAATTTGAATAAAAAATAATATTATTTTAGAACTAATCTAGGAAATATAGAATTTTGGGTGCTAGTTTGATAATATTAGAATTTAGGGGGCGTTTTTTGATTTTTAAGCCCGAAGGATGTGGTCTATTGAATTGGAATTAGTTAACTTTTTTATGCTTGAGTTTGCATTGTTTTTAGCAAAAGGATATCGTTCAAAGATAAGTTGTGTCTACTGGAGAAAACTTAGTTGACTCAGTGGGTCATCTACCCATCTGACATGGCAACTTAGTTAAAAAATTCATTAAATTACGTATTTAATGAATTGTTGATTATCAATTTCTTTTTGGGTAATCTTCACCAGTGGTCCCTTTCGTTTATGGAATGTTATATTTTGGTCACCAAAAATCAAAAACGATTATTCTAGTCACTTACGTTTAGAATCGTTTCTATTTTGGTCCCTTGGTCGTTAGACTCTGTTACTTAAAAAAATTAATTTCTAATTTAACCCCCAAACTTTCAAAATTTTATTTTTCACCATCTTCCCCAAAAATTATAAAACTAAAACCCCAGAAAATTAATTCAAAACCCTAACGATGAATACAACTGGGTCACTTTTTGGATTACGAACAAAGCAACGACTTTGAATCTCTGAGGAGATTTCGTTATAGACAACTTCAGAAAGGGTAGTTTTACCCATACCACCCATTCCTCAAAGTCCTATTATACGATTGTCTTTTTTTAATCAGCCGCAACATCGTTTCTTTCTGATCATCTCCAACCAAACCATCAGAAATGTGTCTGGATTTGCGATTCAACTCTTGTATGACCCATTGAACCACATCTTCAATGTGCTCATAATCATGTCTGGAAAATGGAGTGTCAGAAAACAAATACAAGTCAAGTGCAAGGAGATGAAATATTTGGTTACCTATCGGATGTGCGTCGTATAGGAAACCCTTGTATTTGAGCAACTTTAGCCAAGTGCTCTTTCCCTTGTGTTTCACCCAGTTTCTGCACATCAGAAGTTTTAACGTGGTAAAAGATGGGCAGAACAATATGGTTTCGAGTGCGCTTGCACCTCATGATGTCAAAGAGTTGAGCCGAACAAGATTCCGAAGAAACATAGGCTTTAGATAAAACGACTATTGAGAGATCTCAGGGTTAAGAAAATTGGGAGGAGACATTTATTCTGGTGCCTTTCAAAGCTTTGAGTAGATGACTGGTGAATTTGAGACGCGTGTCCTCACCAAAGCTCAACAACACTTGATGCTTCCTCAACTTTTGTATAGCATAGTCAACAATATGGTTGATGTGCTCGGTTTCAGGTCTAGCAAATAACCAAAAAAATATATATCCATATCAGATCTAAAACAAAGTTAAGTCAAAGATAAGAAGATAGTTACATGTCGTCCTCGCCCTTTATATGAATTCCTTCTTCTAACGTTCCAACTTCAGCAAAAGCAGCTTTCCATCGCTGCACTTTATCATGTGATATCTCTTCGTTTGATTCATGGTCCTTAAAGTATTCTTCGAAATCCCCGCGAATATTTTGCACATCGGAGCGATTGACACCGTAAAAGATGGGAAGAACCATATGTTGTTGATTGCGCTTGCGATCCATGATGTTAGAGAGTTCGGTTAAGCATATGTCCGACTTAGCATACTCGGCGGACAAAATGATTATGGAGAGTTTTGAGACTGCAATTGCCTGTATAAGTTGTGCTAAAAAATCCTTCCCATTTTCCAGTTTTTTTTCATCGAAGAAGACACTCAATTCCTTGCCTTTCAAAGCTTGGAGTAGTTGGGTGGTGAAGTTATGTCGTGTTTCAAATCTGAAGCTCAAGAAAACATGAAACTCCCACTGAGGAGAAGGGGGGAAGAATCCTTCAATTCACAACAAGGGGATGAAAAATACTTGAATTGACGAGAGGGGGAGAAAAGATACTTCAACCCAGAAGAAGAGGATGAAGAATACTTCAATTGACGAAAAGGGGAGAAAGAGTACTCCAGTTGACGACAAGAGGAAGAAGAATACTTCAATCGACAAGAGATTATCTAATCTCTTACACTCAATGTAAATCCAAAAAGTGACCCAGTTGTATTCATCGTTAGGGTTTTGAATTAATTTTCTGGGGTTTTAGTTTTATAATTTTTGGGAAGATGGTGAAAAATAAAATTTTGAAAGTTTGTGGGTTAAATTAGAAATTAATTTTTTTAAGTAACGGAGACTAACGGCCAAGGGACTAAAATAGAAACGATTCTAAATATAAGTGACCAGAATAATCGTTTTTGAATTTTGGTGACCAAAATAGAACACACCCTAAACGAAAGGGACCACTGGTGAAGATTACCGTTTTTTAACCAGTCCTAATAAATTTTTAGCAGACTTTTGAAAAGGTCTCTTCAAAATTTACCCCCATACACTGTATTAAAAAACACCCTTTTTTATTTGTCTTCACCATTTTTACTATATAAAGTATTATCTAAACTCATGTTCTCACCCAATTTTCAGTTAAATAGTGAAAATGAAAAAAAACTTTTACCTCTCCAAAAACTCCAATGAACATGCCTATCTCCTCAAATGGTCTGCAAACTCTCTATGAAGGAACCATATCAGATTATACCAAACTGGACATTGAAATTAAACAATTTATCAAGCGTTTATTGGAAATGGGAGAGGGTCCGAAGATGAAGATGGTTATTGCAATTGACTCTCCACTTTTGATGCTGATGAAGATTTTGAAGAGAAAATATATATGGCTCCTACTTGTATTTCACTGTCGATAAGTTTCAAAGGACAAAATATGAAAAAGAAGAAGCTGTTTGAAGGTACTCCTCCATCATCTAAGAAGAAAGTTAAAGTCGAAGTTGCTGAAGAGAAGACTGATGGGCCAAAAATTTCTCCAGAAATTATTAATGTCGATTCATAATAGTAATCTACAAAGTGAAATTAAAAGTGAAAATTAAGCGATGATGATACCAAATTACTGTTCGGTTTGATCAGTTTAATGTTTTAAATAAAAATATTTATATTTTGTCGAATTACTGAAGTTTTGTATCAAGAGAAGACTGAAGTTTTAATTTCCAATTATTTTTTTAATAAAGAACAAATAAGACGCAAATTAAACTGTTTATATAAATCCATAGAAGAATCAAATTTTATTAATTTTATTAGATTGAAAGAAACACCCAAAACAACATTTACATGCAAACTTACTTATAGTTCAGTAGAAAATACTCTTCTTTTAGGGGTTCTTTATCCTTCTCCGTGGTGAACGACAACACTAGGGACTTCAAAGGTGGTTCGATCCAACGGCGGATCTACAAGATCGAGAAATGCAATTTCGATTTTTCTTTTTAAGATCTACACCTATTTCATACGATTTTGAGAAAACTGACTATATATTTGAGTTTAGGAATGAAAAAGGATGAAGAAAAATATTTTTTTAGTTGTTCATCGTTGCCGGAGTTAGACCCGCGGTGGTAAGCGGTGGTGGGCGGTGGACGTGAAATGCAGAGAGTGGAGAGCATTTTTTTTGAAGTCTAAGGGATTAAACAAATGAAAAAAATTAGCCTTGTGACACTTTAAATGAAAACAACAAAATGACACAAGCTGTGGTGGGGAATCGCGTAGCATTTTTGGTATTTATTACCTTTCAAGTCTAGTCATTTTTACTTATTTTTCATTTAAGTCTCGATTTTTCTTTTTGGTTTAGATTTAATTCAATGTAACTATAATTTAATTTGGTTTAGTTACAATTCGGCTATTAAGTTTTAATTCCTTTTAATTTAACTTTTAGGAATTAGGTTGCTATAAATTTTTATTGTTTTATTCATTTTATCCTTTAATTTGCAATTAAACTATTACCTTGACTTATCAATTATGCTAATTATGTAATTAAATCGTTAACTAAAACACTTTAACAAAAAAATAATAATAAAAGAGTGTTATATAAACACGAACATTAACGAACAAAACATAGAAACGCATATCAATTGCTCATTGTCTTGAAACCACTAAAATCCATGTATATCAAGAATTATAACAAATTTAGAACTAACAGATTTGAAAGAGTCATAATTTCTCCATTGATGCTAAATCTCGTTTGACATTCTAACAATTGTATTATGCTAGTTTGAACCTCTTTTCACCTCCTGTCTTTGGGTCAATATAATTTAAACCTGCAAGTACGATCAAGTGTAAATATCACATATTCAATAAATACTTAACATTTGTTGTTTACCTATTTTTCAAGTTATTTCTTGATACAAAATGTATGACTATATATTATTAATGAGAGTAGTGAGAAATAATACTTAACATTTGGGGTCAAAATGCACAAAATTATGTTTACTTACTTGACATCGCTTGTGTAGTTTTCTCATTCTGTAAGAAATAGTACATATAAAAAGCGAAGTAATATCTTCCTAAAGTAAATGAGTGATAAACGTTATTTATTACATGTATAACTTACCGATGTTACTTGAAATGGAATTCCATATGCGCTTGTATGAGGCCAAACGACCTAAAATGAAAAGAAGTCAAAAATCATTATCAAACCAACAAGATAAAAATCATTAAATTCTAATATTGTTTAACTTACCGAAACCATTTGAAATTGAGGATTGTGAGCCATAACACTTTTAGGATGATTACCTTGATTCCACTGTGAAAAAAATACAAAATATCTTTAATATTTTTTTCGATTTCATTGCTATTATACACCCAATAAACAAGTAATTGTAAGTAAAATAAATATTGCTCTTTAAAAATAAACTTACATGTGCAGTAGAGGAGCTAGAAGTGTATTGTGACATTATTGGGTAAGACGTCTCATTCATTTGGTATTGGCCCTGTAAGAAGAAAAATTAAATCATACTTATTTTATTGATATTTAACAATTAATGGAAATGAGTTAAGCAAGTAAGACTTATATATTTTTAATACATGGACATGTTCTTGATTGCGCCTTTTAGAATGTAGGTCATTTTCATACCCTTTTCTTTTGTTTGGCTTCTTCCCTTTGCCTCTACGATCTATTGGGTCCTTGACTTCTTTTTGGCGATTCAAACCATTATCTTGATTGTTAATTTCTTTTCCATGTGCATTTGAAAGATGTCTTCCGTAAACCTTACCAATTGTACTCACAACTTGAGGATGTTCTTGACATTCTTCGGCCAATACTTTCAATTGTGCTTTCGCGCCACGCAAGGTTTCCATAAGAAAAGAGTATGGTTTATCGCCTATGATTGCCATTGAAGATAAATCTTCAAATTCTTTATGCAAATCGAAGTATCTCTTGGCTTGTGGATTTTTATATGGGGTATAATAAGGCATTACGATTTTAGTGTAGCCCCTAACCAAATCTTTTCTCCATCGAGACAAGATGTATTTTTCGGGTACGCAATCCACATCTTCCTTGTGATATACACGAATCACATGAGAGCACAAAATTCCTTTGAATTCAAAATTTTTACACTCACAATTCACATCACAAGCGACTTTATCCAATGTCACTTTAAATTGTTGTCGATGTGGCCATTTAGCCTTCTTTGTCACCACTTCATACACACATACTCTTTCATCATCTTGGACTTTTCTTGCACTAGTATATGTTACCATACGTACTTGTCCTTGAAACTACTCAAATTGTTTTGATGTATAGAGACGTTGAAACACACTTTCACTCACATACTCGGTAAAACACATGGTTGGCTTGTTAATTGATCTGAAAGATTCATTTTTCCTCCTCATTTTCTCGTTAACCTAATGCGAGACAGTATTGCTGAACAAATTCTTTCAAATTGGTATTGAGGTTCACAAATGCTTTGAAAAAATTGTTCATACTCTTACTGCGTTGTGTACTAGACATTGAAGCCCAGAAGTCACCCTTGAAAAATACAGGAACTCATTGATGTCTTAAATTAAACATCTCATTAAACCAATTGACCTTTTGCAGCTTATATTTGACACCAATTTCTTCCCATTTCTTTTCGAACTCTTCAATGCTAAGAGAATCATGTAGAGCGTGTCATAATTCCTTGCGAATTTTATCTCTATCTTCATTAAAATTCAAGTGTTTCTTGGCATTTCTCATAATATGCCAAATACACCATCGACGTTTCGTATTTAGAAATACCTTCTCAATTGTATTTCTTGTAATTTAAAAGTTAACATACATAAATAATTAAAAATAACATTTAAATAAAATTCACATTAATTATAATAAAATGATGACGCCTTTCCTTCCCTATATGCTTACTAATTAAGAAGATTAAAATAGAATTAAAAAAATATATAAAAAAACTAAAACTAAAGTTAAAGTGTTAAAAAAAATACCTATAGCCATGCATTGATCGGTAATAATACCATGTGGAGCTTTTCCTCCCATACATGATAGCCATGTCTTGAACAACCAAACATAATTGTTTGTATCTTCGCATGAAATTAGAGCACACCCAAGCAAAATCGATTGGTTATGATGATTCACACCTATAAATGGACAAAAAGACATCATGTACCTATTCCTCAAGTAAGTGGTATCGAATGATACAACATCTCCAAAATCTTCATATGTAGCTCTACACCTTCCATCAGCCCAAAATACATTTTTAAGTGTACCATCATCGCTTGTGTCGTACATGTAAAAGAAATTTTTATCTTTAGAATACATTTCTATAAAATGTTTCTCCATAGCAGCAAAATCACATTCTTGAACACACAAACGTCTATGCTTACTCACTAGATTTCTACAATCTTTTTCAGAGAAAGGAACTGCACCATACCCTCCATAACGCACTGCAAATGTGGTAAAATTTCTACCAATAGGTACCTCGGCCTTTTCATTAGTCAACATAATCTCTTTGTTGCGTGGACTAATGTATCGATAATTAGGCATGAATTTAGAATTTGAGGGATCCAAGGGGTGGTTATGCTCCAACACCACAGTGGTTAGTTTCCATTGCTCAATTTTGTTGTCAAATGTGGTTGTTATTTTAGCTTTACAACTGGTAATTTGAGTACGTGATGGCTTTGACGGGTCTTTTCCTTTGAGAATAAACTTTCCTTCTTTTATACATGCTAGTCTTACCCTTGTGCAACCATTGACATTGTCACCTTCAACTCCTTTAGCACTTTGTGATCCTCTAATTTTTATTTGAAACTCATTTTGCCTTCCAAATTCAAGATAGTAACCAATTACATCATCATAAGACACAAATGTCATCCCTACATTCGGACTAGCAAGTAGCTCTCCATGTGTAGTAGGTGTAGGTTGATCGACTACAACTTCACAACCTTCATCTACCGTCAAATTGTCATCTTCTTCGATCTCATTTCTTATCATATCCGAATCTGAGTCAAAGTTAAAGTCCGTAGAAGAAGCGTCATTGTTACCACCTTGAGTAGTATATTCGATGTTTAATCTATCATTGTACCTTTCCTAAATATAATAATGCAAAGATTGAAATCAAAACACAATAGCAAAACTATAATGACATAGTATCTATGTAATTAAAAAACAATAAGAATAAGATAAAGTAAACTTTATTTATTTTTTGATATGTTCACTTCAAATATTTTTTTAATGTGCTGTTTACGAGTAAAAAAAGTATGATATTAATAACAATAGGTGACTTACACTTGAGTTGTACTTGAATTCTTTTGTTGAAGATGAACAGGAACAACTCAAAGGCGTGGCAAAACTCCTTCAAATGCTGTAATTTTTAGAGGGGCTAAGCTACTGTAATTTTAGAGGAAGGAAAGAGTGTTAAACGACAAAATTTTAAAGGCTAAAGGGTCAAATTTGCCCCTGTAGTAATCCGAAATCAGCAATGTTGCCCCTAATTTTTTTTTCTGTAATTTTGCCCTCAAAGTCAGTCAATTGTAGAATGTTCCCCTTTGACCGATTTTGACCGTTAACTGCTGACGTGGCAGTTAACGGTGCTAACGGGGCAATTTTACCCTCGAAGTCATTCATGCAATTTTGCCCTCGAAGTCATTAATTGCAACACTTTTACCCTTGGTTTATTTAGTTTTCGAATAAAATTGGATAAATCATTTGGGTTTTTTCGAGTTGAACTTTAACAAACAGAATATAGGAAAAATCGATTAACAAATTGATATAAATATCTTTTGAGTCCCTAGTAATTTTAAAAATAAGCAAAATGAGAACTCTCACAAAAAATCAAAATATTATTCAATTTTTAAAAAAAATCTATAAACTTAATAAAAATAAATACAATATTAAAAAAATTATTGAAATAAACCAACGAGAAGCGTGTTAATTGAACAGTGAACGCGAAATATGCTATTCGAACGATGTTCGATTGACACACTTACCGATGATGGGTTGTTAGGAAAAAATGTACGATGATCATTCGAGTAGCATAGTTCGCGTTCACCGTTCAATTAACACGCTTCTCGTTGGTTTATTTCAATAATTTTTTTGAATATTGTATTTATTTTTATTAAGTTTATAGATTTTTAAAAAAATGAATAATATTTTGATTTTTTGTGAGAGTTCTCATTTTGCTTATTTTTAAAATTACTAGGGACTCAAAGGATATTTACATCAATTTGTTAATCGATTTTTCATATATTCTGTTTGTTAAAGTTCAACTCGAAAAAACCCAAATTATTTATCCAATTTTATTCAAAAACTAAATAAACCAAGGGTAAAAGTGTTGCAATTAATGACTTCGAGGTCAAAATTGCATGAATGACTTCGAGGGTAAAATTGCCCCGTCAGCACCGTTAACTGCCACGTCAGCATTTAACGGTCAAAATCGGTCAAAGAGGAACATTCTACAATTGACTGACTTTGAGGGCAAAATTACGGGAAAAAAAATTAGGGGCAACATTGCTGATTTCAGATTACTACAGGGGCAAATTTGACCCTTTAGCCAATTTTAAAAGGCTGCTTTACAATAGCACATTTAAGTGTCTTTATGCCAAATGTCAAACACGTATTTCCCATAAAATATTAATTATATAATATTTATTGTTTTGAAAATGATTAATTGGATAAACATATATTAATTATATTATATTTATGACCTTAAAAATTGTTTATTAACCTTGAAATTTGTTTATCAAAATATTTATTATATTACATTTAATAATTACCACGTCATATGACACATCAGCTGGGTAGATAATTCAGTGGATAGATGTAGTATTCTCCGTTTCTACTTCATTGGCATTTGGCATGTGGGATTGGTATAAATGCTTGGTACAATTCAACTCTAGCTGTTTTTTATAAGAAATTCAACGCTAGCTGTTTTCATAAACTATAAGAGAAGTTGGAGATCTATCAATTAGAATTAAAATAATATTTATCATCAATATAGCATAAATTTAGTTGATTTCATAAGTCATCCTATTCATTTTTGTTCCACGTTCATCAACAAATCTTAATTGGTTTGAGAAATTATATCATAGATTCGGCTCGTCACGTTATTCTTGGTCACAACCAATAAAAAATATCTATTTTATTAAATTTTTCTATGTCATCTTTTTACCAAGTGAATCTACAATTGGTAAAAATAATTTTTAATTTATTTACAGTAGATCTGAGTGAAGATTAACTTGGTAAAAAGATGATATGAATTTTTTTTAATAAAATAGATGTTTTTTATTGGCTGAGACCATGGATAACATGGCGAGCCGAGCCTATGATATAATTTCTCTAATTAGTTTATAATAAAGACCTACTCAAGTGTCAAACCCTCATGATCGGATCCACCGAAATCCTGAAGAAATTTTTGGATATGAAACTTCGGTCAAATTTAGGAGAGTCTAACGTATAGCAGGTTACGATACGGTTATCATGCGGCACTAACTAAAATATTATAAAACACAGAATTTAAAATTTTATTTATCAACTTAAAATTTTACAATTTTGATAACATTTTAAGTTGGTCTCACGACAAGTATCAATACTCGAAGTCAAATTTTGATATTTAACCACCAACCTAAAATATTATAAAACAATATAGGGTAAACTACATAAATGACCACCTTACTATTGCAAAAGTTGCGATCTGACCACATTACTTTTTTTCGTCACAATTAAACCACCAAACTATTTAAATGGTATCAATGTGACCACCAACCGTTAAAGGTTAACGGAAGGGTGACGTCGCAGTTAAAAAAATAAGGGTATAATTACACATTTGGTCCTTATTACTTATACACTCTATCAATTTAGTCCTAATTTTAATTTAATAAAATAAATTTATTATTTAATTATTTGGTGACACGTGTCACCACCTTATTGAAAGACTCTAATTATTTTTATTTAATTTAATTAATTAATTTCCCCCTCCAATCAGGTGATGACACATGTCACCTGATTGGGGGAAAGAAAAATCAAAGGTAAAAAAATTCCATTGTGGGGACTTGAACCTAGGTCTTTCAAGAGAAAATGAGACATGCTTACCGCTAGACCAAATTTATTTTTGGGATGTTTCATAGAACGTTTAGTATATGTATTAATCTTTTCTGGGTAAAACAAAAATCCATTTTTGACCGTATCTGCCTCCCAAGGAACATACCAAAATTGCAGACAGTGAAAGTGAGAGTGAAATTTATCTTCATCGAATTTCGGCGTATAGGTCCTTTGCATTGCAGCCTCACAAATTCGCTACTGTTTTCTTGCTCCCGTGACGATAAAAATCTTCAAACTCATCCAAATGTGACAAATTTCAGGATAGATTTGATGGAAAAATCCACGATTTTGATGTATCTGTACGAACTAGCCACATGTAAAAATCTCAAGGCCATTGGAGCTTGGGAACTAGTATATATGAAACATTATCCTGCTATGGTATTCAGTAGAAATCAGAACCAGAAACTTTAAAACTAGAATGGATTTATAGAATGACAGGAGCTTGTCAGACTATTTAGAGCAGTGTCGCCGTCTCCATTGCCATTAAAGTAGGTATAATTCTATGCACAGTTTCTGTTGCTAGCTGCTAAAATCATGTACTCTTCATGTATGCTAGAGTTCATGTAGGAGATACTTTTCCCGCACCGAATTTTAGTAGATGTTTGATAAAATGTTACTTCGATTGATGAGCATTTCTGACTTGGTTAATGTATGCAGCCTTACCTGCATTCACCGGAGAGAAGTCAGAAATGGAGAAAGGAACGGCCATGGGGCTGCAGGACGGTGATCGACTAAAATAATATGAAAGACCCAAAACATTCTCATATATCCCAAAAACATGTTTGGCCTAGCGGTAAGCATGTCTCATTTTCTCCTCAAAGACCTAGGTTTGAGTCCCCACAATGGCATTTCTAAGTCAAAGACCTAGGTTTGAGTCCACCTTTCAATCCCTCACAATGGCTCAATCAATTTCTAAGTCAAGTCATGGCCTATACTTCCGACAATTTCTTCATGGAAGATTCTCAATCCATCTCCAAGCCACTTTACTTAGACCTGACAAACTTGACCTGAGACCCGAGAACCGAACCGAGATTCGAAATCTATCCGAACACGATGACCTGAATTTGATTTGAAACCCAAAATAAACCGAACATAAATCGAAACCGAATTTCAATTGAACCAAAAATAGACATGAACTGGTTTTCAACCGAACTGAATGGACCCAAGCCGATTTTTAACTAAGCCAAATGGAACCGAACCGAAGGCTACCCGAAATAAAGAAAATATATTAAAATAAATAAATAAAGGTGCGATGTGAACTGTCGCACAAATTACCAAAAAGTCAAAAATACATGCTACATAAATTTGTATATGGAAAAACTTAACTCGACCGAAAACCCGACTAAAACCAATCGATCTCCTATTAACCCGAAATCAACCGACCCAAAGTCAACTGAACCGAAAATCAATCGACCCAATGTTTTGACTTGATACCGAAATGGAATCACAATAGACCCAAACTAAAACTGAACCGAACTTAAACCGAGTGTAGTTAGACTCGAAATGACCCAAATCAAAATAACCCGAAATGAATGAGCCATTTGCCACCTCTAATTGTACTTCAATGGGGGTGAACTACCTATATTGGAAGAATAAGATGAGATTGTTCATCCAATCCAATGACTACCTCATTTGGGATGTAGTGATAGATGGACCATCTATCCCTATGAAGAGAGAAGGAGACCGACCCATCCCTAAGGAAAGACAAGAGTGGACTGATGATGATCGAAAGAAGCTACAATTCAACGCCAAAGCTATGCACATCTTGTTTTGTGCTCTTGGACCGGATGAGTATGCCAAGATCTCTTCTTGATCGAGTACCAAAGAGATTTGGAACTATCTAGAAGTTACTCATGAAGGCATAAACGAAGTGAAGGAGACCAAGATTGGGCTCCTCAATATAAATTATGAGAACTTCAAGATGGAACTGGATGAAAATGTAAAGTCGATGTTTGATCGATTCTCTGTCATTGTAAATGGGCTCAAGGGCCATAAAGAAATCATCTCAAAGGATAGACTTGTTTGAAAGCTCATCTACTCTCTTTTGGAATCATGGGATTCAAAGAAGACCGCCATCACCGAAGCTAAGGATTTTAAGGACTTGAAGCTTGATGCTCTCATGGGGTCTCTTCTCACTCGTGAACTAATGAGACAAGGAAAGAAGGATGAGGAGAAGAAGAAGAAGAAGAAGAAAGTGGAGAAGAAGAAATTTTGAATTGCTCTCAAAGCTTTACGAGATGAGAGTGATTCTAGAGAGGAAGAAGATGAAAAGATAATTATGCTAGCAAGAGAAACAGAAGGTTTATGAAGTCCAACCGAGGAAGAAAGTTCCAACGAAGAGAGAGCTTCAAGAACAAATCAAAGGAGGAAGAGAATGACCAAATCATTTGCTATGAGTGCAAAAATTCGGGGCACATCAAGTTCAATTGTCCCCAACTAAAGAAGACGAGCTTTGGGAAGAAGAAAAAGAAGCTCAAAGCTCACGTGGCTACTTGGAGCGGTGAAGACTCATCCGATAAGGAGGAGCAAGAGATAGCCAACCTATGTCTCATGGCACTTGAAGAGGATCCTAAGGTAACCTTTAATTCATCTACATTTGATTTTACATTCGATGGGCTTCAAGAAACATATGATGAATTACAAGAGGTTTGTGATGAACTGTTTTGGAGTTCAAAGAATCTATTTTGAAAAACAAGAAAATTATTTTGTATTTGAAAAATGAAAATGATTCTTTGTCCAAAACTAAGATGAAGCTTGAAAGAAAAGTTGAGGATATGCAAGCAAAACAAATAGATTTTGAAAAGAAAAATCAAGACTTGCATAACTTGCTTTCAAGAGTCCATGATGATCACAAAAACGAAGTGGGTGATCTTAAAGCTTCTTTGAACAAAGTTGGGACAAACCATTTTGAAAAAGGAAATCATTAAAAATCCAACTGCGTGAAGATGAACTTTAATGGATATAAACATAGATGATTCCAAAGGCCATCTAAAGGTAACAATGTTAGGGGTGTTTGGGTTCATAAGGAACTCTTAGCTTCTAATAATGATGATCTTATTGCTTCTTGGATTCCTAAGGGAACTAAAATTTTGGGAGCTAATACTCATAGACCCAAAAGAATTTAGGTACCAAAAATCAAGACTTGAGTCTATGTTTACAGGGGGAGCATTGCTACAAGGCCTAAAATACAAGCTCAAATTCATGGTACCTTGATAGTGGATTCTCGAGACACATGAACGGTGACAAGAGTCGGTTCATGGATCTAAAGCTAAAGAGCGGAGGAGTAGTGACTTTCGGTGATAACTCCAAAGGCCACATTGAAGAAATTGGTTTCATTGTAAATCACTCTTCTATATTTATTGAGAATGTTTAATATGTCAATAGTCTAAAGCATAATTTTTTAATCATAAGCCAACTTTGTGATAAAGGATTCAAAGTCATGTTTGATTCTAATGGTTGCAAAATAATTGACATTGCATCTATCAAAATTTTGCTTATAGGTCATAGAATAGGAAACATTTATATGGTGCATTTAGATGACATTCATATTTCAAATGCATGCTTTATCGCTAAAGATGAGTATGATTCGTGGTTGTGGCATAGAAAACTAGGAAATGCTAGTATGAATGTTTTGAAAAAATTAATTTATAATGATCTAGTAAGAGGTTTGCCTAAAATCAAGTTTTCTCTAGATAAAATTTGTGATACATGTGCAAAAGGCAAACATAAAAGAGTTTCCTTTAAATCCATTAATGATGTGTCAACTATTAGGATATTACAATTGATCCATATATATCTTTTTGGTCCTATTAGAGCTATGAGCTTGGGTGGAAAACAATATGCTTATGTGTTTGTTGATGATTACTCTAGATTTACTTGAGGATCTATTCTTAAGTACAAAAGATGAGGCTTTAGAAAAATTCATCATATTTTCAAAAGCAAACCAAAATGATGTTGGTTACTCTATTTCACATGTTAGGAGTGACCATGGAACATAATTTCAAAATCTTAGTTTTGAAGAGTTTTGTAACTCAAATGGAATTAGCCTTATTTTGTTGGCTCCTCGTACTCCTCAAAAAAATGAGGTTGTAGAGAAGAAAAATGGAACTTTAGAAGATGGCTAGAACCATGCTTTGGGAAAATAATTTGCCAAAATATTTTTGGGCAGAAGCCACAGATACCGATTGTTATATTATTAGTCGGGTAATGATTAGGTCACTTTTAAAGAAAATACCTTATGAGCTTTTTCAAAAAGAAAAGGCTTAATATTAGCTATTTTCATCCTTTTTGGATGCAAATGTTTTGTTTTAAACAATGGAAAAGACAATTTAGGCAAGTTTGATGCAAAAAGTGATGAATGCATTTTTCTTGGTTACTCTTTAAACTCTAAAGCTTATCATGTATTTAATAAATAAACTTTAGTGGTTGAAGAGTATATTCATGTTGTTTTCGATGATAACCTCCTTCCGAGAAAGGATACTTGTGATGGTGATATAGGGATTTTAAATACCAATGATGGCGAAGGACAATCATCAAAGGTAGATGAAGTTTCATCAAAAGAAGAACCACAAGATCTACCTCTAGAAGCCTTGAAGGACATATCTCTAAAGGAAAGAGAGGTCACCTACCCAAGGGAGTTCAACTATTTCAAAGGTGGTGAAATTTTGTGTGATCCATCCAAAGGGATAACCACTAGATCCTCTCTTAGAAATTCATGTAATTATATTGCATTTATCTCATGCATAGAGCCTAAGAATATCAAAGAAGCATTAAGTTATGATTATTGGATTATGGCTATACAAGAAGAGTTAAAACAAGTTGAGAGAAGTCAAGTTTGGACATTAGTTGATAGGCCTAGTAATAAATATAATATAGCTACTAAATGGGGTTTTTAGAAATAAACTAGATGAAAGTGATAACATAGTGAGAGGCAAAGCTAGATATGTTACTCAAGGTTACACTCAAGAAGAATGAATTGATTTTGATGAATCCTATGCACCCGTAGCTAGAATGGAAGCTATTAGGATGTTGCTTGGATTTGCATGTTTTCATGAATTCAAGCTTTTTCAAATGGATGTTAAAAGTGCTTTTCTAAATGGTTTTATAAATGAGGAAGTGTATGTGGAACAACCTCCTAGTTTTGAAGATTCAAAATATCTAAACTATGTTTTCAAACTTTCAAAAGCTTTATATGGTTTACAACAAGCTCCTAGAGCTTGGTATGAAAGATCGTCAAATTTTCTAGTTGAAAAAAGTTTTGACAAATGGAAGGTTGATACTACACTTTTTATCAAAAGAAAAGGCAGAAATATTTTAGTAGTTCAAATTTATGTTGATGATAACTTTTTTGTTCTACTAATGTCTCTCTTTGCCAAGAATTTGCTAAGTTAATGCAAGGGGAGTTTAGAATGAGCATGATGGGGGAACTCTCATTTTTCTTGCGACTCCAAATCAAACAAAGGAAGGATGTGATCTTCATCAATCAAGCAAAGTATGTTGGGTTGTGTGGTGCTCGATTCGTTCAACCGATTATGCTCACCAAGTGGTGGAGAGGTGGATATTTGGGTGGAAGGGTTGTGGAAGCTAGAAAGAATATTGACACAAAGATTTATAGTGGTTCGGCCTTCTAACAAGCACCTACATCCACTACCTTAGCTTCCCACTAAGGATTTCTCAATCAATCCACTAATTGATTCGTCCCCTTTTCTAGGATTAGGAGGAAACCCTTACAACCGATCAAGCTTCTACCCAAAACCTTGATCAAAACCCTCTTTTACAAAGAGACAATGAAAGCAAACTTAAACCCTCTAATAGGTGTTTGTTTGCACAATGAACCACTCACCCAAAACCTAAAACACTTGAGCAAATTTGACAATTTTGGCTCACTAGTGTTTGTCTAAACAAGAAATGACAAATTAAGCACTAAGACAATTTCTTGATCATTTGATGTTTGACAATATGAGCATTAGTCTTCTCTTGATGCTTGAAGGTCCCTTTTATACTCCCAATTGAGTTTGTAGCCGTTACTAGCCGTTGGGATCAAATTGGAGCCGTTGAGGACTTTATTTCCCTTCATAAATGCACTTCTGCAGCTACCAGTATCGATACACGTGGAACGGTATCGATACGGCCTTCATAGGAACTAGCCGTTGAGCTCTTGCCAGCTGAGGCGTATCGATACGCTTGAGGGCGTATCGGTACGGGTGCACATTTAAATGGTCGTTGGGAAATAGCCGTTGGGGTAGTTGAAATGGGATCGGTACGCTTACCTGGCGTATCGAAACGATCCCGACCGTATCGATACGGCAGAGGCCTGTATCGGTACGGGGTTTGACAGTAGCCAAGTTTGGGCAAAATGGTATCGGTACGGGTACAACCGTATCAATACTGGACGTTGAAAATACAAGTTTGGCTGTTTAAAACATGAAAAATCTTTGCCAAAAACCTTTTAAAATATCTCAAACATAATTTCAAGTTGTTTGGACTTAACACAAGTTTTAAATTCTTTTCAAATTAGTCCAAAACATTTTTCAATTATTATATCAAAACATTAGTTCTACAAAGTACATCAAGGATATGCTCAAGAAGTTTGACTTTGAGAATGTGAAGCCTCAAGCCACTCCAATGAGCTCATCTACAGCTTGACAAAGATGAAAGAGGTAAATGTGTCGATCTTAAACTTTACAGAACTATGATAGGATATTTGCTTTATCTTACCGTAAGTAGACCAAATACCATGTTTAATGTTTGCTTGTGTGCTAGATTTCAAGTTAGTTCTAGAGAATCGCATTTACAAGCCGTTAACAGAATATTTAGATACCTTAAAGTTATACCTAGTGTAGGTCTTTGGTATCCTAGATACTCATCCTTTAGTTTGCATGTTTATTCGGATGCAGATTATGAAGGTTGTAAGATAGATAGAAAGAATACCTCTGGTACTTGTCAATTCCTAGGTAACCTGCTTATATCATGGTTTTCTAAGAAATAAAATAGTGTTACGCTATCTACCACTGAGGCAGAATACATTTATGCCAGTTGTTGTTGTGACCAAATATCTTGATTTTTGCATAAGTTACAAATGTGTCGAGGTTATACTTTGCACCAAGTTCTCTACCATTGTCGCTCAACTGTACTTCATGAATATCAACATCCTCATTCTTCAGGCCCAGTATAGCTTCTACATCTTTAACTGATACAATAATTTTGTGTCCTTCAAACTCAATAACACTCTTTCGAACATAAAGACTTTCCATCAATTTCCCACATAGGTCCCGACGTAGAATGCGAGATTTTATATAAATTAACGACACAAAATCAATTTCTTCAAGAACAAGATCAATCCTCACCGTCTTCATTTCTTTTATAAAATCGTATAATTACTTTTGAGACTACACCTTGTGTCAAAAGATGTCTATGGGGGATAAGATAACAATTATTATGTCAATCTCAATATAAACTTATACTATATCAAACAAAGAATGTTTTTATACTTCTATTACCTTCTTCGGAACGCCTGATTTATAGTCTTTGTATGTCACCTTCTCTTCTCAGTTTCATCAAGCTAAGATTGTTTTTCTTCCTTCGATATTTTCTCCCATTTCTTGCCTAATTCTTTCCTAACCTACAAATGACAAATTCAAATGAATACGCCTTTAGCAAACATAAAAAACTACTGAAACCTACCACATTAGTCACTTTTCCCCAGTTTGCTTCATCCTCGTACATTCACCTTGATTGTAAAACATTAAAAATAACAAAGGTAACCATTCAATCATTCATTTTGAGATGCAATAAGAATACGTAAATATCAACTTACTAAAACTTAATGAAAGGAGGATATGTTTTTTTGTGCGTACGACCTGTCACATATGACCAACATCTCAACACCAGCAACTTCATCAAAAACATGGTTCAAATTTGAAGTTGTCATCCTAAAGATTAAATCTTCACATGAATCATTGCAGAAATAAAAAACCAACTCACCCATAAATAAACTTATCCTCATTACAAACAAATCTAACCTTTTTAGGTTCAAATAGATGGAAAGGGTAACATTTAAAAAAATTGAAACAAGACAAAATTTTCATTTCGAATCGATGAATAATATTCATTTTAAACATATTTCCTCTAACAAGAAATGGAATTACATACAAAAATTTCGAATTACAAACCATAGATTTCAATTATTCCACAAATAAACAAACTCAGGGTTTCGATTGTTACCTCCGCTTTGTTCGAAATGGAGAAACTTTAGGACGATTGCACAGATTCAGACATATACCTAAATTGTTAGAAATAAATTGATGTTTCGATCCTTTACATTGGCCGAACGTTTTTTACAAATGAAGAGGATTTTCCAGATTTTTAGTAGGGAAATGAGTTCTAACCCTAAAATGTTATTAAACAAATAAATGTTTGATTCTCATTCTAGGGAGGGCTTTAATCGCTTCGAGTACTAAAACGACTAAGTAAGTTGTAAGACCTACAAAAAAATTGAAAATATGAATCGTTAAACCAAAAAATATTATATTCATCTAGTTTAGGTTGCGATATTCGTTGATGAATTTCGATACTTGGCACTTCAACCTAATATTTTATCTACTTTCTTTCCTTTTACGGTTTTAACATCTATTTTATCCATACAACATACTATACAACAAATTTCGGTACTGATTTGTACGTTCCGAAACTTACTATACAAACATATATTGTTAAAGGGACTTTAAACATTTCTAGTTTACACGTTTTTTACAAGTTTCAGTACATTTACAAAATTTCCAAAATCAAGAGAAAACGTTAAATGTTATGCGTTAACCCTAAAATGTTACTTTCACAACTGAAAGTTTCATTACCCTATATCAAATTTCAATACATCTTCTATCAACGTTTATTGTCACAAACTGTACTAGCAATTTAGGTTTAAACATTTATCTTTCAGTTCTGGTACATGGCTCAAAGTTTTGAAACTCTATCATTCATCTTAAAAGTTATGCGTTATTGTAACATTTTAGGTTGCAACAAGAATGTTATCCCCTTAAAATTTTGATACTATTTATCAAATTTCAAAACTTATAGACAATAATCTCTTCTCGATTTCGTATATTTTTTTGGGAATTTAAATTTAATGTTTAAAATAAAAAGTTTTTCCATTTACCCAGTACAACAATCCGCTATTTATTAGTCATATATTAACTTGCTTTTCTTTAAAATCGCCTCATTTTAGGCTTATTGAGAGAGAAAAGGCGTTGTGCTGTCATAAAGTTTCCTTTTTTTACTTCTGGGTTGCTTCTTCTCTCCCTCTTTCAATAAAAAAAGAACTCACTCATTCAGCTACTTTACTCAAAGTTCTCTCCTTGCAGCTCAGCTTAACTCGCCCTTCCAACTCATCTCTCTGAACCAACTACTACTATTCTTCTTCTTTTCGGAGTGAGTTACTCATATTTTTACTTGTTTTCTCCTCCACATTTCCCCCTTTTGTCTTTCTAAAAACTATATGGTTTGTCGTGGATTCCGTTTATTTTTTTGTATAATTCGGTGAAGAATAAAAGAACAAAAAATTCTGTTGTTGTATGAGTTGGGATTAATTTCATTTCAATTGTTTCTTTGATGAATCCGAGGGACGGAAATTGATGAGATCAATCTTAAAAAAAGTAGGCAAGGAAAACCCATTTTGGTCAAAATTTGTAGTCCCAGTTATCTCATCTTAGTACTTGAAAGCTGGGTTTTTTTGTGTGTGTTAGAGTTTTGATTGGGGATTAGCATGGACCCATCTGCAGCCGGTGATGATTGCAAGAACAATGATCACATCAATAATTTGATAGTTGCAAAAAAATCACTAAAGCTTAGCTTAGAGAAATCGAAATTCTTAGGATTGGCTCTTGAAAAGGCTGGACCAAGATTAGACCACATCAGGCGAAGACTTTCTTCCTTAGAAGCTGTTGTCCGCTCAATTCGTGCAGACAAGGATGCCCTCGTTGCTGTTAGGGGCCACATTAACCGAACCGTCGGCCCGGCTAAGGCAGTGCTTAAGATATAATTGAGTATTTGGACCATAACAGATTTGCTGATGGAAGGTACATGTCCAACCTGAAGAAATAGCTCAAAGGGCTAACGGAGTTGCGAAACGATGGGCAAAGAATGTATCTTGATGGTAGGCTTTTAGATGCTGTATTGAATAAACTGTAAAATGAGTTTAGACGACTATTGACGGAGCATAGTGTGCCACTTCCGATGTCATCTCCGTCATCACTAGGCGAACAAGCATGCATTGCTCCTTCCCATTTACCTGTGATTATTTTTCACAAGTTGCAAGCAATTCTTGGTAGGCTGATTGCTAATAATAGACTCGAGAAGTGCATTACGAACTATGTTGAAGTTCGCAGTTCAAATGTCAAAGCTAGTTTGCAGGCACTTGATTTGGATTATCTTGAGATTCAATGATGTGAAGAACATAGAGGGATATATTAGACAATAGGGAAAGCATTTGGAGTTTGCAGTAAATCATTTGTTTGAGGCTGAGTTCAAACTTTGTAATGATTAAGCTTCTAAAGTTGTTGGATATATTTGCATCACTGAACAAATTGAGATTGGATTTCAACCGACTCTTTGGGGGGAAAGCATGTGTTGAGATGCAAAACCTGACAAGAGATATCATAAAAAGGGTGATCAATGGTGCAACTTAAATTTTCTGGGAACTCTTTGTTCAGGTGGAATTACAGAGGCAGAGTTCACCTCCTCAGGATGAGAGCGTTTAAAGAGTGGTGAGTTTTATAGCCGATTACGACAATAAACTTCTTGGCGAAAATTATAAGCCAATTCTGACTCAAGTTCTGGTCATTCACCGAAGTTGGAAGCATGAAAGATTCCAAGAAAGGATTCTTGTTAATGAGGTTTTGAAAGTAATTAAGGCCATTGATTTGAATTTGGAAACATGGGTGAAAGCATATGACTATGCTACCTTGTCCTGTCTGTTTGGCATGAACAACCACTGGCATCTATACAAGCAGTTAAAGGAGGCAAGACTGTAGAAAGTGCTGCCTGTCTATAGAAGCTATATACAAAATTATGGGCCATGGGTAGAGCAAGATGCAAGTTCCGGCAAGTATGTAAAGTACACGGTGTCGGGGTTGGAGCAAATGTTCCTGTCTCTTTTCCTGGGTATAAAAATGGAGGATCGTGTTGGGTTGGTAGATAATATACATTTGAGGTATAGACATAACCATTCATTTTACTTCCATATTCACTCATTGATTTAGTTACTAGCTAGATGGCATTAAAGGATGGAAATCCTCTACCCCTTTTCGGTGCCCCTACATATGCCCCCACGCTTAAAATTAACTTTAGGGTTTAGGGTTTAGGGTTTTAGGTTAGAGGTTGTGGTTAGGGTTTAGGGAATTTAGGGTATGGTGTATTTTTTAAGGTATAGGGTGTAGGGTTTAGGATTTAGAATTTAGGGTTAGGGCTTAGATTTTAATTTTGTAGTGTTTTTTTAGTGTTGGAGCATATGTAGGGGCACCGAAAAGGGGCAGACGAATTTTATCCGGCATTAAAGCTTATAATTTGCTAGATTTCATGTACAAATTTTAACATGAAGTGACAATAGAGTTGTGGTATGTGATTATAATTTATTTAGCCAGCAATTTTCCATAAAGATCGACTTCATAAATTATTTAGAAAGCAAGTTTTCCAAGAATCTGGAAAACACTATTGGGAATAAAGTGTTATCTCTGGTTTCTTTAGTTCAATATATTTATGCAAATTTGTTTCAGCGTCTCCTTTGTCTTTTGATAACAACCTTCTGTTATCTTTGTTCTTATTTTTACTTGGAGCATTGTGGAGCTTTCAGCCGTTGTGATTTTGCTCTTCTCTCCATCATCCTGGATGTGTAACTTTCTGCAACTGGCTTTTGAATTATAGTATATACTTATATATAAATTGTATATATAAGGTAGAGTGCATGCTTTAATTTGCATTTTGTTTATTTTTCAAAATTTAGAGTCACCAAGCTCCATTATTATATAATTCATATCATTTTGTTACAAGGAGTCAAGGACAAAGAGAATCGAAGGAAGACTAGAAGATAAAGAAGAAAACAAATAAAACAAATTGTATAGCATGGGAACAAAAACTCTATCCAAACGTCAGATGTTGTTAGTGAGAAATCTGTAGCAGACCATGGATGGTTTATTTGATAGAGAATGACTTGATTTGGCGTTTGAAGTTTATTTCATCTATGTGATTCAAATGCCCCAATCAGTGCTCTCACTCTGCCCTGGTTTTTGCTATTTGATTCAAATGCCCCAACCAGTGCTCTCACGCTGCCCTTCCTCTCTGTAACTAGCTTACTGGCTGTCACCTCCTCCACAACATGTTTGGGCGTTGGTGGTTCATTCTTGCCGTTGGCTGCTTTTGCTTGTACTCGACTTTCAGGAACCATACTTGGTTCCTCTTCAACGGTTTCCTGCTTCCCCTGTGCTGCTTCTACTTGTACTTGACGTTCAGGAACCATATTTGCTTCCTCTTCAACTGTTTCCTGCTTCCCCTCTACTGCTTCTGCTTGTACTTGACTTTCGGGAACCATATCTGCTTCCTCTTCAACTGTCTCTTGCTTCCCCTCTGCTGCTTCTGCTTCTACTTTACTTCCAGGAACCATATTTGCTTCCTCTTCAACTGTCTCTTGCTTCCCCTCTGCTGCTTCTGCTTCTACTTTACTTCCAGGAACCATATTTGCTTCCTCTTCAACTGTTTCCCTCTCCCCATCCGCTGCTTCTGCTTCTGCTTCTACTTTACTTCCAGGAACCATATTTGCTTCCTCTTCAACTGTTTCCCTCTCCCCATCCGCTGCTTCTGCTTCTGCTTCTACTTTACTTCCAGGAACCATATTTGCTTCCTCTTCAACTGTTTCCTTCTCCCCATCCGCTGCTTCTGCTTCTAATTGGCTTTGGGCAACCACATTCGCTTCCTCTTCAACGGATTCATTATCCTGCTCTTTTCCTTCATCATTGCTTTCTTCTTCACTTTCTTTTCTAGCAGCCACCTCCTCAGTTGTATTACCTTCTTCAACTCCCTTGTCTTTGGTTTCTGTTTTAGTTTCATATGTAACATTGATCTCCTCTTTGTTGTCATTTTCCGCAGCTTCCTCATGGTGATCACTGGAGTTTGAGCCATCAGGTTCTTGTTCATGAACCTTATCTTCCATTTCTTCAGTCCGAGGCACTTGATGTTCTTGCTCTTGCATAACACTGGGAACGTTATCAACGGTATGGTTTTCTTTTTCTTCTTCAACATAAGCATATTGTTGAGTTTCTTTTTCGGCTTTTGGTATTTTGATATCATGCATCTTACCCTGCTCATCTTTCACAACAACCTCAAATTGATGATCCAAGTTTTCTTTGTTTCCAAGATTTTTGGCTTGTTTTGCATCACGAGTAATTGAAGGTTTCTTTGAAACCGAGGAAGTAGTAGTGCCCCTGGCCCTGTTAATGGTGGGGCGAGGGGAAGGAGTCGCCGTCATGCTCCTAGTTGTCATGGTGGTCGTAGTCGTAGTCCTTAACCTAGACGAAGAAGCTGAGGTGGGTGGCTTGGCTGCAATTGGTGCTTTTGAGGGAAAAGCAGCAGACCTAGTGGTGGTGGTTGGTTTTTGTGGGGCAGGAGAAACAAGTGGCTTTCTTTTGACTGTTTCTGCGGTCGCAGGCCTGACAACCGATCTTCGGAGAGGATTAGGCCTTTGGGGTTGGGGTTGGGAGGTGCGTGTTGCAGTTTTTTTAATATTCTTGGTGGCAGCAGAAACATCAGCGGTTGAGCTCTTTGTAGACTTGTTTGATGGAGTGGAGCTCAGAGAATGTCTCCTGATCCCTTGCGCAGTGGCAATGGAAGCATTTGGTTTAGACAGGACAGTGGGCCTCTGGCTCTTGTCTTTCCCCAAACCGCCGTCTCTTTTTCCGGTTGCCATGACTCGCAGGTTGCCTCTGCCACTCCCCTGATCCACCCAGATGATGAAGGGATTAGGATTTACGAGGCGGAAGCAGCAGCAAAGGAGGCTGGAGCATTCTGATTGGATCACCACAACTCAGGGGAACAAGTGAAAGATTGCACCTATATGTACAAGACAAGACAAGACCTGAAGACCAGCTTTGAAATGTTATTAGTTAATTAAAACCAGTGTTTTATTTAGACCATCAAAACCAGCCGAGGTATATGGGGAGAGGCCTGCTGACCTCTTCAACCTTAAAACAAACAACACCAAAATAGTTTGTTTGGTATCACATGCACGTACGTGAATAACAACCACCATTGCTTTCGCTTATAATTAGAAGCTGTAAATCATCCCCTCTCTCTAATCTCACTAATATGTCCTCTCCGTTTTTCGGAGCTTTGCCCTAATTAATTCGGACCAACTCGCGTTGTACACATGGTTTTGGTGGTGAGTCTTTCAACATAAATTTTCTGTATACACAAAAAATCAAACTCAAAACTTGCTTAAATGATACCAAATTGTTTATCACTTAGACCAAGTCGTTGGTTCACTAATATTATTATTGAATGCCCATGCATTATCAAATTGCCGCCCTTACCCTTTACCTTTTTTTGTAATGATAAATGAAGATACTATATTTCCTTATTTTTTTTCTGGGGATTCTTGGACAAGCCATTGTATCTATTTTTATAATTCAAAGCTTATCTTAATCTTAGTATATAATAATATATCTCAAACACTAAAACAGCTTTACCTAAACACATAATTATTATAGTATTAGCTACATTGATGAAATTGGTGGGGACTTGGACCTCAACTTTGTGCACATATCTGGTAACGAAAGCAACTAGTTGCGTAAGATTCCATGAGTGAAGTGGAAAAATTAAAAGAAAAGGCTTTAAATATTGCATTAATTGGCTGGGTGGTAATTTCTTCTTACCAATAAAACATGTGCTTGAATTTAGATTTTCTAAAATGAACAACATGATCTTTTTTACCGAAGTCATCTATTGAGTTATTTCAAATTACATTTGTAAATGCAAACTGAAGGGGTCATTTCTTCATTAAGTATAATTTCGTAGCAGTCACATGAATCTCTTAAAATTTTATTGTTTAATTTTTTGTCTTCTAAGTCGACATTTACTTTTTTTCTTCTTGTTTTTTGTCTAATTGACGGCAGTATCAGTCTTGGTGTTAGTCGCCCATTGCCGATAATTTAAATTTTCTTTCGTTTTTTATAGTTGATTCTATTTGTTTTTTTTTGTTCATACATCTTGTTGAGCTTTTTTCTGTCTCTGTGGCATGTTTTCTCTGTTTTTATGAAACGTTTTTGTCTTATGACATTTTTCTATGGTTGCTTTTGTGGATGTTTGGTGTTCGTATAATAACCTTCACGACGCTTGTTTTCAATTCGTTTTTGTCGGTGGTCACAAATAGTTTGATCCCCTTTTGGGTTTTTTGCCGATGTAATCTGTAGCAAATCGTCGTCTTTGAAAATAGGCAAGAAATATGACTTCTCATTTCGTAGATTTCATCTAGCTCATATTTTAACAACTCTCCATAGACTCTTCCTACAATGGACTATAGATATTTTTTTTCTGTATAAGGAGTAAGTGTCTAATTTGACCAGTCAGTGATTTTTTTTTCTTTTTAGATTTATTCTTCTCTTTTTTTTAATGTTTTAAAACCTATAATAGATTATGTTGTTATTTTACTATTATTTATCAATAAAAATGACCGTTTAATGCGGTATAAAAACATAAATCTTTTACCCTAATTAATTAGGGTTATTAGTTCATTCATTTGTTTGTTGACCAGTCGCATTTGCCTGCCAATCAACTAATCTCAAATTATAAAATATATTATTAGGATATTAATTATTGTAGAAATATGGTAATTGTTGCCCAAAACTATGTATAACACATGTCCTCTGCCTAATCATTAACAAATATGTGCTTACTGATAAACGATTAAAAAGACCAATATATTTATAAATAAATTCTTTATCGCTCCACATATGATTATTTGTGGAATAAATCTTTATAAATATATTGGCATAATGTTAGGTGCACTTTATGTAATGGTTATTTTGGCCAATATTTTTTTTGGTTTACTTTCGTTAATAATGTTTTATTTTAAGTCAGAATGTTCTTATTAGTTGATTGACGTCAACGCAGACTGACGATATAGTATGTTGACTTGGCAAAGTGTTATGTCACCATTTTTTTAAAAATAATTTTAGCTTTTCTAAAAATAATAAATAATAATTTATTTAATTTATTGTTTTTATTTTTATTTTCATTTTTTTAAAAAAACAAAAAATTATTTGATTTATTATTTTGAAAATTTTAATTTTTTATTTTGAAAAAATGATAAATTAAAAAAAATACTATTTATTATTTTAAAGATATTAAATTAAATAAATTATTATTTTTTTTACATTTTCTATAAATAGTAAACAATAATTTATGTAATTTATTTTTTAAAAATAATAAATTAAATAAACTATTATTAATAGTCATGCGTTGACTGTTAGTCAATTAATAGTTTCCGTCCACGAGAGGCTATTTTGATCCAAAATATATTTTAATATAACACTTTATTTCGCCTACATTGTAGACATGAGAAAAAAAAAATTAATAGGCCCGTGTCCTTTAAAAAATATTTTTTAAAATATAAAATTATTAGTACAAATGGTAGATGGGTATAGGCTGCGAGTCTAATTCAAAAATTCAAATTTCATCCATTGAAATTTAAATTTAATTCAATTTGTTGTATCATAGAATATTAATTATTTTAATATTCGATTCAAATTTAAATTTACCTGAATCCAAAATGACTCAAACTCAAAATAATCTAAATTAATAATGACACAAATAAAAGTTATCTGCATGTAATATGATTAGAACCTAAAATAATATGAATTTGTAATTATTTCAAACCAACAAAAATGAGAAGCATATACAAGGCACGGCTGGAGGTTGGGAGGGAGGCAAGTAAAGTAAGGAAAAGGACGTAGGAGCCAAGGTCCATGAATATCACCTTTGCAATTCTATTTAAAATGTATACTTTAAAAATTTTGAGTTTAAGATTTTATGTATACAGAAATTTTTCGTTAAAAAATTCATTCACTAAAATTAAATATACACACAAATTAATATAAATTAATCGGAAAATTCTACAACGGGCGACGAACATTGATGAACACCACTAACGATGAACACCGATGAACACCATTAATTTTTTTTAAAATCTTAAAAATCTAAAGGACTAAAATTATAATTAAAATTATCTTTTTAAAAAATATAAATCAAATTTAAAAATTACTTTATATTATTTTTTTAATAAATTAAAATGAAATATTCTTAATTTTCCTACACCCTAACCAAAAATAAAAATTAATTTTATAATAGATTTGAATAAAAACATCCAAATTTCCTAAACCTAAACCTAAAAAATTCAACCCTTCATCCGATACCCAGCCGGCGCCGGCGCCGGCTCACCCCTTCGCCGCCTCCGCCCCCGTCCCCGCCGTCAGCACCACCGGTGTCGTTAGTGCGTCGGCCGGCCGTTTGCCGTTTGCCGTTTCCAGCAAGAAGCACGGCGGCAAACGGAAAACGGCCGGCCGAAGCACTAACGACACCGGTGGTGCTGACGGCGGGGGCGGAGGCGGCGAAGGGGTGAGCCGGCGCCGGCGCCGGATGGGTATTGGATGAAGGGTTGAATTTTTTAGGTTTAGGTTTAGGTTTAGGTTTAGGAAATTTGGGTGTTTTTATTCAAATCTATTATAAAATTGATTTTTATTTTTGGTTAGGGTGTAGGAAAATTAAGAATATTTGATTTTAATTTATTAAAAAAATAATATAAAGTAATTTTTAAATTTGATTTTTATTTTTTTAAAAGATAAATTTAATTATAATTTTAGTCCTTTAAATTTTTAAGATTTAAAAAAAAATTATTGGTGTTCATCGGTGTTCATCGTTAGTGGTGTTCATCAATGTTCGTCGCACGTGGTAGACTCATCCTAAATTAATCAGGACAAATTCCTAAACAACGACAAGGGAAAAAACCTACGCTTTAAATGCACCTTACCATACATTAATACAAAAATACTTTGCTTGTTATATCAGATTTTGCTGCAAGTCAAAAAGGAATTGTTTACGTATAAATGTTACACCAATTAATTAATTAGAATTTCAAATCAATTCCTTGTAAAAAAAATGAAGAATTCTTTCATATAAAGCAAGTAATTGAAATTAAATTACAAAATTCTTCAGCATTAACAAGTTGCAATTCAAGAGTGATTATCAAATTTAATGAACCAAGAGCTTGAATATTAAGCTACCTAAAGACAAACAAATAATGCCAAATACCATAATAAATTTTATTTATTCGTTCAACTTTGCTACGTGTGCTGAAAGTAAATAAAAAATAAAAAATTCATCAAATAGATAATTTGACATCTTTGGTGGGGGATAATATTCTATCGGATTGAGTAATTTTTTTTTGAGTTAATCGAATTGACGAGTATTATTTTTTGAGTTATGCTAAATACCATAATAAATTTATTTAAAAAAATTTCGAGTCAATTTAAATTTATGAAATTATGAGTCGTTTCGCATTAAATAAAAATTTTAACTTTTCCAAATCAAATCGAGTTTCAATTACCCCTAATCTAATCTCTACCCATCTATAAGAAAATAAAACTTTTATTACCATTATTTATATAAATTTAGTTTGATTAGGATCGTTATTGGTTTACTCTTTGGAATTCATTGGTTCCAAGTCTTTTAATAATATAAAAACCGAAGAGTTATGAATAATTAAAGGGTAAATTACGTACTTAATTTTATTTTTAAATTTATTTTGTCAATGGAGTTTTAAAACATTTAATTTACTCATTGGAGTTTAGATATTGAAAGTTTTTTATCACTAAAGTTTAGATATTGGATATTTTTTGTCACTCTTAAACCCCAAACAGTCGTAGATGATGGTCGTTAAGTCCAAAATTTCACCAGTCATTTCATCTCGGCTCCATGAGTTTGAATTTGACTTCGATTTTGTCGGAAAGTGCTCCAAAGTTCATGAATCGACCAAAAATTTCATGGTTTCTCTTTTGTCAATCTTCCTTCTTCGCTGTCGGATAGAACTCGTTTCTCAATATGTTACTTCTCTTGTGTCGATGAAGTTTTTCACTGTTCGGATTTTGGAGAAGTTCATTCGTTCGTTGATAAATGAATGTCGTCAAAAAGTTAACGGATCAGTAACAAAAAACGTTCAATGTCTAAACTTCAGTGAAAAAATTAAAGATTTTGAAACTTTAGTGACCAAAATCAGGTATTTAAATTGCGGTTGCAACTACGTTTTCGGTCACATTGCGTTTATCGCGGTTGCAGACATAACAGATGCTATTGCGGCTATCGCGGTCGTGAATTTTTTAAAGAACAGATGCTATTGCGGACATAGCAGTTGCAAGTATCGCGATTTTAGGCACTGCCAAAATTTTTAAATAATGATCGCGGACCGTTATTTAAATCTCTGACCAAAATAGGTTTGAAAATAAAATGTAGTGGTGATTTATGTAATTTACCCGTAATTAAAAAAGAAAAAAAGAAAGTAAGAGGTGAGGGGAGTTCAGCTGCTGACGTGGGGGGACTGTTCCGTTACAGTCCACAAAACCAATCAATCGATAATTCATGATAAAAACAAGGGGTCCCCATTTCCATTTGCTGTTTGGAGGGACGGCAAACACAAACCACTCTTCCCTTTCTATTGTGTTGGTAGCATTATTTTTTATATTCTCCCATTTTTAAAGATGTTATTTTGATTATCTGAATCGACTCACGCTATACACTTTAATTATATATATAATATGATTTTTTTATTCTATGCATACATGTATAGATTAAGGGTTCTTTAAGAGCCTTAATTAAATATAAAGATTTTATTTAAAAAACCACAATCATTTAATGTATTACAAAACTTTAAAAAATTATTGAAAAAATTTATAGTTTAGGATTCATGATTTAGAGTTAGGGTTTTAAGGTTTAGGTTTATAGTTTATGATTTTAGGTGTACCACTCGAGTTTAGGGGTTAGGTGAAAATAATATTTTAATATTATTTGGGATCGGTTTTATGATTTAAATAATGTTTCGGGTTTTGTTTTCAAATTAATAAATTGTGTTGACTATGCTTTGGGATTAAACCCCAAATGGCCATGGATTATATACTCTTATGAATATCCCATTTCATTAAGGGCAAGATGGTCTTTAGGCCTTTAAGTTAAAACAAAATAAAACACCCAAATTTTCACTATTCACCTTCTTCTTCAAAACTCACCAACGTGAAAAGAGCTTTCTCTCTACAAATCACTATTCCATCACAAAGCTCCTCCATTTCAACTCATTTTTGAAAGGTAACACCGTTTTTTACTTCCCCTCAACTCCCTCTATTCGAAAGTACCATTTGTTTTTAATTTCGTCAAAGTTTTGGAAATGGGGATTTCAAAAGATTTGATTAAAAATGGTGTCTTTGTGTTGCTAAACCTAATATTTTGATTTAATATTGTTAGTTATGAAGTCTAGGAGCTAAATGGTACCACATATGTGAATTTTGAATGGTTTTAAACATATTCCCGAAATTGGGTTTAAATGAGGGGTTTTTGGAGGGTTTTGGGGGTTGTTTTATGTTGGAATTGATGGGCTTTTGATAGTGCTATGGTTGGGGGTTGATTTGGGATCATTTGTGGGTGAAAATGGTGTTGAAAACATGGATTTTGGAAGAGGTTTTGGGGCTGCCCGAGTTTGGTTAAAAGTGGGGTTGTTCATGGCTTGAAACATTGTAAATTGTATTTGAATTGTGTTCCGGGTTGGTATTTTGATGTTGGGCTGATTTGAAATTGTTTGAATTGTATTGAGGTTGTTTAGAAGCAAGAACTTGCGTCGGAGAAGCTTCGGGAAGAAATCCGGAAACTTGAGGGTGGTTGCTTTCTTGGCTTGGAGCTTGGAAGCTTAGGTGAGTGGTTAAATATTTAAAGTGGTTTTAAATGCTTAGTTCGAGCTTGTGGACTAGGTCGGGCTTGGTAGACCCACCTAGAGTTAGGATTAGGGTGGTAGCCTAATCCTAAACTTGATCTAGAGTCATTGGATGAACTTGTATTTGGATGTTTATGCCTCGTATGACTTGTGATATGATTGATTTATGTATATTGTGTTATACATGTGGGATGAGGCATGATTTGTGATGCTTATGGCATGCATGGAAATGGTTCATGATTGTGATCATGGTGAGTACGTGCTAAGCACGGAATTGATTGAAATGAATGATGTAGAATGAGTTAAATGTTGGCACTAGTATGTTTGAGTACAAATGATCGATCATTAGGATGTTAGTGTGTACACATGAGTCTAAATTCGCGTGTGGCCTTGGTGGCGTTGAGTCACCAAGGAGGAGTACGAGTTCGCCCGGAAATTGCATTTATATTTGTCGATGATGAGTGTAATCCCATCGACGGGGCATGAGGATGAGTGGAATCCCCTCCGCGAGACCGGTGATGAGTGTAATCCCACCGTGAGGTAAAGTGGTTGTTGGATGTGAGTTCCAACGTGTTTATCCGCGTATTCGGGTCATAGCTAGGTGCCAATATTGATTGATATGTGTATCAATGTGTTGTGAAATGTGATCTCTATATTTGGATGTTTATATATGATTACATGTGTTGTGGAATAGAGCTTTATGAGCATGGCATATAATTGAATATTGTTCATGCATCTTTAACTTTTGGCTCTTGAGGATCCTTGGTATTCATGTATTTTACCTTGGTTGAGATCGTGCTTGGACCCTGCATTGTCGAGGTTTGTTTTTAAAGAGCTTACCCTCACTAAGCTTTATTGCTTACGCTCTCTCTTTGTTGGACAATGCAGATCCTTAGTTCGTGGGTTGCTAGGAGCAAGAAGGGGGGCTCCAAATGTGCTTGTGGTGCTTGTTTGGCTACTAAGTATGAACTTTTAAATTAAGATGTAATGGTCAAGCAATGGGGCATGTAATCGTGTTATGATGTTTTTGGATCATGTTGCTACGGTTGTTGTTTAGGAGCATGTTAGACTCCTCGTTTGTGCTTGTTAAATCGGCTTTTGGGATGTATGCTATGCTTGTGACCATGTTAGTATTTTGCAACCTAGGATTGTCTAAGTGTTGGCTATGTTAAAGCTTAATACCTATAATGTCATGTATGGATGTATGGCTTGTGATGTTGTGCCTTAGTGTTTAGTCTTGTTATAATGATGTTCAAGCATGCATGTATGTTGGTTTGCCTTTAGGATTGTTGTTAGAGTGTTGTTGGAGGTTTTAGTGAGGTTTAGGGGCACCCTTGTGCCATAAATCAGCTAAAACCAGTCTGCAGACAGAGGGCGTTTCAAAACGGGTTACCCTGTTTCGATACGGTCCCTTTTGTTTTGGCCGAGCATTTCGAAACGTGTAGGGGCCATTTCGGTACACTTTTGCTACTGGAATTTTGAGAAATTGGCGAGATGAAGGTGTTCCGAAACGGGTCTACGGAGTTTCAAAATGGTCAAATCTCGTTGACCACGAGATGTTGACCGTTGGGGTCGTTTCGATACGGGTCACCCCTGTTTCGGAACGGTCTCATCAGGTTGACCCTGGCCTGTTGACTAAGTCAAGGCGTATCGAAACACCCTAAGGGCGTTTCGATACGACCTGCTATAAAGGGTTAAAATGAGTTGTTTTAAAATGTTGTTTTGGATGGTCGTTGTTGGATTGTTTGTGTTTCCGCTGCCGTGCTTCACATAGGACTTAATAATGCCTATAGACAAGATAAATTTAAAAGAAATATTCTGGGTCATTAACCGAGGAGGAACCTTAACAGGTTTCGCTTCGGTTTTCCCCGTGTGGCCCACTCAGACTGGTCATCCGACCAGACCGGGACGAGGGGGTTACACTTGTTGGTATCAAAGCCTAAGGTTACCGAGACCTTGGGCATGTAAGTGAGGTAAGTTCAAGTTTTGTTTTGATATGCACGGTGTTAGCTTGCTTTGTAAGTATGATTGCTTGTGTGACAAGTATGTTGATTGTTTTGTTTAAAAGCATGTTGTCTGATAGTCCCATTGCTACTATTACATCGGAAAAGAATTTTTAAGTGAGGGAAACGTACTTGAGCACTTGGAAGTCTTACCTTGCTAACCCGATCTTGTATATTTTGTTTGTTATGGTTGTAGTTATCGTTTGAGAGCGATGTATAGGCAAAGGGGTAGGCCGAGAGTGGTTCGTCAGGAACCACGTGTTACGACTCCTGTTGAGCCAGTGATTGGTGTGGAGGCTCATATAGAAGGGCCAGTGGCAGCGGGAGTTGGAGCTCTTCCACCACCTCCACCACCACCTCCTCCTCCGCCTGGAGTTGGAGGCGAGGATGGAGCTGAAGGAGAGGGACCTCAAGGTGGCCAAGGTCTGGCCGGAATTGATATGACTCCGCTAGTGCAAGCTATAGCAGGAGCATTTCAGGCCGCAGTTGCGGGAGCTCAGGCTGCAGCTCAGCCTAGGTGTGACGATGCTAGTCTACCTTTGGAGAGGCTCCGTAGCTTGGGGGCCGAAGAGTTCATAGGATCTACTCCGGACAGGTCGGAGTTATGGTTGGAGAAGACGGTACATATCTTAGCTCAGATGGGTTGTGTGGGTGCACGTAGATTGGGCTTTGTGATTTCCTTGCTTCAGGGTGATGCCTACATCTGGTGGGTCACCATTACTACTGGAGTTCCAGAGGCAGAGATTGGTTGGGATTTCTTTGAGTCTGCTTTCAGAAAGAGGTACTTGGGACCGAGATATTTAGATGAGAATAAGCGAGAGTTTATGGCCCTTACTCAGAGAGATGCTTCTGTGATTGACTATGAGATCCGTTTTGTCCGCTTGAGTCAATACGCTCCAGAGTTAGTTCCTACTGAAGTGGAACGTTGTAACCGTTTCTGCTATGGGTTGAGCGAGGAGGTCAAGAGGTACACGTTAGCTTCTGACTACTCAGACTTTGATGTATTGGTCGCGAGGGCCAAGGACTTAGAGCACAATTTGGGTTCGGCCAAACGATTTGGTGGTTCTAGTTCTGGTAAGAGGCATAACCACTTTGACAGTAGAGATGCCAAGAGGCATAGAGATGGCGGACATCAGTTTGACCATAGACGTGGCGGTGGCCATCATGGTAGGGGCCATCAGGGCCATAGAGGAGGAGGAGGGCGTTTGCCCGAGTGCACCCGTTGTGGGAGACAGCACGCTGGTGAGTGTTGGGGTAACTTCCATGCTTGTTGGAACTGTGGTTCGAGGGACCACTTTAGGAGAGATTATCCACATCAGGCGGCACAGGCACCAAACATTGCTCAGGCTCCTGCGAGAGCGAATGATTCTCAGAGAGGCCGTGGGCGCGGTCGTGGCTACTTCCAGCCTAGGGCTGATGCACCTAGGGTAGATGCTCAGAGGAACCTTGCTCACGTTGTGGTAGTGCAGCCAAAGGCCGGAGGACCAGCGAGAGTTTATGCTCAGAGAGAGGTCGGGAACGACACTGGTGTGATAGCAGGTAATTTTGAGTTACAGTCTATGTCTTTGCTTTCTTTGGTTGATTCGGGTTCTACACATTCCTACATTTTTAGTGAGCATGCACAGAAGTTAGATATACATGTTGAGATCTTAGATGTAGGTATGCATGTGACTAGTTCTTTTAGGGAAACGGTTGTGGTTAGACGTATGTATAGGAGATGTCCACTGAAGATTCAGGGTCATGTATTCTCTGTTGATATGATGGAACTTCCTTTCTATGTCTTTGATATTATTCTGGGTATGGACTGGTTGGTCGAGCACCGAGCTAGTGTGGATTTTGAGACGAAGAGGATTTCTTTAAAGCTTTCTGATGACTACGAGGTAGTGGTAGTAGGCGAGAACATTAAGTTCTTGTCTAATGTTGTGTCAGCTTTAGAGGCTCATAGGTTGATAGACCCCGGATGTGGGGCTTACTTAGCTTATGTTATGAGTCCGAATATGAGTGAAGCTAGACCGAAAGATATTAGAACAATTTGTGACTTTCCGGATGTGTTTCCTGAAGAGTTGTCGGGTTTACCTCCTGACAGAGATGTTGAGTTTGTGATTGAGAATGTTTCAGGGTCTAACCCAGTTTCGATAGCTCCGTATCGTATGGCTTCGAAAGAGTTGAAAGAATTGAAGAGTCAGTTGCAAGAATTATTAGATCGTGGTTTCATTAGGCCTAGTAGTTCTCCTTGGGGTGCTCCCGTGTTGTTTGTGAAAAAGAAAGATGGTAGTATGCGTATGTGTATTGACTATAGACAGTTGAATCAGTTGACTGTGAAGAACAAGTATCCGTTGCCTCGCATAGATGATTTGTTTGATCAGTTGAGAGGTACTTCAGTGTTTTCGAAGATAGATTTGAGATCCGGGTACTACTAGTTGAAAGTGAAAGAGTGTGATGTTCCGAAGACAGCTTTTAGGACTAGATATGGTCACTATAAGTTTCTTGTGATGTCGTTCGGGCTCATGAATACACCTGCAGCTTTCATGTACATGATGAACAAAACTTTTAGAGACTATCTAGACCGTTTTGTAGTCGTTTTCATTGATGACATACTTGTGTACTCGAAGACAAAAGAAGAACATGATGAGCACTTGAGATTTGTTTTACAGAGATTGTTGAGCAATCAGTTGTATGCTAAGCTTAGTAAATATGAGTTCTGGATTCGAGAGGTTGTATTTCTTGGCCATGTTGTTTCGGCCGAAGGTATCTGTGTTGATCCATCGAAGATTGAGGCTATTGTTGAGTGGAAACAACCTAAGTCTGTAATCGAGATTAGGAGTTTCCTAGGATTAGCCGGTTACTATAGGAGATTTGTTGATGGTTTCTCTAGAGTAGCTGCTCCTTTGACTAAATTGTTGCAAAAAGGAGTTAAGTTTGAATGGTCAGATGCAAGACAAAAGGCCTTTGAGAAATTGAAAGAAGCTTTGACAAATGCTCCAATGTTAGTGCAACCTGTTTCAGGTAAGGAATTTGTGTTTACAGTGATGCTTCCTACGTAGGTTTATAATGTGTTTTGATGCAAGAAAGAAGAGTTGTTGCTTATGCTTCTAGACAGTTGAAGATTCATGAGAAGAACTATCCTACTCATGATATAGAGTTAGCCGCGGTTGTGTTTGCATTGAAGATTTGACGTCATTATTTGTATGGTGAAAAATGTATAGTTTACACCGATCACAAGAGCTTGAAGTACTTGATGACACAGAAAGAGTTGAACTTGAGACAGAGAAGATGACTAGAGTTGCTAAAAGATTATGATATGACCATTGAGTACCATCCGGGTAAGGCAAATGTAGTAGCCGATGCTTTGAGTAGAAAAGTGGCCGTTGAGTTGAGAGCTATGTTTGCTAGATTGAGTGTGTCCGATGATGGTGGGTTGATCACTGAGTTGCAAGTGAAGCCTTCTTTGATTCAGTTGATTAGAGAGAAGCAGTTGCAAGATGTGACTTTAGTTCCTCATGTTCAAGACATAGCTGAAGGGAAACCGACCGAGTATAGTTTCAGTGGTGAGAACTTGTTGTGCTTTAGAGATAAAATTGTTGTACCCGAAGATGTTGAGTTGAGACGTCAGATTCTGAGTGAAGCACATTCGAGTCATTTTTCTATGCATCCGGGTAGTACCAAGATGTACCGTGACTTGAAGAATGATTACTTCTGGGTTGGTTTGAAGAAGGATGTAGCCGAGTATGTGAGTCGTTGTATGGTTTGTCAGAGAGTGAAGGTAGAACATCAAGTTCCTTCAGGTTTGTTACAGCCTTTGAAGATTCCGGAATGGAAATGGGAGAGAATCACCATGGATTTTGTGTCGAGATTGCCTTTGTCTCCTTCGAAGAAAAATTCTGTTTGGGTGATTGTTGATAGGTTCACTAAGTGTGCTCGCTTCTTAGCAGTGAACACTACGGATTCTTTAGACAAGTTGGCAAACTTGTACATCCGTGAGATTGTGAGACTTCATGGAGTTCCGAAGTCTATTGTTTCAGATAGGGATCCTAGATTTACTTCGAGGTTCTGGGGTTGCTTGCATAGTGCTCTAGGTAGCCGTTTGCATTTCAGCATGTCTTATCATCCGCAGTCCGATGGGCAGTCAGAGCGAGTGATACAAATTCTAGAGGATATGCTTCGTTGTTGTGTGATTGACTTCCAGGGTTCTTGGGAGAAGCACTTACCGTTAGTTGAGTTTGCTTACAACAACAGTTATCAATCTAGTATTCAGATGGCTCCCTATGAGGCTTTGTATGGTAGACGATATAGGACTCTGATTTGTTGGGTTGAAACAGGTCAGAGATTGTTACCTATGCCGGATTTGCTTAAGGGGACTACCGACAAGGTGAAGTTGATTTGTGACCGTTTGAAAGCAGCTTCCGATCGTCAGAAGTCTTATGCGGATTTGAACAGGAAAAAGATTGAGTACTCCGTGGGTGAGAAAGTGTTTCTGAAAGTATCTTCGTGGAAGAAGGTAATGAGATTTGGCCGGAAGGGCAAGTTGAGTCTGAGGTTCATTGGTCCGTATGAGATAGTTGAGCGGATTGGGCCTGTAGCTTATCATTTGAGGTTACCTTCTGAGTTAGAGAAGATCAATGATGTCTTTCATGTGTCTATGCTTAGGAGATATAGATCGGATCCTTCTCATGTTATGCCCGTTGAGGAGATAGAGTTGAATCTGGATTTGTCTTATAATGAAGAGCCTGTTGAGATACTTGCTTCTGATAGCAAGGTGTTGCGTGGTAAGACCATAGAGTTGGTCAAGGTGTTGTGGAGACATAGAGGTGTGGAAGAGGCCACGTGGGAGAGGAAAATTGATATGGTTGAGCAGTTTCCGTATTTGTTTCCGTCAGGTAATTCCGGGGACGAAATTCCTTAAGTGGGGGAGAGTTGTACCACCCGGGTTTAGGGGTTAGGTGAAAATAATATTTTAATATTATTTGGGCTCGGTTTTATGATTTAAATAATGTTTCGGGTTTTGTTTTCAAATTAATAAATTGTGTTGACTATGCTTTGGGATTAAACCCCAAATGGCCATGGATTATATACTCTTGTGAATATCCCATTTAATTAAGGACAAGATGGTCTTTAGGCTTTTAAGTTAAAACAAAATAAAACACCCAAATTTTCACTATTCACCTTCTTCTTCAAAACTCCCCAACGTGAAAAGAGCTCTCTCTCTACAAATCACTATTCCATCACAAATCTCCTCCATTTCAACTCATTTTTGAAAGGTAACACCGTTTTTGACTTCCCCTCAACTCCCTCTATTCGAAAGTACCATTGGTTTTTAATTTCGTCAAAGTTTTGGAAATGAGGATTTCAAAAGATTTGATTATAAATGATGTCTTTGTGTTGCTAAACCTAATATTTTGATTTAATATTGTTAGTTATGAAGTCTAGGAGCTAAATGGTACCACATATGTGAATTTTGAATGGTTTTAAACAAATTCCCGAAATTGGGTTTAAATGGGGTTTTTGGAGGGTTTTAGGTGAGTTTTGGGGGTTGTTTTAGGTTGGAATTGATGGGCTTTTGATAGTGCTATGGTTGGGGGTTGATTTGGGATCATTTGTGGGTGAAAATGGTGTTGGAAACATGGATTTTGGAAGAGGTTTTGGGGCTGCCCGAGTTTGGTTAAAAGTGGGGTTGTTCATGGCTTGAAACATTGTAAATTGTATTTGAATTGTGTTCCGGGTTGGTATTTTGATGTTGGGCTGATTTGAGATTGTTTGAATTGTATTGAGGTTGTTTAGAAGTAAGAACTTGCGTCGGAGAAGCTTCGGGAAGAAATCCGGAAACTTTAGGGTGGTTGCTTGCTTGGCTTGGAGCTTGGAAGCTTAGGTGAGTGGTTAAATATTTAAAGTGGTTTTAAATGGTTGGTTCGAGCTTGTGGACTAGGTCGGGCTTGGTAGACCCACCTAGAGTTAGGATTAGGGTGGTAGCCTAATCCTAAACTTGATCTATAGCCATTGGATGAACTTGTATTTGGATGTTTATGCCTCGTATGACTTGTGATATGATTGATTTATGTATATTGTGTTATACATGTGGGATGAGGCATGATTTGTGATGCTTATGGCATGCATGGAAATGGTTCATGATTGTGATCATGGTGAGTACGTGCTAAGCACGGAATTGATTGAAATGAATGATGTGGAATGAGTTAAATGTTGGCACTAGTATGCTTGAGTACAAATGATCGATCATTAGGATGTTAGTGTGTACACATGAGTCAAAATTCGCGTGTGGCCTTGGTGGCGTTGAGTCACCAAGGAGGAGTACGAGTTCGCCCGGAAATTGCATTTATATTTGTCGATGATGAGTGTAATCTCATCGACGGGGCGTGAGGATGAGTGGAATCCCCTCCCCGAGACCGATGATGAGTGTAATCCCACCGTGAGGTAAAGTGGTTGTTGGATGTGAGTTCCAACGTGTTTATCCGCGTATTCGGGTCATAGCTAGGTGCCAATATTGATTGATATTTGTATCAATGTGTTGTGAAATGTGATCTCTATATTTGGATGTTTATATATGATTACATGTGTTGTGGAATAGAGCTTTATGAGCATGGCATATAATTGAATATTGTTCATGCATCTTTAACTTTTGGCTCTTGAGGATCCTTGGTATTCATGTATTTTACCTTGGTTGAGATCGTGCTTGGACCATGCATTGTCGAGGTTTGTTTTTAAAGAGCTTACCCTCACTAAGCTTTATTGCTTACGCTCTCTCTTTGTTCGACAATGCAGATCCTTAGTTCGTGAGTTGCTAGGAGCAAGAAGGGGGCCTCCAAGTGTGCTTGTGGTGCTTGTTTGGATACCAAGTATGAACTTTTAAATTAAGATGTAATGGTCAAGCAATGGGGCATGTAATCGTGTTATGATGTTTTTGGATCATGTTGCTACGGTTGTTGTTTAGGAGCATGTTAGACTCCTCGTTTGTGCTTGTTAAAACGGCTTTTGGGATGTATGTTATGCTTGTGACCATGTTAGTATTTTGCTACCTAGGATTGTCTAATTGTTGGCTATGTTAAAGCTTAATACCTACAATGTCATGTATGGATGTATGGCTTGTGATGTTGTGCCTTAGTGTTTAGTCTTGTTATAATGATGTTCAAGCATGCTCGTATGTTGGTTTGCCTTTAGGATTGTTGTTAGAGTGTTGTTGGAGGTTTTACTGAGGTTTAGGGGCACCCTTGTGCCATAAATCAGCTAAAACCAGTCTGCAGACAGAGGGCGTTTCGAAACGGGTTACCCTGTTTCGATACGGTCCCCTTTGTTTTGGCCGAGCGTTTCGAAACGTGTAGGGGCCGTTTCGGTACACTTTTGCTACTAGAATTTTGAGAAATTGGCGAGATGAAGGTGTTCCGAAACGGGTCTATGGAGTTTCGAAACGGTCAAATCTCGTTGACCACGAGATGTTGACCGTTGGGGTCGTTTCGATACGGGTCACCCCTGTTTCGGAACGGTCTCATCAGGTTGACCCTGGCCTGTTGACTAAGTCAAGGCGTTTCGATACGGCCTGCTGTAAAGGGTTAAAATGAGTTGTTTTAAAATGTTGTTTTGGATGGTCGTTGTTGGATTGTTTGTGTTTCCGCTGCCGTGCTTCACATAGGACTTAATAATGCCTATAGACAAGATAAAGTTAAAAGAAATTTTCTGGGTCGTTAACCGAGGAGGAACCTTAACGGGTTTCGCTTCGGTTTTCCCCGTGTGGCCCACTCAGACTGGTCATCCGACCAGACCGGGATGAGGGGGTTACATTAGGGATTATGCTTAAGGTTTATGGTTTATGGTTTTAGGATTTGTGATTAGGGTTTAAGGTTTCAATGTTTACGTTTATAATTAAGGTTTAGGGGTTATGGTTTAGCATTTTATAATTTTAGGGTTTAGGATTTAAGGTTTAGAGTTTAGGTTTGGTTATAGTTTTTAGGGTTAGGGTTTGAAGGTTTATGTTTATGTTTAAGATTTAGGATTTAGTGTTTAGGGTTTATGGTTTATGATTGTAGGGTTTAAGGTAATGATTTTAGGGATTAGGGTTTATTACATTGAATGAGTATTTTTTACTAAAATTTTTAATGTGTTTTTAATACATTGAATGATTGTAATTTTTTCAAATCAAATCTAATATTTAATAAAGATTTTAAATGATCCTTAACATATGCATACGTGTATAGGTTAAACAAATCCATATATAATTTTAAACTCAAAACTTACAAATTGCTTATCATTACGTGTTGGTAGCATTATTTTGTTTCTTTATATAGTTCTCTTTTCCTTTCAAAGCCTATCTAATTTAGTCATATAAACAAATACAAAAGGATTAGGTGATTTGGCTCGCAATCTCAGCTTGGCCTTTGCCTTTGGGTCTTTCTTCCTTCTTTCATACATCTTGTTTTTCTCTCTGTTGGAAACTTCATCTTCATCACTCTTCGTGTATTCAAAGAATCAAATACCAGAAGACGGTGAAGCAAGCCAATAGGTACGGCAACAAATCTTCATTATAAAGGCTCTTTCTTTTAATCGGATTTTTGTGTGTGTTCATGCAATATATGAAAGATTGATTATTTAAGGGGGTGGACAAATACTTGAAGAAATGTTCAATTTGGATATGAAGGGTGTTCAGCTTTTTTTCCACCCTTAGATCACGGACCAAGTCTCTTTTATTTTTAGAAAAAAAATAAATAAATGATTGTGTGGAGAATAATTCAAGCAAAACATCAACCAAAGAGAGAAACCCACTTTTGTTGGGATCAATTACAGTGCTGGGGCATGTGACTGTCTCTCCTTTTCTTTTTCTGATTTATTTATCTACTTTAATTTTATTCTTATTTTTTTGAAAAAACTCCCAAAGCCTCTCTTTGAACGTGTTTGATCATTACATAACAAAGGTGCCTTCCTCTTTTATGTGTTCTCTAGTATCTGTCTATCTATCTTTCTTTTTCTTTTTCTTTTTGTATTGGTTCAATTCAGTTTTTAGGTTTTCTTTTGTCATCTGTTATGGAATTCTAGCATAATTTGTTTCTTGACACAAGGAAATTTTGAAATTTCCTTTCTTTGTGAATAAATAAGTAGATAGTAAAATAAGAATGAGTTTCTAGTTTGGGTTTAGGACTAGGTTCTGCAGTTTTTCCCTCTTTTTTTCATTTTGAGGGGTTTGCATAGGTTATACAGCAATACAGATTATATTATGTTGAAAATAAATTTTAAAACTTTACCCTTATGGTCCCAAATCTGAATTATGACAAGTTCCTGTAGTTTGCATGCTGTCTATGCTTGCTGTTATGGTTTTTAGTTTTTTTCCCTCCTGCACTGAAGTTACTGTCATGGTAGAGGATTCTGTCTTTACCATATGTTACGTTTATTTTGATGTTTTTCCAGATATAAAGGATATTAGATAACTAAATGGATGGATATACTAGTAAAAGAGCTGCTGATGGGCTTGTTGTAACCGGAAAGGGATCCGGTATCATCTTGAAGGATCATGTTAATAACAGAGAACGGAATGTCCAATCTTGCAACCGAATCGGATGCAGTGGTAGGCTGAATTCCATGAAAGGTACTCCCGGTTGCTGCTCGGAAAAAGCAAAATCTTCAAGGCCTTCTTACCGCACTTCATCAAGCGGCAAGGAAATAGTTGGAAGTTCCTCTAGGGCATACTCTGCAGTTATCAACTCTAGAAAATCCTCTACAAATTCTCAGAAAAAGCTATCATCTCAGCTGGAAATGGATTCATCTGAAACTAGTAGTGTTCAGGATGAGCCAGAAGTGTCGGAGCTCATAACCCCACCAGGAAAGATTCAAAGAGGGCTGCAGTCCAAATCTGAAGATGCTGCTTCTAGGGAAGTTAGAGCTATGGAAGTTGGGAGCTCTAGTGCAGCATCAAACACAAGACCAAGGAGAAACCTTATTCAGCGTTCTGGGTTGGGCAACCAGGATACTCTTCCCGGTCCGTCGGTTACTTTGGCCTCTCGAAGTGCTTCCCAGGCAATTCGTGCTAACACAAGCAGGTACAGTTTGAGAAACATAAGATGTAATTCTATTTCTGATGTTGTTCCTTCGGGTTGTTCATCTTCGGATTCAAGCTTCAGCAGAAGGAAAGATATTGTAAAAAAGAGAACTGCTGATGGAGAAGGTAGTTCTTCAACCAGGGGAAAGAAGTTGAGTGGTTCATCTTTGGAGGGACGGAACAACAGTTCTAGTCATGGAGTTTCTATTTCTGATTCAAGGCGAGCCAGAAATTGGCCACCTAATAGTTATAATAGCGTTGCTTCTTCAGTTAGGACTCAGAGATCAAGCAGTAGTTATGGTAGAGGGAGACTCCCTAACCAAGAAAGTGGGAGTAATTTAACTTTGAACGAGTTCCCTGTAGTCATGCAGCAAGTGCCTCAAAGTGATGTAACTGTTGATTTGAGTGCTCCTGTTTCCTCAGAAACTGGCTCAACTTGTGCTATTTCTTACAGTCGACCAGGTCGAATAAATGAGAGTTTACACAGTACCATGCCGTCTATTCCTTCTGAAGTTGGCATCAACCGCTCTTTGGTGGACCGGAATAGCTTCCGGAGATACAATATGGATGGCATTGCGGAGGTATATAACAGTACGGTTCAACCTGCTCTATCCTATGAATGGATGTATAACTTTACTGTTATTCATTTGTTGTTCTATATAACTCAGGGAATGAACTTAGTGTGGTTGCAAATGTCTTTTACCCGTTACTATCTTAAATTATCTGGTGTTAGAGAAGTTCTCTCCAGGGAGAGGCAATAGTGAACCATTAGTAGTTTTTTTAGTATTTCTGTGTTACTAAAGCTCCGTATGTTACGGTGGTTGTATGTTTACACAGGTGTTATTAGCACTTGAGAGGATTGAACAAGATGGAGAGTTGTCATATGAGGTAGCTAATTTTGAAGTGTTTCACTTGGGCCTGATTGTTCTTTGTTGTTGATTCTGTTTCTGTTGTGCAGCAATTACTTGTTCTAGAGACCAGCTTGTTCCTCAATGGACTGAACTTTTACGACCAACATAGAGAGATGAGATTGGATATAGATAACATGTCATATGAGGTTTGTTTTTGTTTCAATATGGTGGTGCAAAGTTTGCATCTTATTTCCCCCACTATGTGCTTGTTAAAGGTAAAGTATGAGTTGGCTTGTGTTGGCATCATGATAGGAATTACTAGCTCTAGAAGACAGGATGGGTAACGTGAGCACTGCGCTATCTGAAGAAGCTGTGTCGAAATGCCTTAAAAAAAGCGTCTATGAGGCAACATCTTTGGAGGATGAAAATGTCAGCTGTGAGGTTGAAAAGGATGATGCCAGATGCAGTATATGTCAGGTTCTCTTCTAAACAACTCTCGGTTTATGGTATTTAGTTTCGTTAGGTCATATCTCTGGATGTGAGTGCAATGGATTTGGTTGTGCAGGAAGAGTATGTTGTTGGAGATGAAGTAGGGAGGTTGCAGTGTGAGCATAGATATCACGTCGGGTGCATACAGCAGTGGTTGAGGGTGAAGAATTGGTGCCCCATTTGCAAAGCATCGGTAGAAGCCTTGCAGTCTTCTTGTTCGTCGCCTCATAGCGGAGTTGGAATTTGAATAGAAGAAAACAAAAAGAGACTGGGTTTTCTTTTGTACAAATCCATGGCTTCTCTTCTTCATCTATTTTTATTTTTATTTTTATGATCACATGTAAATATCAAATCCAAACAAATAAACAGGTGCTCTTAAGTGAGCAACTCTGCATTGAAACACTCAATCCAGTTGTAATAAAAGAAGCATGAATCAAAATACACATTACGTCCTGCTGCAGTTTGAATTTAGCCAAGTAGTATTGGACAATTTAACAGATGTTGATATTTTTTTTTATTAATATTGGAACTCAATAAATTCTCAGATTTTAAAATTACATACAGAGGAATACTGCTTCTCTTCAATGAGAAATTTACCTTTCACCAATTGACAGTACAGTATTCCTGCAAAACTTCTTTCCACATTGGCCGTAAGTTGCAAGAAAAGCTTGAGATCTGTTGAAATGGCAGCAAACAGCCAAAGAAATTGCTAATCGTACAACAAAGCACTTTCTTATCCAGCACCTTATTTCAATTGCTCGAAAATAATCAGTCCCGGCTCTGCAGCAGGGTTAGATTTAGAAGCATCCTGCTGACACTCAAACCCATAGTTTCATCTTGTAAAGGGCAGAGCTTTATCCAACTTGGCCATCTGGTTCGTGTCGGTAATCGAGAAGAGCTTCGGTGGTCAACATCGAACCGATCTTAGCTTCATGATAAACAAGTTTTTGCAGGGAATTCATTCTTCAAAGGAATGCAAAGAGATTTTTTCCAGGAGCCACGGCCAATCTTCACCCAGCTGCTGGGGATTTAGCTCCATTGCCACTTTGAAATCAAGCAGAGATATTGAGCGCTGTTGCCCATGTTCATGCGAAATATTTGTGTCCCCAGAGGTACTCTGCATATGCAAGTGATTGTTTGGCCACATACCATTATCAAGCTTGCTGTGAGTCCGCTGCTTGCGGGTGGAGTGCGTTCTTAGTTCTCGTGATGACCTTGATCGAACCAGATCAACACACGACCTAATCAATTTCTTCAAATAGACGTCCAACATGTTATTCAACATGCTAGCACATTCCGCGGAAACCCCTCCAAGGCCCTGCACTGCTGCAATCTGCTCCATAAGTTTCTTCAACGTCTCAATATCATACAAACTGCCACTGTCGTAGTAGTGAATGAAGCCACTGCTGCTTGCTACAGCGGGAGCTTTGCGGGCCCCACCGACACTAGCCGGGCAAAACGGGATCCCAAGTGGTGCCGTCAGAGGACTTGTAGAGAGACTAATCTGGTTAGCTTGTTCTACCTCCTCCCTATCTTCAACAAAGGGATCTTTACTAGGCACCTTTGGTTCTGTTAGAAGATGCTGCACCGGTCTCTGATGGTCATCATATGAAGTCAAATCCTCTTTTTCCACACCCGATTTAATGTCATCATCTTCCTTTCCAACCGAAACAACTATCTTTCCGTTTGGCCCCAGCGGACTAAGCCTATCCCGGAGTTCTCTATCCCGTATTCCAGACCAAACCTTTTGTGGATACAACACTGACAAAACACCATTCGACCATATGTCCGAATTTGGATGCGATTCCGGTTGCTGATGTCCATCTTCTCTAGCAGGAGAAGATTTCACAGCTGGTGGTGGAGCCTTAGCCTGAGATGCATTTTTTAAGATTGAACGTATCAACCGATTATGCAGTGGCAGATTCTCCCTCCCAAGAATGCGGAGACATGACTTATCAAACTCGGTTTTACTGAGCTTCTGATTTAAAAACCTAGTCAAATTATAAAAATACCTTTTTGAATTCTCATCCCCAATCTTCTTCACTATCTGAGCTTTCAATTCAGCTAAATCGATTCTGAACCCTTGCTGGGGTTGCATTGCTCAATAACCAGGATCCTACACCATTCACAGAAACCCCCCAATTTACAGTTTTCTCCAGCATCCAACAAGTTCAAATTCACCAATTTGCATACCATACGGTGCAAATCAAACTCAGAATTCCCAAGATATATAGCGGTATATCAGTTTCCAAAAGAAAAAAAACCCCCCAATTAAACCACCGAGAAAGCAAACAATGCAAACCCAAATCACGTATTCGCATAACCAAAAACCCTAGGGGATAACAGAAACCCCACTAAACCCCTGAATAAATCAAAACCCTAAATTACCGAACTTAACATAAAGGCATTGTGTAAGAAAAGGATTTGAGGAATAGAAGTAGAAGTAGAAGTAGTGACACAGTAAAAAAAAGGGAAAAGAAAGGGGTGACCTTAATAAAAATAATATCTTGGGGTTCTGCTACTATTTTAGTTTCCCTTTGTCTATAAACACATATTATAGCAGTTAGAAATTATGTTTGTGTTGTATTCGATCTATTCTTCAAGACTTCAACTTCAAAACATACTGGTATTCTTAAATAAATAATAATACTAAAAAGAGGTTCTTTTTAAGGAATAATAAAAGGTTGTGTTGTACTCCTAGTAGTTAGTTGCCACTCTGATATTGACTTGTGACTTTTGAGAGAGACATGAGTGATGTTCAAACATATTATCTGGTTTATTGATGGATAAATTGAACAAGTAATCATGGAGAGGAGGGGGACTACTATTACTATATGTGGTCATTTATGTTGTTGGAGTCAGAATTTGATGATTCAGACAGCTGCCCTGATGTTTGATTCATGTCTAGAATGGGGGCATGCACAGATTTTGCTGAATCTGCATCAAATTCATTGCAGGGTACATGTTTGATTCATTACAGATTCCACTGCTGGTTGAGCATTTGGGTTGAAAAACAACATCAATAGCAGACAGTGGGGATGAGAATGGTACCATCCAACAACATTCTCCGATCGTCCAACCTGTGAAACAAACAACAATAGCTCTTAAGAGATGATTTTTCATTGACAACATATTATGGTCACACCTGTATACATAATGTAGCAGGCAGGCCGTAGTTTAGTTCAACTCCAATAAAAGTTTGTAGGAACATTCAGCTGAATCACAATTTTAAGACCATACTGTTCGAAAATCCAACCCTTTTTGCATTTTCAACTTCCAAGTAGCCCAATGGTCAATGCATTGGAGAGGAGAGAGTGATCAAGATTCCTAGACTGGATTTTAAGACCATTACTGCCAGTTGCACCGAAACTGTTTGTCTGTTCCTGGGCTTCACCTTTACTTCTACTTGGTGGTAATCACGGTTCAATAATGACCAAAATCATTATGAGTAGAAAACATTTTACAAATGGATCTTTTACATATCATACTCATTAGCACCTAAGAAAAATAAGTTAAGTAATCCATATAAATTTATCTATTCAAATAGGAGTACATATCGAGACGAGAGAGAAAAAAAAGACACTAACCAGTGGTACTGCTACAGATTCTTACAATGATGATGGAAACACAAAAATCAATTCCTGAAGTTGAACTGAATACCTCACTCCCTGACTGACTGATGATACCTAAATAATCCCAACAGGGTAGCTACAAAAGGGTTAATACCGCACTCAGTGAATATACTACAGTGTACAAATAATATGCTCATGACATATTATTATACTTCTAGTTTACACCTCATTTTACACTAAGCTACGGCCATAATATTAGTACAGCATATATATCATCTGACCCGTCCCCTTCCTCTCCTCGTGTTTCGGCTCACTTTCTTTACCTGCTGCTTCTCCATGCCACTGTTGCTTTTGCCTGCCATGTTGCGTTTTGACTTGGGTGTACTCAACTGCTCTACCGAACCTTCATCTTCATGATGCATGCTTGAACTGTTCAGGGAATCGGATACTGCAACATCTTTTTCATTTACCGCTGCCACTTCTACGGAAGCCTTACTCAATGCCTTACTCTTGTCCTTCGCCAACACTCTTGTTGCATTCTCATCCCTGGAACCAACTGTATTCTCCTCTTCATTTATTGGTTCCTGGTTTTGTTCTATATCCGCTTCAGCTGGCATACTGAAATGATGAAGAAACTAATCAAATTAAAAAGAAACTCAAACATCCGTCAAAACTAAACTATTTGGGCTAGCAGCAGTGTCACCTGTATCCTGAAGAAGGTAACCCATTGGCAGTAGATGCAGCATCAGCACGGCCTGTTTCGGAAACTTTTAATGTCCCACGGTTTTCTTCTACTGTTTGTGAGCCTACAGGTTATGTTTAGCGATGAAAAACACATGTAATTAAGTAATAAACAATCCACCTGTCCTCCTAAATGCGCACATGGGCACAACAAACAATAAAAATAATCTTTACAGCAGAGACTTCAAGTTACTTAATCTTCCAAATTGTTATCCCTCTGTTTCAATCTTAGGTACCAATATAATTTATCGCCGTGTTCATGAGGAAATATTCCGAGGGGTTAAGAAGGATAGCAACAGACCTTGGTAAGAAAGTTAAGTAGGAAAAACTTAACAGCAAATAGGTAGTTTCTTACCCTGTACAGTTCCTTCCCTAGTAGAACCAAACTGCAGGATAGAGTCGGACCCATTGGTGTCCTTAAATTGATCGACATCAACAGCGATAACATCACTGTGGCATAAAAGGTTAGAAGTTAGAATAAGAAAAGCATTGACTTCGTAAAGAGATAAGTAGGAACTTCACAAGTAACAATAAAACCTCTTTAACATCTTTCTTTTGTTTGTTTGTTTTGGAAGGGGGATTCTTTAATGGAAATTATACCAACCTATTTGATGCAGTTCTGATATCGACCGTGGATTGAAGTCTCTGTCCCTCATCTAGTGTCTCACCTAAGCCATCCCAAGAAACTCACTTAGAAAACTTTTGACAGAGGTAGAAGATTTAGCAGATGATACAGACTACACAAAAGAGAGAAGAAAGTGGGCTGCTCCACAATGAAGATGAAACATGTGGTGCCTTGATCACGAATTCATTAGACAAAGAGCAAGTTCAGAAAATAAAAGTACTTTCTTTTGAGATTGAGACCCAGGGAAATCTGGCAGGTTATAGACCTCCGATGGAGGAATGCCCTACCTTTTCCTACCTTTGTTTATGAACAATGCCAAAAGCATGAATGCAAAACCTTAGTTACTGAAAAATAACCTAGTCAGGACACTACAAACACCATGTAATCAAATCACCATCCGTAACTTTTTCATGGAAAAAATAAATTAAGCACGGGTAGGCTACATGTATCAAGTATAAGAATTAAAGACATAACTGTCACCCCTCAAATTAATAAAATAATAATCACAATGCAGTATCTGTAAAGCCACTACATTTGTTTGATGCAATTTGACAACAAAAGATAAAAAGGATACAAGAATACCTCTTTTTCCCTCAGTGCTTTGATCAGCTTCCATACCCTTTGCAAAAAAAAATTAAGAAAAATGTCAAATATCACAATGCTTGACAAATAAAATGAAATATCAACACATCATACATCCACCCTAAGAACAATGAAAAGAGTCCGGTAAAAAACTAACAGAAAAAATGATCTGCATAAATATATAATTAAAAAGTTTTCGAGCAGACTATGTAAGCCTCCCAAAACCCATTCAACTATTAAGATACCTGATTATCTTCACAACCAAGAGTTGCAGGGATTGGTAAAGCATCACTGTTTAATGCATCTTCTGGAATCTGTGGAGCTGAAATAAGAAAAGAGATGTTATGTCTTAGAATATCACAGCCTAGAAACTAAACAGACTTGCCAAAATTTGAAAGTACAAAAGAATATCAGAAGAAAATATGTCCAAGATTATTCGAGCTTCCCTCCCACAAGTTATACTGCACCTGATCTAGTAGCCAAGTCTTCAGATGCCTCTACTGTTTTTTTTGAGCTACCGGGGTTATTTTCCTCAGCAGGGCCTAAGTTTTTGGCAGCTAAAGAATCAGGAGCACTTTTCTGTTCTAATGCAAACAAAGACCAGTCAATTTTTGGGGATGATAGAGTCCTCAGCATTTCTTCTGTTGCCTTAGATCTCACTTTTCGTATTTCCTCTTGGATGTTCCATGAACCGGTAGCAGGAGAATCCCTTTTCCGCTGCATCCATGTCAAATGTATAAGCAGCAAATTAAATCATAACCGAAGGAAGAACGTACTGCAGAGAAAAATTACACTTACACCCCCATGCACATTACTCATATAGAAGAGTAAGAGCAAGCATACTTTCGACCTAGTAAACTAAGCATCAGTAACCTTCAGGACAGAGAAAACAGTGATGTTATTTCTGTTCTGGTATAGTTGCAACAGTGCTGTTAACACCTGCACCTAGGCACAGTGGCACACCTGCACCGGCACCTCAGCACTAGGGGAACAAAAAGGGGGGAAATGTGCCTCAGATCCTTTCAGGTTAGGCCCATTTGTTCAGGAATTCATCTGGTGCACATAGGCATGCTTTTTTGTAAGGCGATAGGCAAAAATGTCCACCTGATTGAAGTTTTCTTTAGTTTCTTTTATTTTTCACTTTTTTAATTAGATATAGCTTTACAAGAAAGGAAGGGGTATCAAACTCTATACTTCACAATATTTAATAGTATTCAACACAGGTACTGATGGTAAATAAATCATCCATATTAACCAATAAAAAATTGCATGTTTTGTACACAAACATTATATATATGAAAATATACACACACAACATATTGCAGTTTACTTCTCGGAAGGCTACCGCTTCATTTGAGCCTTGTGCCTGAGAGCATACAACTAGAGTGCACCTTGTGCTTGACACCCTTAATTGCAGTATATTTTTTTAATTAAAAAAAGTGCTACCCATGGACCCAACCAGGAAAGCATCCCAACAATAATATCATATGAAATTTAAAGACCCGCAATCTTAATGATCATAAAACACACATATGCATCATTACATCCAATCAACAGAGGAGTAAGCATATAGAGTACCTTGGACGAGGACAAGTACTTGCCCCCAATTGAATATGGTGTTTCTTCCTTGAAAAGTGGCACTCCAAACGGCGGTGGAGATTTGAATTCAATATCGTTCATAGCAGGTGATGCCCATGGAGGGCGAGTTCGCATGTATGTTTTGGCCATGTCTACAGGTGATCCTGCTTCACCTTCAATGCTCTGCAGTAACAAAAGCTTACTGATTGACATATTCTTCACACTAACATAATATATAAATATCAACATTCAACACGAGTTTCTTTCAAAAATGGTGGTGTTATACAACAGTACTCCCCCAAAGTCATGCACAAGAAAAAATGGCACCACTTTCACCATTGCTTTAACAAGTGAGTGAACTTTGAAAGTAAATTACTGCACAACTGAAACCATTATAAGAAAATTGGCATCTATAAGAATAAATTATAACGGGAGGACAATAGGTAGCTTATATCCATTTACGGCTCATATTCAACTTGTATTTAAGACATGTGTTAGATTCTTTCAGCAATAGATCTTCCATATGAGTAAAACAAAAGTTTTACAAGAAGCATAATCTCTCTCTCTATATACATACATAAATATATGTTGATAAGATGTAGATCATGGTTTCAATCATCAAAAAAAAATGACAGCAAAGAAACAAAGGGACAACTGGATAAGGGGAAGAAAAGGAACATTTAAGATAAGCTATACCATAAGCTGTACAAGACATGGAGGAAATATATGAAAAACATCAGCTTAAAAGTTAAATGAAGACAGTATAATGTTCATTTATCCAAAAAAAAAAAAGAAGACAGTATAATAGAAGCTCGGGAAAGCATAAAGGAGATGACACAAAACTAAAGGGAGAAGGGGAAGAATTAAAACATTCAGCATAAGTTATACGAGGCAAAGGATCAATCACAAAGCAGAAGTCGAAACTAGAATCATTGATGAAACAGGAAGTATCATAATGATTATCTAACCTTTTCATCTACCCCTTTCATAATATAAAGTTCCTATCTAATGAATTTTCACATTCACCTGTTCCTTGTAAGAAAAGAATTCATAAAAGAGAAAGAAAAAAAAAACACAACCCACACGCATCATAGAGAAAAGAGTTACAAACATGTGCCAACGTAACAAACTTCTGAGCAGAGGTCCCGTGTTGCAAGTCTGACTTAGAATTTGATCCTGACTTCTTCTCCTCTAACCATTTTTTCGCCTCTATAACAGCTGTGCCACAAAGATCATGATTGTCAACATCTGAAAAATAAGAAACACAATCAGTCTGCTATAGGTGTTGAGTTCATTCTTGAATTTTGTTCTCTCAATTTTGTGAATGCCATACCACTTCCACCTGCTCTATTAGGCGTTTCAACTAGCCTTTCAAGCTCCATGCCTCTGATCATGGGAGAATCCACAACTCTTGACTTGATAATATTTGTTAGTTTATCACACTCTTCCCTGGTCAAAATAGCATCCATTAAAAAGTTCAAAACTTGAAGTTTATGCTTGACTGGAGATAAGAATGGGGGAAAGACACATCCAATAAAAAATGTCAAGCAAAGTTTGCCAAAGAATCAAATTCTGTAAATGTCATACTACACACACACTATTGTGCGTTGACCAAATAATTTATATACAGGACAACTTGAGGAGGAAGAAAGAAAAGGATTAAAGCATGCAAAACATCAAATAAGCAAATAAGTTTCTTTACTTACCTTGAGAATGACTCCTGCACGAGAAGCTGCTCTATAAGACGTTTGGTTTCAATCTTTCCTGCAAAAGATTGGGGCTCGCCCTGATAGCCCACAAAGGAACAACTAAGGAACCCTCTAAGATCATTATAATCATAACTAATATAAAGACAAGGCAAATAAACAAAAACCGGAAGAGGAATATTATCAAATCAGAACCAAATTTACCAGTATCACCAAAAAGTTTTTATTTAAATGTTTTGTTTTTTTCTTCAGCAGAATTACTAAAAGCATAGAAGGTGGCAAACTTACATGCTCTATGTTATCAAGCCCTTGACTCGAGACATCCTGACCATCATTTGTACCACTAACGTCATCTGCACCAATTTTTTTTAAAAAAAATCTATGAATAAACATGGATGCAATACGTGGACTACTACCTGAGCAAGTAGAAATCTTCCAGAAACATAAAAGTGAAACAACATGGATATTTTATATCTACTTGTACCAAAAGGAAACATGCTTAATTATCAACTAAAAGGTTAGGATTCCAATAAACGGGCATGAGAAGTAATGGAAGCCTCAAGAATCAAGATGATAACATGTAACCTCACTGAAAACAAGTAGCTTAAAACAGCTGAACCACAAAGCAATAACTATACGAAAGGGAAGGACAATATGAGCGTGCATGACTAGTACTAACGCACTGCCTGCAGGCTGTCTCTTTAATCAACATTCTAGGCTCCAGTTTTTATGGAATTAAAAGTTAACAACAAAGATGCATGCTTTGATTGTAGGAATCCATCAATCGAAAACCTAGAATTTAAGCTATTACTATCAAAACAAATATCATTTAAGGAAAAAGAGGGAGAAAATGGAAGGGAAGAGTCGGATTTCGAGAAAAAAATATATGCTTTAAAGTGAGTAAAATAAAAAAGTGGCAAGTGGAACCTGAAGTTGAATCACTGTCTGAAGACGAAGAAGAGGGAGATTCAAAGCCAAAAACAGAGGAGAGCACCCTGGTGGCACCGGAGACGAGAGCTCGAGTGGGGGAAAATACATGCCTGGAGATCCAATTAGGGTTTTGCTCAGTTGAATTGAGCAATCTGGGGCGGTCGTAAGGCGTCGTACGTGACATGGTCCGCCGAGGACGCAGCATCTTGCCGCCGGATCTGGGCTCTCGGTGGTGGGCAGATCCAGAAATCGAGGCCATACGGAAGCAGGTTTAGTTGCTAGTTAGAATTGCAAAGAGGTTGAAAAGCAGTTCAAGGGTTTGTCAATATTCTGTCTTTTTCAACCATAAAACAAATAAAGAGAGAGATAAAGCAGTAGAAGCAGCGGATTTATAAACGGGTGTTGTTGTGTTGATATGTTTCCGTTTCCTTTTTCTTTTTCCATTTTAACGGTTATTTTAGGTTTTCTTTTTACGTGATCTACCACTTTTCTTTAATTAAAATTCAAATTAATATTCAACTCTAATTATTTACACAAATGTAATATCGCTCATAATTGAGTGATCCAAATATAACATTTAATAATTGAGTGACTCAAACGTAACCTTACCTATAATTGAGTGACCTAAATGTAACTTTTAATAATTGAGTGACACAAATGTAACCTTACCTATAATTGAGTGACCTTTGTTGTAGTTTACCCTTAATTTTAATGTAGATACTAATTATAGATCTAAACTTAAAAATAATTATAAATATATTTACATGTATAAATTTGTATACTAGATTAATTAATGATTTTAAATGAAGTACTCTAATGTTAAGGATGGTATACATGTGATTTGGAGAAAAAATGACAAAATTGATGTCTTTTTTAAGCATTAAAGGTTAAATTTATTGAATTATTTTGAACTAGGATTAAATTGGTAGAATATATACGTTTTGCGGACTAAAACTATCATTATACCAAATCTTGTTAGATGTTTGTTTGTATTTTAACAGAGGAGTGATCCGAGCGTAACTAAAACTTTAATTGAGCAACTTAATTGTAACTTTTTATAATTGAATTACACAATTGTACCTTTATTAATAAATAAGTGACCACTGATGTAATTTATCCATTTTTATGGTAGGTCAAGTACTATGGTAGGTACGCCATGGTCATACATGTTAAAAGAATAAGAAGAAATAATTTTCTTAAATTTTATTTATATTGTCTATTTTTTTGACACGTCAAATCTAAATTGTTCATGTAGTAAATATGCATGTACTTACAATGTTAAGAACAATAAGAAGAAGAAATAGTTATCTTGAATTTTATTTGCACTATATGTATATATTTACCATGTTACTTCTAAATTATTCATGTGGTAATTATACATATATTTATAATTTGATCAACTTTATTTTAAATATGTTCGCATCTGGATTAATCCTAGCTTGCTTGTTTTACACTCTCTAGTGGTTTACTTCTTTTCTTTGTTTGCTTAATTGATGACGATATTAGTCTTAGTGTTGGTTGTTGATTGTCGATAATTCATATTTTCCTTCCTTTTATATTTGAATATGTTTGTTTTATTTTCTTTTTCTTCACACGTCGTGTTGCATTTTCTTCTGCCTTTCTGACACGTTTTCTCTATCCTTATGACACTTTTTATGACTACTTTTATAGGTGTTTGGTGTTCATCATGTGACCCTCGTAGCTTTGTTTTTTATTTATATTTTTCATTGGTCTTGGATGGTCTGATCCCCTTTCAGGTTGTTGACTGATGTAATCAGAACTGTGTAGCATATCGTCGCCTTTGAGAGGGAATTTCATCTAGTTCATGTTTTGACAACTTCCCAGTGACCTTTTCTAATAAACCTTAAATTCTAAATGCAACCCATCAATTATAAACCAGTAAACATAAACCCCTAATCTATAAACCCTAAAATCTAATCCTCAACCTAAAACTAAAGATCTTGTGGAAACTTTTTGTTTCCACTGTCTGTATATGAAATAATTAACCCAAATATATATTATCTTAAGTGAAGTAATTTTTGCAACAAAATGAATATAAACCACATGAAATTCAAGTCTAACACAACACATGCATAACAAGATCCAATTTTTTTTACATGTTTAAGAATCTAAAACTGTCAGCAACATCGATTACCCAAATTACTCACCACTTGTACGTATTAAATTGTGGTCGCTACGTAGTGTAACGGTCGCACCGTAATGGTTTTGGAGGTCCCCGCGACACTGCAAACTATAACCGCATCTAGAATCATAGTTATATTTTAGAGAAAAATCATGCCGCAACGACCGCAACCGCGACGTTGCAACCGCATCTGCAACTGCAATCGCAACCGCAATTTAATAATAGCGAGAATCAAGCGAATGAATGGTTAAAAACAACATAACCCTTTAAGCAAAGCCATAGGGTTGTCACAATACCAGTGAAATTTTAAGTTAAGCTCGTCAACAGTTTTCTTTGTAAAGGGAAGAAAGAGATCCAAACAGTACACACCCAATTATCATAAAAGTGGGATATGCATCTTTGAGCACTGTGCAAACCATGAACAAAAAATGGAAATTTTCAAATAGGGTCATGCAACTAGTAATTGCATTCATGTTAATTCTAACAAACTAAACATGTCAATGAAATAATATGATTCGTTTTTATACCTCATTGCTTGCTGGCACTCGAGTCTTAATATCATCTCGTTGTTATCCAAGTAATGTTAATTCAAGAACCACGTTGTCACTAGCGAGATGATAGTGAGACTCGAGTAATGTTAATAAGGTCATAACGAGATGATAGTATAACACTATCATCTTCAGAGTCTTCTCGTTATTATTCAAGTCTAACTGAACCTTCATCAGAAGTTGATGAAGCATAACTACAACATCGAGTTCTCCTCCTAGTATCTCTGACTCTTGATCTCTTTCGGTTTCTAGAATTCCTAAAATCATGAAACATCTGATATAAAATGCAAGAGGTCCACCAGTTGCCCTCATCATCAGGGAAGTCCAATTCATCTCCAGATTCATCTTCACCATATTCAATTGGCTTAATGGCCCGTTTGGCCCCTAAAGTATACACAAAATACTGAACTACCCCCTAAAGTATTTTTTGGGATGTTTTGCTCCCTGAACTAAGAATCATTACCTCGTTTGGCCCCTCCGTCTAACACCGTTTTAAAAAAATTCATAGGCCAATCAAAACAGGCCACATGACATTTTATTAAAAAAATAATCCGACTTAAATGAAAGGGGTAAATTACACATTAAGTATGCAAAAAATTATTTGTTGTTTTCATTTTAGTCACTAACTATTCATCTTCTTCAACATTCCTATCTTTCTCTGCAACATGTAGCTTCGAAAATTCAAGACTTTGATCTATGGAAATTCTTCAATATTCTTCAACATCACATAAGCATTCCTATCTTTCTCTGCAACAATCTCAATCTTGTACGAGGATCCATTTCAATTCAATTGGAATTTGGTTATTCACCATGTACGAGGGTCCCGACTAAGCATCCATGGCTTTAAAGCGCCCAACTCATAATTGGCAAATTCGTAGGTTCAATTCCTACTAGATGCCCACAAATGGGACCCTCCAATAAGTCTATTGGAATTGGATATTGAGGAATTGTCCATACGTAAAATCATAATTATTGATACGAGCCTTTTCAAAATAAAAAGGGAATCTTTTGTTACAATAGAAGCAGAAGTGATGTGGATTATTCAAGAATCGAAGTCGATTTGCTTTATAAAAAGAAGATGTCAATGAACTTCTATGTAATGGTTTCACGGGATTCAACCAATTGTCTTGATCATGGGATATCATTGAGAAATAGGAATCCATGTTATCAAAAGATTTCCTGTGATTATTTCTAGTATGGAATGAGTCAATCACCCACTTTGGTATCTTATTGACCAAAAATGGTGATATTGTTCCTCCAATGACCAAGAATTTCGGTTTTTGAGAAGTATTATGATCATCCAATAAGAAAGGTTTCAAAATTTTCAAGTGAACGATTTGAAGACCTATTGATTCTAACAACTGATTGCAAAGTTGATCATCCAGGCCTTTCAATTCATATATGTGGATCTCAGACCTATGAATGGGGATATTCCCGAAACTCACAAAGAAAAAATGAAGTGAGTTAGACAAAAAGAGAAGAAACTTGGACAAAAAGAGAAGTAACTTGGACAAAAAGAAACGAAGTGACTTATAAAAATCTTTTTTGTCGATAACCTCAGACCAATCAATCGAATATTGATTAATACGAAATGGATCGAACACTACTTGAAAACGACTCTTCTGCTCAGAAACGAAATGTTCCAAATGCTCTTGGAAATTCTTGCTCCCATTGGACCATTTGTATCTATATGCATTAGGATCCCGATTCATGGATCTCTCGGTCCGAGAAATCAAAATAAGAGGATCGAACCATTTCTTCTACTCTTTTTCAAATTCGATAAATGTTGGTTGATCGTATATTTCATTATAGTTCTATGATTCAGAGTATCATTTCCTATTTGATCCCTTTGAATTCTATATTCGAGGTTGCGATCGGATCGATTCATTAAAAAGAACTGATTCAATACATTTCTTATGTACCCATAGGTGCCATATTGGATTTGAATCAGATTTCGGATCAATCTATCTTGATTGACTGCCTCCATTATGTTGTTGCTAGAAAATACCACTATTTTTGGTTTTGGATCTTCCAAATCATTCCCGTAGGAGATCTGGACCCATTTTTTCTGATCTTTCGATAAAAAGATTCATTTCCTTCATAAAAAATAGGAGGTAGAACCGATAAAGATTTCTTTTTCGATTCATCCCTGGAGTTGAATACCTCATTCAAGAATTGTTTTTGACCCAATCCGTAGGAATCAATAGAAAAGGAAAATCCCTTATGATACACCAGATCCGGCTCGGTTATTGATAGAGTGAATAGATCTGCTATTTCTTGAAATCTCTTTTCTGATTCAAATCGTGATGTAATGTGTACCCCCTGTTCTGGTCATAGAATAGATGAAATAAATCAAAAAATGGATTTTTGTTCAAGAATTGGTTTTTTGAGGGTGATAGTGGAAAAGTTGATTGATAAGTCACCATTACTGCCACTCTACAGAACCGTACATGATATTTTCACCTTATATGACTCCTCGTTCAATTCTTTTGAAGTCATTGGGTCCTTTTCCTCGTTCGAGAATCTCCTCCCTTCTTCCACTCTGTCCTAAAGAGTAACCAAGACAAATTCAGTCACGTTTTCATGTTCCAATTGAACACTGTCCCGAAGAGATCTTTCTGGACCAATCTCTTTCCTTTGCCCTTCATTCTTCGAGAATCAGAAAGATCCTTTTCAAGTTTGAATTTGTTCATTTGGAATCTGGGTTCTTCTACTTCATTTTTATTTACTTATTTATTATTTTCCCTCTTTTTATTTCTTTTTATTTTATTTTATTCCCTCCTATCATTCCTTAAGTCTCATAGGTTTTATCCTATAGAATCTAACCCATTTTCTCATTGAGCGAGGGGTATGAAATAAATCAAATTGATTTTTCGATCAAAAGCACTAAGTGAAATCTTCGGTTTTTTCCTCTTTCTATATCCCTCTCCCATAGGTCCAACATTTGAATCAATAGAGAACCTTTTCCTTTGTATCTATATGAATCATTATTATTACATTCCAATTCCTTACGGATACCCACCAAGGAAAATCCCAAATTGGATCCCAAATTGACGGGTTAGTGTGAGCTTATCCATGCGGTTATGCACTCTTCGAATAGGAATCCATTTTCTGACAGATCATGGCTTTTGTGCTTTGGTGAGTTTCCGAGATCCTTTCGGCAACCTATGTTGTGTTGAAGGGATATCTATATGATCCGATCGATTGCGTAAAGCCCGCGGTAGCAACGGAACCGGGGAAAGTATACATAAAAGACAATTCTTTTCTTTCTATTATATTAGTCTTTCTATTATATTAGTATTTTCTATTCTATTAGTATTAGATTAATATTAGATTCTATTAGTATTAGATTAGTATTAGTTATTGATCCTGGCTCAGTGAGTCCTTTCTTCCGTGATTAACTATTGGCACCAGTATTACATTTTGTCTCTGTGGACCGAGGAGAAAGGGGGCTCAACGAGAAGAGGATTGTACCATGAGAGAAGCAAGGAGGTTATCCTCTTTCAAATATACAACATGATTCTGGCAATGCAATGGAGTTGGGCTTTCATGTGGATCCGAATGAATAATATTTTCCACGGAGGTAAATCCTTGCTCGCTAGGCAAGAGGATATCAAGTTACGAATTCTGTTTCGGTAGAATGAGGATAGCCAAGAATTTTTCTTACGGCTAGATCCGATCTCCTGGTCCCTGCGGAAAGGAAAAAGAATTTCACGTTCTTCTTTTCGAAAAGGGAGGATTAGAAAAATCCTATTGATTGCAGCTTTCTCCGGACCTCCGGGAAAAACATTAAAAAAAGCCTCGAATGGTACGATCCATCTGTCTCCCCGGAATGAAAAGGGCAATCTCGTAGTTGTTGGTCTGTGAAGATATGTTGTTAGGTGCTCCATTTTATTTTCCCATTGAGGCCGAACCTAAACCTGTGCTCGAGAGATAGTTTTCCATACACTGATAAGGGATGTATGGATTATCGAGATGAGAGGAGCCGTGGTGGTCCCCCCGTACCGCCCAGATCCCACGAGTGAATAGAAAATTGGATCTCACCTGAATCGCCCCATCTATCCTCCTGAGGAGAAGCTTGGTTTCAAACCTCGGTTCGAACAGGAGAAGTACGCCATGATAATATGCCTTGGATGATCCACATCTCAGAGTCAGGCGTTGATGAGCACATTGAACTATCCATGCGGCTGAGAGCCCTCACAGCCCAGGCACAAGGACGTAATTATCAGGGGTGCGCTCTACCACTGAGCTAATAGCCCGTCGTGCGAGCCACTCGTTGGGGGCCCACTATGCCAAAAGCGAGAGAAAACCCATCCCTCTCATTCCTTTTTACACCCCTATGTCTCCACACGAGAGGAACGTAGGGGCGTAAAAGGGGATCCTATCAACTTGTTCTGACCTAGGATAATAAGCTCATGGGCTTGGTCTTACTTCACCGTCGAGAAACGAAAGAAGGCTTCCATCTTCAAGTTTAATTCAGACGTTGTTGAGTTGATCACACAATTGCAAATGGCCAAGAGGGGGTGAATTGGCGATAAAAATTTTGGTGGGTGAAAATATGGAAAAATAAAATCATGACACAAAGCAATTAGAGTGGTTCAAGTTCTCCAAACGAACTCTACATCCACTACCTTAGTTCTCACTAAGGATTTTCAACCAATTCACTACTTGAATTCTTCCCCTTTTCTTGGATAAGGAGGGAACCTTACAATTTGATTTAGCTTTCTACCCAAAGCTTAACCCACTCACTTTTACAAGAGAAGTATTTGGTAAACTCTAAAAATTCATTTCAAAGGATGATTGTTTACCCAATTACAGTTTCACACTTCCTAAACTCACAATAAAAGATTACAATGAGAATACAAGAGTTGGGTACAAGAATTTGACTCTAAAGGTGCAAAGTTTGGATTTGAGTGCTTTGATGTTGCTTGTAGGTTCAATAGTTGTTGCTTGTTCAATTGAGACTTGTTTTTATACCCTTTCATTGAATTCTAGCCGTTTGGGAGTTGGGATCATCAATAGAACCGTTGGGATGCAATTTCCCGCAATAAATGCAGCTCTGCTACCTACTGTATCGGTACGGCTAGGGGGCGTATCGGTACCTGTATCAAAGAGGAAAGAGCCGTTGTGACTGAAAACATCGCGTATCGATACGCTTAGAGGGCGTACCGGTACGGTTTTTAAAGGGAGTATCGATACGCAAGGGCGTATCGATACTGAATTTGCTCACTGGAATCCCAACTTTGGTTTTGATAAAGAGTGTATCGATACGGTTACTTAGCGTATCGGTACAGTATAACGGTCATTTAAATTTTGGGATACCAAGTAACTGACAAGTCAATGGTCGAAAATTAAATGCAAAGATTTTGCAAAGATAAGCAAATCGTATCGATACGGTTGCAAAGCGTATTGGTAAGGTATCGTTTAATGTCTTGCCCAGATGAATATCGTATCGATACGGGGTAATACTGTATCGGTACGCTATGGTCTATTAAAATTCTAGTGACTAAAAATCGTATCGTTACGCCTGGGCGTTTTGCTGAAGTTTGGCTTGACAATACATAAAAAGAGTTAGTGGATTTTGAACATTTAAGAGAGTTTTGTCTTGAAGTATAGTTTGGTTCAAAAAGACTTGTTAATAGTGAGACTTTGAAGAGTACTTAAAAATTTATTGTTTTGCAAATTAGTCCATAAGTTTAGGTGTTATATCAAAATCAATTTTGGTTTCACAATCTCCCCCTTTTTGATATAACAAAACCACATATAAATTTTTAAGTTTTTGAAACTTTTGAAAAGCTTTCTCCCCTTTAATTTAAGATGGATTTTCAAAATCAATTTTAAGTTTATAAAAATTGGCTCTATAATCCTTCTCCCCCTTTTTGTTAGATCAAACATAAGCACAAGGATAATAGCAACAATAATATGACAAACTTCAATTCAAACTTCAAATTAAAAGCAACTTAATAGTTCAAAGCAAACTTCAAAAGAAAAAGTAACATAAAAATCCAAACTTAGATCCTAAAACATAGATAAAAGGCATAAAGTACTAACCATAGGTGCAAAAGCTAAAGTAACTAAATGATATGAAATTATATGCAAAAAAACTACTCGTCCATATCATCATCATCATCTTCTTCGTCCTCTTCGTCCTCATCGTCTCGAGTAGGTTGATTTCTCCTATTTTGGTTAATCCAAGCACCATGGAAGGTAGTGAGAGAGACATCCATAGAGTTATGTTGAAGAGCTATGGCTTTCATTTGATCCTCCAACGATGTGAAACGAGTGTCAAAGCCCTTGACTTGATCTTCAAAAGAAGTGAACCGAGTGCCAATACCTTTAACTCGATCTTCCAAGGATGTGAATCGAGTGTCAATGGCGGCAAACCCGGCTTCCATGTTTGTGACTTCTCATTGAGGAAAGTCATTAGGTTGTCCATGGAGGAAGGCACAATCGGAGCTCGTTGAGAGCTTGAAGAGGCATGTGGAGCATCAACCGAAGCATCTTATTGAGGAGCATGAGGGACACAAACCCATTCATTGTTAACATAGAAAAAGTGAGCACGAGATAGGGAACGCTCATCGATGGGTTGACCAAGGGGTTCAGGATAATCATGGGAACAATTAATTTCAAGGGAAAGGAATAGTAACTCAACGCCGTAGAATAGTAAAATGATTTGACTTGGTCGGTGTGACGGTGTTGGACTAGATAGACAAGGTTGGCAAACATAATTTGACAAAGGTTTGGACGGTGACCCTCCCTAAAGCACCTAAGCCAAAAATCATCGACTTGACGATTTGTGGAAAATTTCCCTCCCGATGGACGCAAAAACCAAGTAATGATAAGATGAAGAATACGATCATGAGCATTTAAGATTTTGACGGAGCCTAAAGAACCTTGACCTAAGGACTTCTCATCATCAATTCCTACTTTTTCAAAACCAAAAGCCTTACAAAGTACATTTTGATCAATTTTAAAGGTTTTGCCCATTACATGTGACTCAATTGCAATAACATGTTCTCTAGCCTCATTATGAATACATATAGCATTTGAAAAGAAGATGATGACCAAGTTCCTATATAGAAGATGAATACATATGTTCTCTAGCCTCAAATGGAGGTATTGAAATTTAAAACATGCAGAGTTTAAAAACGGTAAAGACACAATACGTTCTTCCCTATGAGTGAAACCTTGAAAGAGTTTGTAACGAGACATATCCGAAGGTTCGGGAAAACTATATTGGAGAATATAAGGGAGATTTGGTCTAGGGTTACCCTCTTCATCCTCAATAAGATAGGCAGTGACAAGGTGACATCTAGCTCTCTTTTTCGGTGTCATAACCCTGAAAACACATCAAAACGATTCGAATATGTATGCAATTAACATCTTATCCAAACCAATAAATTCTAATAGTTCAAGGTAATTTTAAAAGACATTGTTGTTGTTAAAAAATATATATACATATGCTAGAAAGAGTTTAAAAAAATTAAAAGAAAAATAGAAAAAAATACGATGAGAAGATATATTCGAATAAAAAATTTGATTTTGAAAAAAATTTGGTAAAAAGTTTGAAACCCATGTAATAAGAAGATATTTTGTACAAAAACTAAGTTGAAACAATTATAAAAATTAAACGAAAATAAAAGAAAATAAATGAGAAAAGTTTTATACCTTGAATTGTTAGATTGAATGAATGTGTTGATGTGAATGCACAAGATTGTTGACAAAGCTTAACTTTGATGTGGAGATCAAAAACCCTCAATGAATTTTTAAGTTTGATGGAAAAAATTGAAGCATTGAGGGGGTTTTTATAGACAGGTGCGGCTAGGGTTTGAAGAGAAAAAAAGCGGTTTTTAATTTTTGAAGTGTTTTGTAAAAACAACCCTAAATAAACCTTCCGTCGAGACCGTATCGGTACGCTTGTGGAGCGTATCGATACGCGTTTGCCCTAATTTTTTATTAGACGTTATTACCGTATCGATACGCGGGACCGTATCGGTACGTTTTGACCTGGATTACTTCCCTTGACTTATCCGTATCGATACACGGGGTCGTATCGATACTCATTTAGCTTTTAAGAGTTCCCTTTGATGAACTCGTATCGATACGCTTCAGCCGTATCGATACGCCTTTACCAGATAAGGCATTTTTGACTGATTTAAGTTAAAAAAATCCAACTTTAAACGTTCCTAAATGCATGTGACTGACATATGAACAAGTTTTAATGGCTAAACTTAATGCATACTCCCCCTAGCAACATGCATAGAAGCAAAAAGATGCAAATTAACATAAGTATGAATGTCAACCAATTTCAAGCAAATTTTTGACAATTTGGGACCTAAGAAGGGTCAAGAAAGGCTAGTTAAACCTAACTCTCTCATAAGGGTCCAAAAACGCTCTTTATCTAAAGGCTTTGTGAATATACATACTCTAGAACAACATCATTTTTCAACACATGGTCTCTAATGAAATGATGTCTAATTTCTATGTGTTTGGTCCTAGAGTGTTGGATGGGATTCTTAGTGAGACAAATGGCACTAGTGTTGTCACGCTTAAGAGGTATAGTTTCTACTTCAACACCATAATCTAAGAGTTGTTGTTTCATCCAAAGGACTTGAGCACAACAACTCCCTAAGGATATGTACTCCGCTTCGGTGGTAGATAAGGCTATGCTATTTTGTTTCTTAGAGAACCAAGATATGAGCATACTACCTAAAAATTGGCATGTCCCATAGGTACTTTTCCTATCTATCTTACACCCTCATAATCTGCATCCGAATAAGCATGAAGGCTAAAGGAGGAATCTTTAGGATACCAAAGGCCTAAGTTAGGTGTGTCTCTAAGGTATCTAAAAACTCTCTTAATGGCAACTAAGTGTGGTTCTCTAGGACTAGCTTAAAACCTAGCACACAAGTAAACACTAAACATGATATACGGTCTACTTGCAGTAAGGTAAAGCAAAGAACCTATCATGGATCTATAAAGCTTAGAATCAACACACTTACATCCTTCATCTTTGTCAAGCTTTATGGAATAGCTCATAGGTGTGGCTTGAGGCTTTGCATTCTCCAAGCCAAACTTTTTGAGCATATCGTTCACATACTTAGCTTGATTTATGAAGGTGCCACCTTTCCTTTGTTTGATTTAGAGTCCCAAAAAGAATGAGAGCTCCCCCATCATGCTCATCTCGAACTCACCTTGCATTAGCTTAGAAAATTCTTTGCAATAACATTCATTAGTAGAACCAAAAATGATATCATCAACATAGATTTGTACTACTAAGATGTCATTATTATATCTTTTTATGAAAAGTGTAGTGTCCACCTTACCTTTTTCAAAACCTTTTTCAATTAAAAAGTTTGCAAGTCTTTCATACCAAGCTCTAGGAGCTTGTTTTAAACCATAAAGAGCTTTACTTAGTTTGAACACATGATTTGGAAATTTTGAATCCTCAAAACTCGGCGGTTATTCAACATACACTTCTTCATTTATAAAACCGTTTAGAAAAACACTTTTCACATTCATTTGAAAAAGCTTGAAATCATTGTAACATGCAAATGCCAAAAGCATCCTAATGGCTTCCATCCTAGCTACGAGTGCATATGTTTCATCAAAATCAATTCCCTCTTCTTGAGTATAGCCTTAAGCAACAAGCCTAGCCTTGTTTCTCACTATATTACCATTTTCATCTAGTTTATTCCTAAAGACCCATTTAGTTCCTATAGTAGATTGATTACTAGGCCTTTCAACTAATGTCCAAACTTTACTTCTCTCAAATTGATTTAATTCCTCTTGCATGGCCAAAATCCAAAAATCATCTTTTAATGCTTCTTTGATATTTTTAGGCTCAATGCATGAAAGAAATGCAACATGGTTCATTAATTTGAGAGATGATCTATCATCTAGTAGTTACCCCATTGGGTGGATCACCCAAGATTTCACCACCTTTGACATAGTTGAACTCCCTTGGGTAAGATACCTCATTTTCCTCAAGAGCCAAATCCTTCAAGGCTTCAAGAGGTGGATCTTGTGCATATTCATCTTTAGTTGGAGTCTTATCCACCTTTGAGGTTTGTCCTCCATCAATGGCATCAAGAATCCCTATATCATCATCACAAGATTCCTTCCTCGGAATGAGATTATCATCGAAAACAACATGTATACTCTTCTACTACTAAAGTTCTTTTATTAAATACACGACAGACTTTAGAGTTTAAAGAATACCCCAAGAAAATAGCTTCATCACTTTTAGCATCAAATTTACCTAAGTTGTCTTTTCCATTATTTAAAACAAAACACTTGCAACCAAATGGATGAAAATAGCTAATGTTAGGCTTTTTAGATTTTAGGATCTCATATGGTGTTTTCTTCAAAATTGGCCTAATCATTATACGATTTATAATGTAGCAAGCAGTATTTGTGGCTTCCGCCCAAAAATATTTAGGTAAATTATTTTCACAAAGCATGGTTCTAGCCATTTCTTCTAAAGTTCGATTTTTCCTCTTAACTACCCCATTTTGTTAAGGAGTGCGAGGAGCAGAAAAATTATGGCTAATCCCATTTTCATTTAAAAACTCTTCAAAACCTAGATTTTGAAATTCGGTTCCACGATCACTTCTAATGTGAGAAATTTTAAGTTCAAGATCATTTTGAGTTATTTTAGAAAATGTGATGAATTTTTCTAAAGCCTCATCTTTTGTACTTAAGAATAGAACCCAAGTAAACCTAGAATAGTCATCAACAAGTACAAAGGCATACGATTTACCACCCAAGCTCATAGTTCTAATAGGTCCAAAAAGATTCATATGAATCAATTGTAAACATCTACTAGTAGAGACATCATTAATAGATTTAAATGAAGTTCTATGTTGTTTACCCTTAGAGCATGCATCACAAATTTTATCATTAGAGAACTTAAGTTTGGGTAAACCTCTAACTAGATTAAGGGAAATCAATTTTTCTAAAACACTCATGCTAGTATGTCCTAATTTTCTATGCCAAGGCCATGAGTCGTGTTCATCATGTGCAACTAAACATGTATGAGATGTATGAATGTCATCTAAATGCATCATGTAAATATTGCCTATTCTATGCCCTATGAGCATCAATTGATTAGTTTTAATGTTCACAATTTTGCAACCACTTTTATCAAATAAAACATTAAAACCCTTATCACATAATTGACTAATGCTTAATAAATTGTGTTTAAGACCGTTGACATACAAAACATTTTCAATGAAAATAGAAGAGTGATTACCAATGGAGCCTATTCCTTCAATGTGGCCTTTGGAGTTGTCACTGAAAGTTACCACTCCACCACTCTTTGGCTTTAGTTCCATGAATCTACTCTTCTCACCGGTCATATGTCTTGAGCATCCACTATCAAGGTACCATGAGTTTTGGCTTGAAGCTTTGGCCTTGCAGCAATGCTTCCGCTACAAACAAAGAAATTAGGCCTTGATTTTTGGTACCCAAATCATTTTGGGTCCATGTGTGTTAGCCCTCAAAACCTTGGTTCCCTTAGGAATCCAAGAAGCAATAGCATTCGTGTTATTAGAAATAATGAGTTCCTTAGGAACCCAAACACTCCTAATCCTTTGACCTCTAGATTGCTTAGGAAAATTTCTCTATTTAGGAACAAAAGTTTTTCTTTTTATATATTGGGATTTAGAAGACTTTTATTTTTCAAAATGGTTTTTCCCAATAACAATAGATGTTTTAAGATTATCCACTTCCTTTGTGTGATAATCTTGAAAATCATAAAGAAGTTTTTCAAGATCAAGGTTTTTCTTTTTAAGATCATTTGAAAGATTTACTAAGTACAAAACCTTCTTTTCCAATTTCGAGTTAGTTTTTGAAATAGATTCATTTTGAGTTTTTAAATCGGAAATGTTTTTCTTGTTTCTCAAACTAGAATCCTTATATTTTCCAACTAACTCATCATAAACCTCTTGCAATTCACCATAAGCATCTTGAATTTCATCAAAGGTAAAATCAAAATTAGATGAGTTAAGGTTTACCTTTGGTTCATCATCAATGGCCATGAGACAAAGATTAACCACTTCCTCCTCCTCCTCGGATGACTCCTCGTCACTCCAAGTTGCTACTTGAGCTTTGAGCTTGTTCTTCTTTCCAAAGCTCTTCCTCTTCAATTGAGGACATTCGGAACGAATATGGCCAAAGTTTTTGCCCTCATAGCAAATGATTTGGTCCTTCTTCTCTTCTTTACTCTTGCTCTTTAAGTCTCTTTTTCTAATGAACTTTCTTCCACGGTTGGACTTCATAAAGCGAGTGAATCGTTTGGCCAACATGGTCATCTCCTCATCTTCATCTTCACTAGAATCGCTTTCATGATATGAAGCTTTAAGAGCGATTCCATTCTTCTTCTTCTCAACATCCTTCTTCTCAACCTTCTTCTCCTCCATTTTCTTTTCTTCTTCTCTTCCCTTCTTCATGATTTCATGGGTGAGTAAAGATCCAACAAGAGCCTCTAGCTTGAGAGTCTTCAAATCTCGAGCTTCAATAATAGTCATTCTCTTGCTATCCCATAATTCTGAAAGAAAGTACAACAATTTCCTCACTAGCTTGTCTTCGGGGATGATCTCACCGAAACCCTTCAACCCATTGACTATGATCGAGAATCGATCAAACATCTTAGAAACACTCTCACCGGGATCCATTTTGAAATTTTCGTAGCTTAAATTGAGTAGCCCGATTTTTGTTTCCCTGATATCACTAGTTCCCTCATATGTTGTCTCGAGGGTGTCCTAAACTTCCTTGGCATTCTCGATCAAAGACACACTGGAGTAGATATCCGGACCAAGCACACAAAAGATGACATGAAGTGCTTTATCATTTACTTGCATCGACATTTTTAAAGCACTGCAGCAAACAACAGAAATTAGAACATATCACAAGGAAGCATGGACGATGAAGACCTTCGCTCTGATCGGAATCAAGCACCGACGAAAGAAGATCACATCAGCAACATAGCAGGTAGGGAGGAAGCATGGACTATCTTCATTGACAATCTGAGTCGAAGGGTTTCGCGTCAGGCTCTAAGAGAACTGTTCAACAATCATGGCAAGGTTTGTAGGGTTTTCATTCCGATTAGGAACACCAAAGCCAAATATAAGGCATCCACTTTCGCCTTTGTTATGATGGAAAATAAAGTTGATATAGATAAAGCAATCTTAAGAACCAATAACTCCAAAGTGGACGGTCTCATACTGAAGACATCCAAGGCAAAGTTCCAAAAAAACAGTCACAGAAATAGGGTTCCTTCTTCAAACCCCAGAAGTATGCGAGTAGGGGAGAAACATGGAGTCGACTCAGGTCATCAGAAAAGTGGAAATACAAAGTGGTCTAAGGAGCGTCTTCACAAGGGTCGAACAAACAATGTTTCATATCGCGATGTGCTACTAGGGAAATGTGGAGATAATAGAGATAGTGTTGATGAGTTGACAAAGAAAGATGGGGTTAGAAACAAGGAAAAGATGAGATCTACAAAACTAAATGTCAACATTCCAATTGCAGATATGAAGTGGTTGAAGCAATGTATGGCAGGGTTACTAAAGCCTTCTTTCGACGTCGAGTTTACCCAGCGAGCTCTACTAAACGATGGTATTGAAGTAAAGATGTCTAATTGGGCGGAGGAGAATGATACAGTGGTTATCATGTTCCAATAAGTGGAAGTGATGGAAGAGGTCTGGAACTCAAAAAGGGAAGCCTTGAGCTACTAGTTCGATCATTTAAGTCTATTATTGATTGATGGTGTGCCACATTATTACTTCTCTTTGTCTTTGTTTGGGACTCCATTATACTGCTGGCATGAGACCTTCTTCAGGACCTTGGGGAACAGATGGGGTCATTTCGTTTGCGTCGCGGATAGTACCAAAGACAAAGAAGATTTGAATCAGGCGAGGATTGTCATTAGATCGGCTAGCCCCCTCTATATCCCTGAGAAAATCTCATTATCATCTATGGGATTTTCTTACTGTATAAAGATTAGAAAAAACCACAATAATGGAGAAAGTCCAAATAATTTTCAAGGAGACTCGGATGGTAATTTCGATGACGTTTGGTCAGATCACGAATCAGAAGAATCGCCAGAAAATTATTCGGTAATTCGGTTGTCCGTCAGAATCTAGATGATGCTTCGAATCAGGGCAGAGGAACGGTTCCTCAGTCGGGTGCCAGTCCCGAGCAATTCCCTTCTGTTTCCCCAGATGAAGTATTAAATGATGGTAATGATTTAGCCAAAGAGATGAATCAGCATAAAAACGGCTCGACACTTCGGAACACGTGGTAGTGGAATATTGGTCCAGTTCTCAAGAAAACGTGGAAGTTGGGAATAATGATGTGGAGAAGCAGGGTGAGATTGATCAGTTGCCAAAGGAGAATGGGCCTTCTGATAGTTCTCAACCAAATCCGGAAATGGGCCCTTTTAGTGATGAGCTGGTTCATGGCATTTCAATGAGCCAAAGGAGGAATTATATTATAGCTGAAGAGGATGGTTTCGTGGGCTCTTCTTCGGATGGCCCAAATAAGAATTCACAAAATCAAATTTCTATGCAGAAGGGGAACACGAGTTTCTCCATAGAAATCGTCCCAGATACCTTTGAGGGGTTGAGTGTAATTAAGTCTGGATTTGAATCATCCTCTTCCTTTGACTTTCAGCCAATTCCTCAAATCATTACACAGCTAAAAAATCATTCTAGTTTGTTTCGCGCCGAGACAAGGAGATACATAAGAAAGATGGTCAGAGACTCTTTAGAGATATCGCCAGGTTGCTCATGTGAAAATGCAATCAAAGTTTCATCAGATAGGGAGGAATCTGTATTTGGGCTGGAAGCTGAATCGGTGTGGGAGGTTAGTAAATTACTTGAAATTTCTTTCAAAGGAGGCCGTGAAGCAGTGATAAGGAAGGTGTGTGAATTGGAAGAAAATTAAGCTGGTTTTTCCTTAGGGTATTTACATCATGGTAATTAATTTGTTATCAATGAATTTAGAAGCAATTACGTGGAATATCAGGGGCATAAGGAGAAAAGAAAAGAAGCGGGCGGTCAATAAGCTAATTTGCAAGCAAAAGCCGACAGTGATGTTTATACAAGAAACCAAATTGGAAAATTTGTCAGAGTTGGAAATAAGGAAGTTGTGGAGACATTCGGGTATGGATTTTGTTGTTGCCCCTGCAATTGGTTCATCAGGGGGATTATTGAGCATGTGGAATAAGGATTTTTTCACGGCAGAAGAAATTATCATCAGGCCCAGATTCATTGTCCTGATTGGTAATATACTCTCGAAAAATCTGGTTTGTGGTCTTGTGAATGTATATGGTCCGACGATTGACTCAGAGAAAGGCAGCTTCCTCGAAGAATTATTATCAGTTTTGGTTTCGAAGCAAATCATGTGGTGCGTTGGGGGAGATTTCAATATGTTTCTAGAGCCGGAAGAAAAGTCGGGCTTTTCCTTGAATCTCAACATCATATCAGCGTTTAGAAATTTTATCAGTGAAGCGCAGTTGATGGATATGCCGATGGCTGGTGGAAAATACACGTGGGGGAACAATCGGGATCCACCCTCTTTCGTTAGATTGGATCGCTTTCTAGTCTCAGGGGAATTTTTGATCTCATTCCCAGGTATGTCCCAAAAACTCCTGGGAAAATCAATCTCTGACCACAACTCTGTTCTGTTATATGTGGAAAAATCGAACTGGGGTCCAAGACTGTTTAGGTGCTTCAATTATTGGTATATGGAACCGGGTTTCGACAACTATGTTCGCAAGAATATTAGAGGAATGTGTTTGAAAAAGCCGAATGTTAAAATTGGGGGATCCTCCGAGGGACAAAAATTGCGTTAAAATCATGGTCCAATAAAAGGAAGTAGAATTTAGGCCAAGAAATTTCTCGTCTGGAGCAGGATATTTCGAATTTGGAGAAACAAATTCAAGAGGATGCTGCCGGTAATAGGGCTTTTGAAAATTTAAGGTCCTTACGAGTAGAGCTATGGAACCTGTACAGAAAAGAGGAGAGTGCATGGATACAAAAGTCAAGGCAGAGGTGGTTCGAGGAAGGTGATAAAAATTCCAAATTTTTTCATCTGTGTGCTTTAGAAAGAAGGAATATTAACTCTATTCGTTTCATCAAGGAGAATGGAGTGGAAATATCCGATCCAGTGAGGGTGAAAAGAAAAGTCAGAGAACATTTTCACAATGCCTACAATTCGGGGAACAATCTGGACATTCTAGACATTAAGCTTAATTTTAAGAGGCTCGGTAGTGATCAATCAAGCCTGATTCAAAGGCCTTTCACAGTGGAGGAAGTGTGGTCGGCACTCTCTAGCTCAAATAATAATCGGGCTCCGGGCCCTGATGGCTTTAATATGGGCTTCTTCAAAAGATATTGGCCGGATTTAAGAGAATTCATTATGTCATTCTTCAGTGATTTCTATCAGGGTAAGGACTGGGGACCAGGTATTAATCACTCATATATAACATTAATTCCGAAAACCAGTAATCCTACTTCACTGGATGAATTTCGGCCAATTAGCCTGGTAGGAGGTATGTACAAACTTATTTCTAAAGTTTTGGCTAAGAGACTTTTGGTGGTGATGGATCATCTTGCCCGGGAATCTCAATTCGCATTCATATCCGGCAGACAAATACTGGATTGTGTTTTAGTGGCTAATGAAGTTGTCGACTCAGCAGTAAAATCAGGTAACTCTGGTATTGCCTTTAAAATTGACTTTCAAAAAGCATACGATACCGTTAGTTGGGAATTTTTGTTGTGTATATTAAAAGAATGTGGGTTTGAATCTAAATGGTGTGAATGGATAGAGAAATGCATCTCAACGGCATCTATTTCGATCTTGGTAAATGGCTCTACAACAGAAGCTTTCAACATTACTAGGGGTTTAAGGCATGGGTGCTCACTATCCCTTTTGCTTTTCAACCTGGTTGCACAGTCTTTGAGTCTTATGTTGGATAAGGCAGTTAATATAGGATTGTTCGAGGGCTTTAAAGTGGGAAGAAACACCCTCCCTATGGCTATAAGCCACCTCCAATTCGCCGACGATCTCTTAGTTTTCTGTGGCGGACAAGAGAGTCAAGTGAGTAATGTAAAGAGGGTTCTAAGGGTCTTTGAACTCGCATCTGGGTTGAAGCTAAATTTAAAGAAATCTAGAGTGTTCAGCATTAATTTGCCGATTAAGACAGTTAAATCTTTGGCATTGAAGATTGAATGTGCTTTTGATCAATTCCCCACTGAGTATCTGGGGTTGCCGCTTGGTGCTCACAAGAATTCTATTACTCTTTGGGAACCAGTGTTTAAGAAGATATCAGCCAAACTTAGGGGTTGGAAGGTGAAATTCCTTTCTTTTGGGGGGCGACTAACGCTGATTAAATCGGTACTATGCAGTTTGCCGATATACTTCATGTCTTTGTTTTAGTTGCCAAGAACGGTCTTGCTCCGCATCAACAAACTTTTGGTGAACTTCTTTTGGGGCGGGAATGAGGAGAAGAAGCGGATCCATTGGATTAGTTGGGGACAAATTTGCACACAAAGGAAAAAAGGAGGTCTAGGGGTCGCAAACTTGGACTTACTCAATCGTTCCTTACTCAACAAATGGTTTTGACGTTTTGGAAATGAACGAGGAAGCTTGTGGAGAAGAGTTATGCATGCCAAGTTTCCTTCGGAGGAAAACACTTTAATCCCCGCTTCTGACTCGTCCAGATTTTCTTCTTGGATTTGGAAAGATATTTCAAAGTCCTATCACGCTTTGGACATGGTTGGGAATAAATTCAGAGACAACATGATAATACAAGTAGGTGATGGAAACAATATCCGGTTTTGGAGCGATACCTGGACAGGGGAAATTTCACTCAAACAAAAATTCCCACGAATTTTCGCTTTGTCTGTTAATAAAGGGGGCTTTATCGCAGATTTTGGGAGGAAAATTGAGGGAGTATGTAGTTGGAATATAAGCCTTCGAAGGCCTTTATTTGATTGGGAAAGGGTGCAATGGAATGATCTGTTGAATGATTTACGGAATTTCAAATTTTCATCGTTAGACCATGATTGGATTAGATGGGTGGTTCTAGTGACGGGGCATTCAGTGTAAAATCTTTCCGAACTTTACTGGAATCGAGGCCCTCATCTTCCCTTTTCTAGAATAAGCACATTTGGTTGGGGTTTGCCCCTCGAAAGGTTGAAATTTTTGTGTGGACGGTCATCTATGTGAGGGTCCCTGTCAAGACTAAGCTTCTCAAACGTGGAATGTCCAACCTATAAAATCCGAACTGCGCTTTCTGCAACAACTCCCCATAAACAGTTTATCATCTGTTCTTCTCTTGTCACTGTGTTTGGCGCATCTGGTCCAGTTTTTGCTTTATGCTTGGGACGGCTGCAACATTTCCGATCGAACCAAGGGCTTTCTTTGAAGCATAGGGAGGCCTCAGTCAAAGTATAAACAAAACCTGGGTTTCTTTCATCCCTTTCGCAACTATATGGTCAATTTGGCTTTTCCAGAACGAGATTCATTTCAAAGGTAAGACAATGGATTGTAATCAATTACTTTTCAGTGTGAAGTTTCGGTTGGTATCTTGGGTCAAAGCATCTAATCCAGACTGTCTTTTATCTATGGAACTTTTAATGTCTGATCTAATGAGGATTGATGAGGTGCATCATTTTCATCTTCAACCGAAAGGTAGCTTGGCTTGGAAACCACCCCCTTTTGGTTTTCTTAAAATGAATGTTGATGGTGCATATTCAACCACGCACAAAAAAGAGGCATTGGGGGTCTTCTTAGGAATTCCAACGGTTCCACTCTCTTATCATTCTCTAAATATAGTGATAGGGGTCCGTCGGCAGTTGTGGAACTAAAAGCCATGAAGGTTGGAATCGCCAAATTCCTTGATTCTGAGTGGGTAACCATCGGCTAATAGTGGAATCGGACTGCAGTAAAGTATTAGAATGGCTAAATGGATTAAGTGTTCCACCATCGTATTTGATGAACAAGGTAAAAGATTTGAAAGAGGTAATAGATAGAAGCAATATTATTATTGATTGGATTGCCAGATGCTTAAACATTGAGGCTGACAGGTTTGCCAAAAGTGGCATAGGCTAAGGTAAGAGTAGAGGGACAGTAAGGGATGGAGTTTGTATTCCGATCGAAATTCTACTCCGGTAATCCTGATTCATAATTAATAATAATTCAATAGTCGGGGCACTCTTTTCCCTCTTCACTAGGAAGAGGGTTTTTAACGAGGCCCATTACTTTTAAAAAAAATCATTTACTTGCATCGTTCTTCGATCATATTCGGTCATTTCGGCCTTGACCTTTGGAACAAGTCTTCCTTCACCTTCTCTCTTCATCGGTATGAATGGACCTTCTTCAACCACATCCCACACCATGTAGTCGGTAGACTTGATGAAGAGCCTCATCTTATTCTTTCAATATGGGTAGTTATCCCCATTGAAGAATGGTAGCTTGGTGGTAGATTGTGACTCGTAGAGGTTGGAATTTGAGGTGGATGCCATTACTTGACTAGTTGTTGATCAAACACTCCTAGAATCGACTCAAAAGGGTTGTAATCCTTCCAATGAGTGTAGCTCTGATACCAATTGTTGAGTTGATCACACAATTGCAAATGGCCAAGAGGGGGTGAATTGGCGATAAAAATTTTGGTGGGTGAAAATATAGAAAAATAAAATTGTGACACAAAGCAATTGGAGCGGTTCAAGTTCTCCAAACGAACTCTACATCCACTACCTTAGTTCCCAGTAAGGATTTTCAACCAATTCACTACTTGAATTCTTCCCCTTTTCTTGGATAAGGAGGGAACCTTACAATTTGATTAAGCTTTCTACCCAAAGCTTAATCCACTCACTTTTACAAGAGAAGTATTTGGTAAACTCTAAAAATTCCTCTCAAAGGATGATTGTTTACCCAATTACAATTTCACACTCCTTAAACTCATAATAAAAGATTACAATGAGAATACAAGAGTTGGGTACACAAATTTGACTCTAAAGGTGCAAAGTTTGGATTTGAGTGCTTTGATGTTGCTTGTAGGTTCAATAGTTGTTGCTTGTTGAATTGAGACTTGTTTTTATACCCTTGCATAGAATTCTGGCCATTTGGGTAGTTGGGATCATCAATAGAGCCGTTGGGATGCAATTTCCCGCAATAAATGCAGCTTTGATGCCTACCATATCGGTACGGCTAGGGGGCATATCGGTACCTGTATCAAAGAGGAAAGAGCCGTTGTGACTGAAAACATCGCGTATCGATACACTTAGAGAGCGTACCGGTACGGTTTTTAAGGGGCGTATCGATACAAAAGGGCGTATCGATATTGAATTTTCTTACTGGAATCCCAACTTTGGTTTTGATAAAGAGCGTATCGATACGGTTACTTAGTGTATCAGTACGGTATAACGGTCATTTAAATTTTGGGATACCAACTAACTGACAAGCCAACGGTTGAAAATTAAATGCAAAGATTTTGCAAAGATAAGTAAATCGTATCGATACGGTTGCAAAGCGTATCAGTACTGTATCATTTAAAGTCTTGCCCAGATGAATATCGTATCGATAAGGGGTAATACCATATCGGTACGCTATGGTCTATTAAAATTTTAGTGACTAAAAACCGTATCAATACGCCTAAGGGTATCAATACGCCTGGGCGTTTTGCTGAAGTTTGGCTTGACAATACATAAAAAGACTTAGTGGATTTTAAACATTTAAGAGAGTTTTGTCTTGAAGTATAGTTTGGTTCAAAAAGATTTGTCAATAGTGAGACTTTGAAGAGTACTTAAAAATTTATTGTTTTGCAAATTAGTCCATAAGTTTAGGTGTTATATCAAAATAAATTTTGGTTTCACAGACGTAGCTCGCTTCTTTTTGGGTGTGAAGCAGTGTCAAACCAAAATACTCATCAAGCATTAGCTCTCCCTAAAAAGGAGGTGATCCAGCCGCACCTTCCAGTACGGCTACCTTGTTACGACTTCACTCTAGTCACTAGCCCTGCCTTCGGCATCCCTTTCCTTGCGGTTAAGGTAATGACTTCGGGCATGGCCAGCTCCCATAGTGTGACGAGCGGTGTGTACAAGGCCCGGGAACGAATTCACCGCCGTATGGCTGACCGGCGATTACTAGCGATTATGGCTTCATACAGGTAAGTTGCAACCTGCAATCCAAACTGAGGACGGGTTTTTGGAGTTAGTTCACCCTCACGGGATCGCGACCCTTTGTCATGTCCATTGTAGCACGTGTGTCGTCCAGGGCATAAAGGGCATGATGACTTGACGTCATCCTCACCTTCCTCCAGCTTATCATTGGTTGTCTGCTGAGGGTTCCAAACTCAACGGTGGCAACTAAACCATATGCTCCACCGCTTGTGCGGCCCCCCGGCAATTCCTTTGAGTTTCATTCTTGTGAACGTACTCCCAGGAGGGATATTTAACGCGTTAGCTACAGCACTGCACGGGTCGATACGCACATCACCTAGTATCCATCGTTTACAACTAGGACTACTGGGGTATCTAATCCCATTCGCTCCCCTAGATTTCGTCTCTCAGTGTCAGTGTCGGCCCAGCAGAGTGCTTTCGCCATTTGTATTCTTTTTGATCTCTACGCATTTCACCGCTCCACCAGAAATTATCTCTGTCCAGGGTTGAACCCTGGGAATTTGATGGCGAACTTAAAAAGCCACCAATAGACACTTTACGCCCAATCATTCCGGATAACACTTGCATGCTATGTATTACCGCGGCTGCTGGCACAGAGTTAGCCGATGCTTATTCCCAGATACCATCATTGCTTCTTCTCCGGGAAAAGAAGTTCATGACTCGTGGGCTTTCTACCTCTACGCGGCATTGCTCCATCAGGCTTTCGCCTATTGCGGAAAATTCCCCACTGCTGCCTCCCGTAGGAGTCTGGGCTGTGTCTCAGTCCTAGTGTTGCTGATTATCCTCTCGGACCAGCTACTGATCATCGCTTTGGTAAGCTATTGCAGTTCGAGTACTCCTTCTCTTTCCCCTTCTTCAAACTCCAATTCGTATTTTTCATAGAGATTTCTCTCATCAACGATAGAACAAGATCCATTTTGCATCATATATAAGGGATTCCCCGGCTCGGACCGAAGAAGCAATGTCACTCGATCATTATCAAACTGACAACAATTTTTTTCTGTCTGTGAGGATCCTACTAGAGCGCCTTCTACTTCTAATATGCCATGAACTAGATCAGAATCATTCTCAACGAACCTATAAGAAGTGATCCCATTTTTTTCATCGAGTTCGGGTAGAGATCAAAGGTCTTGAGCGATCGATCCGACAGAACAACTCAAAAGATAAAGAAGTTTCGTTAATTTCTTCATGCTCGTTCCAAGCTCGAAGTACCATTTGTACAAATAAGAATCCCCTTTGTTACATGATTTCTTGTTCATATAGATAGATATAGGATCTAAGGGGCAATTACTTTGAAGTACATTTTGTACAACAACCCTTCCTATCTGATAGAAAAGGATCCCATGATCCTGAACCGATCTTACCTAGGATCGCAAATCCCAAGTTTGTCTATGAAGAGCAGATCTAATTGTATTAATGTTTATAATTGATTTCTTCTGTGTAATACTAATCGATAGGGCCTCACTAGTAAGTGCTACGAGATCTCGTGCATTGGAACCCACAGTTATGGACCCGAATCCATTAGTATGGAACATTTTCTTTTCCAAGTGAAATCCCCTAGTATATGAAAGAGTGAAAAAGTGCTTTCGTTGTTGTGGAATAAGAAGCCTTCGTATCTTAATACATGTATTTAATTTGTTCGGGTCTATTAGAGCGGTATCCACTTTTTGGGGAATAGAAGTCGAAGCAATAAAAAGAATATTTCTAGTGGAACATCTTTCACAATCCTTGGAGAGATAGTTCACTAATAGACCGGGGGATAAGTAATTCGCCTCATTCAAATCCAGATCATGAATGTTTGGAATCCATATTATGCAATGAGACATTGCTTTTGCTAGTTCGAATTGAAGGGTGATATAAAATCAGTATATTTCCGACATCACATCCATAGTTAACGCATTCATCATAGTTAGAAGCTCCAGCTCCGTATCAAGGTCACGATCGATATCGTCAATATCATCACTATCATCAATAAGAAAACCTTTAAGCTTGTTATCCAGGAACTTGTTAAAAATACTATAATGAAAGGAACATAGGAGTTTGTCGGTAGCTATTTGACCAAATAGGATCATTTGGTTCCTATAGAACATATCACTAAAATACCCCTAGAGGGAGATAGGGCTAAGCGGAGCGAAAGGGTTTTCTATGAGACGGGAAATGAAAACTATTAGCCCCAAATGAAGTTTGTGAATAAGTGATTGTCTGATAACGAGCAAGGAATATCTACTTTTCTGCTAAACATGATGTATTGAACTCATAATTCATTAGATACTTTTTTATGAATGTCAACTAAGTATCGTAAGTAAATTGGTCCAGGTTGTTCAATCATTTGATAATCAGAGTTATTCTTTGATAAATGATCACTATGAGTCAGTCTCAATAGAATTTGGTCAATCATTTTTTCTGTTGTTAAGGTGGACAACTGAACCAAGAATTCTCTTTCTTTATCATCAATTGAATCACTGCTTACGTTTTTTCTTTTTCTTATCAATGAATAGATCTCTTTACTTGTATGACTTATATGTCTCGTATTTCTAAAAAATGATTCGATTGATGGGATTTGGTATGATACTTATGAGATCGATGATATCGATGAGATTGATATTCAAATATTTCTTCTTAGAACGTACTGATTTGACCTCATAAGTGAGACCACCACCCCATAGCATGTTGCCACTAAAAGCAGAACCTCGTATTTCTTCTAGAGAATCTCTTAATTATTCTAGAGCAACTAGAAAGATATTCTTTAACCAGAAAGAATTCAGTTCAGATGTAGGATACCTATCCAAAAGTTTTTGCAACTCAATCATGTATGATGGAATCATCAAAGATTTGACCTTTTCGAACTCTGTCTATAACTCACTATAGGCTCGAGAAACAAAGAGATGATGTGCACGAACAAAATATCCAGCAACAAGAAGAAGGAAAAGGATTAAACAGAGGAACTCCTAAACATTTGAAGATCTCAGACGTGTCGATATCAATGGTGACTCATTATTTCGATGAATCATTTCTTCGGACAGAAGAAAATTATGTAAACCCTTACTCGAAATCATATTTCATTGTGGAAGACACAATTTTTTCTGAAGAATTCGCCATGATATATCTGATAAATGCATAATATCATGAAAAATGGATACACATTTTTTACTGCTACTTAGTATCGGCAATAGGTTTGAAAAAGTATCTAAAAATATCAAATTTAGATATTTATACCCTGTCGAAGTAAGGAACCATGGCATATATGTTTGGAATAGATTTCGTTTTGAGAGAGTTGAAAAAACACTATCTCGTTGAAAGGTTTTATACATCCACCCTTTTTCCACGCATTTCTTTAGACAAAGACTCCGTTTTTTCCGCTTTTTGGATGGTAAATATTTCTCAGAACATGGAGTGTGAATCAAACTCATGTTTGAATTGAAATTGAGACACGGATGCAAGTTCTTCTCTTCTGAATCAGATGGATTCATATTTGAAAGAGGTTGACAATAAGTTCTTTCAAAATTGACTATTTGTCCCTCTGCTAGAGGTGTTCCAGAAATGTCTGCAATCGAGTAAATAGCTCTACGAACTAAAGGATCGGATCGAATTGCAAACTGGAAAGATTTGTACAAGTTATACTGTTAAGTGTCTAAAAGTCTTATTTTATTTAAAGTTTTTAATCATATTATTGTTAGACTTAGGCACATTTTAGTTGCATAATTAGGCATTCATGCATATTCTCATAATTTCCTTCACCATTAAGCTCGATTACATATTTTAGTGTATTTTGTGGAAAATATGTTAATTTGGTATGTATTTTGGTGCATGCAGGAAAACTGTCGTTGAGCCTGTCGCCGCGACAACCTGTTGTCGAGCATGATGCCAAGGCAACCTGCCGCCGAGCCTGATGCCCAGACAGACCATGCCAATGCAGCAAGGAGGGCAGAAGGAATGAGCTGGACAATCGATGGAAGATGTTGATGTACATGCTGAAGAGCTGATCAGACTAAGCTACGGAGGAAAAGCCTAGAATAAGGAGACCTGCTGAGCCACTCACACCGATACAGACCTCTACCGAGGCAGCAGATGGTGCGCCGCCGAGGCAACACCCCAAGGTAGATGAAAATATGCAAAGTGGTATGCGTTTGGAAGAACACATCAAGCCCGATTTTTAGAAACCACTTGTATGAGGATCGAAGTCCAAAAGCTCAAGAAAAGCCACGGTCATAGTTATGGTGAAAAAAGTCAAACAGGAATCTAAGAAGAATTAATGATAGAGATTTGTTCTTTTAATGAGTTGTAATCTAATTCTAACTAGTACTCCTACCCTAAACCATCTTTGACCTAGGTCATTCACCCATCATGTTCTAAACTTTTCCTAGGGCTAAGGGTTGGTTTTGTTGAGTAGTTGTGAGAGATTGTTTGTATTTGTTTAGGTTTTTAGTGTTTGCAATAAAATTTCAAAGTTTGTTTACTCTTGGCATTATTTTGTTTGCAATCAAATCTGGAGAGGAGAGAGCAATTATCGATTTGTCTAATATCGGGAGAGTTAGACTCATGAAACGAGTAAACACGGTTTTATCCAACTTGGGGTGAAACTACTTCGGCTTAATAATAAGTTAGAAGTTCAGCAGCTAAAGTAGGCTTTAGGTTGGTTGGTGTTCATCCCTCGATTCACACCGGGAGGTATTATCAAGATGTGTTCACCAATAGCACTTCAACTTGGGGATAAGAAGGAGTCACTGAAAGAAGCCTTGCCGAACTTTGAAGCATCACTCAGCCGCCCAGGTAGCACATCATTCTCTATCGCGACGGGTCATCTGCCGAGGCATCACCTTGACAACTGCTAAGACAGCTAAGTCAATTTTGCAGCACTTGAACCGAGACAAAACATTCAATATCCACACTACGACGTATTTCAATACCGGCTCATTCTCTCAAATTGAATTCTCAACCTTTTAATTTACTTGCTCTTAACTTTAGTCAAATCAAATCTCAATCACTTGTGTCTTTACTTTTTTCTTGTGCAGAAATTTAATCTTGAAGTAGCATTCCAGTCCCTATGGAGACGATAATCTTTTATATTACAACTAGGCATCAGTGTACACTTGCACTTAAAGCGGGACTATTTGACAGCCTACAAGTTTTTGGCGTCGTTGCCGGGGATTGCCAATAGCGACTTTGTTTTTATTTTTCTGCACTTATCTTTATTTTCTTGCATTATTTTATTCAGTTTTTCTTTTGTTTAAAAAATTTTCAGGTGCAATACAAGTTCAAGGGCATCAACATGTCAAGAAAAACCACTCGAGAGTTTATCTTGGAAAATTCTTGCAATTTTTGTGAAGGAAATCATGTGTTCGAAAGTTGCCATCATCTTTTTGGTGAATACATGGATGAACCGAGATGGAACCAACATCAAGATTCTCCATGGTATGATCAACAAGCTCAAAAATTTCATACCATTACAATTTTACTGCTGCAGCAGCAGACATGCCCTGGCAATGTAGTCCTCCTCAAGAGCAATCAAAATCCTTGGAAGACATGCTTTAAGCTTTCATTGCATTCACTCAACAATTGTCAGCTTCTATGGACATAAGAATCGCCAAGGTGGATGCATTTTTGAGAAATTCGATCCTCATTAGTGCCATGGATGAACCTGAACATTATGCCTCGGCAACCTCTGCCTCGACAACCATTTATTACCAAAAAATACGTCCCATGGACACTGACATCCCAAGGCAAGAAGACGCGAAGCAATACGAAGAACACATTGATGAGCGTATGCAACATATTGCCCTATCAAGGACTGAGGAACCTAAACAAAGCTATGCCTCGGCAGCTACACCTGCCTCGGCAGTTGAGGAATATGTAGATTACTCTCATCTACCTTTGCTTGGGAAATTGAACAACCACATATAGGAGCAACACGATGGAAATACTTTGCTAACGGAATATGAGCCGGTAATAGCTGAACCTTTTGAATTCTTTGAAAAATCACCTTTTCCATTGCAGGTATTTCTTGAGGAACCAACGCCAATAGAGTTGATGCCAACAAAATCTCTACTGATGAAGATGGTTGAGAGACCTAAAGAAAATGGTGTTCACAAAGATCTTCATAAAATTAGGTTTTCCCTTGACCTACACCGCATTACGACAGAAGATTGCCACAACAACTGGTTGTTGTAGCAGTTGTCTCGGCAACAAAGGCTACTTTCCACCATAACGAACTTCGACAAGAATAAGGTAAGTACATGGTTGGATATTGATATGAATTTTCCTAATCACATATTCATGCCTCTAGGAAAAACAACAAGGTGGAAGGTACACATAGACAACAATGGAACAAGGAAGAAAGGAACCTCTACCATGATAATGCAAAAGCAAGTAGTTGCAAACACAGTGGTCCACCCTTTTATGGGCAAAATAGTCACTCGATGGAGGGTGCGAGTGGATTACAAGAAGTATCGGAAACGACCCCCTCAAGCTCAAACAGACAAGGGAGTAGTTACTTTAGGAAATGCATGCCAATGCACTCCTAGAGTAACATAATTTTTATTTTTATCTTCCACATTTTTTATGCTTTCGTAGACTTTGACTTTTTACATTTTTCAGTTTTTATTTCTTTCTGCATTTTATTATTTTATTTTGTTTTTGTTTTAGGAAGGAGTTCAAGAATCAAGAGTCCAAGGAGTAAACCCATCTACCCAAGCCCAGCAACAACATGACATTTACCCGCCCACCAACCCGCCAACGGGCAGAATTTAATGCTGATACGATAGCCTCTCCCAATAGTTATTTAAACTCTCTAATTCCATCCATCCACAATCACTTTCACCTCCTTGTTATTTCTTGAATTCTCTTTGATCTTGCAATCTTTCCAAATTTTTGGCATTTTTTTCTTCTTGCAAATAAAATTCAACCGTCTCACAACCTATCAATGGCCACAATCAGCAACCAACCAGCCTTCCAGAGAATTTCAATAGAGGCTGTCGAGCAACATCATCGACGGAAGTTTGCCACCTGGTAGTACTGATGTTGCTGCCCAGCTCTTGCCGCTCGACACGACTGAAGCTACCAAATAGACCCCAATACCAACAATACTCCTCCATCATCCCCGAAACCAGCTCAATAGGATGGAAAGGCAGCAGCTCCGATTTATGCAATACACCAGGGCCCTCCCCACTTCCATCATGGAAATCCACCTAGAGATGTTCCCTGACAGTGCAATTTGGTTCCCATATTTCCTGCTGAAATACTTACCCGCCATCACCCGCCCTGGCAACCCATATTCACGCCACAGTAACTACAACTACAATTGCCCAGGGATGCCAAGGTAATGACAGCACGTGGTTCGAATAACAGATACATGTATTCAATAATCACACAAGCAAACATGGCTCGAAGGAAATTCATCATGCAAGGTGACGACCTTTCCGACTAACTCATTTGTATTTTTTCTCATGCATTGAGGACAATGCACCTTTCGAGTTTGGGGGGGGGGAATAGTCCTTAGTTTTAATTGTCTTAATTTGTTAGATGCATTCATCCTAGATTTTTCACATGTAAAAGCTTAAGTTGGTTATCCTTAATTGCATATGTAAGCTCCTATTTATTGGCCCTAGATTTAAATCGAAGTAAACATTTCTTTAGACTTGGTTAGTCTTTACCCGCCGTGGTAACTGTCTGCTGTGACATCGACTTTAGCATGACTTTAGAAGTACTTAGAGCTTTACTATGATGTTAAACTTAAAAACACCATTTGTAGCTTGAATGATTGAAGGAATTCAATGTTGAACCTAGGCTTTATCCAAAAAATTTGATTGATTATGTACTAGAGGTGCCGAAAACTGGCTCTAGAATACTTGCTTGAATTCTTCAAATTTGCTAGGGGAGCTTAAAACTTGGCCCTAGTAATCTTGTGAAAAAAGAAAAAAAAAGAAATAAGAAAAGGAAAAAAAATAATTCACTAGAGGTGCTCGAAACTGGCTCTAGTTAAAAAAAAAAGAAAATGAATGAAAAAGTTACTAAAGCCTAGTTTATCACAAGGAATTTCGGAAAATCATTTGAGTTTACAAACCATGCACACACTCACTAGCATTATAGTTTGTTTCCTAGTAAGTCTTTTGTCATTCGAAGGGTTGATGATCATACTTGCAAGTGCACGGTGGTTAAGGGTTAACTAAGTTATAAAGTTGTTTTTATGAGATTTAGAGATTTGGTGAATAATTATGAGTTTGCATTACTTGAATACAAGAAATAGTTCGAGTTTGGGGTTGTGTTAAGTTTCTAAAAATCTTATTTTATTTACCCTTTTTACTCATATTATTTTTAGACTTAGGCACATTTTAGTTGCATAATTAAGCATTCATGCATATTCTCATAATTTCTTTCACCATTAAGCTTGATTACATATTTTAGTGTATTTTGTGGAAAAGGTGTTGTTTTGGTATGTATTTTGGTGCATACAGGAAAACTGTCGTCGACCCTGCCGCAGCAACAACCTGTTGCCGAGCCTGATGCCCAGACAGACCATGCCGATGCAGCAAGGGGGGCAGAAGGAAGGAGTTGGACAATCGATGGAATATGATGATGTACCTGCTGAAGAGCTGATTAGACTAAGCTACGGAGGAAAAGCCTAGAATAAGGAGCCATGCTGAGCCACTCACACTGATACAGGCCTCTGCTGAGGCAGCAGATGGTGCACCGCCGAGGCAGCACCCCAAGGTAGATGAAAATATACAAAGTGGTATGCGATTGAAAGAACATATTAAGCCAGTTTTTAGAGACCACTTGCATGAGGATCGGAGTCCAAAAGCTCAAGAAAAGCCACGGTCAAAGTTATGGTGAAAAAAGTCAAATGGGAATCTAGGAAGAATTAATGATAGAGATTTGTTCTTTTAATGAGTTGTAATCTAATTCTAACTAGTACTCCTACCCTAAACCGACTTTGACCTAGGCCATGCCCTATAAATATGTAACTTATCCGACTAGGAGGGGAGATCGAGAGTACTTGGAGAAAAACCCTAGTGCTTCCATTCGTCCATCATGTTCTAAACTTTTCCTAGGGCTAAGGGTTGGTTTTGTTGAGTAGTTGTGAGATATTGTTTGTATTCGTTTAGGTTTTTTAGTGTTTGTAATAAAACTTCAAAGTTTGTTTACTCTTGGAATTATTTTTGTTTGCAATCAAATCGGGAGAGGAGAGAGCAATTATCGA